>CM066733.1:10490000-11690000 GCA_033961575.1 Aselliscus stoliczkanus
TTGAAGCTGGCTGCTCACAGGCTTAACTCTCCTTTCCAATGCAGTTCCTGTGGCCCCTGCAACCTCAGCCCTGGAAACTGCACATACATTTATGCACTTTTAAAAACATACATTTCGAGCCAACTTTCAGAAAGCAGGCTATTTCACGTAAACATCTGGATGTCTGGTTTCGCATTTTAAAAAATGAGACACACACACAACATGGGACTCCATGGCCTATTGTGCAATTGAATGGGGTTGAAGAGTGACTGTTCCTTTTAGAGATGTGTGCACAATATCCCCCACAGTAATGACAACTTACAGCATCTGAGAATATGCCAACACCAATAACTGTCTTCTCAGATTACTTCAAATCTCTGTATTCTCTCTTTACTTTTTCCCCTGCGCGCTCTCTCTCTCTCTCTCTCTCACACACACACACACACACACACACCCTCCAGCAAGAAACAAGTGCTTCACAAAAGTCCATTTTATAACAGAATATATAGAATATGTCTGAGACAATGTCTTTGTTTTACAGGCATCCAGATGATGGGGATGAGGTCACCTACTGCATGGTCAAGGTGGACAGATATTCCTCTGTTCTCGTATGCACAGTGCTGAGCTAGCGGCCAAAGAAAGTCCCGGGACAGAGTTTAGTCCTTTTCCTCCTCCTTTTTCTGATGTCCTAGACAGGCTGTTATTGCAGGGGAAGCAGTTTACAACGAGGAACAGGCTTTGCTCACAAATAATCAATATACTGAGTTCTGCCAGCACCAGGCAAAAAAATATTAAGAAGGTCACTGACCCTTGCAGTCCAATTTCTGTATCCTCCACAAACTGGCTCCTCCCCCATTCTTTTAGCAAATGTTGATTGAACAAATGCTTCATGCTAGGTTCTGTTCCAGAAACACGTGGTGGAGATGAGGTGAGTTCCCTCACCTGGCCTACCACCAGCAGGGGTCACAGGAATCCACTTGTGGCTTCTAGAAAACAGCTGTAGGAGAAGTTCATGTATTGGAATGAGACAGAGGTGGGTTTGGAGCCTGTTTGGGTCACTTATTAACTGTGTGTCCCTTCCAGGTTACTGAATGTCTCTGAGTTTACATTCCTTGGCGCTCACATGGATCACTAGTGAAAATAATTGTAATAATGCCCAGCTCTGGTAGAACAGCAGACAAACAAGCAATGACCCCATTCCCTGCATGACTCCAGGTGGGATTTCGCTGAACTTACTGCCGCTCTTGGCATTCAGCATCCAGAACCAATGAACTTCTTGATAAGGTCCATAGTAAAATATGCTACAGACATGGGAGTGGTGGGAGTCAGAACTTCACAGTAATATTTGTGTATTTATAAATTATATATAAACATAACATTAAAGACTCTAATTAAATAATAATAATTGTGCGGAAGAAATGGGGAATAAATGGGGATATAGAGGATATGGTAGAATGCCAATAATTATTGAAGTTGGGTAATGCACGTATGGAGGAGGTTCTTTAGACTACACAGTTCATTTTGAATATATTTAAACTTTTTTACAATAAAAAATATCGTTTAAAAACTATCCAAAGACAGATATGCAGATGACACTATACAAATCAAAGGAAAATATGAAAATATAAACAGTTCTTTATGAAGTTAAATTTATTCTTTATTAAATTTAAAGAATCACCTTCTTTGTCTTAGGTAATTTTTCTTACTTTTTAGTATTAAAATATCTATTATTTCATAATATGTTGCTAATAACAGCTATCATTCTTCAAAAACAGGCCTGCAACCTAATTTTGCATCTGCAGATTTATGAGAACACATTATTCCTTTACATACTGTCTGTAGCTACTTTCATGCCTCAAATGCTGAGTTGAATTGCCACACAGATCACAGGTATCCACAAGCCTAAGATATTTGACCCTTGACTGAAATTATTGGCAGATCCCTGAGCTACCTTTATTCCAGCCTCTTAATATATGCTCAATAAAAGTTTCCACCTTTTCTGTCTGAACAATCAGTTCCCTCGGGTCTCTTGTAGGTGACTGAGAACTAATTGGACACATTAATTTAAGCTATTAAAGGCTGATAATGGCTTAATATGTCACCACTCCCAGATAAGACACTAAAAGCCCCCCTTAAAATGCAAATGTTAGCACAGGGACACAGCTCATAAATCAATTCCAGGGACTGAAATTACGGATCTCTTTGGTGTGTGTGTGTGTGGGGGGGGCATTTTGCCCACTGAGACTATCTTTACTGATGCCCTCCATACACTGTACCAGCTGCTCATGGTGTTTATTCTATTTTTATAATTTCATGGATCAGCATAAATATATCATAAGCCCATGTAGGATGGCTGGTATTCTCTACAATGCTGAAACCTTTTTAGGAAATAAATGATGAGAGGCTAGACTAGAAGTGAAGAGCATGGCATTTAGCCACTAACAGACCTCATTCCTTGCTCTAATAGTAAACAGCTGAATAGTTTAAAACCAGACTTAAGCGCAGCGTCCGCCCTCGTAATAGAGATGGGAAGACCATCCATCTTCAGGGGTTTTATGAGGATTAATGAGAAACTGTAAAGCAACTGCTTATCACAGCTAACATTTATGGAACAATACTATTTTTACATCTTGTGGTGCAAATGTCAGTACGTCTAAGCGAAAATGATTGGGTTTGTCCAGGGACCACAAGTTAGAAGGTGTGACCTTCAAGAGCTGCTCCCTGTCCCATCCCCCCTGTTCCTTGTCACCTTCATTCATCCTTGACTCAAGAGCCAATTTTAGAAGAAGGGGAACAGCCTTCATAAAGTCACAGGTGCCTCACATGCAAAGCTCTTCCAAATTTATAATTTGGTAACTCTGTATGCTATCTTAATAGTCTCCAGTTCCAGTAATAAAGACAGGTTAATTTTGCATTAGATGAGCTTTAATGTACATTTAGAAATCAGAAACCAGCTTATGTGTTCATTAGTGAAAATCTTGCCTAAAGTGGGTCATGTCGAACTAGAGGAAGTTCAGAGACTTTGGGAAGAAGGAAGGCATTTTGTTTCATGTGTCATCTTCTATTATTTATGATGAGTTGAATGGCTGTGCATAAAACGGGTCAGTTTTCTAATGTCTCACTGGAAAATAACAGTTTGAGGGATCATCAAGGAAATGTCTTTCTCCATGATTTTGGCATCCCGTGCCCACCTTCAGCAAAAGGTGTGGGGTTGCTATGGCTTCATCACCACTGAGGCCACACCGGGTATAACCTCATTGGCACAACAGTGGTAAGGCATCCTTAGCAGTGATTGACATGTATCTGAAGATGTCTCATAAAGAACTTGGGCTTGAAATGAGATAGACCTGCGGCTGGCTCCCGGCTTTGCCTGTAATCTTGGGCAAAGTCTCTCACCTTTGAGACACTCAGTTCCCTCATCCAAAAAAAAAAAAAAATAGAAACAATGATTGCTAGGAAAAGAATGGTACTTGTAAATCACATTGTACAAATCTATTAACTATGCCTTTACATAAACATATTATATGTGAATCTCCTTAAAAAGCACTCTCATACAGAAAGCACTCAGGAAGTGGATGATATCAACATTGTCACCATGTTCAGTGTCACTGTGCTTATCAAAAGCTGGCCAGAAAGATTAAAAATTATTTGTATAGATTGCATCGTCTACAACACCTTGACCACAAGCAGGAGTAGGCTCAAATGACGTATGAACCTCAGGAGTTAAACCTGCACCTACAGATAGCGGTACCTCTCCTGGGCTTCTGCACCTGACTAAGGTTAGAGGGAATGTACGTGAAAACTGAGAGCCATTTCTACATACTGGAAATAAGGTTTTCTTTTTTTTCCCCCCTCCACTTTCCATCTGCTATAAACTGTGTGATGCAGAGATCCCCCAGGCTGTGTACAAAGGGAAGAATTCACAGACTCAACTTAAAGTGAGCTGAAATGCTTAAGAAAACAAAGATATCTCCTGCGTAGGGTTCCTGGGTGTACTAGGGGAATCAGATTCATACTTCCACTTAACAGTCACAGGAATTGCACACGTACAGGGATTTCCCAGGGGCACAATGCTGAAAATGTACCCCAAGGTGTCAGGAACAAACGTGTATAACAATGTCTGTCTTTCCTGACTGCAGCTGCAGTGTACGAGTCTTAATGGATTGAAAAGGAATAGGACGGGCTGGCCGAGGGGCGCTGTGGTGCAGCGCTGGCTTTGGAAGCCAGCAGCACCGGTTCGGGTCCCACATATGAGGGCCAGTGACACTGCCCTCAAAAAATAAATAAATAAATAAATAAATAAATAAATAAATAAATAAATAAATGGAATAGGAACTGACAAACAACACTTTTTTTGTGATCAAGATGTTTTCCATACTCCTCTCCCCATCAGCAGAATTGTTCCCTTTGAGAGAAAAGTGCTCTCAGTTTCTGTGTCTATACTGTGGAAGCAGCACGGATTTAAACAGTGGTGCTTTTTATGATGATACAAAATTTGCCTGAAAGGTAAACTAGAAGCCATCTATACTCTAAGATTCTTCAGCTACCTCCCGCTTGCATCCATTGCTGGTATTTATGCCCTCCAGTATTTTTTCCTTTCTTTTTTCACCCTCCCATAATGTCAGACAGGTACAGAGAGCACCTTCGTGATGAAACTCCATAGTCACAGAACCTAGAGAGTCAAGTCATTTTTTTTCTATTACATCTCAGCAAAGGGTTAATGCACTGAAACTTCCCAGCCATCAGGGAAAAGGTGAAAACCGACAGAAGAGAATTGGGTTCCTTTTTCATTATCCTACCCCATTGATACGATGAAAGACCATGCCTTCCATGTGATTAGTTCTGACAAGTGTATGCTGTGCTTGAAGTTTGAGGAATCAGTTTCCATGCCTTGCTCCGCCCCTTTTTCTCTGTGGGCATGTGGGGACTTCCTTATCCTACCTAGACCTCAGTTTCTTCACACATACGAGGAGAGTAGGGGAAATATGAGGAAAAAACAGTTTTCATGTTTTTCAGCAAGAGCAATCCACTGGTAGTAGCTCTGAGGATCAGTGTATGGAGTGGGTTCCAGTGTAGCCACCTGGACAGTGTCACATGATTGACAGGTGCTGCCTGCACTAAGATGAGGTAAAGGGGTGGGGCATGAGCACCAGCTTAGCTATTCCTAGGTCAGACCCAAAGTATGGCTTTATAAATATATTATCCAGCTTTAACATTGTGGGCTACTCATGGATTTCCTTTCAATCCTGGGAAGCCATGCATGGACATTGCTAATGCAGTCGGTGACATGTCAGTGTGCCAGCAAGATCACCTTTCCTGTCCCTGCTACATTGTCCTGTTATTTCTGTGTGAGAAAATCAGAATTCAAGTATTAAGAGGCAGAAGAATTTTTCACATGTGTTGAGTCTCACCTACTTCTTCAGTGCTTTTTAAGCACACCTAAATCAGTTGCATTTCTGATTCACTGGAAGTGCATTTTTCAAGTCCTTGAAATACATAGATTACTGCCATCATGGCATTGCTTTCACAGATCCACAGTCATGTATGAATGTGCCATATTTTTGACTCCTTGCCTACCCTGTATAGACCTTTAGCTTATCCATTTCCCCATTATCAAAATGATCATTTTCTCCTGTTACTAATATGCATGTTTTTTCTTCTAAGGAAAAATGACAATAAAGTTAATACAAGGGTGCCCATAAGGATTACTAAAATCTTATCCTAAAATAGCTGCTTTGGGCCGGCCGAGTGGCATGGTGGTTAAGTGCTGGCTTGGGAAGCCAGCGGCCCCAGTTCAGTCCCACATATGAGGGCCAGTGACACTGCCCTCAACAACAACAACAACAAAAAATAGTAGCTGCTTAAAAAAAAAACACTGACACAAGAATTCTATGTGAATAAAAACATCCCTTTCACTGAACCTTCTAAGTATTAAACAAAAACAACAAATAAAAAAAAAGCATTAAATTTAGCTAGGAACTATTATGAGTTAGTATGAAATACTTGAATTCAATTTTTTATTAAGCGATTGCACAAGGGAGAATTGGGGGCGACATGTGTATTAGTTTTCTATGACCGTGTAACAGGTCACCACCAACTTAGAAGCTTAAAACAAAACACATACTGTTTCACAGTTTCTATGGGTTGAGTCTGGGCATGGCTTAGCTGGATCCTCTGCTGAGGATCACCCAAGACTAAAGTCAACGTGGTGTTAGGACCTGAAATCTCACCGGAGGGTCTAAGTCCTCTCCAAGTTCACTGACTTTTGCCAGAACTCAGTGCCTTGCAGTTGTAGAATTGAGGCCTCAGCTTCACAATTCCTGCCATATGACTCTCTCACAGGGCACTTTCCTCCTTCAAGACAATAGGAGACTCTCTGGTCTCCGGGTCACCTTTTAAAAGTTTCACCGGACTAGGTCAGATCCACCCAGGATAATTTCCCTTAAATTCATTTGAAGTTAATACATTAGGGATATCAATTACATGGAAAAATCTCTCATGCTTGCCATGCAAAGTAATTCAAACATGGGAGTGCAGTCCCATTATAATCACAGGCCCCACCCACACTCAAAGGGAGAGGACTATACAGGATGTGTATACAAGGGGTGGGAATCTTGGAGAGTATCTTAGAAATCTACCTACTGCAGGTGCATGTGGATGCCCATGGATGGCCGTCCACAAGAAGAAACGGCATACTAAACAAAGCATGCCATGAATGATCAGAAACAGTTTCCAATCAATCAATCAATCAATCAATCTTATGCACAAAATTTTATATACAGAGGGTGCCAAAAAATGTATACACATTTTAAGAAAAAAAAACTATTAAAATTGTAATACTCACTATATACCGATAACAAAAGATGAATGCAAGTCACGTTTAACTTCTGCAATTACAAGAGGTGCTCAAAGTGGTGCCCATCAGCATAATTTTAACACAGTTTTTTCCTTTCTTAAAATGTGCATACATTTCTTTGGCACCTTCTGTGTGTGGTAGGTATGGGTGTGTGTGTGTGTGTGTGTGTGTGTGTGTGTGTGTGTGTGTTTTCCTCGTACTATTTATTAATGTACAACATGCCCAAAACACAAAATAAGGAAAACAGAAAAAATATTTACCAGTTACACAATAAAATATACCAGAAATAATGTTAAAAAATTGAAGTAAAACACAAGTTAATAAGTTGATGCAAAAAGATTCAACTTCCAATAATAATACAAAAGAGATAGTGTTGTCATCCTGCCTAGTTAGCAATTTTCAAACAAGGAGCATAACCAAGTTGGTATGAGTAGGAAAAATGGGTCCTCTCCAACACTGATGCAGAGAGGGCAGAAAAGAAAAAGCCAATGGCCCTTAACAATATTTATATATTTGGACCTAGAAACTGTATTAAGCTACCTGGCTCCTTTTTCCCCTGATGTCATTTTTCTCAGAGACCTGGGGAAAAGTATGAAGGCGAAAAAAATCAATTACCAAGATAAATCCTTAGAGATTTTATTGGGCACATGGCTTATATCACACCATGAGAATTAAGTAAAAGAGATATAGATAGAGATATAGATACAGAGATGAGAGAGACAGAGAGAGACAGAGAGAGACAGAGAGAGACAGAGAGAGACAGAGAGAGAGAGAGAGAGAGAGAGAGAGAGAGAGAAAAGCTCCAAAAATACCAATAGCTCAAATAACTTCTCTTGGAAATATCATTGCTCTCTTCTGTGCTATCATCCATACCTAGGTGGGGTACAGGGGGAGAAGATGGAGAGTTTTGTTGAAAGGTAGAGAAAACCATAAACTTAACTAGAGCTACAGTTGTCAGGAACAACCATGGTCCTTGTCTGAGAAATATTTCCTCGTCCACGATACTCTTATGCCATACCTTAAAAATCTTAAATTATAGAATTTATACACCAGATTGGGGTAACCATCATTATCTCATTTCCCACATATGCCCTTGTTGATGGAGGGCTATGACCATCCAAGATGACCCTCGAAGGCTGTAACCTTCCAACTCCAAGATCTGAGACATGATTATTTAATAGAGGCATTCCAGTTCAACTAGTCAAGAAGAATAAAACAAAGATGTGCAGATTTAAAACTGTTACAATTATGCAAATATCAGACTTTCAAACCAGGCTGCCTCAAAGAAGTTGGATAAAGTTTGAGTTAAGGATGCCATACAGCAGGATTTTTTAGTTCATTTTTAATAATTTTCTTTTAATTTTAGACTTTTGTAGGACTAATATATCTTACTAGATTCTAATTTAGAGAATTTATGCTAAGCAAATAACCTAAATCATGAATGAAGAGTTATATTCCAAGGTACCTAGCAAGGTATCACTATTAACAGTGAAAAAATAAAAAAGAAAAAGAAAAAGAAATATACTTATGCCTCAAATAGGGCACTAAGTATTTCAGTTTTGTTACTTACATATAGTAGAACACTATGCATCCATTAATAATCCTAAGGTTGCTGTAAATTGGTAATGTGAAAATTATAATGAAGTTAAAATATATATATATATATATATATATATATATATATATATATATATATATATAAAATCTACAAACTCTAAAATAGTAAATTGAGCCCTTAATTGTATCCTGTGGCTTTAGGAAAGTAAATTCCCACAATTTCAACTGCAGAAACTTTCCTCCCTCCCTCTGTAGTAAATATAAATGGGAAACGTAAAGTCTCCTTCAGACCATGAGTGAGTCTATAAATTAAATGTTTAAAGTAGTCCTTTATAAAGCAGTCTTCTGGCTAAAAATCACCTTTTATCTGTTTAATTTTAGACTACTTGATGGTACTGTCACTTTCCTCTCAAGATACAGCTAGTGGCTTTCTGTTGAGAAGTCATCGAGCAGGCCTGACTGCTGGTTGGACCTGCAAGTTGGGCCCAAGCAGCTGGAGGCTCTCTAGTCCCTCCATTAGCCTTCCTCACTCTAGAAGCTGCCCGAGGACATGGCCTTCAGATAGTAATAAGGTGATGAGACCATCCGGATTGGGTAAGTGGCAGATCCCGGTAAAGGCCTCTATATATACTTTTAGGGTTTGGAGGGTGGGTGTGGAAAACCACCTGTCTTGCAGCTGCCCAGAACCAGCCTCATAGGTAAGCCCCCTTGGTTATTAAACTTGCCACCCACCAACCTGGAGTGGCTACCTCACTCTTTGGCTCCCTGCCTACTGAGCACTGGGGCTGGTTTCAGATTGTACCTGGGAAGCTCAGGTGGTTGCAAAGCAATGCTTTCTTACTGTGGTCATTTTCCCGGGGGGCGGGGGAATGATTCAAACAAACTTGATATAGATGTGAATTATTTCATAGATGAAGATGAGTAGAGAATAACACAAACAAGTGTTGACATTTAAAAGCAAATACATCAACTTCAGCACAACAAAGACAACATGGGTCTTTGAGTCATTTGCAATTGATGTAATCCACAAATCCTGAGCGCTTGCTTCAAGTACAAAAGGACCGCGAGAAAATATGCCAAGTAATTTGTCCCTGCATAGTGAAATATCATGGAATTTTATCATCTTATTTGTCATTTTATTCCAAATTTTCAAAAATATCTTATGTATACAATTTTTGTTTTTTTGTTTTTTATTTTTGAGGGCAGTGTCACTGGCCCTCATATGTGGAACTTACGTATACAATTTTGAAACCTCGCAGACATAAGAAACAATGTTCAGAGAGAGTGTAAATGGCTTCCACGGCCACCCAAAGGCCCCTTCTGACTGTGCAGAATTATTTTCGTCAGAAACAATTGTTTCAAGGAACACAGAATGGGTCACATTACTTGTCAGAAATTAAAAACCTTGTCAAGCTCTTCCCTTTGTGGCATTACAAAGTTAGTTGTCAAAAGTAAGCTGTTTGCAAAAACGGCATAAAAAGGAGGAATACGGTGTCTTTCCCTTTTCTACTAAGTGTAAGACTTCCTATAATTTTAGCAGTCATTAAGATTTACTAATGAAGACTTGAGATGGAGTCTAAAAAAGGAAATATAAAGTTAAGTGGCTCATTTCATGTTTTGAGAGGTAAAATATTAAGGGGAAAAAGAAGTGCCATCTCATCAATCACAAACCACATAAAAGCTGGAAGAGGAATGCTGCCGTTCCAGCAGTAGCCTCCGCCGGAGAACACCCCTGGCCTAGTGAGACTACCTTCTAATAGGTGAGAGGCTATTTCAATCTCCATACCCATTTAATCACAGGGCTGCTGAGCTGACTGCCAATTATCCTGAATTATGTGTCATACAGTAGGTTTGCGATCTGGGCTATAGGGCAGTTGGGACCCAGCAGAGACCACCATGTTGATTTGACAAGGTTCTTAGAGCCGGGATGAATAAATTAAAGCAACAGAATGATTCTGATGAACAGAAGATTGGAGCCAAGCTCCCAGAGATGGAAGATTAGTGGCTAATCAGCTCTAACACCTGGTTTCCATAACACTCTAATAGCAACTCCTTGCACGACCGTAACAAAACACAACAGCCTCTGCTGGGGGTGGGGGAAGTAAAATGGCCCCCAAAGTTATGGCTTGGGGTGTTTTATTCAAGACAGGATGTATTTCAACTGTTCTTGGGAAATTAAGAGCAGTAGCGAGCAGCCAGGCCCACGCCCCCATTCCCCCACCCTTTTGTAATGGGATGCAGAGTGGGAGACACTACATTCCAAACAACCAGGTTCCTGGGAGAACAGATTGAATGAGAAATCCACGGCTGCTAACTTTTCAATCCAACTTTCATTAGCTAAAGGGAAGACGTGGAGGGAGAGGGGAACGAGAGGTGGGAGGCTGATGGGGCTGTACAGTCACATCCTGAGGTGGAGAGAGGCCCCAGGCAAGCGTCAAGTCTGGGCTCTTCCCTTTAGGTTCAGGGTAAACCAATGTATAAGCGCCAGACCACCACTTTGGTTAATCTGGAGAAACTGCCAGGCCCCTAACAGCTGTCATGGAAAGCTAGGACTCCAGATACAGCCAACGATTATAAATACCTCATACAAAAAACAAGCTAAGATCTTCAAATATACCCAATGTCGCTGTCCCTCAATGAACCTGTGGCGTGCCACTTTGGCCAGCACTGTTAATTGACATCAGAGGAGGTAGCCCTCTGGGCCCGTTGTCTGTTGTCCCTTTGGCCACTCACTTTTTGAGAGGCAATTCACTAATTATGACATCTTTTGTTCAATCCGAAAGCACTTAACTGAAAGCAGTTGATTCTCACACAACATCTGAGACGGATGCAGGAACAGCACTTTGACATGTAAGAGAATGGTGGTATCAAAGTATTAGAATGATTCTTTCACGACTGCTCAAAATGTTTTTAGTGCATCTCCATGCTAGCCTCGCCAAATCATCTAACGAAGAAACCAAGAAAACACAATTTAAGGACAACTAAGTGTTTGAAGCCATGCTTGGTGGTGAGGAGGGGCTTTTCATATCACAGGAAGAAAAGAAAAAAAAAAATTGATTGGCAGAAGACACACGGTTAATTCTCCTGCAATTTCTCAACTATGATTTGATGCACAAGAATGAGATTGACGCTCAACCTTTCAAAGAAACAGTGCCTTTGTGGGAAGGCAGATGGGCCTGTCTTTGCGGCTTCTATGCACAACTACAGTTGCTATTCACAGGACTGGACTTGCTAGTCACAATCTGTTTAATTCTGTAACTTCATCTCTAGCCGGGGTCAGGTCAGCCATTTGGATTTCCTGGTTTGCTTTTATTCAGGTTATTTCCCTACCTAGGACACATCCCTATGCCCCATATTCGGTCTGTCAGTCTGTGAAGACCCACGCGTTTTGCAGTGACTGACAGGGAAGCCAGCTATACATTGTCCCAAGGGCTGTTTCCAATTTTGGTCTCCCAAAGGGAAACTCGCTCAACTCCTCGAGGCATGCTTTCATACCGACCCATTTTCACAGCTTCATTTGTTCTAACATCTGACTCCTTTGCCTCCGCAAGCCTCTCCGAAGGAAGGCGGGCTGGAAGAGCGCAGCTGTTGTTTTATCTGTGTTACACCAGACATCCTTTCCTTCACCACGTCTCCAGGTTTTCACCCTGAAACCTCAAGTTGAAGCCTAAGTGTTAAAAGGAGAGAGACGTTCTTTCCAAGGCAGTGTGCGACAGACAATAAACCTCTAATGCATAACAAATATTCTCTTTTTATTGTTTTATTTTCTCTTGAACTATTTTAGTGAGCATTGCTAAGAGGAGGAAAGAGGGCTCTTGAAATAGAGTGATGCAGGGGAAAAAAAGTAAATCTTTAAAAGGGTTGACGGAACTGCTAATCATAAAAGCCCCACTCTGGGACATTTGCTGAATTCCACTCTGTTAAATGTTTTATCTCCTTACTCTAAATTATAAATGCCCTAAATCATAAAGGAGAAAAAAAGCCAGCCATCATCAGTGCGCTGCTGAAAAATCACTCTTGCTATCTCCAAAAGGACCCCACGGATGGTCACAGCAGTCAGATCAGCCTCAGTGGGGACAGAGAGGGGCTGCTCTGTGTGCACAAAACGAGGCTGAGGACACAGGAGTTCCCTAACAGAACCCTCCCATCTGCAGAAAGACAGGCATTGCTTCCTGTCCCGTCAAAGACACTGAAGGTTTCTGAGGGGCATGAAGAGAGCTTGGAGGTTTACGGTTAATCTGAAAACATGTCATTGTTCTAAGCAACTGCCGCCAACAAATAATCTTTCAGAAATGAAACCAAATAATACCTAGTCTACCCTTGCCCTTTATGTAGTTCTGCACATAAAGTTGTTACAACATGGAATAAAGAGGAATCTCATGGAAGAGCTGGCAGCATAAGACAGTGACTGCTTGTAGGTCTTAGAGCTTCTGGGAATCTGGTGAAACGTATAAAAATCTCACTCCAGAAAAGTTCAAGTATTTACATACACATACCAATGCAAATATTGCGTCAAGGTTTTCAGTCAAGGATAAGAATCACAGTATAAAACAAATGACATAATTTATTTTGGTCATTTACAATATTATACCAGCACATAAAACCCCCAAATCAATTATGTTCCTAAATTCAAGATGCAGGAAGTAAACGGGTATGTTAAAAGGAGCCCTAATTATCACCCCTCTCTCCCCAAAGTTTTTATCATACAACACTGAAAGAAGGAGAGGCAGGGAAATAGAGAAGTGGCAAAGGGTAATATATTGCTTTACTTAATTTGCTACCACAGCAAGGAACACAAAGAAAGAATTTGATTATGATCCTATTATAGCTGAACGTTTCAATGATCAGTGGGGGCATAACATTAAGGTAACAAATGCCATAAGAAGTACCTTTTCCATAAGCTTTAGAGCCAGAGGATATTTCATGAAATGAGGAAGGTTCCATTCCTTATCTATAGAATCAGTATGTTGATTGTACATAACTTACAGGCAGACAGGGAGGGTTCAATGAGTTAGTATGTCGGAAAGAGATCTGCAGACTATCAGGCTGTATACATGCCAGTTATTACATTTACAAAGGGCTGCAGACTTTTAATAATATTCACATTGGATAAAACTCAGAGGGTCCTGGGGTCCCTTTAGCTTGCCCCTACATTAACCTAATGACCCCTTGGTAGAAAATGTGCTCTGAACTCCGTTCTGAGTGCTAAAGAAGTGGACAGTGGACATACAGCTTTATGCAAACAGAATTAGTAAAGCAGCTGAAGTTTGGAATTTAGCCTGCAGACATGCTGAAGTAGTGAGGGCCTACTTCAATTATTCCCGACATTTTCCAAATTATTGAAACTAACAATATGGGTTGTATGCCTCAGGTTTGGGGCATGAAGCTCACTGGAGTGGAAGGAAGAAAAAATATGAGAATTACTATTCATATTTATTTCTTTATCTGGGTTTGAGAAAAATAATCATTTTATTTAACAATATACCTTATATACCAATACAATTACACATGTTATTTCATTTATATATAAATGCATATGTTAGAGATTGTGTTTAAATATATTGATGCTAGGTGTGGATGTTCAAAAAAATTAAAATACATGGGCCGGTCGAGTGGCTCAGTTGGTTAAGAGCTCGCTCAAGAGTGCGAGCTGAGCTCTGAGCAACAGCGGTTCGATGCCAGCCAGAGCTAAGTTGCCATTGAGCTGCCAACAGGTGGCAGGATGGCTCAGCTAAAAAATAAAAAAAAATAAAAAAAAATTAAAATACAAAGGTATATATATATATATATATATATATATATATATATATATATATATATAATTACTTGATCCTCCCAGATGGGTTAGCTCATTATTCCCACTACAGTTAAGGAAACCAGGCCAGAGAAAAGTGATTTCTGCATCATCTTGTCTACTAAAACAGAATTTCAGGTTTTAGTTCTAAGGCCTGTACTCCAGACCTTTACACCAAACTGGACCTTTCTGAATTTGGCTTTTGGCAGAAGTCACCAAAAGGTAACAAGAGGGCTGGAAAATGACAAGTGTTTTATCAGAAAATACAAATGGGATGAGGACATAGAAAGGGGAAATGGGTTCACTTTCTTGGAAGGAGCACCTCTTTTAATGCTGTGTAATCATATATACAAATGTCAGACATGCAGTGATCTCAAAACATTGCAAATTGACCACAATTGCCACCATAGATCACCCTTTAAGGATTTACACAGATACTGAAATATGGTCGAATGAGATACTTTTCTCCAGCCCCCAACCAAATAATAACAATAATAATAATAATAATAATAAACTACATGTTACCATCACTGTTTATTTATGTATTATTTATAAATGGCATTTTCAGTGCTTCTTGCACATCCCTACCTCTAGTATAAGCTGCTATATAAATGCTAACTATTGTTTGTATTTAACAAGCCTCAGCCAGAAGAAAAATGTACACTTTAGTTTTCTCACTAAGATCACAAAAGGCTGGAAGAAAATTGCCTATTCTGGGTTATCACAACATAAACTGTATTTTGTCACCTTGCACTCTCCTCCCTGTTTTCTGATTCAAAACTATGTTCAGAGCCAAGAATTCATTTTCCTGGATACCTTCAAAGGATAGGTTTTCAAGAACAGGAATGAGTATAATTCTTGAAAACACCAAGTAATCTGTTCTTTTGAGGGAGTTTTTTTGTACACAGGTTGAGTAGCCAGAAATGAGTCTAAAAATAACTTATTTTCTTGAATACGGAGATTTTAAAGACATGTGTGTGCTTCTGGGGAAAAAAAAAAAGAATGTGACAAAGCTTTGTCCTTTTATAAGTCCAAAAAGAAAATTACAAAATTAATTACCTTTAATGTGTAAAATGAAATGAACATACAATAATGAATTTACTAGTTGTATTAAATTAACTATATTAGTACATTTCCACTTCTGAAATCCATATCTGAAATGTGTCTTAAAAATTCAGTAAACGGCCATTTTTTTTTTGTCTTTGTGGTTCAGGTGCCTCATTCAAGCATGCTAACTTGCAAATTCAGCAGCATATAAGCCACTTATAAAATGCATATGTTACAAACCATAGATTCTGAAGGCTGGTAAAAATCCTTAGAATAAGGTAGCTGATCCCTCATTTTTGAGAAGAGGGAAGTGTCCCCAAAATGGAAAAACAAACAGTTGGGTTTGCAAACAAGAAACCTACACATGATGTATTTGTTTAACAGATATTTGTTGTTCATGGAAAAGTGGCCTGGTTCTGGGTGTGCAGTTGTAGTATTTGGAGACAACGATATGGTCTAAATCATCAGAATTAAGGAAGATACTGGACGTGTTATTCAGTGGACAACAAAGAAGTGTAACAACATGTTATTAGGTCGTCACAATGTAAAAAAATACGTTGCTAACAGGGCAGCTTCAATTTAAACATCTGTTTTACCAATAAGTATTACCCCTATCAGATTTGCACACCAGGAAATTGAGGGGAGATGAGTTCCTAAAAACTGTATATTGAGTAAGCGATGGAGTTGGGGCCAATATAAATACTGGCAGTACCGAGCCGAATGCATCATCAAAACGCCATCATTTTCATGCTTGACCTTCTGTACCATCATTTCTAATCATGTGTGCGAATGTGAGGTATAAAACAGAGGACAATGAGGGATGATTTATAGTAAATCACAGTGAAAAATAACACAATGGGCCTTTAAATGCAACCTTGCCTGAATTGTATAAATAATGTTTGTTCTCCTTGTTTGACTTTGTGGTATAAAGAGGCAGAGGGGCAGAAATAAAGACCTAATGGGAGATAAGATTAAAAAAAAAAAAAAACACAAAAAAAGCAGAGGTGCTTTACTATCAGAAGTTTCTTTTGAGTTTAAGCACAATGTTATTATTTTTTTAAATTAAGTGGTAATACTTTTAAATGCATCCATATTAATGGGAAATGCACACATTTTATAAGCTCATCCCCAAATAATTTTGACCTCAAAAATAGCATGAGGTTATTATTATTACTATTTTTAATTTGGGGAAGATTTCCTTGTGAAAGCAATAGAGAAGGAACGGAAAAATGAATCACTACAAAATTCTGAAATAGGGCCGGCTGAATGACGTGGTGGTTAAGCGCTGGCTTGGGAAGCCAGTGGCCCCGGTTCGGGTCCCACATATGAGGACCAGTGATACTACCCTCAAAAACAAAAACAAAAACAAAATTCTGAAATATTATAAACAAAAGAACTTGGTAGATTTGTAGGAAACTTCCTATATTTCCTTACCTCCCCTGAAAAAAATAAGTTACTTCTCTTGCAATTTGTTTGCAGATAGAGTTAAAAGGCAAATAGAAAATTATACGGTATGGATTCTTAATTTAGAAATTTTCTGAAGTTGTAAAAATGATAAAGGACATAAAAGTTCTAGAAAACAATTTAGAAAGATTTCTGAAGTCATTAAAAAAAGAACTTTTAGGGGCCGGCCGAGTGGCTCAGTTGGTTAAGAGCTCGCTCAAGAGTGAGAGTTGAGCTCTGCTCAATGGAGGTTCGATGCTAACCCGAGCTGAGTTGCCATTGAGCTGCCAACAGGTGGCAGGATGGCTCAGCTAAAACAAACAAACAAAAAAATTAAAACACAATAAAAACAAAAAAAAACCACTTTTTCTATTCACTGTTAGTCACAAAATAGTGTATTAGAAAATGAAAGAAAAGTATCATAACAAAGCTTCAAACTAAAATACAAGATTTATTAAAAAATAAATAAAACCTTTCAAGTAAACAAGAAATATATGTGTAATGTTTAATGGACACATGAAACTTCTATAGCAAATTATCTGAAAACTAATTTCACCCTTGCTCAATTAAATTTAGGGAAAATATCATTATAAATATATACATATTAGCAGCACTTTCCCTCGTGCAGGAATTTTTAGAAATTTTTTAAATCAATGTCATTAGCAATGCTGTTTTCTATCCAAGCATCCAAATAGCAAATGCTAAAATAACATTTAACTGAAATGTTTTGTTACTGTATTTACATTTTGATAAGAAAATAAATAGCGCCTACATACCAAATTTGATAAGGATTATTAGTTATCAGACATTGCAAAATCTTCTTTAATTTAACTTGCATTATGGATAATACCTCAGATAATATCTGCTCCTTACAAATGACTTTACTTTTCTTTGTAGAAATAAACAGGGACTACACATACATAGTACCTGGACATGAAAAGTAAAGAAAAGTGTTATAATTTTAAACTCCTTCTAAAGAAACCTAAGATTTTAGGTCAATTATAATTTGCCGATTTCTTAAGTTTCGTAATGGAACAAAAATGTAAGAGCTGCATATATTGTCATTATGTGCTGTTTTACAATGAAAACTTACTTTAACATGTTTGTCCATCACTCCACACAAATACACCATACAATTTTTTATTACATACAGCAGTGGCTATGTAAAATTGTAATGTTTCTATTAGTATACTTATATGCAAAAGCAGGAACTCATTTAGATATTTAGATAATTTGTGTTTTACGCAACAATATTTCTTTTATCTATGGTGAGTTAAAGGCACATGTACATCTTTCCTGCTTTACACAACAGTATGTCTATCTGTTCCCCATGTTGGCCTGAAGGTACGATGTGTGAATAACACACACACACACACACACACACACACACACACACACACACACACACGAGCCACATTCTAGAAATAAACAGAGAATCAAGAAAAAACAAAGTTTTAAAATGCAAATACTTATGTTGATTTAAAAAAAACAAAATGAAGGCAAGGAAGGAAAAAGGAGCAAGGGAAGTTGGGAGGAGGGAAGGAAAATTAATTGTGATCATGAGGAGGGAGGAGTAAAGGACTGCCACTAGATTTGTTTCTATAATGCGAATGGCCTTATTTCAGAGAAAATCAGGCCAACCAGCGTGGCATTTTTGTGGTTGTAGGTTCTAAAGTACCATGGCTGCTGCACCTAAACTTCCTAGAAAACCTTTTAGGAAGGCCGTTACTCCCATATAGACCATGGTGATTTCTAGCAGCTCTCTGGGATGATCTGCAACAGGAAATACTATGGTTGACGAATCCAAAAACGTGCAGACAGCAAAACTCAACCAGGATACAGATCAGAGCGCATGTCAGGTGTAGGCGATTTATTTCTCAAGAGAAAATGAAGATTAGCCAAAAAAAAGAAAGCAAAGAGAACAATTTGTATATAAACAATCTGACGAGAGCTGGACAAGAGAGAAAGGTGAGGAGGAAGCAGTGCAAGCCCCTCTTCCAGGGGTACCAAGGAGCTCCCAGCGGTACCAAGGGGCTCCCAGCGGTACCAAGGGGCTCCGCCTCGCCTGAGTCAGCTCCATCTCCAGCGTTCCCAAGTCCTGCCCTTCACAAATACCCTTCACGTCTGCTCTGCTGTCTCCTTCTTCACTCCTGTTCTCCCAACTGGGGAGAAACTTCATCTTTATTATTTTAAAACTTTCTACATGAAGCTGCTACTAGGGCATCCCAGCTCTAACACTTCCTGGGAACTTCCTGGGACCTGTGCCTATTCAAAGCTGAAAGCCGGAAGTGTCCTGGACAGGCTGGGGCAAGCTGATCACCCCACTTAACTATGAATTTCTTCTCTGGTCCTGTTGTCCCACCAATCTCACAGACATTCTTAACTAAGTCAGGGCAAGAAACAAAATGAGTGAAAACTAAAGTTATAAGTATGCAACCAGAAGTTCAGGGAGGCCCTCAGTAAGCCTTATTTACTTAAGGGGGGAAAAAATATCTGCAGCGCATAAATCCTATAGTAGCTGTTAATCCCCTCCAGAAAAAATAAAATAAAAACGAATGCAGCTGATAAATTACTTACTGAAAATGTAATTCTCAAAGCAGTAACCACAATGCAATAATTATTGGACTTGATTAAACATAAAAATAAATCTGTCTTTTACTTCCCTCTCATCCCATTAGTATGCACAATAAAAGGAAAAGCCTTTTTAAAAGGTACCTCACGGTCAATTCTATTCCCCCTTAATTCTGCATTGTAACAAACAAAGGTAAAATAAAAAATCATGCAAGCGGAGTATAAGCTTTTCCCTATTATCCTTAGAAGGGTGACGGTGCCAATTAAAAACACATTCCCATGCAGCTCTCAGCAAATGCTTTTTTTTTTTTTTTTTTTTTTTTTGCTTTTTTTTCTCTTAACTCTTTGTCAAGAGGAAAAGAATCACAAACTACAACAGCTTTAAATCATCAATATTTCTGGGGGACTCAATCTGCTGGTCTCCATTTATATATGTGGAACCTCTCCTAACTTCATTGATGTAAACGATGCTCCCTGTTCATCAAGTCTGAGACGAAAATGAGCATCTAATCTCTGAAAATGAGTGCTAGCAATGTTGTCTGTCTGAGAGTAACAACAACAACAAAAAAGTTGGATTACTCAATAAAACATGCTAAAGCTAAATTATGTTGGAAGACTGTGACCACATTACATACGCATGTGTGCAAGTCTCAATGTGACTTTTCCCTCAGTGGAGATACTTGACTTTGATTTTATTTTTATCATTTATGCTCTGAAATGCCAACACCATGCCACTCCTACAAAATACACTTTACACAAAATATCCTTTTTCTTTTCTTTTCTTTTTTTTAAGACTGTGTTCAACTTGGAAAGTAAGTCATCTCTCCAGATCTCATTTTGTAAAGGTTGTACTCGCCACAGGCGTGACACAATGGTGGAGACAATGTGGGAGGGATCCACACAGCAGTATTACGCTTTTTGATGGTGAATCTCCACAGGACATTTTGGCTTAACTCTGCTGTGGGGCTACCACTCCCTGCTTACCCACTGGGAGCGTGCACTAAAGCACAGTTATGGACCGGGAGTCCTGGAGAAGATGAGAAACTCACTTCCTTCGCCTTGTTCTGGAACTGCTTTAATAAAGCCAGAGAAAATCTGGATGCCCTGAGACAGAGTTCCCCATTTGAAAGACAAATGTATAAACAGTCTGAAGCCTGAGGGCATAGGCCTTGACATTCAGACAGGTGTATGCATCATTCAGGAAGTTTCACTTTGGCAGGAGGCCTATAAACGCAGCTATTCTTCAACCACAACATGTCACTTGTGATTTTAAAAAGCCACCCATTGTGGTTGCAGGGAGGCAAGGCTGCAAGGTAATGAGTTCATATTAACTGCCTCCTTCACTTGCCAAGTGGACTTCAGGATTCGTACATTGCATGTGCCTCCAAATTAAACGTTTATAAGTTTTCATTTGTCACTGTAAGAGCACAATTACAACTCTGTGGTTGTGAACATTGGAAGGTATCAGGATAGGATCGCTGTCCCTATTTGTATCCACAGGAAGGAGCTGATGGGGCTAAGACTTTGAGGCTTTGCATGTTTTACAGTGGGAACAACGTGGATCTGCTACAGTTCTTTTTTTCTCATAAGTGCACTGAAACTTTCACTAAATTAAATAGAGCTCACTTGGCAATTCAGGTAACATGAATGATGAGTAAGACAAATTCCTCTGTAGGGACTTGAGACACTGCAACTAACTAGTCCTTTTCTGTCCCTATCATCTTTCAGGTCACATTTCAAATATCTTCCCTGACACAAATACTGGTAGCCGCCTGCCCCCTCATCTTCCCTCACATCAGATACTCCTCTCATCAGACTTGAAGTTTTCTCTCAACCTTGATACCCATCCTAGTTCCTAGGATAAGACCAGGTCACTTCTTGATCTGTTGTACCTTCTCACACCTGTCCCAAGATGTGTCATTAGTTGATAAACATTGACAGAGAATCCACCATGGAATACATACAAATACATATGGAAAGTTCTGCAGAGGACTGTATTTCCTGCCTCTAAGAAAATCAACAGTGAGGGTTTGAAAAATAACTTGAATGTGACATTTTTAGATTCAAATGACTGGGGGAAGCCTTCTCGATTTTGAGGAGAGACTTACAGAGATAGGTTTTGGATTTGGGTATAATTACTTCTTTTCCTTATGAGGTGTGATCACAAAATACAGGGAATGTTTAAATTAAATATGTATTTAGCAGAAGACACATTGATGCCCCTCAAAATACTCCCACTTGCTTCAAACACACGTATCCCATTGTTCTTGCCACTTTCTGAAGCAGCTCTGGAAGTCCTCTTTCACAAGTGTGTTTAGTTGCGCTGTCGTGGCTGCCTCGCTGTCCTGAATCAATTCAAAACATTTATCTTTCGTGGTCATTTTTACTTTGGGAAGAGCCAGAAGCCACATGGTGCCAGATCCAGTGAGTAATGTAGATGACCCCATAATGTTTTTGTTTGACATAAATTGTCGTATCAGAAGTGATGTGTGACACAGAGCCCTTCTGTGGTGATCACAAAATACAGTGACTGCTGCTGCCCAGTGCCATCCAACAGAAACGCAGGGATCTTCAATATGGAAAGAGGCACGTTGAACCTTAGTAACAGCATGTGACAAGTTTCAACTTGTTTGGTGCAGTCAGTTGAGTGTGAGCTACAGTTGAGAGGAGGTGTATTTTAAAGTGTGCTGTAAATTATCCTCCATCATGACAATGCACCGTGTCATACATCACTTCTGGAATATGGCAATTTCTGTCAAATAAAAACATTACAGTGTGTTTTCATCCACCTTATTCACCAGATTTGGCACCATGAGACTTCTGGCTCTTCCCCAAAGTCAAAGTGATTCACAGCATCAAGGCAGCCATGACAGTGCAACTGGAGACACTCATGAAAGAGGACTTCCAGAACTGCTTCAGAAAGTGGCAAGAAGGATGGGGTAAATGTGTTCAAAGTGAGGAGGTGTATTTTGAGGGGGATCAATGGCAATGTGTTTTTTACTGTAATTTTTTTTTTTTACTTAAACATTCACCATATTGTTTGATCACACCTCATATAGTGAGCCCCTGTATTCTAATATTTTAGCACTTATATTTACACATATCTCAAATGTTCCTATAACACACAGCTACTATCTATTCAGCTCAAACACCATCCATTAAATCTTTTAGGCTGCCAGGTAAAAAACTGGAGAAAAGAGCCCTCTCACTTTATCATGGAACAAATGTATTTCCTTTTTGTCTCAACTTCCCCTGGCTGGACTACACCTGGTTGTTACTTTTATAACTAAAAGCATCATTAACGTGATTAACTAAAGCACCAGCTGCCCTGGGTCAACACCCTCAGCAACACTAAGAACTTGCAAAAGCTTTGACATTACACTTTCTCCCACATCCCAGATAAAATACTTAGAGTGACCTGCAGCCTCTAAAAGTGGGAGGAAACGGTATTAAAAATATACCCTCTACCCAGGTTCCCATCTGGATTGACCCACAGGGATCAGGGTGTATGCTCTCCTTTCCAATCCTGGTGGAGTTATTTTTCCACTATTTATTAAATTGATATCTTTTTTTTCTTATATTCGCAAAAGATATAAGGCACCTCACAAAGAAGATAGAATTGTGAGAGTAAGATCTGCCCCCCAAAGACATGAAATATGGCAGAGAAGAGAAGCCACATGTACAGATGGTTATAACTGAGGCCACTTCAAAAGACAAAGGTTTTGAAGTCAGACGAGCCTGGTCTACTACAATGGGGCACCTCTGACGCTTGGGAAGCAGAGGGTTAATTCAGAACTCAGAACTATATTTGTACCTACCTTTCAAAGCTGGTAGAGCAATGAATGAGTTACAATGGTGAACCCTCTAGTCCAGTGTGCCCCAATAATGCATATCTAATAAATGGTATCTATTTCAATGAGTAAAGGTATGATGATGTACTAAGGTGGAATAATAAGATGACAGAGATAGCTCAGTGTGTTTTGGAGGCAGGAGGAGTGGGTAGCCCTACTTGGCTGGTGGTTCAAGGGAGACGCCACAAAAGATAAACAGCCATGTTTAGACGCGAAGAATGAATTGGGTAAATAGAATGGGATAGGATGGAGAAACTTCGGGGCAAAAAAAAAAAAAAGTCTCAAGGAAACAAAGGCCTTTTATCAGAATAATAATAGAAGGAAGGAAAAGAAAAGATGACAGAGCTGAAACACTGAAAAAGTAGAAAATACATGACTTGGTGATTAATTGGATGTGGGGTACAGCAGAGCAAGGAAAACAAATAAAGAATACATTTCAAGTCCAGGTGTCTAAGAATGTGACCAAATGTTCAACAGAAAAGAACAATCAGTCCCAGAAATGATATTAGCTTTTGAATCATATCAGTCATGTGACTTGTTAAATCTGTTCTATCATGTACAACTTAAAATGCAAACCATCTGACTACTGGCCATCTGAAAATAAAATCACCAATGATATCAACTCCCAAATACGTATAACACCTGTGATGCTTAATATGTTTCAGGGCATATTCAGAATCTAAGATAAAGGGGTTCTATTTCTCAAAAAATAAACAAAATTTTTAAAAAATTAATTAGGACAAACAATTTCAGTACACCACCTTAAAACAAAGCAATGCGGCATCTATAATATTTACACTGGGTACAAAATGAAACTTTGACAGGTGTCAAACCTGTCAGGTGTCAAACCATTCTACCTTCTAACCATTGTTCTTCAACATTTTGTGAAACAAGGTCTGTATTTAACAGGACGAATAATATGTCAAAACAGCAGTTTGGGATGTGAGGGCATTAGGGAGAACCCTGAAACAATTCACCCGTTTGGAGGAGGCATTTGCTTCATGTGACGGGGGAAATTAAATCTTCATGCCTACATAAGTGCATAAGAATAAGCTCCAATTGAAAGTGGCATGAATCTCAATCACTGTTTATTTGTGGGTGTTTAGACATATTACATGCAGGATATGTTTCCATTATTATTGTTTTGAATGAAACACACAGCATTTCATTGTGAGGAAACGAGGGAAATAATTTTCTCAGTTGCAGAACTCTCGTGACAAAGAAGAAGGAAACAAAACAAAACAAAAACAACTACAAAACTCAGTTCGCTTTACAGATTGCATGCTTAGCTCTTTTTGTTTGTTTGTTTGTTTGTTTGTTTGTTTTTCGTGCAGTGTCACTGGCCCTCATATGTGGGACCCGAACCGGGGCCTCTGGCTTCCCAAGCTAGCACTTAACCACCGCGCCACTCGGCGGGCCCGCTTAGCTCTCTATCTTTACTCAAGGGGCTGGGGAAAGGAAACCAAAAACAAACTGCTACCTCAAATGTTACTAATGACAAGTTTTCTACCTTAGTATTCACTTTATGTTTTTAAAAAAAATCACATATGGATCATTAAAAAAGATGAAGATATGTCTGGAAAGAATTTCAGCAAGAAAGTGGTTAACATTCATCATAGACTTTCAAAACAAAATTGAATTCTGCTCTATCTAAAAACTTTCCAATGCAATGTTACTTTTCCTTATGTATACAACCTGCAACTTATCTAGGGCACTATGTATCACTTGGACAAGTACAACACACGGACACGCATGCACGTGTACACGCGCACGCAAACACACACACACACACAAATCACCTTGAAACAAATAAGAAATGATCTCTTGGGAAACTCAAAACTGTATTAAAATGATTCGCAGAAAGTCTTCACTATTTCTTCATTGAATTAGGCAGACAAGTGTGCAGTACACACATCAAAAAAAAAAAATCAAGCTTCCAACATGCTCCTGGTCATAATAATCACCTTTGCTTCCTCTAGTCCACAAAGTTTGTTCATTTTTACAAAGACATTACAAGCTGTGATGGAAAGCCCAGTACCCAGGGGCCCTTCCAATTACCCACACAGGTAGCCTAGCTCATCTGGGACCACTGACAGGTATGGGTCAGGATTTCAGGATTCAAAATAATTATTCCAAAGAAAGCACTTGAATGAGTAATTTCTCTTTGGTATTCTATTCACCTACATAGTAAAACTGAATGAAAGGAGGCAGAGATTTTGGTTTTAAAAAGGTATCAATAACTTGGTAAGTAATAACATTCAGATTTAGCAATTGCTTTGTGTAGGTGGTATACGGATTCTAAAAGAGCATTTTTCTAGGTAAATTCTAGCAATCACACTTCACAGATACCTGTGTCAAAACAGCGTTATGTGTCACCTGCTATAAATATTCATACCTCAGAATTCTGGCCCTATATTACAGACAGTAAGGTAGAAGGTAACCTATTTCAATAGTTAACATGCATATTTAGGTGACTTTTGTATACAGAGATCGGGGCAAGTGATGTGGTCAGGAGGAGAAACACATCGTATTATTGGACTCTGCTTTAGAGTTTGGTCAAATCCAAGAATGAACCCAAATTACTTTTGGCAAAAAAGCAAAAGAAAAATCATGCAGGAAAAAAAAAATGACTTTCCTATGGATCTCTTAAAACCATCAAAAATCAAAAATGAAAGCTCAGATTATGGATAGTTTCTGCTCTGAAACCACCACTATCCCATCTGGGAGGTCGTTTGAATACTAAGACTGGTCAAGAGTGAGGGCTTTGAATTCAGAAGTCCCCGTTGGGACTGCCACAGCTAGATGAGTGGTCTTGGGCAAAATTATCCTTCACTGAGCCTCAGGATCTAAACCCAGAAATGGAGAAAATGACAAGAACCTAGTGAGTATGGCTGTTAGAAGTTTAAATGAGATACCCTCTCCACTGAGCTTAGTACAGCGCGGATGCTACATAGATCAAATCAAGTCCTGGATGTAAGGCAAGCTTTTCCCAAATGCCCTTAGAAAAAAATCTCCCCTTTCAATATTTATACTCTAATATCTATTAGAAATGCTCTGTATCGAATGCTGCGCTGTATATCCCAGTATGGTGGATGCTGGTCTCATTTGTTGGGCGGTTCTCATTTTGGAGTGCCTATTTCACACTGTTAAATATTTTGAATATAACCCCTGCTTGGGAAAAAATACATGGGCTTGGTGTGACTTCAGCCAATGTTAATTTGGATGCTATAGAGGTTAACCCATCAATAAGGAAGTGATGGCATGTAATGCTGATTTTTATAATGATTCTGGATATATACCATCACAATTCCAAGTGTCAAGTGAAAATAAACCTTTTCTAGATCCTCGGCTAGTCCGCCTCTGTTCCCTCCCCTCGATCCATTCTCTACTTTTCTCTGTCCTGTCCTGAGTGCTAGCAAAGTGAACTCGAGAGCCGGCTTCACCTGCCCTATAGAATCCTTCTGGATTCAGCCAATGGGAGGCAACAGTGAGAGATCAGAGGGCAAGGGAAGGGGAGCCCAGGGTTCTTCTTCCCAGTTCATCTCCTTCCTCTCCACTGGCTTCCTTGGGGTGGTCATTGTCCTGAAGTGGCTGTGTTCTTCAGCCACACTTCTGTTGAGAGGCCCCTCCTCCCAGCTCCAGTTTACAAACAGACTCTGGCAGCCCAGTTCCCCTCGCTTGTCCCTTCAGGCCTGGGCTGGCAATGGCTGTCCCCAGTTGCTCATCCCTGAGTGCTTCACCATTCCTTATCGATTCCCTTAACCCTGCCCAAACCTTCATGCATAGTTCCTTTATTAAGCTCTCTTCAATGAAACCCTTGAAGGTATGCCATCTGCTTCTACTAGGCCCCTGCCTGATGTAATTACTTTAAAAAGCATTACAGTGAGTAGTTATGTTGTGGAGATCACACTCAGGCTGGTCAGAGAAGGTTTTGCTGATAAAATGACCATTAAGGCTTGTAGGAATTTACAAAGTGAGCCAAGCTGCTACCAGGGAGAATAATTTTATGGTTATTGTGAAAAGCAAGTTCAAAAGCAGAGGTCTAGTTGGAATACTCAAGGCAAGGAAAGAGGCTGGTATAGCTGGAACATAGTTAAAGGGCAACAGCCCTCAGGATTCAGATGGCATGAAGGCCAATGGCCAGGGTGAGATCACCAGGCAGTGAATGCTACAGAAAGAAGATTGGAGGGCCCAGGAAAGAGCTGTGGAGAGGAAGAGGATGGACCAGCAACCAACAAAGGATAATGAGAAGGAGAAACTAGGGTGGTATGAAGAGAACAAAAATGATATCTAAAATGTACAAGGGAAAATTACTGTGAAGGAAGCATGATTAACTGTCAAATCCTAGGGTGGGTCAAATAAGATAAAAATAGACCACTGGGTCTAGTCATTTGGTTCACTTTTGACCTTGACAAGACTTTGATAAAGTGGTTGGAAGCACAAGTCTAAGTGACGTGGGTTCAACAGGAAACAAAGGGTATATTATTGGTTGATTCTTTAGAGGCTAAATGAAGAAAGAAAGTCCAAAAAAGATGACCTAATATTATACCGATGGATTTCCCAGTGACAGGATCATACAGACAGTTAAACACTCTGTCTCAAACGACAGTTTGCAAGTGATTTGCCATGAAAATCTCTTAGATAAAAACAGTAATTTTAAACAATATATTAAATATTATAAGTGGCATATCATTATTTCAGAAAGTTTATTCTTTCAATTGGGCCTCAACACTTATCTTCTTATAAGAAACTTCACATATCACCACCACAGCCACTGCCACCGCCACCAGATCAGCATTTATGGAGTAGATTCCTATGCCACATCTGAGATTCAAGCCAAATCCTATTTTGAGACTGACCTGCAAACCAATGAGGCTTCACTAGGCTGGAATAGTAGGAACAACTTGATTGTACATTTTTCCCCTGAGAAGAAATTGAAAAGAATCATATTCATTAATCCTCCTACAAGGACTTCTAGGGTGCCTTTATCCCTTCTTAAAAACAGCAGAGGCTATTCTCTACGAGGAGGAAATCAGATGCCGTGTAAATACTCCAGCCAATAGATATACTCTTTTGATGTGAGCAGGGGAATATGTGAGCCCTGTCACAGGCAGGTGGCTTGGGCACGGGAGGAGGCATCGGGATGGACCACTCCTCGGGAATGTGTGGGTCAGCTGTGTCCGGCTGCGTGGCCATGTACTCTCCATGATAACGGATGTTCTTATCTGCCCAGAGCTGTGTTAAGCATCAGAAACATATAAATCACTTAAGCAAGCTACTCTTACAGAAAGCTCATCCTACAGTAGCACAAATGTATGAAACAAACACATGAGGCATCAAACACATTTCCTGTTACCTTGGACCTCAGCTCGTTCACCTTTTATTCCATGGCACAAAGAGGAAGGGACAAAGTGGGATATGGGTCATCATAGGATTCTTTTATTGTGGAACGGGGTAACATTTCCTCCATGACAATGTTACTGTGGGCAAGTGAAATTTTCAATTAGCACAGCTGCTGCTGTGAACAACAACAGCTCGTATTTATCGAGTGCTTAATATTTTGCTGACTGTGCTACATGCAGTCCCATTTATTCCTCCAAATGGCACTGTGAGGATGGCTGCCCTTTTTATTTCACAGAGAGATACAGAAGATCAAGGAGGTAATGTGAACTTCCCAGGGTACAAACCCGTCCACCAGGAGTTGGGGTGTGGGCACAGGAAGTCTGACTCTCGTGTCTGCAAAACATAATACAATGGAACTAGTGCACATGTAATGAGTATACAACATGAATCAGAGCCTTGACATGGATTTTATTTCCACATTTTTCTTCCCCAAACCACTACTATCCCATTTTACAGATGAGGAAACTGAAGCATAAAGAGGTGAAGTAGATTGTCCCAGCTGACACGGGTACAGAACTGCAATTTAAACCCAATGCTTCTGACACCACATAAAGCACTGTATCCCACCACACAGACACTTCCGTTCCAAAATTTAATTTATGCTATCATTGAACACAGGCATCGTTTTCAAATATCAACACACACTTATAGCACACTCATTATGGTCAAGGACTTGTGCTAGCTGCTACAGCTGAATGAAAAGAAGTGAAGTCCCTTCTCTCAGTAGTCTTAAAGCATGGAAAACAAAGCCCTCAAGCTCATGAAAATTTTTAAGGTCTGATGCTGTTAAACATAATTTAACAATATGTATATTCAGCACATGTCAGAAGCAAGCACGCAATTATTTGAATAAAGAGGAAAATTCATAGGATGAAGATATCACTGGGGATTTCTACTGCAGAAGTTTCAGGAATGAACCTTCAATTGGTCTTAAAGAGGCAGACTTTCAAAAATATAAATGATGTGAATGG
The DNA here is from genome assembly GCA_033961575.1 of Aselliscus stoliczkanus. Lineage (NCBI taxonomy): Eukaryota > Metazoa > Chordata > Mammalia > Chiroptera > Hipposideridae > Aselliscus > Aselliscus stoliczkanus. The sequence goes on from CM066733.1 coordinate 10,519,473, forward strand.
AATATGGAGAAAGACGTGGACAGTTTTAGCAAAGACAGTTGGCAAAAACAGACTAGTTCGTGCAAACTGGGGGAGAGAGTTCAGGGCCAGGCAGAGTTTGGACTCTATTCCGTACGTACGGAGATGTTTGACTTCAGGCATGACATGATATAAAACACCGCTTGAAGAAGATAAACTTTCTGTTGTAGGTAAATATAAACAATTCAAATGTATGCTGAGAAATTAAAGGAAGCTACAGCTAACAAGCATTTTCGGAACACCTATACAGCATTCCTGTCAGGTGTATGCTTACACTGGGGAACAGGCAGACCGACTTTCCCTGGTTAAGGCTGCTTCAGTCAGTTCCAATGGTAAATACCCAGAGCAGCCACGTGCTCAGCTGCCCATGCTCTGCATTCACTACCTAGTTTTTCGTTTGTTTTTTTTGTTGTTGTTGTTGTTTTACCTCTCTCTCAAGATGTGGCTCTAAATTCGTACTTCCTAACTTTTAGAACAGGTACTTGACTCAATCACTTGATCTCGTAGTCTCCCTTCTCCTTCTAGAGAGACATTCATTCATTCAGTCACTATGTATTTACCGAATACCTACAAAGTGTCAGGTCAGGTGACAGACTTCGGAGATGCAAACATCAAACATGTCCATCTTTAAAGAACTCACAATCTGCCTTAGGGAGACAAAGGAGTGAGCAGTCCCAATATGTCGGCTGAAGTGCTGTGACTACACATTGCACGTAAAGTGGTGACACATAAGAAAGCCTTCATTTTGCCTGGTGCATCCAGGCATGCCTTCCAGAGAAAGGCATTTTTAAACAGAGGTGCTAAGAATAAGGAGCCATTTTCCAGGTGGCTGAGCAGGGAACAGGCACTCCTAACGGAGGGTGAAAAATGTCCAAATGCTTGGGAATGTGAGTAATTATCAGTAAGAATGACTGAGGGATCAACAGGGGCTAAATATCACTGTGTTTGAACTTAATTCAGTGATTGCATCTGTAGTTCAGAAACAACCACAAGGATACCTAAGGAGTGAATGCATAAAGACTGACCAGAATGAAATTCATAGCCATTTTAAAGAGATCATTAAAAAAGATAATCTAATTTTACCTTGTGAATTTCTCTACAGTCCTATATAATTGAAGACACCCATGGTGTGTCAGAATTTAGAGGTAGAACTTGCTGATCCTAAAAAAAAAACCTATCTCCATTATCTCTTTGTATTTTCCAACCTCTAAGTCAATAGTGTCAGCTAAAGACTCGCCATTATGCCTCCCTAGATGTGAATTCTGACAACTTGTCGGCCCAGCATTTTGCTGAGACAGTCATCCAAGTGGTCACAGCTTGAAAGTGAAGAAGTGAAGAGAAACGGGTTGGTCTTGCCAATTACAGGAATTTAAGGCCAAATCTACAACTTGGTTTTAATTAATCTAGACCATGGGACACTATCTTAAACGCACATCGATACGAATCCTAGGCTCTGAGGACTGGCCTAGTGAGGTTTGAGATTACTGAGAAATATCTACTCCCTGACTCTGAACCCATGCCCTGTACCTCCAAAAGGATGTGACATCATCATGTAATATTATTGAGAACAAGCTACTTGGGTACTTAATGATCAGTATTAAGGAGGTTAACAAAAATAATGATGGACATAAGATGTGAATGGCATCTTTATATTTGCTACTTTAATGTATTAAAGCACATCAGATTATGGCAAAAAAAAGTTTATATGAAGGTGTGATTGAAATAATTATTTTTATAGATGATCCATATTATTATAACTAGATAAATATCTGGAACTTAAAACAGTTAAAATAACAATAAATCTCCCTTTCATATATATACATTTCTTTACAGCTTAAAAGACACAATCACAAACTTAATTTTGCCCAAAGGCCTTAACAATATTATGAGGCATAAAGGACAAAGATTTTTATGTCCAGCCTTGCTGAAAAGACACAGGTAATTGATGGTACTTTCCAAGGACAGGCGATAGAATTAGCACAGGAGTAAAAAGTATCAGTGACCAGGAAACCAAATATCTGGATATTTCCTGTCAGCTTCATTTTGCAAAACAAAACAAAACAAAACAAAAAAAATAGAGTATCTGAATCTTTCCGTTTACGTGAAAGGGGTGTGTGTGTGTGTGTGTATGCATAGAACAATGCTTTGTAAACATAATCCTTATTTGTGGGCATAGAATTGAAAAATACCAAAAATAACAGCAACGGCTTTAATCTGATATTTGAATGACTGCTTATAAAATGCTTCCTCACTCACGACCTAACTTGAACTTCTCTTTCTTAGTTTGAAAGAGGCAGGCATTATGATGCTCACTTTATAGATGAGAAAAGTGAGATTCAGGAATTGTGTTTAAGACATTGTAAATGGCTGAGAAAGTATAAAATTCTAGAGGCTGAATTTGTAGCCCAATGACAGGACCATAACATCAAAAAAATTCCCCAGTTCTCCCAAATCGTTAGAACTTATCCCTCCTTTAAATAGTACTTATACATGTATGGCTGCATGACCATACTCCATTTTTATTAACAATATGGTTATTTGCACATATTATTTACACCATAGGAAAGACACCATTGCTACGCCCAGCATGAGGCTTTCATTCACTGGGTTCATCAAAGTTATCTTTAATTTGGTGTCTTGGTCTTGTGGGAGGGACAGTTAATGTTCATTAGGATCTGTGTTCTCCCTGCTTTGTGGTCTTTTGGCCAGGGCACAGGCTCTGCTACCTTCAAGTTCATATCTGAGATCTAGCCTGTGGAGCCTGAGTGGAAATGGGGCCCGCCATTTCCAACCTGAACCAATGAAGCAAAGCCTCCCCTTTATAATCCTCAGTCATATTTCCAGCCACCCACAGAACAAAGCAGATGCTAAGTACCTAGAGAGGGTTGACACCGCAATACAGAAGGGGCCTGGGCCCCTGAATAACTGTGATGGGCAGGGTTTATTCCCTTCGCACCCCCCATCTACTCCTTGCTCCAATAGACCTGCACCGGACTACGTGATGTGAACAAGAAATAAACCCATTTGATGGTAAAGCACTGAGACTTAGAGGTTATTACAGCTGTTAGACTACTCCAAGTAATACAACTCTCTGTTCTAAGGAGCTAATATCTACAAAGAACTAATATCCAATAACAGACTCCAAAAGAGCATACATTGTAAAGAGATTTTAATAAGCTATTTCATATTGCTGATTCTGAGAAACATTTTTTTGTGTGTGCGTGTGGAAATAAGAAAACCCACAATGCTATCCTTTCAAATAAAAACACAATCATGATTTTTATGATCAATTTTTCCAATCATAGAAATCTTTAGGTCATGATAAATTCTATGAAGCACACATTGTAACATAAGACTAATATCAAATATTCAGACATACTAATAACCAAAGACGGGATGGACAAATCTAATTTAAGCTGATCCTGCTGAGTCATTCGAGATATCTATCTACCCCAAATGAACACAATCCATTAGCATTAAAATAACGAAGACCCCCAAGTGCAGATGGGTCTAGTTCTATTCATGACTTTTATCAGCATGACATGTGGCTGATATTCATTTATCAAACAGTAAGGGCATTGTTTTGCGCTCAAATAATTATCAGCTAATGAAGCTTTTTAAAAAAAGAGTCTCATATCTGGATTGAATTGTTCCTTCTATGGTGCTTACCCTCATATTCCTAAATACTAAAAATGTTCCCATAGTAAATGAGGTCAGCTTATGTAAGCTCCAAAGCAATAGGATATTTTAGCCTCAGAGCATAATAGCAAGAATATTAGAGTACATTCTTTCCGTTCAAAAATTGAATCTCGTATTCCATACTTGGCTACACGCCTTTCACAGTTACGCCTCCAGTGAAGATCCATCGTAGAAATACAGATCATCCCTAATGTCCTTTACAATAAAACCTGATCAAGTCCCAACAATTCCATATGATAGAAAACTGACGGTCTGAGGGGTAAAGCCACTCACCTAAATCCACACAAGAGTAGTTCACTCCTGGACTGAGGAAGATATCTTCATTTTGGGGGCTGCTCATCTCTGAGCCTTTTTATTCCCACCTTGTCCCATTCACAACCGAGATGAGAGAGATCCTTATTTTAATTTGGAATACTTGCCACCCTAGGGCACATGGTTTTTCCGATTTGGAAAAAAAAGATTTTACTTTTTCTAGCACTTTTAATGCAATTGCTCCTGCATGCAAAACAAAGGGCACTAGGTGCACTGTGGAGAAAAATCCCTGAAAATTCTCAGCAGATGGGAGGCTCAGGGGTGGGGTGGGGGGAATGATATGAGCGTCCATTTCACAAACGATTTGGAGAACACACCTTTGTCTCATCTTTTGTTCCTTCCAGGTTATTTAGAGGCCTTGGCTATGGAGGTTGTGTCTAGTGAAACTTTTTTCTTATTTTTTGTTTTGTCTTATTACAGATACAGCAAAATACTTCAGAGACAAGTGACTTGCTGGGAAACACCACCAGCCAGCTGAAATGAAAGAAATAGCTGTATCTCCCCTGGAATGTGGCTGAGAGCATCAGCGGCATAGCTTGTGGTTACCGTAACCAGGAATCCCCATGGCAGAGCTGATTTATAGGAACTTTACTTTCCAAGTTGCTGGTGAAAGTGTTAACAACCAGTATACTGGTATGTAAAGACGGATTAGAAAAGTTGAGACAATTCACAAATTCTCTTCCATTCCTCCGATATTGTGATTCACATGTTTTCTCTTTCTAGAATGATGTGTTGTTTTTTTTAAGTCATGCACATTTCCAGTATGATTTCATTGTATCTGAGAGGGATGTATGTTCATTTTCAGCAGAGTCGCCAGCATAAAGGGCTACCATTTTTTTCAAATCAAACATAGGGACCTCTTTTCTGGAAACTCCCCGCAAATGTGTGTTCCATGACTAGACAAGGGCTTCATTGCACAGCGTGCCCATTCAATTGATAGGTACACTCAGCCAGCACTTGCCAAAAATGCTTCACTGTAGCTACTGTTTTTAAAAATCATGTTTGTCAACAGGTTGTAATACTGCTTTGGTAAGATACAGTTGTAACCTGCGCTCTCCTCACATACTTCTGCCATTTTCTGAAATACACTCTGCTTTCTTTATGATGGAATTGGTCATGGTTTTCAGGGTTCTGGAAATAAACTTGTCTTTTTCTTTCAATTACAAAAAAAAAAAAAAAAAAAATCACTTGCTTTGTCTTTTGGCTTGGGGTTCCCTCCCCTAGTCCCAGGGAGAGATTTCTCATAAAGAAGTAACTGGGGTTTGGAGAGATACGAAAAACTCTCTATTTAAAATTCCAAATAGTACTTTGGCTCATCCACCCAGCTCTTGCAAGATTGATCATATGTGAAATTTGAATGTAGATTATAGTGTTTCAATTTAACAAGATTAAGGTGTGATTACATTGGTTATTTTGTAATTTCATACTTCTCCATTAAGGAAAGTCAGCATTTAAGATCACTCTCAGTCATTTTTAACAGCATGCTGAAGTGGAAAAAAAATACTTACCGTTTTAAGTTTCCAGCCACTTAACTTTCTTTAGTTGTTATTTTCTTATCAGTTATTTCTTAAAATATATCTCTTCTCTATCTTCTCCACAGTAATACAAATGATCAGCCACTTTACTTTCTTTTATTTTTACTTTGTAATCTTAGTTTGTCTGTTGTTTTGAAAAACAAACCTGCCCAATATTCACTGTAAGGGAGAGGGCAGAACGCATAATTTTTTTTTAAATACTTGAATATTTAGTCTTCATTTGCTGATAGAAATTTCTATTTACCCATTTTCTAGGGAGGAGCAGGGCATGATTATATCAGGGACTGATTCCCACCCTGACTTCTACTGAATACTGGAGTCCCATAAGATATTAGTTTAATTGAAAGAACTAAATCACGGCCAAACACTGGTGGGAGATGCTGCATACCATATCAGTTTCTTGGAGAGCCACATGCATATTTGCATATTAAAAGTCTTTCAGATGTCCTGCAGGACAGAAATATGCTCAATTTTCTTTAAACAACTGTATCACATTCACAATTTATTTGAACATGCAGCCTTTTTTTATTCTTGCAACATTTATTAAGATTTATCGGACATTAGTGTTCAAGAAACACAGTTTAGAAAATCTAATCTTAGTTGAAAATGCATGAGTTCTAGGGTGTGCTTACAAAACATCTCTAGCTTTGCTACTTACTAGCTGTGTGGCTTTGGACAAGTCACTTAACCTGTTTGAGCCTCATTTCAATGTTGCTTTCCAAGCAATATTTTCTGAGCATCTGTGGTATTCTAGGCCCTCAGCTAACCCGAGGCACAGGGGACAATGCAGTAAACAAAACAGACACACTCCACCATTAGGTAATTTAGGGTCAGGTAGAAGAGATAGATCTTAAATAAATACAGGTATAATTAGAGTGTTGATAAGTGCCAGAAATGGAAAACAGTAAGTGCAGGGGATAATTATAGGGGAAAAGCTAAAGGAGACTGGGTGGGCAGGAAGTTCTCTGAGGAGGTGACAATTAAGTGGAGGCCTGAAAGAGACGTAAGACCCAGACTAGCAAAATGTGGCAGGGAAACGTTCCAGAGACAGGAAAAAGCAAATGAAAAGGCCCCAAGACAGTCTGGCATGCTGGCTTTCCATAAAAGAAAATATGAAACTTAAAAACTACCAAGCAGTCCTCATTTCTGGACAGGTGCATCGTGTCTGAGGAGCAGCATGGAGCCCAGTAGGGCTGCAGCACGGGAACCCACAGGGTGAAGCAGAGGCAGGTGATAGGACTGAGTATGCAGGTGTCAGACCTCGGTCCTGTGGACCAGCGCTCATATGGAGGAGCCTGGGTTTCACAGGAAGTGCAAATGATACTAGAGTGGTATTGTCTGATTGCAGTTTTCAAAAGATCATACATAGAAAGTGGGAGAGGAGTTACAAGGCTATTTCTTGGTAAGAAAGAATTTCAGATTCCTCACAGCAAAACCAGGGGTATTAACTCTGCACTCATATTTTTGTAGGAGAGATGTGAAACCTGTACAAGAAGACCTTGGTACAGGAGAGATGCTAAACTAGAACTTCTGACTTCCCGTTCTCTCCTGAGACACGAAATTCACCCACCTGCAGGCTTCCATCTCTCTGCATTGACCTGCCCTCTCCCGACCTCGCACAGTCCTCCCCGCTTCCTGAGTTGTAACCTGTTGAGGCTGTTTGTATATCAAATGGGCCACACTGAATAACTGCAGAGAGAATGCTTCCCCTTTCTAATTCCCCTGTCTGGATAGTGCAAGACAGCACAGCCAAACTTTCCCGATGAATTCAGAATTCCATCACTGGGTAGGGTGTCACTATTGACATGTTTGGGTTCAGATGTGCCTGCCTATCCAAGCAGACCTGAAATGTGGGCAGGACAAAGCACGTCCTAGAAAGAATAATGACAAAGTATGTCCTAGAAAGAAAATAACCTGACCATTTAGATGCTTTGCCTTTTTAAAAAGTCAAAAATCATTGCTTTAACAACAAAGAAACAACCCAATTTCTTCAACAAATAAATTATATGGGAAATAAAAGATACAGCGGGAAATTGTGCATGAAGACACTTGAACATAACCCCAAAACAGAAATATCTCAACCGTGATACCTAGGAATGCATCCCTGGGAGACAAAGAAAAGCAAGAAAGTGATAACATAAAATCGGATCAGTGATTACTTTTTGAGGGATGGCAGAGGTTTGCTATGGGAGGTGACATGTACAGGACTCCTGGCAGGAGTGGGGGAGGTTGGCCGCTTTCTATTTCTCCACTTGAACGTTGGTTATAGGGTGCTCCTTTATAATGACTTACTAAGCTACGCATTTGTATTACTCAGTTTCCTGTATGTGTGTCTTTCAAATGAAATGAGTAACAAGTGAAGAAGAAATTAAAAGCAAACATACAATAGATTTTACATGTCAGTTATTTCAGTCAAGGCTATGGCACAAATTTTCAAAGTCAAGAAAAAAAAAGATGGAGAAGAATAGAGCTTGGGGTTCATAAAATGATTTGTGCTGTTACGGGGGGGGAAATAATTACAAAATGAGAATAATGAGAGTGTCACATTTTCTGCTAAATTTTTCTCTCCTTTCTGATTGTATATCATAAATAACTAATTAAACTGTTATTTCATTACAGGATTCAATTAATTTATATGTCACTTAGCTGCCCCCATATCTTGATCATGTAACACAAAAGTACAAGTTACATGAACAACAAGAAGGCATACCTGTTGATAAAACTTTTTAGATTATTTTTAAAAATCTTACATCCAAAACAAACTGGACAATTATTTTTGTTTCTAAGTAGTAATTCCACAATGTAGTTGATGGGCTTTCATATGACAATAAATAATTAACAGACTATAGGTTTTCAGATTCATATAGCTATAAAAAATAGTTTCCTAAGCTGCCTTTTCCATTTAAGACATCAAAAGGGAATATAAAGTCAAAAAGTCCTTCGTGATGGTAAAAGCATCCCTCCTGTTGTAGAACATCTCCAGGATCTTTCATCCTGTCATCTTTAGTTATCTGAGCACAAATTCTTTCAATACCCTCATGATACAAGATGGTAGAAATGGGGATGTTTCATATATAAAGTACTCTGAAAAATGTAAATCATTACCTGGTAAGCAGGCCATAAGCTCCCTCTAAGTGAAGGGTTTATCAATCAACAAACCACCCTCATTTCACTTCGATTTGCTCTGTCTTGGTACCATGTCCCATCTTTGTGTCTTCAAAAGAAGAGTCTTTTGAAACCGAAACACTGGAGAACAATACCACGACGGAAGGCATTCTTTGCACAAAGTAAATGGGATCACTGGGGCTACTATATGAGATATTTTTCCTACTGTAACAGATTGCCAAATTATCACAGCATCAACAGTATTTGAGTCTACAAAACATCTTTATTAACTCAGAATGCTGGGATATTATGAATCACACCTGCATGGAAACAAATGGCAATGTTTAGTTCATAAAAAAAACACGTGGTTTTACAGAAGTTGAAAATACCACAATATTCATCTATAAACAACAGGTCGCCATAGTTTCTATTTCCTCTGCCTTCTCTCCAGCTTTAACCCCACCAACCCTTAAAATACAACAACGGAAATGCAATTTCATAAAATTCAGAGACACCCAGCAGTGCCAAATCTAGCCATTTGAACTCAAAATTCTCATGTACCAAGTAATTTTTTAAATTGTGATTTTATTCTGGATAAGGCTGGATGCAGCCAGGTGTATAATCAGAAAAAGCATACTGTGAACTCTTTGACTTTCTCAGCATGTGAGAGACACCTGGCCAGAATTGTTCATTTGCATGCCAGTACCCACAATGCTCTTCTAGCCATCCATAACTTTCCAGTCCTGTGGGGGCCCAATCTAGGGCAATGTAGTGAAAGGTTTGGATGTACCGGGAACTGAAGGGTTGCTCTCTGATTTGAAGATCAAGAAGAGCTTGATGTTAAGAGAAGTAATGACAAATGAAAACCAAGAAAACTTTCACAGCTTTCATAGGAAGACTCAATGGGTTAATTTCCATTTCAGAATAACCACTTGTGGGCAAACATCAAAAAAAAAAAAAAAAAGAAGTTTGCTTCTTTTCTTTTCTTCCATCCTGTGCAGTTTATGTGACAACACTATGATGTTTAAAAATTCCAGATGTGGGCCGGATGAGTTGCTCAGTTGGTTAAGAGCTCGCTCAAGAGTGCGAGCTGAGCTCTGAGCAACAGTAGTTCAATGCCCAGCCCAAGTTGAGCTGCCAACAGGTGGTAGGATGGCTTAGCTAAAAAAAAAAATAAAAAAAATTTCCAGATGCAATTCAGTATTTGAAAGAGCAAAAAGGAGGTGAACAGAAAAGCCTTTGCCACATGTCATTTCTATATTGGGCATCATAGAACCAAGCCTGCAGCTTATCTCATGTATAGGAGCAATATTTGTCCATGCCACCAAAGTAGTGTAATGCATGGACCATCAATAAATTATTTTATTTGAAAAATCTCAGGTATGTCCAAAACATGCACATTTTCCTCGGCAGGCACCTCCTTCGGAAATTTATAAATAGATTGTCAGCAAAGTAATAAAGACACTTGTTATTTTGATTCCTTAGCAACTAGACAAAACCCACTTGTCCCATCACTTCATTTGCCCACTAACAAGGCGTCTGAAAGTCATAAAATTAAAGTGCTTTGCAACAGCTCTACTCAGACAGCTCACCAGCGACAGTGGAAGCAGTTAGTGACACGCAGGGCCCAGGCAATCATTCAGAGGAAAAGAGAAGCCCGGTGCTGCTCAGACACATTGTCATTTTCCACACAGGCTGCATGACCGCACATGTGCAGCAAAACCCCAGTCAGCGTCCCCAAACTCCCTGCTCTCACTTGAGGAGACAATGTACAAAAATGCAGATGAGTGACAGAGACAGTTACTGGGATATCCCTGAGCCCGTGGGTTGGATTTGACGATTTGTAATTCATTTGCAAGTTTCTGTCCTTAACTGGGGAAACCTGGTGGTGCAAAATGCTGCCATGGCATCAGGGTGACTCGGGACAAGCCCAATGCTGTGCTGCTCCTGGTCGTTCGCCACAGGGTCAGAGCAGCGCGACCCAAGGGCTATTGTCATCATATTGAGCACAAGGTGCTCTACAGGTCCCCTTCCAGAAAAAAATCGGTGCAATTTTAAAAACTGCCACCTCCCTTCTTGAACTACCTCAGAGCATATTCGAGATTCTGAGAATTCTTGAATCACAGGAGCATAACTATTTGATCTACTTCCTCAATATTATATGACCTCGGAACTGGGGAGGGAGAGAAGGGACTTCTTATTAATATCTTTTGGCAACGGTATCCCATTGAACATAGTTTAGAAAAATTGTGGTCCCATAAAGCATATATTCCAGCAGGGCAAGTCCCTGAATAAGCGGAAACTTTGATGCATCTCCTCCACTGCCTCTTGACAGAGCAAAATCTGTGTACATTTTAGTGAATCCTTAATGTCAGATCCAGAAAATGGACCCTGTTATACAACCAATTATGTCTTTACCACTTCATTTGCACTATCAAATGTCAAAGAAGACTATGACAAAGCTCACTATCAAGGTGGTTATGATATAATTAGATTCATCCAATAAGAAACCATGAAAGATTACCAGGGAATAGCCATGACTTTTATGCTTTTCTAAGGCAAACAGGATTAGAATATTTAATAAAAGTCACTTCTATCTATTAAAAGTAGCACTTTCTATGTGGCCAGTACTCTTCTAGTTACTTTATATGCAGTAATTCATTTGTACCTAAGAGGAAATGTACAAATTAGGTTCTAATTTGTCCCCATTTTCCAAACAAAGGAATTCAGGAACTGAGGAGTTAAGTGAATTGTAAAAGTTCACACACTTAGCAAATGACATGATGAAAACAAGTTAATATAGGACTATTTTGAACATGCTTATTGATCAAATGATAGTGATTAAAAATGTTTCATTCTGATACACCAGTGACAGAATGAGATGATGTCTTTTCCAAAGAATAGAAGATTCCTAAACTAAAGTATGGAATTTTCCTTAGGATAAAACATGTGCAAATTGAAATCTATAATCATGTTCAAATTGGTCTATGCTTTAATTTTTTTAAAGTGTGTCTTTTTAATTCAAGACATATTGCAATCCTTTGTGTTTTGACAGGTTTCCTTCATTCCTACGTCCAGATTCATGCCAAATTGGGGTAACTGAACAAGGCAATGGGGAGGTCACATCAATTCTGTAACTGCCTATGTGGTTCATGACCCACCAGTACACTACAAAAGTATAAATATTTTCAACCCATAGAAAACGCTCACAAGCTTTTTAAATACACAGTCCAACCTAAGCCTGTCATTGGTTTGACTGCCTCAATGAGTAGCATTTTCACACACAAACCAAAGCCCCTATTCTTCCATTCCTGTACACAAGAACAGGTCCATGTGCCATCTTCATCACTTAGCTTTCGATCAGTTGACTGTTGGCAGGTTATGTCTGGTCTGGACAATATGAACGGAGACACTCATCTTCAGAAAAATCTCAGCCCTCAGTCTCATTTTATGCACAGAGACCTGTCCTTGTGCTCCACCAGGCAGAGAGCAGCTTTGATGGGTCCCATGTTGATCTGGATTTTTTACGGCTTCCACCAAAATACTGTTTGGCAATATTATTAACTTAGAGGTGAAAACATAGATTTAAAGACAGGGAAAGATGAATATCAGAAAGTGTTATAACTTTCTGGCATGGCTCATCGTTGCACTAATTATGACAAAGATACTTTTGTTTGTTTTGTTTTATATATATATATATATATATATATATATATATATTGTAAAAGGATTAAACATTTATCTAATAAACATCAAAAAAGAAAACCCTTCAATTTTCGTTCTGAAACTCAAATCTTAAACAGATTTGATGAATTAAAAAAAAGAGTAACTATATCACAACTAAAAGTTATAGTCATTTATTGTCATGTCCAGATTATTCAAAGTAATTGCTGTGCAAATATATCCAAGTTACTAAATGGCCCCAGGAGAAAGCAAACTCCTCTCTGGTAACTTAGACGCATTCCTGTCAGGACTTTTTCAAATGTGTCTAGAAACACCTACCACACATATCCTTATGGTGGACTATGTTTGAGAGGTTTCCCTTCAGCTAAACACTAAATAACAGCTGCAAAACTGTAGGACTATATTAAAACTATACCCATTTTGGACCTACAAAACTGAATGTTGACTGAATTCACAAGTTGAGGGGCATTTGACTCTCCCTCCCCCCAGCTTTCATATTATGTCACATAAATTCTTTCAAATTCACATAAATACAAGAAATCTCAGGACGAATCCATAGGCAGACCTAAGCCATGTGTGTATGTGTACATAAAATTATGATAAAGATATTTGAACTTCAGTTATGCTGCCAGTCAAGCCTATACTCCTCTGTTTCTAAAAATGAATAAAGTTAGTAATAAAATGTCTGCCCCATTCCACGTTAAGTCTCCTTGTGAAGAAAGAGAGAAATAGGGTGCCTGGTACATAAATAAATAGAAGAAATCACAACAGCTTGACAGCATGTAGAGTGCCTTGCCTTTCCAATGCGATTATTTCCCTGACAAAAAGTAGCAAATGCCATACACAAGTGCCTCTGCCAGTGACTCCAAATTGAGCCCCACACACTACACTGACTTAACTATTAGGCATCTAAATGGAGCATGTGAAAAAGCCATAGTGTGTGCCATGCCTGGGTGGACATGGCGTCTCTCCCTTTTACTCGGAGCTGCTGAATATAAAGAGAGTCAACAGGGATTTATTGACCTCCCACAGAGTGGAAAACCACATATTACCAGAGGGTTTAAGGCACATTTTTAAAGAAGAAGAAAAGAGCTGTTTTTTCCAGCTGTAAACATGTAGGGTTCCATCCTTCAAATTATCCTCAGAAGTCATAAAAGCTAAAAGTTGATGTGCTATTGTGATACAATAAGAAATATAGATTTGGTCTCAGTCTTTGCTTCCTGGCACAGAGCTTCAAACCCTGGGAATTTCCAAGGATACAAGGAACATCTTTTGCTGTTTATAAGGAGCCCCTTTCAACCACACCTGTGCTTATGTTAATGAGGTGACTTCTGGGAATCCTTGAGGTTGGGGAGGGGGTGGCTGGTGGCCACAGGAGCCAACCATCAAATTAGAGGACTGAACCGTTCAGCCCACTCCCAGATCTCAAGTCAGGAGAGGGGCTGGAGATTGAATTCAAACAGCAATGGCAAATGATTTCCAGAATCATGCCTTTTTAATGGAATCTCCATAAAAACCCTAAAGACAGGGTTTGGAGAGCTTCCAGGCTGGTGGACACCTTGAGGTGCAGGGCGGGTGACACACCTGGAGAGGACACGAAAGCTCTAGAATCCTTTCCCACATATCTTGTCCTACAATTTCTTTCGTTTGGCTGTTCTTGAGTTGTGCCTTTGATAATAAACCAGGGATAATAGGTAAACTGTTCTCCTGAGCCCTGTGACAAATTCTGGATCCCAAGGAGGGGGTTGCACAAACTGCCTGCTTACTAGCTGGTCAGTCCGAAGTTCAGAAAGCCCCAGGAACTGCCAGTGGCATCTGCAGTAGGAGATAGTCTGAGAGGGCTGAGCCCTTAACCTGTGGGGTTTGTACTAACTTCAGGTGTCAAGTGAAGTAAATTGGAAGACACCCAGTTGGTGTCCACAGAGACCTGAGAACAGCTTGGTGTGGAAAAGCCACACCTTTGGTGTCAGAAGTGTTGCGTAGGAGAAAAAAAAAAAAATCTTACAAGTTGAAGACCATTACATGGTCAGCTCCTTATTTGTCCATCAGTATGCCTCACTTTACTCAATGGGCATCTTGTTGAAAGAGAGCATGTGTATAAAACTTACGCAAATGAAAAATAAAATAATGTTTCAGAAGTTCCCTCACTTTCAATTTTTAATTGCTCTCCACTAGGCAGAGATCCCCAAGGCATCCCTTATTATTCTCTGTCCTCTCAATGTGCTTCCTAGAAATAAAGGATTTACCGATATTTAGTAATCCCGACTGGAGGAGAGGTTTAATAAAACCAACTTGAAGTCCACAGATTTGGTAAAATAAGCCAGGAGAAACTCCAAGGGTATCTGTGTTCAACTCCCTCATGCACCCTGAGTTACTCTGAAGTGAGTTTGGGGGAAGATTATCGTCATCCTTGTGATGCTTACATTAAATAAGGTATTTGACTGGTCAGGCTCACCCCATCATTTTCTTGAAAATAAATTTTTAATCACACTGTATTGGATTACTCTATTAAACATAACTGAGCTTGCAACCATGGGCATGAAAGAGCTTTTGCCTTATCCAGGCTCCAAAATAAAATTCTATGAGGTTTTACAGGATTGGTCTGGAAGCTAAACTACCTGGGTTAGAATTTCAGCTAAACTTCAGATAAGATGTAGGGCCATATCAAATTACTTAAACTCTATATGTCTCAGTTTCCTCATCTACAAAAAACAGAAACTATATTTAATTGGGTTGTTATGAGAATTAAATGAGTGATCCTATAAAGCATTTAGAATAGTTGCTGGCATAGTAATCCCTAGGTAAGTGTTAGCTATTATTATGAAAGCATGAAGAAGTTAATTCATAACAACTTCCAATTCTAGAACCAGAACTCTGTTCTGACACTGAAGATGTGTTTTGAAAATAAGATGATAAGCAAACTAAATTTAATTGACTCCAAGCTTAAATATTTAAGTTTGCTACACAGCAGTAATTCTTTTTTTCCCTATAATGACATTCCCCCCCCCGCCACCGAACTCTCAGAAGATTGTAACAACCCTAATTCACGCAGAAACGAAGACTTCATCACAGGTTCAAAAACATAGGTGACCATTTACATGCATTGCAATTTTATGGTGGCAGCTGCCCAAGGAAAGAGGGAACAGACACAATCAAATACACAGGCCACAGAGTAGCAGGAGGAAATGGAATAGTGTCTTCTCTATAAATACGCAAAACACCTATACTACATTTTCTAAATCGTCTATTTTCCCCTCCCTTTTCTAATGCATGCCGGTCCTACAGTGAATATTTCTTTTTAATAGGCCCTGAACAGTTTCCTTTGAGTTTTTCCCTTTTCCCTTTCATTATTCTTTCTTTCCTTCTGTCCTCCCCGCCCCCCTTTTTTCTTTCCTTCCTTCCATGCAGCACTGACAATAGCCCCATCTGTGTCATGCATTCCATTAGGCAAAGGAATAACACACAGTTCTTCCTTTAAAGAACTCCACAAATCTATCTGAAGAGACTGACACAAAAGCAAATCATCATAGTCAATGCGATTGGTAAGATGGTCACAGGTGGAAGGGAAAATGTGGAAGGGCAGCCGGAGGAGTGTTGGAAGAGGAGCTAAGGAAGGTCTTCTGAAAGAGGGATTGAATGGAGTCCCTGAGAAGAAGTAGAAATTGGCTTGTGGGACCAGGAGAAAAGGAATTGAAAGAACAGGACGGGCAATCCACACAGAGGGGCCGCCTAACAGAGGCGGGGGATTGAGGAGCCATGTGATCACTGTAGGGGAAGATGATCAGGTCTACGGTGTAGGACTGACCAGGAGAAAATTCTGAGATGTCGCAAATGAAACAACAGCAGGCTGGAGGGTGGAGGGAAGAGGCAAGGGAGGTCAATTAGTTAACAGCTGCAGGCCTAAACCCAAAGGCTGATAACATTCCTGAAAGGATGTTGAACTTTGATTTATCTGCCAAATGACTATTTTCCAGGATCTTCTAGAGAGAAGGGCTGAATGGCCAACCATCAGGTGCCACTACATCTTGCTTGGTGTACATGACCTTTCAGGACTGTCGTTGCCCACAATCAACCCAAAAGAGCAAATACTTCTTCCTTATAGGCAGTGCACCTACCCAGAACCAGGCCCACATCACCTTTCTCAGCACCCATTTAGACTCTTGCTAATATAAATTATTTCGAAACAACTTACGTCTTTCTTCCCCAAACTTAATGTATAAAAAAAGCCCCATCAGCTCCAGGATGGCAGACATGTTTGTCTTCCCCAACTAGCCCCACTGCTAGTGGTATAGTCTGCATGCCCCAGAACCTAGTCGTTTTCCTGGCTAGTGTATAGCTCAACAAACACTATCATTCATAAAAGCTTCAGCTGTAAAGGTTGTTGTTCAACAGGACCATCTATAATCTGCATTTGCTCAAGGTTTTAGGCAACATTTATTGTCCTTTAAAATATAATGTAGATGCAGAATTCATATAGCAGTTTTGAATCTGTACATTTTTCAGAACACATCATTTTTCTGGCTGGAAAATTCACTAAATGAATAATAATTAAAGACCTAATTTGCGCCCAATTCCTGGACTGGAGATACAGGACCAAAGTGGACAAGCCTCATAATGCATATAATCTATCAGGGGAGAAGGAAAATAAATAGATATAACTCAATGGCCTAGAATGAAAATATTCATTTTTATAGAAATAGTGAACTAGTTCTAAGTTAAACTATAAAGGGACATTAGTGAACTAGTTTAATATTTATCAGGGACTAAGTTCTTTCCTATGCTTAGTTTTACTGTTAAGAGATTTTAGTTCATTTTTCATTCAATTCATATATTTATTGAATTCACATATTTATTGAGCACTGAATTAACTGAGTTGCATCCTCTTCCCCCCACTTCCATTTCTCTGAATACTAGCAATAGAAGAACAACCCTTGATTCCTTTCTCATCACAAACATTTCATGAATCCTTCTGAGAATATACTTGATTATCAGAAAAATGATGGACTAGAAAGCAAGAATTGCAGCAGGCTGGCCATATTCACCATTCTTTCTGGTAACTAAAATCTACAAATGTTTACATATTCAAAAATGCTTCATTTAAACTATCAAAGTGGGGCTGGTCGAGTGGCTCGGTTGGTTAAGAGCTCGCTCAAGAGAGCGAGCTGAACTCTGAGCAAAAGCAGTTCGACGCCTAGCCTGAGCTGAGCTGCCATTGAGCTGCCAACAGGTGGCAGGATTGCTCATATAAAACAAAAAAGAAAAGAAAAAAGAAACTAACTTGTTTAATATTTAAACTATCAAAATGAAAAATAAAAATACATCAAGGTATATATGTAAACACTGGTACCCCAATGGCATTTTTTAAGAAATATATAAACCCACTGTGGGATCCCTAATGGACCCAGAAGTCATGAAACTGCATTAAGAAATGTAATGTCAGCCACAAGTTAGCTAATATTTCAAAGATAACAACAACCTGTAATGTTGTACAATAATTTTAAGGCAGATTGAACATAGTTGTGCAATTTTCATAAGGAAACAAAAAGTCTGCACATTTTTGTGATTTTTCTTTTTTGACACATTAATTGCTCTTCCATACACAAGGAGAACAAAAGCAGCAGCCTGCTGTATTTATTCAATGAAGGGGGAGCCACAGGGGTTGTGGAACATTCTTTCTCCAACACTAGCCAAATTATCTCAGTGCCCAACTTCTAAGAGGCTGCAATAATACTCAGTCATATCCGAGTTCTGATCTGGTTATGCATCATTTCAACAGCACGATGGCAGACTGTGGTCATCTCCATGTTTTAGCAACCTAGAGTTAAGTGTCAGGCATAGGGAGTCATTTTCATATCTCCTCATTCTGTAGGAACACCTTACAGAGATAGGCAGAAATCTGTCTCTTCTGGCATGGAAGGCTCATTGACCCCAAGAGTAAGGAGGTGCATGTATACCTGGAGGGTTATCAGTGAAGGAATCATGGCTTTTAGCGTTCACAGTTAAACAACAACTCAAGGGAAAGAGTGGTTAGTCTCTATAACAGATGGTGTGTTATCTAGTAAAAATACATAGGAGAACAAGGAAACTTTACTAAAACGGACTGGAAGTTCCATCAGGACAGCAGTCATGCCAGTTGCATTTACTAATTTGTATATTCAGCACCTGGAACAGTACTAGAAACATGTAGTGTCTAATAAATATCATTTCATCAAATGACGGATGCATCAATGCATGAAAAAACCATGCGCATATTAGAAATGTTTGATGTGTCCATTACTGTTAACTCGGCTCATGTAAAATATCCCCATCCGTCTGGATATTTGGCCACTCAAATACATCTTAAAAAAAAAAAGAATTTTTACTTGTCATCACAATGTATTTGTATGCACTGAACAACTACTGCTTAACGACTTGAATAAAAAAGACATTCAGCATGTTTATGCCAATTCAACTGCCATCAACATCCCAATACCCACAAAAAATCATCATCAGAGATAATCAGTTCTTTTGGTAAAGGCACAAAGCAGTTTGGAAAAACTTAATTGAAAACTGGACACAACTGGATGATGATTGATGATGAATGCGTTGGTGATGAATTAATTTATTTCTTAATGAGCAGGCTCAGATCCTTCATTTCCTCTAAGAGATTAGCATATTTAAATACAATGTTATGTTTCCCTATAAGATCTAATCTTTTAAGCACTATGCCTAGTTCAAAGACTATTTTAATAAAAGAGAAAAGGATAAAAACAATTCTGTGTACAACTAAAGCTGTGGACTCACGTTTTAGGAAAAGGTATGTCTGTAAACATGTTTATATTTGAAATGCAGATGTTATACTTAGGACCTATTAAGACAATACTAAGTCAAAAACTCCAGCTCCAACGATTTATCATTGAAAATGGGTTCCTCTAGTCTTTACGATGCACAAATGTACCATCTAGTGTTCTAAAAACACTGCGTTGTCGGAAAAATCATGATGTATTTTTTTCTATGTTTTTCATCAAAAATGTATCATGATTTTTCCGACAACCTAATAGCATCCTATATTTTATGTCAAATCACGACTATGCCATTTTTCTGTTCATTTCTTCCTTGTGCAGGCCTTTAAACGACAACAACAACAACAACAACAAAAAGAAACAAGAAAACTTCCATTTCTTTTAGTTTTAGTGTTTGGTTCTTTTTTTGTTTTTTGTTTTTTCAGTGTTAAGGTATCTTAAAAAGCAGAGATGAGGGAACTGATTTAAAATCAGTGTGACTGAAGAGGATGTCAGAGCATAAAGGAATCACTTCCCTGGAATAGCATTCCAGTCCATTTTCAGGCTCAAGGTGATCAAGCTGGACTCGACTGACATTTATTTCTCTATCATCTGCTCTGGTAAATATGGATTTTATTTGGGTCGTTCCCCTCATTCAATTATAAGCACTTTACAGGGAGAGACCATGTCTTGTCTTTTGTTTCACATCTACTTCCCACAGTCCTTGGGAAACTGTGTCCATAGTGGGCTCAGAATGAAAGCTGTTCTCAAACTGTTAAAAACCAAACCCGTATTACACAGAAGCCACGACACTAAAGGTATCAACAGATCTCCCAAGTCTGGACAGAAAAGAATATTGAACTAGAACTTTCTCTGGGGATCTCATCAACTCACTTGGGGCATTAAGAGATCACCTGGGGCAATGTGAATTCACTCTTAGTTAATGAAATTTCTGACCAACCAGAACTCCTGTTGCCTTCCCATTTCAGATAGCAAAGTTTTCATTGTAATAGTGGCATTCATAACAAGACAAGTTAGCCCAAATTGTCAGCTCCATAAATAATTGGGTCCCGGAAGGACTGGCAGAGAGCTTTGGTGATATATAGCTACCAAGCTCACTGACAAATTGTGATCAGGCTGCTTTTGTTCGAAAAGCAGCCCATCTCAATATAAACTCAGAATGGCAGGGGAATTGTGAAGCATAAAGCAGTCCAATAAAAGAAGCTTCCATCTGTCCCAGGGAGTTCCACTCTAGGACAGAGGTCACCAGATAATAATAATAATAATGAGAACAACAATGTGAATAATGACATCATCATAATGATAGGTGAACAAGCTGTAAAGAGTACATTGTCAACTCAGCCGCGTTGAAGGGGGACTTTGACTGTCTTCCCAGAAGATAGCAAATCAAATTCAAATGGCAATTGTTCTAAAGAGGGGCAGAATCAGTCAGGATTTTCTGTCCCACTGGCATCCTGTGACACAAGGCAGATGGGTGATGGAAAGAATCTGTCAAAAATGACTAGTGTACTTGACCTAATATTGGGAGGTGCAGTGAGAAAATGTCCTAGTTCATAATAATAATACTAATGAGATGAGCATGTCTTTAAACCTCCTACATGCCTTAATACTTCTTCAACTATGAATGCCACGGAAGGAACAAAAAATAAGAGACTAGCTCTTTCTATTGACCAGTTACTTGGCCTGATTGTCCCTTTGAAATGTTCCATTCCTTCTACACTTACTGGTTAAAGGTTGGGTAAGAATTAATTTGTGGACCCACCTAATATGCAGTGCCTGTTGCCTTTTATACATTATTCGTGGAGTTGGCAATATTATCTGGGCTTTGTGTGTGAATACAGGGTTAATATCTTTCCCAAAAATATGTGGGTAGCAATGGACAAAATTAGAACTCACATCCAGGTCCAGTTCCCTCCAAAGTTTATACCCTCAGGTAGGCTGACCAATGGCCTTCGCAGGATGCCTATGCCTGAATCCTCTAGACTGAATATACCACCTTACATGGTAAAAGTGGCTCAGCAGGTATGATTAAGTATAGGATCTTGAGATGGGAGAGTATCATGGATTATCCAGGGAGGCTCAATGTCACAAGGACCCTTATAAGAGAAAAGCAGAGAGAGATTCTGGAGAAGAAATGAAGCTGACAGGGCAGAAGCAGAGATGGGAGAGATGTGACTAAGAGTCAAAGAATGCCACGGAATCCAGAATTGGAAGAAGCAAGGGACAGATTCTCCCCTGGAGCCTCCAGAAGGAAACTGCCCCGTTGAAACTTTGATTTTTAGCCCAAGAAGACTCATTATGGACTTCTAACTTCTTTTGTGAGAGAATAAATGTATATTATTTAAATTCACTAAGCCTGTGATCATTTGTTACAGCAGCACTAGGAAACTAAGACATACCTTAAGTGGCTATGCTTTCCTAACTAATCAGAGGCAAAAGTCACCTCTGCCATCTTTACTTAGTTAACAGCATATGGGTGGGTGGGGCATAATAAGCAATTTCCTCACAAAGATAGAAGGAAAGAAATGAGATCCTAATGCATCCCATAGCTCTTCCGGTCTATGGAATTCAAAGTGCTGTCCTGGGAATGTTACCTATTTCAAAAAACACGGCCAGCACATGACACTACCCAATAAAATGAGGAGAAAAACCAAAAGAAAATCCTTGAGAAAAGAAACTGTCTACCCTTTTCAGGTTTAGCTTATTGGAAATAAAGATGAAGAAAGCCAGAATGAAGCACCTAGGTTCCCTTCTGAGACAATAGTTCACCTAATCTAAACCTCTCAAACACCTGACATACACACTCCATGCTTCCACCCCCTTGCCACCTGTAACATGGCACTTTACTCCTCCAACATGTGCTTGTAGGAAGCGTACACTCGGATGCACTCATAGACTACAGAGACAGCCTCTCACAAGCTCACACACAAACGCGAACCGCTGTTACCGCTAGTATAGTCACTGCCATTTAAAATACTTTTTTTTTTCAAAATTAAAAATATTTAATGAGATGTTTACGTCACACCCATTTGGGGAAACTAAGCTTTTATTTTAAGTATGAATAATACAGCTGCTTGGGTTTTAAAATTCCCTTCATTTCAATGTGAATACAGCACAGCTGCCTTGATGAGTGATCAGAGAAGAGTGGCAGCGCCATTGGTCCAAAGTTGGAATATATAATGACGTCTCATAGTTGATGGCTCCTTTGTAAAAATAGTGCCCGTTTTGCAGCGCTGCATTGTTCTGCAGAGGTGTCGGTCCGCTGGGGCTCGTCTGCATGAGCCCGGCAAAGCAAAGCGTCTGCGAAATGTTGAATATATAGGTGGATATTTTTAGCTCTTTTAAAAGCACAGTGGTCATCCATCCTTGCATGGCTTTGTGAGAATTGGCTTAGTTAGCATCAGCTGCACAAGTTACTCTTGCATGATGTAAAGCTCCCATCATCTGACATTTAGTTCTAAAAACTATTTTCAAAATGTCAGCAAGTCTCCAGACTTCCACTCAGTGGAGAAGGCCTACTCAAAATCTGCTGCTAGTAACCACCTCGCCTTTGGTGTGGTTTCTCCTCACTCGGTGAATATTCATACAGGAAGGAGTTCACTGTTAAGATACCAAAAGAAGTAGGGGAAAAAAAAAAAAAAGAAAAAAAGAAAAGAGTCTTCCTTATAACCCCCACCATATCTGAGACATGGATTAGCAGTTCCAGAAAACAGCATTCACAAAGGAAAAAAAAAATCAGACGGAACGAAATTGGAATAAAGGAGATAAAAATACAGGCATTTCAACAAATGACAGGAAAGCACCGAAACCCCACTAATGATCTTCCACTACTGCTAATTTTGAGTTCCAGGTAAAAAGCAAACACAATTAAGAAAATCCATAAATTGTGTTTCTATTTGCATTGCTGCCAAGCAAACCCTGCTATAGCTATTGTCTCGATTACACGTATCCACAGTCATCGCTAAGCCTCATAGTGCTCATCGGTAAACAGCAGTTCACTCCAGGGTCGGTAAGCACCACAGGACCATGCTAATTTGGACCGCCCTAGCTCCCGATCTGAGGCTAGTGGATGCAGACAACTAAAGTGGACTGCGAGCATGCCGAGAATGTGCACAGTGCTTAAGGGAACTAGTCTCCAGGCCTCTGCCACAGGACTGCCAAATCTCACACTTGACATCACGCGTTGTAGACAGTAAGGCAGGATTCTGGGCCGCCGTGGGACTCAACTTTGCCACCGACGCCACAGGGCTCCTAAAAATTCCCTCACTTCTCTGGAGGACTTAAAGCAGCATGGGTCTCTCAAATGTACGAGCTAAAAAATATGGATAACAATGAAGAGCTAGCCCGTTAGAAAGTGGCAGGATATTCAATACACTAGGGCAGCAGTCCTCAGGATGGTGGGTGACAAATCCTCATGACATAGAAAGCACAAATGTGGAAAGGGAATAAGAGACAGTGTCTTAACAGAGCAGGGAGGCCATATACATGGATAGGGGTAGGTTTCTGGGCCGGGGTGACAGCTTGCTGAGCAAGACACAAGAGTCCTTCCCAGAAAAAAGCCCTAACGGGCTTAGAATTCATGGGGAAAATCTTATACTAACACATGTACCTCCACAACCATTGCAACACCCTTCCAGCATTTTCCGTTTTTTATTACTAACTGCCCTCGTGCGTTTCAGATGTGCTTGCATGGAGGGAAGCGGAGGCACTGTTATATTGCTTCCCTTTCCCCCCAGCTTACCGCTTCATGAAGATATTTTCACTGCTTGTCATTGATCATGACGACACACAAGTGAGTACTCCTCATTAAAAACTTGGCACGAAGACACAAATAATTATTGACACAATTAAGCTTTGACACTGCGCCCATCAAATTCCTTTTGTCCTCGTATGTATCGGTTCCGCATTCTTCTTTTTTTTAAAAAGAGGAAACATGATCTGTTTTAATCATAGCCAAACTCTCTCACGTTTGTTCATAGTATAAATATAAAGAAAGGCTGAATTACTAAAAATAGCCAGTGCTCTATCCAGAGTATCATTAGCATTCATAAAGAGGAAATGAAAAAGCAGTGTTCAGATGTTGAAGGACAGACATCTAACACAATAAAAAAGAACAATTCAGCACGAGAGTCTCCCGATAAGAGAAGTCTGCCATTGCCAAATGACTGCATATGCAGAGTGCTGATGGTTATTTAAACAATCTATAATGTCTGTACGAGCGTATAACCGAATACATTATCCCACAACCTGTTTAATTTCGTTTTCCAACTTCTTAAAGTTGACAGTTATGTGTTTGCTAATATAGTCAGTGCATAATTAACTCTGGTCAGTATGAATATTTAACAAATGTTGCAAAAGAATGCTAGCCATTTTCCTTTCTGAACTAAAAAAAAAAAAAAGACGTAAAGCCCCATGCAATCACTCTCATGAAGAAAGATAATACCATCTACTCTCTTCCAAATATAGTTGAGGCCACATCTGCTATGAGAGAGCTTGAAATATTATCAGAGAAATGTTTGGATAATTAGCAATTAATTTCCATTGACTAATCTACAATCAAAATAGAGCTGTGTATGCATGAAGCAAATCACCCTGTGTGGTCTCCTGCCCTTCTCCATCACATTTCCACACAGGGGAAAATCTGGTTGATACAAATTCCAAAGGCAGCCTGAATCAACTGAATGGAAACATCTACAAATGACACTGCGTGGAAACTGAAGGAGGCCGAAAACGGACTAGGTGTTCCAAGCTCTGTGTCCCAGCCCTGCCCCTGTACCCTCTACCGTCTGCCTGGTTTTAATGGTAAGTGTAGGCTTTGGCTTTCATATTAATTTTAAGTGTTTGCCTCTATTCTTGAGCCACTGATAAGTATTTTAAAAGAATCCTCATTGCCCATATACATTCTTTTCCCATCTGATGTCACGCCCATCAGTCACCTGAATCCTAAAGAATCAGCAGGCAGAGCTGGAACACTCATTCGTATTTACAATATCCTAATAGCCATTCTGTCACCATGCATATAGCATCCCCCATATTACACCAGGTACTATACAACGTGGTTTTTGTTGTGTTTTTTTTAATTATAAGACTCTTAAATGTTCTCCAACTAATACTGTTCAGCACTATATGTTCAGACAAAATCTTAGAATTTATTAATATCCCAGCTTCTAAAAACTTAAAGCTACCTACGGGAATCATGGTTGTAAGAGACTGAGGATTGAAGAAAGCAAATAATGAGTTAGTTAATTGTCATCACATATTGTGTACAAGTGTGTGTGTCAAATGTCAAATAAATATTGGAATTAGTATTGTTTTTAATTGAGAATTTTGCCACTTTTTAGCTGAGAAACTTAAGACGAGTCATTTGGCCCCTATAAAAATGTCTTATCACCTGCAGAAATGAATGAATTTTTTTCATGAGGCTAATGTTAGAATAAAATAGAGAAATGCGTGTTAAAGTGACCAGACTTTCTCGAACTAATAGCACCAGTATAGAACCAATTGTCAAGAAAGCAAGTAATGGCATATCTGAGGTCATTATATGCCCTGGCTTTGACTTTTCAGTTTTATTTACATTTTGCTGGTCCTAAAACATTTTTTCATATTTATATCCTCTATTGGGTATGTTCATTTTGCCAGCTGCATTACATCTTTTGTGGATATGTAAGGAAAAAATTATATGATATACATACCTTCCATATGTATATGAATTACATAGAGCATTGCCATAAAATACATGTATGACAAATTAATACACACCATTAATTGGTGATTGACTTTACCCAGGGAAGTGTTACGTGTAAAGTGTGTGTGTGTATTTCATATACATATTTGTATCAGAAAGCCTCCTAGAACTTCTCTTAATAAGACCACTACAGATAAACAAGGAAAGGCATACATACATACAGATATGTATGAATTTGTTTGAAGCTTTATCCCCTAAACTTTTTTTGATATTTGGTTATATGCCCAACGCGTATATCTATGTATAATACAATTTAAAGTATATAGATCATAAAAAAAAAAGATTTTAACACACATAAAACACATTCTATAAACCTTTCTTTCAAAATAACTATGATATAGGAAAATTATCCATTTTAATTCTTATTGCCGTTCCCTGTATATCAAATGAGGAAATGCTGACATTTAAAGACAGACTGCATAAAGCAGAAGACATAAAAATAATAAAAAAAAAGGATAAAATGTATCATTGAAATTGAGCCGCATTAATACAACTGGATTGGTCCTCTGCATGAACTCCTACTCCCGATACCACGTCACTGTGACAGCCACAGTGACGGAGAAAGAAACATGTGGGTCTTCTCATTGACTGGGTCTTGCAGACCACCATTATACTATGTGCCTGAGAATGAGCATAACCAGGCCTTACGTTAGTATACAAATGAATAGTATTCAAAACACAATCACACAGAGTATCTTTTCTGACCTCCCGAACAATCACATAAGATCAGTGAAGCAATTGTCATCACTATACCCATTTTATAGATGGAAAAACTGAGGCTCAGTAAAGTGTAATGCCTTGCGTGAGAGCAGTTTCTAAGTACCAGACCAGTTCATGGCATCAGTCTACTACTATTTCTAGGTTCTGGCAACCAACCACAATGCTTTTTACATAAACACTCAGTCATTTTCAGGAAGTCACTGAATTCCCTGTCCATTCCTCCAGTCCTGGGTCACTTCTGAGCTTTCATAAGAAAATTTGTTCTGAGTTAATTTAAAAAAATAAATAAATGAATAAATAAAAAATCACTTATTTTTTCATTATACTTTAAGTGCTTTATCTTGCACTTAGAAAAGCAAGATATGTCATTTTACATAGAGTTAGATGCCTCTTTAATTCTTTTTAGGTAAACACTTCTTTGATTCTTTCCTGAATCTTTGAAAGCAAACAAACATCAGAGATCCGAACCGCCAGTAATGAGGCAGGCGCTGAGGCTGCTTCTCTATGCCTAACTTTCAAGCAACATTGGCTAAATCAGCTCATAATCTTATTCTGGAACTAGTTATGCCAGAATTGATAATATAAATATTTTAAGCTGTTAATATAGATAGATTTTTATTTTCTCGACTCTTACCCTTAAAAAATGGATTAGATGAATTTTCTGGTCAGTTTGCTACCTCATCAAGAAAGCAATGGCGTCCAATTTTGAAATGTAAAAATGGCTGATCGGTCTTTAATGAAAGATTCTAATTTATACCAGTTTCTTTGAAAACACATGACTAGTTTCTGTTAATAGCCTAAATGATCACAGTTCCACCAATTAAAGTTAACAAGCCAGTAGCCAGTACAGCTCGCATCAAGAAACAAATATATATTACTCACAATTATAAATCTGCATTCAGAAAGAGACGTGAAGGAATTAATATAAGCCACATTTTTTTTCCCCCTCATTTCCCTTACTCTAGATATATTCCAAACCAGATTAAGGATATTAATATGGTTATACAGAACACCCATGGCTTGAGTCACTTCTCAAGCTCTATCAGTAATGGGACATCTGGGGAGATTCCTGAATTTAGAACTGGCACATGTTCTGTTTCTTCACTAGTCTTTCCTGAGTGTGGCCCATGAGATCCAGGAAAGGGTTCACACATTTTTCCCCCAAATTTTTATATTGATGAATTCACCTTTTATGGCAAATTATAACAGTCTTATACTTACAATGCTGACATAAAATTTTCTTTTAAAAGTATTTTAACCAAAAAAAAAAAAAAAAAAAGGAAGTCATTCCTGTTGTAGTAAAAATGCTTAGTGATGTTGAAAAGGTAGGGTGGAGAGATCAAAGTTAGTTAATGAACACAAAAAAGGATTGAGAAAGTTGGTGTTGTGGACTGAATTGTGTCCCCCTCTTCCCCTGAAATTCATGTGTTAATGCCCCTACCCCCAATTTGATGGTATTTGGAGGTTGGCCTTTGGGAGGTAATTAGGTTTAGAGAAGATCATGAGGATAAGACCCTGGTGATGGGATTGCTGTCTTTATAAGAAGGGGAAGAGAGAGATTGTCTTTTATCGGCCAAGTGAAGACACAGAAAAGGCAGCCATCTGCAAAATAGAAAGAGAGCCCTCACCAAAAATCAAATTCACTAGCACCTTGATTGTGGATTCCCCAGCCTCTAAAACTGTGGGGAATAAATATCTGTTAACTTACTCTGTGGTAATTTGTTAGAGCAACCAAGAAGACTCAGACAGGCAAAGAATTTAGAGAAACATAGTAAGTATCCAACACCCTGGGATGAAAGATACGATATGAAGAAATAACTTCTGCCAACACTGAAATTGGGATGAGCCACGAATTCAACTGGAATTGGATTAAATGGAAGAAGAACCCTCTGAGGCTGCACTGAACATGTACCTCCCCGG
Source organism: Aselliscus stoliczkanus (assembly GCA_033961575.1). Classification (NCBI taxonomy): domain Eukaryota; kingdom Metazoa; phylum Chordata; class Mammalia; order Chiroptera; family Hipposideridae; genus Aselliscus; species Aselliscus stoliczkanus. The sequence goes on from CM066733.1 coordinate 10,547,993, forward strand.
CGTCATCTTAGGAGCAGAGCCCTTCCCCATTCTAATGATATTACAATGGAAGAAACAAAACAAAACAACAACATGTAAAAGACATAGAAAAAAAATGTGGGACAACATATGATCCAATTAGCTCCATCCCAAGGACAGGTCTGGAGAGAAACTGGGATTAGAAGAAGCAATAAAATGAAGAGTGAAATAACTGAATAGAGCTATAGCCCTGAGAGTTTCTGCGCATTGTGTCCCCCTGTTACTTGTTTCATTGGATTATTCACAACCAGTACCAACCAACCAATCCAGTAACACTCCCATTACCTCTAATACATTCTCTTAGTGTCAAGGCTGAGGAGGGTCTTGGGACTGACAACTCGGGGGACTCACTATCCTGGGGATCAAGGCTGAGTCCCACAGCAGGGGTGGCCATGTGTGGAGCAGTTCAGCTAGTAAGGGCTAGTCTTCAGGGAAGAGGAACCGGACAGAACCCCAAGTCAAAAACCAGTAGCCCAGCTGAGTTAATATGAAGACATGAAGAATATTTCAGGAGACATAAAGGACTGAGTTTAGAACATATTAGTTGAATGGCAAGCTTTTTAAACATAAACTGTAAGTAATAAATGCATTTAAAGGTTAATCATCCTCTCTCATTAAATATAGAGCTTAGAAATTGTCCATACTCATGATATATATTAATGAGAGTAGTGGAATGTGGAGGTGGTAGCTACTTTGTTACCTGTCTCATTAAAAATGGAAAACCCTTACGCACTAATGTATTACTGAAAATAAAATCTACTTCTTTGCCCTGCTCTTTACACTACTCTCAATAAATCAGAATAACCAACTTCATTATATGCTTCTCCAAGAATTGTCAAAATACACACTGTTTGTTTCTTCATAGTTTAAGAACCAAGGACACAGAGATTTACAAAAAAAAAAAAAAATTAAATCAAACTAAGGAAAAAAACTCTGAAAAATCACAACACAATTCTCTATTCATTAGCAAACACTTGTTCTCAGTGGACCTATAATTCTATGCCAAGTTTAAGGAATTCTGTCTGTAGCTTAAAAATGTATGAGGGGTCAATTCACTTAAAGGTGAAGTAGTGAACTGAAATTATTTGATGAAATAAAATCGTCGAGTGTTCCTGTTTTGGAAGTGTTAGCAAAACCAGGATCAGTTGTGACAGTCATAGAATGAGATTAATAAATAACAACAACAATAAAATCTGAGCTCTAAACCCCAGAAAACCAATTTTGAAACAATTACAGGCAACTATTATGGGGTGCCTCTGAACAGTTTCAGCAAAATTCCCTCAGCATAGCTCTGATGACAATAATGTGCATTGTGTATGCAATTCACTGCACACACTTGAAAATGTCCTCTGCTGTATTTTGTATTGATGAATAAGTCTGCCGGCTTAATATACCATCATTAACGGCTCAATTGTTCACAAGTGTGAGGGTCCCACAGTGTTTCCTCTGTGACCTCACATCCAGGAGAGAGGTAATTGTTGGTGGAGGTGTTTTAAAGTCATTATTGAGTCTGCAGTTATTTCAGTTGTCCCATTATGCTTAAGGTGAGCCACCAAAAGCCTGGAATAGGAGGGGAACTAGGTACTGATAAGATACCACTTTCCTTAGCCAAGATGGTGATGCTGCTAGCCAATGAAATCCATGTTTGCCCAATAAAGCAGAGGGGAAAATGGGTCACAAAATAGCTGAATAATGGTAGGTTTCTACCTTCTAAATAAATGAAATATACAAAATCAGCCAGACCAGGCTCAAGTCCAATTTCACTCTCCCAGGTATTATATTTTGTAAACTCTCCACTTGCTGGAAGAAACAGACATTCATGACCGAGCTCTTATAAAAAGAAAACAAGAACTAGAATTAACAAGTGAATGTTGTCAAAATCCCTGCTAAGAATGAATGGATGCTATGAACAATCCCCTAGTTAGAGAAGTCACTCACCTCCGCTAATTTTTATCTTTTTTCCTTTCTATGTTTTATTGGATTTTGTACACACATGCCAAAAGAAAATCAAAGTTTATTATACACAGTGATGTCACCAAGATAATAGTTAGTGAAAATGCTGTCTGATATCTGACTATTAATGAGTGTTTGACCACATCAACTGAGTTTCTTTTTAAGTTTCATATTAAAATGTTTCTGCTGTTAAAGCAATTATTTTTCTCCAAATCAATAACCATTTCTTCTCTCGACTTTCAAGAGTCCCAGCTCTGCTGTTATTTATTTTGAAACGTGCTATTTAACATAGCAAAGATGTCACTGTATTTTGTTAAATGGCACTATTGTGTTTGATAACCATCATATGGATAAATATCCTGCAAACCACATTTCTGGGGAGAGTCAGGGCTTTCCACAGCTCTGAGGTCTGCAGTGAACATTCCTTAGAGGTTTTAAAAACTCTGACATGGATGCCACTATAAAAAGCTTCTGAAATTAAAAGGAAAAAAATAAATAAATGACATTTGGTCTTAAATTTTACTGGTTTTGTGGCCTTAAAAAAAATTACCACAATTTCTGGGCCTTGATCTCTCCTCTTGGAGAATGTGAATAATAGCACAGCGTCCACTGGAATAGCAGGGGAATTAAATGAGACATTTGTGTTGAGATTACAGGGAAAAAGTTAGGTCTGTTAGGGGTGACAGGGATACAAAATGGAAGTCGCACAAACCAAAGTCAGCAGGAAAGCTGGAATGGCTAGTGTGCATGCACACGCGCGCACGTGTGTGTGTGTGTGTGTTTTAATTTGAGCCTTTAAACAAGGCATCCACCTTCAAGTTTATTACGATCCCCTGCATTTGCAAAATTTAACACCTGGTAGCAAGAAACCTTTTTTAAATCTGCCTACACTCCACTGATGTTTGAGTTTCAACTTCCAGCAGGAAAGCCTGCTTGATAGGGTCTACTTTCCACTCCACTCCAATCCATTCCATCCAAACCCATTTTCTTCCTTCGTATCCCATCCCACCCCATTCCACCCCTATTCTATTCCATTCCATTCCACCCCACCCCACCTCTATTCTATTCTATCCTATCCCATCCCACCTCACCCCACGCCACCCCATCCCATGGGGTGATCGTATATGACTGACCAGAGATACAGAAACTTCCAGGAACCTGGAGTGAGTGCCGCCTCTGTGAACAATCCCCATGGCAGGCATGAGTCCCTGAGAGAGCCTCCCTAACACAGCTGGGCAGGACCGTGTGGCATGGCTTCCGGGACCATAAAAGCAGGAGATGAACAAGGATGCATGGGTGCACCTCAGAACCAAAATTCAGCCTCCATGTCCCTTCTTATTTTAGTCATTCTGTGTGTAGACTCCCTCCTGCCTTCTCTCTTCCCTACCCTCCCTCCGGTTAGCCTGTCCCTCTAGTGCTGTGCCCCTTCAGCCACATGCCTCTCTGATGACCATGTCTCTCTGATTCTGAATCCCTCTCCTCCTTCCTTTTCAATTTACTAACATTGTCAAGCACATGCTGGTGTTCTAATGAAGGTTTTCTGTGACATGTTGGGTGTCCTAGGAGATCTTCCAGACTTTCCACTGACGCTACCCTAAGCAGAGAGGAGTGAACATATACCCCTGGGAGACCTGGGGTTTAGCCCAAAGCAACCCAAAGTTAGCCTGAAAGAGCTTTAAAGTGTTATGTTTGTTTTAAAAATTCATGTGAATTTTTATTCTGTTCCATAAATATCTCCCTACTTGTGCTACTATTAAAATCATATTCCTCCACAACTTGTTGAGTAAAATTGAGTTCTTGGAAGATGTGTCATGTTAATCCTATCGTATTTTGTGTATGTTGTTATACCACTGTCTACGCTCCAGGGATTCATGGGCCTGATGCAGGTGGGAGGATGACTTCTCCACTCCTGATATTTCCTCCCTGGTGAAGGGTGATCTGTTAGCACAATGCACCTAGTCCACCAGAGGCCGCCCGCATTCATTCCCAGGAAATCCTCCTCCTGGCGGGGCTGAAACTGCCTGGTGACTCTGAAAAGCCAAAATTGCTTAGCTACAGCCCAGTAACTCTCTCCCTCTCCCCATCTCTGTGTCTCTCTCTTTCTTTCTTTCTTTCTTTCTTTCTTTCTTTCTTTCTTTCTTTCTTTCTTTCTTTCTTTCTTTCTTTCTTTCTTTCTTTCTTTCTTTCTCTCTCTCTCTCTCTCTCTCTCTCTCTCTCTCTCCCCGCCCCCCTTCTCTCTCAAGCTTCTTACAAGATGCATAAATGCTACTCTGTCCTTCCAGATCATAACACATGAAAAGGTCTGTTCAAACTCTGTGTATGATGATTGAGGTCAGCGGCATTTCCTTGAGAGGCAGCCTTCTGGGACGCTATTGGAGACATGTGCTCAGTCTAGGTAGTGGTTACAGAGCTATACACATATATGCAATTGTATCAAGCGGTAGAAGATTTTTGACTTTCCGTTTTTAGCTATACATCACTGAAAAAGCAAAAAAAAAAAAAAAAAAGCAAAAACAAACCACAAAACAACACAACCAAAATGAAAAGGTTGGGGCGGATGTTGATACTTCTCTCTCCTGAGGCAGTTTTACAGGCCCCAGATTCTGCCTGTGCCTACCAGTGCATGCCCCCATTCCCTCTGACGTGTATGTTTGGGGTGACATGACTTTTGCCTATTGGATGATATTTTGATCTCATCTTCCTCACCGTCTTTTGATTTCCCTCTTGGTTCAGAACTCTGGAATGCTACCTGGGTGAGGGGTTGCTAAGCTGGCTGGCCCCTGCAAGCCTTCCCAACAGTGCAGCATCTGTGAGGCTGTAGCCAGGCGCCCCAGTGGTATCTGAGACAAACCCCCAAGTCAGAGCCATGGGCTCTGTCCAAGGTGTTAGGATACAGGCCCTCAATCAGGGGTGTCAGCAATGGACAGGTAGGAGGGATGTCATCCTGTCTCACAGTCAGGAAAACAGATTGGCACGCATTACTTATTTCAATACATGTCACTGCCTTCACCTTCTATTCCCTGATTTAAGCTCCTGTGTTCCTAAGGAAAATACGTAATTGATGTATTATACAGAAACTGTGTTTTGAGGAAGAAATAAAAATGCTTGTAACAGAAGGGAATTTGCAGGTCTCCAACCCATCGTAGAGGGTTTTAACCTAACCATGATGAGATATTGCTAAGCCGGGAAGCATTTCATTGCATGCCATTTTCACAGAAAAATATTCAACAGAAATTTGGTGACAGGCTACAAAACTACATGGAGATATGGTCAGAGTTCAAGTTATACTTAATTACAGGCTGTCAGTTACCAAGTGGGAAGTTCAAAATGCAACAGTTAACCAACACACATGCTAACCTATTCCACAAGAGGAAAAACATTTCTTAAATAGCATTTAACATTTGCTACAAAGCCCTGGAAAGAAGCCAGAGGAAAAGAAACAATTAAAAGATGGTTTCAAGTGACAAATCTACTTGTCTGAGCAAACAAGAGGATGGGGCTAGCATTTGCAACGTATGGGTACCCCAAGGAGGGTGGCAATAAAACAGCACAGGGGAAACTGACTGAATCACAGTCTCCACCCTGCAGTAGAGGGGAGCCAATGTGTTGCTCCAAGCAAACAGAGCCTGGTGTAGCCCACCTGGCTCGCCCTTTCTAACTGCACTGTCTCGGGAGGGGAGTGGAGAGCTGGGGGCACCAGGATGAATGCAGCTAAGTTCCCCGACACGACACGACTGCTCTGGCCTGGAGTGTGCTCTCCCAGCACGTCCTCCCTCCACAGGCATTTCCCAAAGTCTCCCAAGTTCCAGCCACTTTAGCAGGTACTGAGATCAATAAAATATAGCTGCAGCTCTAAGAAATCTCCAATGGAGGGAAAACAACAAAATTATGAGCAATGAGTGCCTAAGGGTAAGAGTGCCTTCTTCCAGCAAGTTAGAGAAGGTTTTGTGACTTAAGAACTATGAGCACAGGATCTTGAAAAACAGACCAGGGGATGACCAGTTATCTCAGTTGGTTACAGCATGGTGCTGATAACACCAATGTTGCCAGTTCGATCCCCACATGGGCCACTGTGAGCTGCACCTTCCTTAAAATGCTGCTAAACAAACAAACAAAAACACATCAGGACTCACTATCAGTCAATAAAACAACAGCATTTCTGAAGGAGGAACCTACTCTTAGAAAGCCAAGAGGATCCACAAAGGGCTTGGGGTGTGCGTTTGGTTGTTCATTCACTCAAGCGGTATTTATTTAGTAGTTACCACATGCCGGGCAGAACACATGACCCTAACATGATGAAGATGAATGTGACACACTTGCTGCCATTGGAAGAGTGCCTGGTCCAGGTGAATACATAAACATGTAACCTGCAAACGGAACAATTACAGTGAGAGGTGATTCATGCTACAGAAACAAATGGAGCTAATGGTTACAAGAGTACAAAACACAGAACAGCCCATTCTGGCTGGAGGGATTAGCAAATGCTTGGAGGAGGCGCCCCTGAGCAGGGCCCAGTGTCAACTTTCCAGGTGACTGAGGGTACAGTGGTATTTTCTAGAAACAAGAGACTTCGCTGGGGTTTTCAAAGTGTGGTCCACAGGCCAGCATCATCACCACCACCTGTGACCTTGTCAGAGTGTGAACTTCTGAGCCCAGCCCCACGCCTACTGACTCCAAAATTCTGAGGGTGGGACCCATTCATCTGATTCAACAAGTCCCCCAGGATATTTGTGCTGCACCCTCCAGTATAAAACGCCTCTGGGCCAGAATGTAAAAGAAGAGGCCGAAAGGTAAGAGATGGAAAGGAAATGGCAACAAATAACCTTCTATAATAAACAGGGGCCACTTCATGGTGGACCTGGTAAGCCTTGTATGCTGAGAAATATCATTTTTAATAATAGTCGCCTTCTTCTTTATATTAAGGATGGCACTGTGCCAAGTACTGTTGCCTAGGTCATTGCATTCACCCTTCCAAGCAACGCCTTGTCAGAGCGCTGTTTTTGCTCATTTAATGTTTGCTCCTTCTGTCCTGCAGGGACAGGAAGGCTCTCTGGAGCTCGTCCAAGCTTGCAAAAGTAATGTTCGTATTCAGCATCACACACGGGGCCTTCAGCACTACCTGCTTTGATCAAGTGTCTTCCTGGAGAAGGACCCTGGGCAATGGGGCTCAGTGGGAGGGTGCTGAGATGCCGGCGGGCTAGAAGCAGATTTATGGTCCTTTCAGTGTGTTAGGAACTCCAGACAGTGGCTGGAAGGATAGCCCGGATGGCTCTCGTACGTATCTGGATGATAAGGTGAGTTGCCAATGAGACACCTCATGGAGGAGTCTGGGAGAGGCCACTGCTTTCTTGAACAAAAAAGCGCTCAAATGACTATTTTAATGTGTTCACACCATCTAGTACGTCCCGGCATTAACGCAAGTCAATGAGAGTGGCTCTGTGACCAGAGGCTCATTAAAGTAATTATTCATTAGTGGCTTTTTCTCTTTTTTCTTTCTTTTTTTTAAAAAAACTTGTACACTAAAGTCAGGCTTTCCCCTTTCAAGCCCATTACTTTTCAACCCATTTAATGTTTCCTTGTAGGGTCACAATGTTAATTTTAAGGTTATGTTTTAATGGCTTTCTAAATGACACTTTCATTGTAGCAAAATGAATGCATCAAGTCACTCTTGCAGGTAGAGATGTACTATTGACTCATAGTTAGAAGGGTATAAAAATTCCCAAACTATTAATTTGAAAATGTATTAATAACCACCATAGTTAAAGAAAGTGCATAAGAGCAGAGCTGTTTTCACTAAAGCTCTTTGGTGTTGGGAAAGCTGCATATAAATTACCTCTTGAATCCCGTACAATTTGCTTTGGTTCATTTTAAAACCCCTCATTCTTATTGAGATCTGAGTTTTTAAAAGGGTCCGTTGCTATAGCAGGTACAGATCTGGGAACTATTTCAGCTTCTGCTGAACTAACCAAATTCTTATTCTAGGCCCAAATGAAAATCACTCATCTTTTCTTGGCCAAGGGAGTCTTTCTGGCCGCACGAGACCCTGCTCGGGAAGCTATAGGTCCTAAGGCAGTTTGCCATTAGGTAGAAAGGCTGGTGAAGAAAATGCACCTGTGAATTCCCTTCCATAGCTAGTGAATTTATGGTTCTGCCACAAAGGCACTGATTTTAGACACCGTCAAAATGCCGAAACGTGAAAATACACGTCAAATAGCAATACAATAGTCTGGAGACATGACTATGCACACAAGTTGATCTTATGCCTTCACCTTAACAAGGCCGAAACACTGGGGACACTAAAATCTTCCTTCAACGCACAACTGAAATTTTTAACTGGTAACCTTTGGGGTTTTTCCATGATGCAGTTTTTAAGGAAAAAGGGATGTGGCTTAGCTTAGAAATTAAACCACACACACACACACACAGTGCAAAACATTCTAAGCAGTTCTCTAAAGTGACATTAGTAGAGTAGGATTTTTTTATTATTCATTATTATGCCATCGACATTCTTATTACTAACTATGAATGGTTCCTTTTATTTTCTAGTGTAGACTTTTTCCATCTTAAATTGATAAGACAGGATTAGCAGCTGGGTAAATATAAATACGGTGTGCTTCTTTTTCAGTGTTCCTTATATCATTTGACATGAAGATGGAGTTAACGTCACAGGCGTTTAAAAGGGAGGACAGAAGCCAGAAGAAGAGCAAGCTGAGGGAACTCTGTGAAAAGAAAGAGAAATGTAGAAGACTTTGGAAGTTGGAGATGGAGGATGCAGGATCAGTTTCGTGCCAGCTGGCAGAGTCACCTCCTTCTTCCCCAGTGGCTGTTGCCCTGAAATATGCCTGATCGCCTACCACGCTCCTATCCGCATATCTGTGTCCTGGTTTGCCGCATTTTAGGAGTGGCTCTAGCTGCTGACACCTCTAGGTTAGAATTCCCAGCTTCTCTTAATTTGTAGATGACATTTTAAAGGTTGCTTTGAACGCACTGAACTATGGCACCTGCTATCTTTTCTTCAAGGGCTGAAAAGTCTGGGGACAAGAAAAATACAGGTCAAGATGAAGTACAAAATAATGAAGCGGAGTTTCCCTTTTCGTACTCATACTTTTCATTCAGACACATCCCACCCCATGAACTCTTCACGTACTGGTTGAGAGAGAGACATTTAGAGCCAGGCTGCCTGATTGAATCCTGCCCTATCACAGAGGAAGTGACTTCATCTCGCTGAGCTATTTTGCTTAAGGTAAGCAGAGTTAACAGTTCCTAAAGAAATATGAAAATTAATTTAGAAGTTGGGCATAGAGGGCCTAGGGCAGTGCCTGGTACAGAGTTCGTATCTAACCCATAATAATTGTGCCCCCCCATAGTACAGAGCAAGCTGTGTACTGAATTTTATATAGTCATCAATGAATATTTACATGTCTGTGTGTATGTACACACATCTGTGTGTAGATAACTAAGTATTGAGTCAGCTTTAAAAAATCATAGAGGATATGGCCACTAACTCCAAGAATGGTACAGGGAAAAGAACTATACCAAAGCACTCTGTTAAATAGGCTCCATAATGCTCTGTTAGAATCAAACAGAGTCCAGGATGCCTCCTGACACCCACATAGCATCAAGGGCACAGACTGCTCAAACACATTCCTCAGTGGGTCTTGCCTAAACTTTGCACTTCCCAGTTCTTCGCAGTACAGGCCATGCCGTTGACAGCATGCATCCCAGGTTGTAACTGTGTACTTATCTTAGGGATTACTTGCTTCCTCACTAGGCTGTCAGTCTGTGCAAATGGAGGTTATAAATTTCCTCTTCTTTCAACCCATTTCTGTCGTTGACATCCCACTGTCACACACTCCTCCCCAAGTACAGTCTCCAAATCTCTACAGACATCCTGGAATAGAAGTTCTCACATGTTAGGACCCATCCAAATCACCTGGAGGACTTGTTTAAACACAGATTGCTGGACTCCGTCCCCAGAGTTTCTGATTTAACCCAAGAAGAACTGGCATTTCTAACAAGTTCCTAGGTGATGCTGTTATTGCTGCTCTAGGAACCACACTACACCTTTTCTAGAAGAAGTATAAACACCTGGTTTCCACTGTGAGGAAACACCACCTAGTTTTCAAAGCACCACCACCCAGCGTTAACCAAATCCACACACCTTTGAAGAAGATGTATCATTTGAAGCATTAAGGAATCACTATAAGGTATACTTGTTGCTGTTTTCCAGATAACTCTCTTAGATTCTAGAAATAATGAAAATAGTAATAGCACTGGAAATTGTATCTGCAGGGAAACCAGCTCTCCTTTATAGAACACTGGCTCTGTCAGGCATGGCCAAGACCATTGATACTAGTGACTCTCTCTTTTGCCGATATCCACGTACTATCATGAGACTATAAACTCCCTGGGATCGGAGACGGAATCTTTACAACCCTCACAGCAATGAACACAGTGCTCTGCTCACAGCAGGGGTTCAGGAAAGTTTTCACGAAGGAAGGAATGAACAGCATATCAGAAATTAAAAATAAAGCAATGGCACCTATTTCCATAAGCCACGCAAGAACGTTACATAAGAGGCAATCATTGAGGAGAGATGCATATTGAATGCCAATTGTGGGCAGAGTTTTCTATCAAGTCACGTTTTATATCCATTTTAACCTGCAATCTAGGAGGAGAAGCAAGGCAAGTCTATAATTATATCCCAAGATGAACATAAGCTCAAACAATATAGACAAATTGCTGTGAGAGTCACAGCTTAATAATATTAGGGAGACAGACCCTAGAAGGTACATCGCAAGATCTCCCTCTGTCCTTATAAGAACATTTATGATGTTTGTTTTTATTTCTTGGACTCATACAATTTTATAGAAGAGAGATGCCCACAAAATAAACTTTCACCTAACCTTTTGGTTTAGGATGCAGGATCTGAGATCCTGTAAATGCGAAGAGCACAAGATCATGAAGGGAACGCTCTTAGAAAACATGTCACTTGACTCCTAGACTGATGTTATTCCTACCCAGATGAACGTGATGGCATAGGAAGGTACTTTTTACACGCTCACCGCTGGTCCACATCACCTCTTAAGGCTGAGAGTACATATTTATATTGACTGCAATAAAAAAAAAAATTTAAAAAAATCTTTTACTAATCCAGGGTTCAAACCAGATTTAATTAGAATGATACGAGCTCACAAATCTAGCTTTTCCAATAGACTTAGAAAATTCATTACTAATGTTAAAAGCTCTGGAAGGTTGTATAACTTGCTCTACATAGAAATACAATTTTTCTTTTCCTGTACTTTTGGAAGAATCATTTCCTTTCTGCAGATACCTGAATATACCTTTATATAGAAAGTGGAATTTAAGGTTCATTTGTCTTCTTTTGAGGAAGAAAAAAGTACACTGGGATATTATAAAATGCAATATTTTTGGAGCTTAGGTTAATTAAACAGATACAATTTTAGAGTAGAATGTGAAGCATCCCGTCAGAGTGGGTTTTTCTGTACACATCCAAATGTAGCCAGGTGTATCTACCCTGTGCTATACACCAGGTGATACACTGAAAAAAAGATGTCAGGGTCCATTTATTCTTATGAGTAATATCACTGGCTTATTGCAACATGAAATAGGCTTTAAGATCATGGGTCAGCAAGAGAGAAGAAAGAACAACCAGAATCTGGCCAGTTCACAGAAAGAATATGCCAGGGGACAAAACACTCAACACAAAAATATACATTTTCTATGAAGTGCAGGAAAATATATATGATTCTGAAGATAATTCCATTCTTCCTGTAGGTCACTTCTTTTCCAGGTTTTACTTTGCACATCAATGTAAACTTTGGTTACTTTGTTGAGAAACATTCTAGGTACAGCTCATATTATATATATCGACATCAGAAACAGCATTTGAGGTCCACAAAAGCCTAGATAATGAGCTCCACCTCTGAGAAGGACAGCTGTCTCTGGGGATAGACATATGTTAACGATTTGAGGGGCACCCAAAGTCCTTGACACCCCTCCCCCCCAAATGTATTATTTTCAATTCGCTACAATGCTGACCTCCAAATCCACTTGGCTTCCTAATTCTACCATCCATCATTCCCTTGACCATCAAAGGCCACCATTAAGGTGTATACATGCTATACTCAAGGGGCTGGGGGGTGGGGTGGACCATTAACATCCATTTATACATTTGACTGGACTGATTAAGTTCATAAGCTGTCACTTGAGAGCATAGCCTATAAGGAACTGAATGCACAGGGCAGCTAAATTTCCTGGGGAGGGTGGGGATGGGGTAGAAAGTCAGGGAAAGAAAAGGAGAAGGCCAGTAATGAAATACATGCAAATATCAAATGAGGCAACCTGAAACTTGACCCCTATACATTCCAGCAGAAAATATCTAGGACCAAATTTCCACATAAAATAAAATTCAGCAGGCTCAGCATACAGTTCAAACACACACACATATCTTCATGTTATTTGTTACTCATAATTAGTTAGCTAAATACACACATTGCAACTTTAGGACTCAAAAATCAAAGATTCTAATGATGCTTTACCACAGTTTGGATCTCAACCATAGGTTTATTTATAAATTAATGTGTATGGAATGTGTTTATTTGGTTGAATGCGAGACCATGGGAAGAAATTTGAAATCAAGCAATCTGTCTCTGCCTCATTCTATTCATCTGGAAAAAAAAAAAAAGTAGCTCTAGCTATTTCCTACCAATTCTCACAGGGTTGGTACAAGATTTAAATGAGCTGCACAATCTCTTTTTGAGATTCTCTAGAAGCTGCTTGCAATATATCAAAGTATTTAAACTGTGTTCCCCATTGTATAAATTCAAAGTACTTGTCAGCACCCCATGAATGTTTTACTAAGGTCATCTGAAGGAAACACACTTATTCCAGGTTTCTATTTCCCACTATAATCTGTATAGAGCAAAATTTTTGATCCTATCAGCTGTTTGATCTTGGCAGTTATAATCAAGGAGTTACCTATAAAGAGAAAGAATGGGCTATGTCTTTCTAAAGAATTTCAAAAGCACGGCACTAAAATACCGGAGACTGAGGGTCTAACTCCTCACTTTGCTACTGCCTGGGGCCACTGAGCAGGACCCTAAGACTCACCTCCCTGAGAGACGGGGACACATCACGGCCTGACTCTCCCATCTTCCCAGGCACTGCCATCCCGCTCACTCACGGTGCCCTGGCCCTGCAGGCCTTCTTTCTTTTCCTCAAACAGTCGGGCTACTTTTAGCTCAGTGTCTGCACTTGGCGCACCTGATGCCTGGTGTATTCCTCTGTCAGATCTTGGCCTCGCTGGCTCTTTCTTCTCAGTCAAGTCTCAGCTAAAAAAAGTCCTTTTTCCTGAAGCCACTCTGCTGACTGGCGACCCACTGCCATGTTGTATTTGTTTCCCATCACCACGCCCACAGGCTTTTCTTGTTTTCATCAACTTCAGCTGCGATCTGATATTATCTTACGTACCCATTCATTACCCACCCCACTCTGAAAGATTCTCTCCATGGAAGCAGGAACCTTGTCTATATATTTAAAAGCTGAAAATCTAGCAGGAAAAACAACAGCACAAGAAAACATGACAGGAACCCGAAGCAAATGTTTATTGAAGAAATGAATGAAGTGTCTCAGCACTGGGGACCACAGAGCCTGGTTTTCTTTGCAGCCATGGTCCTAAGTAATCCTGTGATCTTTGTCAAATCCATAAGGCGATGGGCTTCGCATATTTATCCTCGAGACAGACATATGAAGCATGGGTGCTTTTGCTCCGCCCTGCTGCACCCATGATGGGCATCTTCAGTTGATCTTGTCACTTTTCCACCAAAAGCCATATGGGCCCCCAATTCTTTGTGAACACAGCATTCCAAGCAGCCACTATTAAGGCTTGGCTGATGGCATTTGAGATGAAAACTTTTCTGCTACCATTTCATTAATTGATCTCTAATGATCCTTTCAGGCTCTGCTCAGATATCTATGATTTAAGAAAAAGGCCCAAGAAAGTCATAAAGTCCCTTCTACTTCTGTGTCCATGTCCAAAGGAATATGTGAAAATTCTCTCAAGTCGAATCAAAGGCTCCAAGGCTTTTAAGTACACTCATCAGGATCTAGCTAGAGGGCAGCAAATCTAAGTTCACAGCATCATACGATGACATGGATGTCTCAGCCAGACAACTCCTGGCAACTAATTACACATTTCCCTCCTCTTCTGAAGGTCTGAGAATGCCAGATAAGACTTTTCAACTTGTGAGAAACAGTCAACTCCACTCTCATGTTTTGCCCCATTCCGGGACAACAGTAGGAATGACTCTGTTAGCCTCCTTCTCGGAACTGTTTCCAAATCCAGTTCTACTTCCTCACCTCCCACGAAGGGGTGAGGGTCAGGCCTCATCATCTCTCACTGGAGCTTTTCCCATTTGGGTTTTCAGCCTTTTCTGGTCTGGCCTTCTCCCAACCTTTCCGCAACACAACTCGATGCTGCAATTCACCCAATAAACTCCCTATCTCTGTGACCCTATCACTCCTTTGCTGAAAATATTTCAAAGGTTTCCCTTCACCTGAACGGCAGGACCTTTGCTGACCCAGGCATGCCATGGCATGGGCCTCCCTCCTCACCATGCTCCAAGGCTCACCTGCCTTTCTCTGTGCTCAGTGTCTTCTACTCCATCCTACCTGGCCAGACTCGATGTAGGCTAGACTCACACGTCACTTCCGGAGAATCTCCTCCACCTCAAGCCCCATCCCAGGGCTGAGATGTGAGTCTCTCAATGGAAACATATTACACTGTGTCTATACTTATTTCATCACTTGTCACATTATCTTATAATGATATTTAACTTTCCCTCCTCTGCCAGACAGAGTTCTTAGAGAACTGAAATGCCAACTATTTTCTCTGCCTCCTCCACGGCCAGCACAATGGCCTCTATGAAGGAGGTGTTTCATCAACACAGGCTACCAGTAAATTGTAAAAATGTGACCTATTTCCTGCTTTGGGTATCTTCCTGTCTCTTTTTGTTTGTCTTTGTTGTTGTAATAAATCACCAACACCTAGCAGAGTGCTCATATTATATACTGTTTATGAATTTTATATATATTATTCCCATGTAAAAAACACTGACATCACTATGCATCAGGTTACTGTCTACATACTTTAAAAACATTAACTCATTTTATCTGTATTTGTGTTAGGTGCTAATGTTCCTCATTTTAGAGACAAGGAAACTGAGTCAGAGACATGGAAGGCAATTTCCTCAGGGTGACAATCAATAGGAGGTGGAGCGGGAGGGGGCCCAGGTGGCTCTTGGAGTGCATGCGGACATGAACATACACAGAAATAAATCAGGGTCGAGTCCCCGGATTATTGTATTAAATAGAGCTGATGATTAGAACGAGGCAATTCCTTGTTAGCTCTTTCTACCTTCACACTCGAAAAGCCTTTCTTTTCATATACTACTGTCTCAAGCCCTTCTCCAGAATAAAGAGTGAAGAATGAGAACTCCCTGAGAAAGGCTGAAAGAAGACAAAGCAAAATATACAGAACTTCAGACTGCCCTTGCTAAGCAACACCTGCTCCCCTCCCCTCCCCCTGTGATATACTGGCACATAAGCCACATTGACATGCCTGAGAAAAATTAGTCATCAAGGTTATCTCCCCAAGAAGGAACTCTTTTTTTTTTTTTTTTTGAGGGCAGCGTCACTGGCCCTCATATGTGGGACCGAACCGGAGCCGCTGGCTTCCCAAGCCAGCGCTTAACCACCGCGCCACTCCGCCGGTCCTCTCTTTCTTTATTAATATGCTTCAGATGGTTGCAACACTACAAAGCCAAAAATAAGTTTTCTTTGATCAATAAATTGTAGGCTGGGAAAGAAAATACTAATTTTCCATTTCTTTGAGACCCAGCACTAATTTATAACAGAGCTTTCCAAAAGTGCTCTCAGAAACCTGATATAGAATTATCTGAAATTACACCCAACCATCCCTACAAGATCATTCTCTTCTCAGCCACTTTCGAGAGGTATCTTCTGAATTTGGCAGGCATTTTTTTTTTTTTTAATATAGAAATCTTTGGGTACAGATATATTTTTCTATTTAACTGTCAGCTGGGTAAAGAAAGCGTAATGCAGCGCCAAGTGATTCCCTAACAGAAAGGTTGTTGAACTCTCTCTCCCCTGTCAATTTTAGGCTTCAAAACATGCCCTTTTCAACCTCCAAGAAGAGGTTTATTTTTCATCCAATATAGAAAGGAACACCGAGCCTCGCCTTCCATGCAGTAAAATGCATATAATATCAAACAGCCTACAAACTGGGAAAATGTGAGGAATAAATAGGAATAGTCAGGGTAAAGTAATAGAAACTTTACTGGAGACACCTTTAATCATATATTGAACCAGATAAGCAGGGTAGGATAGAAGAAAGAAGTGGGTAGATTCTTAGTCCTGGGATTAGAGTTGTGGTGCTTGGTTTACTGAGGGTTTTGGTGATGTAGTTAAACTCTCAAGATTTCATTGGTTGCCAAATACCTAAACCTGGTTCTCAACTGGAGATGACTTTGCCCCGCCCCTCAGGGACATTTAGCAATTCCTATACATTTTTTGTCACAACTGGGGGGTTGGGGGAGTGATGCTACTGACATCTAGTGGGTAAAGAACAGGAATGCTGCTAAACATCCTACAAGGTACAGGAGGAAATAAAATAGGACTACATGACCTCCAAAGAGCCTATCATCTTTGTGATTCTAAGGGGTATGGTCCAAATACTAAGCCTATTCTTTTCTAATTTCCACAAGCATCAGGAATTCAGGATTTCATCATGAGTTCATCTGTGTTTTTATGTGTAGCTCTCCTAGTCTCTATGAGGAAAACCACCGAGATAAAAGTGAAAAGGGCTGATTCAGTGAATCAGCGAACAAATACTTATTGAGAGCCTTCTATGTTCCGATCATTTTGCGTGGGCCGACACAGTCATGAACAACTGATGCAGAGCTCAACAGTACTCTTGAGTTCCATTTTGCAGTGACTTTGAAACTGGCTTCTGGATTTAACAAGTTAAAATCTTCGGGTTCCATGAACTGTAAACTAAATGATGGAGTCTGACTCAGTACCATGCCTACGAACGGTAGTTATCAGATAAAACATTCAAGTGGTAAACCTTAAATGCTTAGCAATTTCAAAGATAAGAGAGTCTATTTGTTTCTACAGATACATGTTTTCATGTGAAATTCATTAAGTCTTATAAAGTCAGGAGGATTGAAAGGCCAGACTAGTGGAAATAAATTTAAGAATTACAAAATATCTAAAGGAAAAACTTTTGTGCTTTTTTACATTCCCAAAGCACTTTTTATAAACTGAGAGAATGCTTTCACATATAATACCTTGCATCTTTAAATCAGTCCTGAAATATGCGTAAGCCTGTAATGCTTATTATTTTACCCATTTCCTAGGTGAGGAAATTGAGGTTCAGAGTCAAGGTACCCCAAACCAAGCTACCAAAATGTTGGAGTGCAGGAATGCTTTAATAAATCATTACCACAGATTCATAACTATTGTGCCAAGTCACCAGCTCAGGCAATGGCCCCATGGCTGCCACAGACACATGCTGCTCAGGTCTCCTGCTGCAGCCACAAGCCTCAGCTGACGCCTCTCTGGATCCACGGCCACTTTCACACAGAGCCCTGGCTTCTCCCAGGATGTTCCCATCCAATGACTGCACAGGCTCCTTACTGGGGGACATGAGGCTCCTTCAACAGACGAGTTGGCTCAAGGGCCCTGCATCAGTCTGCCCCAAACTTCGTTGGAAGTGTGTCTGAGGCTTCCTATTCAATCTGCCTTCCTTCCTCCCCTTCTTTCCAGGTGTCAGGCCAACATTATGGCCAGAAGGCTTCCCCTGCTACTCCCTTCTTCCCCTGTATCCCTCTCAGATGTTTCCCTCTGATAAATCTCCTGCATGTACTGGTAGAATCCCATCTCAGCATCTGCTTCTCAGAGGATCTGAGCCAACATGGGGCTTTTCTGCCTCAAGCAGGAACAAGCATTCTCAGAGAGCTTCCCAGGTGCCAGGCAATGGGCTCAATGCTTCATAAGCATCTCATTTCATTTTCAAAACAAGCCCACTAGGTGCACATGTATTATTACTCCAACTTTATAGTGGAAGAGCTGTCCCAAGACCTCCCAGCTCTTTTCTGGCAAACATAGGTAGGCTTCAGTCTAGGCAGTATGTAGAAGCAAATTCTCTTAACCACAGTTCTAAACTTCTCTGATTTTATTTATTATAGGTAAACATTACTATGAAAGCACATTTAATTCATTCCCTAATTAAGATTCTTTTTTTATTATGCTTATGCTGTTTTTCTTACACTATAATTTATTTTCTATTTTTAAACTTATTTTTAAGATTTCCAAAGAATACACGAGCTTGCCCCTATTCTAACAGAACCAAACAATACAGAGGCAGAAATTCTATTTATAACCATCTACTGACCGTAGTTTCCGAGGATGTGATTTCCAATGAGTAGTTCCCTAGCTAAATTATTCTCTATTCCAAGTAAGTCAAGTGCAGTGATAGTTGAATCTTGGTGATCAGCTGTGAATAAACGGGAGGGACCCTGAGGAGCCATGGGTACCCTACATTTTAAGGAGAAAATCCAGGGGGGAAAGCAGCCCTTATTAAGAACACATACACATAAGTGCAGTGAGGAGTCCATCTTTTAAAGAAGATAAAATGTGCATGTAGGTGTCCTGAGACTTTTTTTGAAAGCCGAAGTGCCAGTTGCTCACCTCTCAGAAATCAGTGTACAGACTCTGAGACTAGCTCAGCCTCCCGAATTAGACTCCCCGAACTAGCCCAGCTAAACTTCCTCCTTCAGTCTCCTTCCTATGATCTCTCCTTTATTGTGCAAATTCAACTTTGGTCACTGGCACAAGCTTCTTGAACAAAAGTTACTTATTTTTAAGCGTGTGATCTTGGCTCTCAGCTTCAAGGTCTTCCTGGAGTTTAGCTGAGACGACTCTGGTTTTGCAAATCCAGGTTGACTCCTGTACTCTCATCTGATGCTAATGCCCTTTACTTCTCATTCAAAGTTTCAGAATCTCTCCTCTCAGCAAACAGAGAAGGCACGGACGAGGCGGCATTCCCTTCTCTGGTGCCACATTTCAGCTTGATCTTTTCACTCTCTCTGTCAAATTCAAATGTCACTCCACTATTCATGTGTATGGGGAGGATTCTAATATACACCTCTTTGGCTGCTTTTAAAATTGCTTCAATTTCTCTGAAGTCAAAGGCCTTTTCAACCTTTGGAAATTATCTATGGAATCCATTAACATGACTTACTCAGTACATAATACAGATACTGTTGAGGTTTCGTGAGAAAAGAGAGAAAGTTAAAAAAAAAAAATTAAAAAGGAAATAAAGGTTTAATGTAAAAAAAAAAAAAGCAAAAAAAAAAATTAAAGAATTTAGATGTGGATTTTTTCATGGAGAATTCTAACTTACGTGAATAAGACCTCTAAATATTGGCTCCTCCCTTGTAGAGGTAAACTCTCACAGTTAACATTAACTGATGTCTTCTCCAGCAACCATTAAGGGTTATTTTCCTGACAATACCAGCAGAAAGTTTAATAAATTTAGCCCTCATAATTTAGTGAGTTTTTAAATATGAGAATTTGATCACTGAATCCTGATTTGTCCCAAATAAATAAATATCTGATTGAGTATATGTTTGCCTCTGTATACTTAAACTAACAATGTAAAACCATGTTTTTGAAGAGTCTTCCCACATTGATACGGGAAATACTCAAAGTATTAAATGAATAAAAAAGGGCAGAGTCCAATACTGTACATACACTATCAGCTCAATTTTGTCAATATGGATGAATGAATAGATATAGATAGAATTAAAATGTTTAACAGAAACAGAAAACAATTAAACAAAATGGTCTTTCTGGGAACTGATGTGGCTCCTTTTGGAGTTGTTTCAGTAGCGGGGTGTCATAAGGTCAAAGATTAGGGATTATTTGTTTAGGGCCAACAAAGGCTACAACAAAGGGTTGTCATCACTTCTTTGGCCACATCCCCATGAGGAATAGAATGGGGATACCCAGCTTGCTCAGATGTGTCCTCTGACTATACTGCTTTTTACAGCCTCATTTACGCCTAATAAACCTTGTGAATAAACCTGATAGTTGTCATGAGTTTTATTCCCACCATCTTTGCACTCATTACTAGTCTTCTAGGACCAAGGATAAAATAGTGAACTGTGGTTATCTTGGGATGGGGAGAGGGAAAGTATTCCCTTAGAGTTTTATATTTCTTCTATAATAAGGATGTGCTGATTTTACAATTAAAATGTCATAAGGTAAAATAGAAGACTGCATGAATTTCACATAAGGTTCAAAGAGGTTGGCACTTCTATGTGTTTAACTTCCCAAAAGAGTGAATACGCTAAGCCTTCAGGGCAAGCCTAGAGACAGACATGAAGGAACGGACCCTGGCTCGGCCACTGCCTGCATATGTCAGCTCCTTTGCAACTCACACAACTTCTGTTCTATAAATAACTGGGTTACTATATACTATGAAGTTCCCCTCTTTGCAAATTCTCCCTCCTCAGTTAACCCTGAGGGTCCTTGGTCAATAACTTATATCCCAGGTATTGGCCTGTCTCCTACCCACTCTCCTCAATGCCTCTGCACCCTCACCTGAAGCTGTGTGTTTCGGTAACTCATCTAGTGCTGCTTCCAATTGCCCGATGTACACTTCTCTTTCAGGATATGGTTTGGAGACCTGGGATTAAAACTTTTCAATGTGTACTGTTTACCAGGGAGCAGCGTCTCTGTCTTTCACTCTTCCTACCATGTGTTAATTTGACTTGGATGTATTTGGAACGAGGCCACTCTCATGATGATACATCTATTTGGCCCATATCTCTTGATGCCACACCTCTGCTCTAATTGCTCCGTTCATACTGTGAATTTCCCAATCTTCCCTTTAGGAAAGCTCCCTGGAATTTCAGAAGAGCAGCATGATGCCAGATTGTATAGATTGGAACATTTTCAATTCATGAGATTTAACTGGCAATATTAAAGAATTAATTATGAGGAAAATGCAGAGAAACAGAATCTTCAGTGAATTCCATCTGGGAGCAGTCTTTTCTTAGGCCTCATACAATTTTTTGAACCAACTTAGCCTCCTGTTTCCTCTTTTCTTCATGTAATGTGAAATACCAAATACTATATGCTATTAGATTTAAAAATGTGATAGAGGCGATCATCAAATTTCACCTTGTTCTCAAAGCAATTTCTTACCCCAAAAAGGTGGTGACATATCTAGCCTACAATCCAAAGGTACACGGACCTATTTCCCCCAAGGGCCTGACTTGTACCTTAACGACTCTGAGATGTTATTACATACACATAAATGGTCTGACTATGACTCGATAAGAAACCGCCAGTGATTTACACATCTTTTATTAAGTTAAAACAGCTAGTAGTCTAGGTGGAAAGAATCCACTTCCATTTACCACCGCGAAGAAAGAAGGAGAAAGATCATTGTATTCATGTCCTGCCAAACCAAATTCTTTGCTGCTTACCTGAATGATTTTTTTAGGTACACTGTCTCATCTCTCATGTTTAGAAACAATGATGAAGTTGTTGCCAGGAAAACAGCTTCTGTGTGTCATATATGGATTAGCCTCCTCCTTACCCTGCAAGTTCACTGTCAATCATTTTAATGTCCTGGCCTAACATACATTTTGCGGCGTGTATTTTGATGTCAACTCACAGTATGGCAGAATAAGGGAAAAAAGTGACAAGGGAATTGATATCTAGTTCACATCAAAGCACCCAAACCTATGGCCAAGTGAACAAATTAGCACAACCAATGCTGAAATAAGGGAATGCATCATTTACATTATTAATTTGTATAAGGGATAAGAAAATAGAACAGAAACAATAATAAAGGACATGATGGAGGTTAATTCAATAATGTTACTGTATTAGTGTATGAAACAGTCTCGTAAAATTAACACACCTCATCTACTATAAACAGGTTATACTGAGTATAAGAGTTCACTCCAAATGAATATGTTTTATTATTTCTGTGATTTAAGAAAAGAAAGGAACTGCAGTACCGAAATCTGCACTTACTGTTTAGAGTAGAGACTGGGTGTGTTTGTTAACACGGACAACAATAAAGGTAGACACCAAACAGGAAAGACGACAAACCTGAGCCTAGAGAAGGGACTTGGGTAATCTCTCATCCACAGAAAATAGCTGTGGACTTCCTTACCTCTGTAAGCCGTTTCTACCCACTATGCTGATCTTTGATTGAGCTGACACCACAGGATGTCACTTTGGTTTCCTTTTGCTCTGTGTAACTTAATGAATATTCCAGGTTTTCCCAATAATAAAAATAATAATAATAATAATAATAATAATAAATGTGTCAGTGAACAAAAGAGTCATACCCGGGTATAAACTCAATAACACAGATTAAGGCTCAATGACAAAGTCCAAAGGTCATATTGTTCTTCTCGGTTATCAAAGAGTTACTACACACAAATTGCTGATATTGCACATAAATGAGAACACTACATGTAGCTATACCTAAATAAAGTGAAAATATATTTAAGTGAAGGTGCAAGTTGAGAAAATTTTGTTGGCCAAAATACTTTGTTTCTTTGCATTACTCCCAAAGAAGCTCATTAAAGGAGTTATTCCTTTTCAGACAGACAGACAGGCAGGGAGAGAACTGAGAAGAATGTATGGCAGGAGAAAGCAACCAATCAAAGAAAATAAGGCATTCACCTGTCATATTTCTGTCTTTTCTGCCATATTTCTTTTTCTCACAATGACTCACAGTACAAATCCTCAAATACAGGAAAATACATACATGAGATATAGTTATACACAAATTTTCTATTACGTAGAAATCCCATCTTTTACTGGTCCTCCAGAAATGCTTTGATTACAATCAAATACGACAGTATAGTTTCAACTCATGAGGACCTAGATTTAAACAGTGAAGACCACAAGTAAGAGGAAAAAAATAAATAAGTCATGTTCAAAGTAATAAAGCTGCTAAGTGGCAGAGGTGGAAACCAGATCTTTCAATTTATTCTGGAAAAGTCTTTGATGTGATGCACTTAACTGAACAATCATTAACCAGATAATCTAGAACTAGATATGCTGAATGCCTATGATATGTATGTGGGATCATTTAATAACTAGATTAAATGAGCTCTAGCATTAATAAAGAATGAGCAATGAATCATAGAGAAGAGCGGCTTTTTGAACTTTGATTGTTTCTTCATTTATTTCTATGGATCCTCTCAAGATGAGGTGGCTCTGATTGGTTAGGCACCTACATATGTCTTTCTTAGTTCTCTTTATTGCCAATAAATGGAATTAGACTGTTCTTGATAAAGGAAAGTGCCTCCAGTTCTTTTACATTCCCACCCACCAATAAACAAGGTTAGAGATGATAAAGGTCAAGAAAATCTGTTTTACCTTACCTAATATGTCACATCTAAAATTTAGGATGTTTGAGATTCATCACTGGGTTCAGTGTTGGACAGTATAACTATAAAAAGAATGGCCACAAGACACACTACCTCTCCTTTGGGGGCCCTCAGCCTCCTCACATCTGCCCCCTGGAGTGCCTTATGGTGATGAGTTTTCAGGTAAGGGAAAATAAACTGGTGGGAGACAGCTTGGTTATTGTAATTCCAGCATTCATAAAAATTCTTTAGCTAAAGCCTCTGAAAGGTGAAAAATAAGACTTTCCTTAAGTCCAAGGCATGAGGGTATACCATATGGCCAATAAAATTCTCAAATAATCTGCCAGCCAAAAGACTTCTGTCTTCATTTCCATTAGGCTAAGGCCCTAAGGACCACATGCAGGGTAGGGGATGGGGAATATAATAGTTACTAAACATTTCTGTGGCAATATTTGGAAAAGGCTGGTATCAAAACTAAATGTTGAAAAAAATAAAGAATGAATGTTTCATTGACTTGAATTCTTAGAGTTGAACTGAAAAATGAACCATATTTAAAGAGTTTAGAGGACAAGAATTCAAGCAAACCAACATTGATAAGTAATATCTTTTTTTGTTGTTGCTATTCAATACTCTGGAATGCTCTTTATAACTTTCTTATAAACTGTCTCCTTTCTGCTGTATGCAACATTGGTTGAAGTACGTTAATACGAGGAAACAATAGTTTCAAGAATCTTTTAAGCTCAGTCAAAATTACTGTTTCTTAGTGAGCATTGCATTAATGTGCATCCATTTTATCAAATGAGAGCTGTTCAGTTATAATTAGTTCTTGGGGCTTCTGCCCTCTTTACTTAAAAAAACAGAAATTGAAAGCCTTTAAAAGTGTTCTATTTACCCATAAGTTCTAGCTGTAATAAACAGATAGTGCCTCACCACTTTCTAACATACAGTAAAAATACCATAAAGTTTTGCAATTAGTTAAAAAGTCAAAAACTCAGCAAGAAGCCTGGCTTTTCCTCTCAACTATCCATTAATGAAGGTTTCCACATTAATTGCCTTTTCATTAAAAATTCTTTAAAACCCTTTCTTAACATTCTGTATGAAATCAAATTAGCTACCGAGCTTTGGAACAATCTCTGTAATTCTGGCTTGCTCACTATTTGGATTGGTGAGATTAAGGAACAAACATGTGCCTTTCAGATACTCCAAAAGACTTTAAATTTTTTTGCATTATAGGGAGGTCCTTTAGTCAAGCCTTCTCTGAAATGAGTCATATTTGGCAGAATCCTATTATCATGAGCTCTTTAAAAAAAAAAAGCCCACAGTGTGATAGAACTATGCTCATGCCTCCAATGTCTTGCCAATGAAAACAGTGTTTTTGTTCATTCCTTCCTATGAGAATGAGAGCTTACTATGCACCAGGCACTAGTCACCTAGCACTCTTCTAACTTTAGACAAGGGGTTCATATCTTCATCTACAACTCAACTCTCTGTAAGTCCTTGGGCAAGTTACTGATTGAGCTACATATTTCTCTTCTCAAAAAATGGAGATGTGTACTAGACAAGCTCATTGGATTATCAACTAGGCCATGCAAGTAGAGCACTTGCTACTGCATAAGGCCCTGTGCTCGCTATCGCTATCAAGGGAAAGACAAAGACAATGCTAGCACTCAAAATGTTCCAGTCAAGATAGGAATGAAATGAGTTATATCAATGTCTACAATGGAAATAGAGAGAACCATGGGTCTTAGATGATATCGAGAAGGATCGCTAAGAAGAGTTTTTTAAGGGAAGAATAAGGGTGAGAAAAAACCTGAAATAAATACCCATCAGCTGCCTTTGCTGGGTCAGGTCCTCTGCTGGGTACTTGTGAATAATTTCATACCAAAGAAGAGGTCTGGCTGTCCATGAAAGCCCTAGAAAAGTTGCAACAGAGAACTGGATGCCTTGAAGATGAATCAGATTTGAACATTTCCATATTCAAGATAAACAAGGATTTGAATTCCTGTTCTATACTCAGCAATTAATTTCATCTCTCCCAGCCTCAGTTTTCTCACGGGAAAATAGAAATGTTAATATCTATCTCTCTAGGTTTTTTCAAGTGTTTTTTGGTTTTCACTGAGATAATTCATGCATATCTTAAGCCTGAGCCTGGCACATTCTCAGTAACTGTTACCTAGTAAAAGTCAGAGGAACATGAGAGTCAGGCATTCATATTTGTTGAATTCATTTCAATACATTATTTTGAATATTAATTAAAATTCTTATAAAGGCAGTCTATTCCTATGTCATAACAATCACAAAAACAAACAGTAACAGGGCCGGCCAAATGGCGTGTTTGCTAAGAGTTGGCTTGGGACACGAGCTCTGAGCAGCAGAGCTCCGGTTGGGATCCCACATGAGGGCCAGTGATGCTGTGCCCTCTACAGCTAAGATGGTGAACAACAGCTCCACCTGGAGCTGGGCTGCTGTGAGGCGATGGTGTAGCTGCAGCCCCTGATGCAGTGAGCTGCCGTGAGCTACCAAGATTGGCTGGCAGGCACCGTGAGCAGCAGACAGCTGCGCTGAACTGCTGTGATCCACCCTGAGTGGCAGTCCAATGGCCAGGTACCAACTGCCTCACCCAGGAAGAGCGCAATGATAATACCAACATGGGGCAGTGAAGCAATGTCCTCCACAACTAGACTGAAGAACAAAATGACAGCAATTTGTCTGTTCCCCTTCCCTGATTCCCCAATAAAATCTTTTTTAAAAAAAAATGTTAAATTCCCACTGGCAATGCTTGAAAAAAAAAACAAAAAACCCAGTAACAATAACTCTCCAAATCATTGTTCCTTCCCCCAACCTCTCTCTTAGACTCAGGATCCATATTGAAAACACATCAGTCTATTGATCCAGTCATTTGAATATCCCTTATATTCAAAACCAAATATATCTACTTCACCAACATCAATTTGCAGGGTGTTTTTTTGTTTTGTTTTTTTGCACTTTCTACATCAATGGTCTCATCTTCTATGCAGCTTTGCAGTTTTTCCCAAATTTGCTCATACCCTAGTCTATCATATTTGATCTCTCACTGATTAGACCTGTTTTAAATCAATTCCCTTCCCACCTTCTTTATCTCTATTGCCCCTGAGCCAGCTTGGGCTGTTGCTGTCTCTCACCTGGAGTAGAGCAGTGATATACTAACATACTTCCTGCCTACTGGTCTCCTCCCTGCTGTAATCCCCTTTCACACTTACCACCAAGGCTAGTTTCCTAAAATACAAGTTGAATCATGGCAGCCACCTGCTTTGAATATTTCCAATAGCTCCCCAGTACCTCTAGAATTAAATCGAAAGTCCTTAGTATATAAAGCACTTTATGACTCCAAATTACCTTTCTAGATTTATTTCCCAGTAAATTAAGCCCTTCTCCCTGGCAATATAGGTAGTTAACAATATATTCACCATGCCAACTACAGTCATCATCCCCATGCCATTCCTGCTTTATATTTCCTCCTTCTTCTTTAGGATATAAGTTCAAATGTCACCTGTTCCTTAGACAATCCCTCTGTCCATCAGTAGCTATCGGTCCGCCCTTTGGGTCCACCACTGCATTACCTTTGGAATCTCAGTTAATTCTTCCAAACAATGGAAGTAAATTGTTCCAGTCCAGAATAGAAGACAGGTTGAGAACCAAATGGGGCAATGCTCCTTAATACTAAAAAACTATAAATCAATATAGAAACAGTGCCAGGCATGAAGCCAAGAGCTTTATAGACATTATCTCATTTAATCCTTACATACTAAGCAGCCATCATGAGCCAGGAAACATGTTCTTATTAAAAAAAAAAGAACAGGAGAAAAAGAAAGCAAAAACCTTCCCATTCACACCCTCTTTTATTTGTACTATAATACTTTCCCTTTCTCAAAGGTGCTTCCACACATATTACTCCTTTGATCACTTTTCTAAAAATGATATGTTATCCTATCTTAACAATACTCCATGACTTGAATTGAACTTGGCTGCTGCATAGCACTGCAGGCTGTTACCCAGAGATCTAAAATGATGTTAAACTAGGTGGGGCATTAGAGTCACATTTGAAGGGTTAAACTGTATTAATTAATTATGTAAGTTAAAATTCCTCAGGAGCCTTGCGGCAAAGGACCAATTCCACAGAGCAAGGAGAATGAAATAAAAAGGAACCTAATTAGGCATGTAATTAACTCTTTCAGTGATGTGGTGATAACACAGTACAAGAAAAGTGTTATGAAAATGCTCAAGGACCATCCTGGAATCACTTGAACATTTTCAAGAATACAGCTAATACGGGGATGAGAACTTAACCTTTTAAGCCAAAAATTTCAGACTCATTTAAACTGCATTAATATGCCACAAACATTTACTGACCCTCTGCAACTGAGTCTACTTTTTTGTTAACATATTTTATCTATATACCTTGAAATACAGTGTCTGACAAAACACATTTCCCCCATAGTTTCTGAGAGACAGCAAATCTAAAATAATTCAAAGGAAAAATGCACTTTGTGGAAGCAGCTTATTTCATTCTGGAGACTAAATGCATTTGCAGAAAGGATTACATTTTGTTTGGCAATTTATTTTATTGACAAAACATATTTCATCACATATTCCATCACATTCAGTAGACAAATGCATGTTGTCAAATACCCGGCTTCTTGCTTTTGATGAAAAACACATATTTTTTTCAGGTTCCATATTTTTTTTAAATAGTGGAGTTCTACAGATAAGCTCCATTTGCTCTAAATTGTCCAGAGGTGTCTAGATTTGGATTTTATTCAAGGTGTATTACTTCATCTTCCAATATGATGGAAATTATCCTCATAGAACATATTTATGTCCATCTTCACCCATAAAACATCAAAATTCAGTTTACATTGTAATGATTATGATAAAAACCTATGGTCAAAACATAAAACTCAAATGGCTCCGACACACTCACCAGCTGCTGAAATGAAATTACCCTTTACAAGGTAACATACATACAAGGTAAATATTTAATCTAACCTATTTGTAAATCTGTTTAATACTAGTAATTCAATTATTGTCTGTCCTTTCCATATTTGCCCCCATGCCTGATATATGTATTAAATTTTAAATAAGTTCTTAGAGGTCAAGAAGCAGATTTGTGTAATTTGCTCTGAGGAGCAATCCGAATGGAGCTTCATAAAAACAGGTGCTTAATAAAGTTGTGGTTGTGGTACAGCGGTAATGACCTTTCCCAGCCAAAGTCTTTTACTGCCAAAACACTTTTCCTTTTTTTCCACATCAACAGTCATTTAATGAGCACTCACCAAGTGGCAAGGACTAAAAACATTTCAGGGACACAGAGGTTGACAATAGCAGTCCCTGCCCTCAAGGGGTTTACAGTCTAGTAGGAAGAGTAGTCACAAACAGAAAGAATTTTAACACAGGGCAAGGCAAGCAAAATGGCGTTTGTGTGGGGTCCACACAGCATACCACAGCTAAAGGGATTCACCCTGGAACCTGGAGGAAAGCTGGATGAGTTTGATGAGTTGACATGAGCAGGGTTTTAAGAATGAACAGCAGTTTTTCAGTGAAGAAAGTCACTGATACAGTGAAGAAAGTCATTCCAAAAACATGCTGTTATACAGCAGGAATGTGAGAGAGTGTATGTGTGTGTGTGCATGTGTGTGTGTGTGTGTGATGCAAACCCGTCATTCTATCAATATCACCACAGTATAAAGTACAAGGGACGACACTGAAGAGGTTGCCAAGGTCTTGAGGGGTCTTTATGCCAAATATCTTGGAACATCTTGTATAAATCTTGGGGAAATCACTAATAATTCAAACATGGTCAAATTTGCATGGAGTAAGGATGGAAGGGGTGTACAGAAAAAATAAAGCACAATAACAAATTATAAGTCTGCTGAGTTATTCTAAGAAATACGTTGAGGGTATAAACAAAGGTAGTAGAATTAGGAATAGGGAGATTGCAAGTATTCTAGAGATGATTAGGATGTAATGAATAAGGCTGTACATAGAAAGGTCAGAAGGAAGATGACTCTCGGGCTTCTGCTATGAGTGACCAGTGTTTAAAAAAAAAATAGATACTTTCAGCTTTTTAAAGTCTGCAAACCCAATCTGTAGACAGAATGAGTTCAGGAAACCTCCTAACACCCTACACATGCTTTCACTCACCCACTTATGTAAGGTCTACTTATATAAGGAGAGCTTATGGGTAAAGCTGGTCCTCTGAGTCAGAAACCACAGCATAGTGTGAAAATATAGGATACTGGGAGATACATATGCTCAACTTCTCAGAACAAAAAATCCCCTACCCAAGTCCAAAAATAATTCAAAAAGCAGTTTTATAAATAGAAACAGAAGTGAACTATGAGTCAAAGGATCTGGTCCCAGGACAAGCTCTCATATACAATGGGACCTAACTAGGAATTCAGCCTCTACAAGACTCAGTCACATCCTCTGTCCATGAGGTAGCCACCTGTCCTACGCATCAAACTCAGTCTTTTGGTGAGTATCAAATATTACTGTTGCATGGCAAACATAGAAAAGTGAAGAGCCTTTCAGATATATGGCGATATAATCATAAAGTATGATGATATTACTGATGTGTAAGATTCATCAATGTTTACAGTACCTATTTCTGACTCTTGCAATTCTAATCTAATGTCTTTACTGGCCCTAAGTAGCATTCATTATTTCTAGCAATATTTGAGGGTAGAGATTTTTGTCCTACGTCCAGCATCATTGGCTGGAAACCATTTTTACCACTTCCTAGTCTTTCAACCCGTACATTCAATTTGTTGTTAAGCTGTGTCACTTATTTCTCTGAAGTTTCTCTAAATTTACCACTTATCTGTATTACCATGGCCACCTGCCTATTCTTCTCTTGAGCATATTAAATAGCATCTCAGCGATTCCCTTTTCTTCTGGTTACCTGCGCTTCAGGCAAACCAGTCTCCATACTGTTCTGGGAGTAACCTTCCATGGTACAGTTCATCTGGACACGCTCCTCCCAGACCCACTGCCCTGATGCTCACATCTCCAAAGAAACCCTTCCAGCTCCCTCTACATCTTCCTCCTCAGCTTCTCTTCTCCTCCATTTGTCGCTTATCCAGACACTCACAAATCCTTTTCTCACTGGTATCACTGTTGCCATGGTTACTGCCACACTCACTGCCTGCCACTCCTCTTCTACTCTGCTTATCTAAATCTTACACACCTGACCAGGCTCAGCATAAACTTGATCTCCTCACAGAACTTCATAAAGTCTAAAACTACCCTGCTTTAGAGTGATCTAGTCTCTGAACTCACATACACCAGTGCTAGGCTGTACCACATTGAGCTGCTAGACAGCCCACCTCGCCAGGCAGTTAGGCACAAAGGCCACACATCCTCATCCTTTAATTCCTGTGTGAATTGCATGTCACTTCCCGGTGCCTTAGTTGCCTCATCTCTAAAATGGGAAACACAATAACATCAAACTCAGGGTCCTGCTGAGGGTTATATAAGCATGAGGTTACAAAATCTGGCATACAGCAAGCGACCGTGGGAATTTTCATCAGCTGATTATTATCAGGCATATCAGTAGCATCTCTTTTATTGACCTCTGTTTTGCTCAATACTCTATCATTAGATGTTGGCAAGAGTGAATCAACCTAAGTGGTAATAGAAAATGGCATCTGATTCTGTGGGTCGAGGTTCCGGACAGGGCATAAGGGATGGGGTGATCTGTTTACAAGGTCTGGGGCCTACACTGGGAAGACAGGGAAGCCTGCATCTTGGGCATAGATGACACAAATGCTAGAGTCTCAGCATATACCCAGGCCCTTTCTTGTGGCCTGATGTCTCACGGAATGGCAGCCAGATCCCACAAGACTGTTCCCTGACAGAGGGAGTGTCTGGAGAATAAGTGTTCTCAAAAATCCAGGTGACGGCCAGCTGAACTTTTCTGACCTGGCATCAGAAGTGCACTAGCTACAAGTGAGTCACTCAGACTAGCCCCGATGTAGGGAGTGGGAAATAGATTTCACCTCTTGCTGAGGGAATGCCAAGGCCACATTGCAAAAGAGCTTGTGGGATGGGAGATATTATTGTTGCTTTTGTCTTTGGAAAACACAATCTCCCAGCAACTGCTATCATGCAACATTCATTACTTCTTTACGACCCAGTTTGGTCATCCATGAACAGCAGGTGGAACCCTACCTGGCATGCACTTGGTATTCCATAAGAAACTATTGAATAAACAAATAAACACACTTGCATTAGTTTCATATCAGTCTTCTTCCCTGAACTAGACTGCAGGTTTCCTAAAGACAGGAATTTATCAGACTCTATATATACACAAAACAAAGCCACAAATGTTACTGGAATTAAGGTGGATCAATTATAACACTGCTGATTTGTTTGGCACATAATATAAATTTTGAAGTCATTAACTGTAAAACAAGGACATGCAAAACTTTAAGCAAAGATATACAATTTCTATATGTTGGTTACAGCATCCATAAATTTTAGTTATTTTTATACTGCTAGGACACTATATTTGAAAAATGATGCAAATGGTACCTAAACATATATCTCCATAGCTATAGCATTACTTCCTTCAATGTAAACTAATTAAAGATGAATAACTGCAATTAATGCCTTTCTAATCCTTTCCTACTTGTGTTGAATTTGTGTCACCTTGTAGTATTTAGATCATGCTTTATTTGCTGTGATTCAGATTCTGAGTCATCAAAATGTTCTGAAAATAGTCTGAATTAATTTTCTAGATTGCTGTTTAGAACTGATATACAAGGGAAGCATTTTATAATTTTCAAGAAAAACTCACTTTGTTGCTTCTCCAAAAAAAACAAAAGATACTGAAAAGTTGGTTCTCAGGCCCCAGGTATGATGAAATACTGTGGCAGAAGCAAAGGCAATGGTAAGAAAGATGCTTTACTTAGGTGGGAAACAGGGAAACTATTTATCTGTAAAAGCAAAAGGAGTGGAGGCTCCAATGCATTCATCAAGAGCAATTTGGAGAACCTTCTTCATCTTCCAAATTGTGGCCTCAAGAAAGGTGAAAGTCGTGTACCAGCAAGGAGAGCAATGGAGAGGGGAAAATGGCTCCTTTGGAGATAGGCACAAAGATTGGTGGTAACATAGTATTGGAGACACAGCAACCAGTGTGCCCTGGGTGATAATGGCAGGTCTCCTGGAACCAAAGGAGGGAACAGCATCACTGAATCACATCACTCAGGTGCCACTGGCACCTGTACAACCAGACTCATTCACAAATCAGCTCCATCTGTGCCTGCCCCCTTTCAAGTTCCTGCGAGATGAACAGAGGAAAACCGCGGCTACTTGCTCAGACTGGCAGCCTAAGAGCTGTAATTAAAGCCCTCTAATTGCCAAAAACTCAGTGTGTGGGAACTTGGACGAACACGTCCTCACAATGAACGCACAAGGCCATCTTTGCACAGGGAAAGGTGAAGGGCATGTTTTAAATTGCCGGAACCACAGAGCCTCCCGTCTGCAGGGGTGAGGGGGTGAAGGGCTGCTCGCGGGTTTGGGCCATGGCCTTTTGCAAAGGTGAGGGCCCTGAGGCTGAGGCAGTGTGAGGAAATCTGCACTGTGGTTCAGCCAATAAACAATGCAGCGGGGCTCACTCTGAGCTGGTCCCGGGGCGGCCTTTATTGGCTGTAGCCTCAGGCATCTTTCATGACACCCACTGAAATAAATAGCCCGGTCCAGAAAACCGTTCATTTTTATTTTTCATCATTTCACGTTCCTTCTGAGAGAGAGAGAGAGAGAGAGAGAGAGAGAGAGAGAGAGAGAGAGAGAGATGCCGAGGGAGATATTTCTATGCTTCAAAAATACATGAGACTCTTCTGTTGTTACTAGTAGTCTCCTATGAGTGTGTCATAGGTAAGCCTCCGCAGAATTTGATAGTATTACTATTTTTAATAAAACAGTAACAACTATACAAGTGCCATAGCAAGAACAATTAGCACTGAACGGCACATCTGATATTTGCCAAGCACTGTGCAAACGGCTCCATGGGGGCTGTCTCTCTGAAGTCCCCAAACAACCCTAGGTGATACTATTGCCACTGTAGCTCCCATGTCACAGGTGAGAACCTGCAAGGTCAGGTAACGGGATCAACATCAAATACCAGCGACTGGTAGAGCTGGGGGGACAAACCCAGCAGATTGGGCACCACAGCCCACGCTCTTCAACAGTTTCACATTAATAAAGTTGAAAGACATGTATTTGTGTGGCAAAGAAATTTCTCACAAAGAAATTTTAGAAAATCTAGGAAGTAGCAGCTTCCTAGGCCCTGGGCCCTGGCTTCCAGGGTGCTAACTCCACAGCTGGTGTGAGCCTAGAATTCTGCATGGTAACTAGCACCCCGGGCAGTGCTAATGCAGGGGAGGCTCCTGCAGATATGGGGAGAGAAATATCACTACTAAGTTTTCTTCATTGACTGAAGAATGGAAAAAGTCAGGCTTGCCAATGTGGTATTGTGTTCAATCAATCTGCATCGCTTCGCTTCAGATCGATTGATAGAATAATACCCCCCATGCATGGAAACTGGGATTTAAAAACCCTACTTTAGAGCAAATGCTTCTAAAACTGACCTTTCCCTCCTTTAAGGGCTCCCCTTTTCTCAGTGTGTTCTCAAGTTTTCTGTTTTCATCTCAAATACAGTCTCCCTTGGGTTTTAATATGCGTTTAACAGCTGCTAATCTGTTCTTTAGTAAGAAGACTGGCAGAAACAGCAGGGATGACATGCTCTGAGACAGAGGAGAGCAAAGCTGGAGTAACCAATGGAAGCAAAAGCCAGCTGATGCACTGTCAGAATGTGTGGCCCAAACTTGCGACTGTAAATCCAGAATTTCAATGCTTTCTTGGAAATATTAAGTTTAAAGAGGTCTAAGACTTATTGACCATTCAAAAGCAGCCTTCCTTTATTACCACCACATAAGTGGAAAGCCCAATTTGAAACAAGCGGCAAGAAAGGATTGATTGTATGATTATACTGTTCTCTTCTGTTAACACGTCATTTGTGTGACTTGCGCTTAAATGTCATAGGGAGCATCGGATCAAATATTCCTACTTCCACTTGTTATTTGTCATGACTCCTGGTAAGTGTCTTTAAAGTAATGCATTGTAGCACAAATAATAGCATAAGCTAACTCTGTATTCATTTCCCAGATGATGACCACATAAAGTATATTTCAGCATAATTAATTTTCTTGGAACGGAATTCTATGACTCAGAGAATTTTTAAGAAGAAAAAAAAGAAAAAAAGGATGTTGGCATGATATCATTTTTATGATAAGTAACATCATTCAAATATTGCTGTCACTATAATGACAACGCCAATAAGAATTAGGAATAATTTATGGAAAGAAGGCTCTCAATGAGGAAAAAAAACACAAAAAAACAGTGTGTAGTCACTCAGAAAAACAAGAAAATAGGAGTAGCCATGGACTATATTTACTGAGCACTTATTATATGTCAGGCCCTTTCCAAGTCTGTTAGGTGCAAAACATGCATTTTTATTTTTTATGTTTCTCACATAACAGGGTCTTCTCCCTCCCCTCCCCCAACCCATGAAATGCCAATGATACAACTTGCATTAAAAATAAATTTGACTCTACTTTAGAGTCAATATATAAGCCTTCAGGATCCCTGTCTTCCTACCAAAAAGCAGTGTCTAATTCACTGATGCTGGATGTTAAACACATGGAAATGCAAACAATGGACTGTGACCAATGCATCAAAATACACAAAATGGATCAAAAAGGCCACTATTTCTTGCGCATGCTACCCGAGGGGAATTCCGTATTATAATATGCTGCCTTCCACATCTGACTATCACTACACTGGTGATTACATTCCCGGAGCAAAATGAGGCTGGAGGAACTGCACACCTTCATTATCCATTAACAGCAAGCTACCTTTGCATATCTACCTTGATGCCAATTAAACATTTGTGATGGCAGCATCAATAAGGAAGACCATCTTGGTCAAGGCCCCATTTGCCCTTGTTTTTTGTTTGTTTTTTCTTTTTTCTCATAAATAGCATGTTTTATAAATAACAATTTTTTTATAAATCACATCCTGAATTTCTAACACATCAACCCACACAGAATGCACTACGTCAAATCATCAAGCAAATGGCGCTCATGCATTACCTCTGTCAACCACAGGACAAGAACAGGCAAACACCCACCATGGATAAGCCGATTCCTTGAGCATTTGACTTTCTTGAAAAAGAAAGGCATTCGTTAACATTTAGATGGATGACAAGGCAGCAGACAGTGAAGTCTGAACCCGGCAGAAAGGCATCCAGCATTCTCTCAAGTGTGTAAGCTTTCATGACTGGCTGACTAGGTCATGGACAGAAACGATGCTCAGTGCAAGATAAAGAATTAACCAAATGGTTGCAGCAGTTGTACCAAACTCAGACTGCCCAGTGGTTGGGCCAGGTCTACACATGACACATATACTTCCCCTTTAAAAATCAGCATGCTGCAGTGAGATAGAATTTATTTGCTTCTTCTATGTTACTATTTTTTCTACATCATTTAGAATATTCATTCTCATTACTGCCATATATTTCTCTTTACTCCTCCACTAGACAGTATAAATAAAAACTCAATGTGGAATAGCTGGGAAACGCTGTCGGTGTTCAGAAAACATAGACCGTTCCGGGATGGATTAATTATAGGCTTTAAGCTTTATGAAAGGGTCGGAACTGAGCTGCGGCTGGTTAAGTCCTGTAGGCATTGGATGGGTGAATCAGAGGAGAAAACAAACTCTCACCGGAAAGTGACTTTGAAATAAAGTCCCTGACAAACTCTGAAAGAAAGCGATCCGATCAGAAAGTGTGTGGGAAGCAATTGATAGGAGGCAGGAAAAATAAAAAAATGGAACGGTGATTGTTAGAAAGTGTTATGATCAGGGAGAGGCAAAGGAGAACGCAAGTCAGATAACAACGTGGAGGTGAATCTCCTGTAATTTTCTCAACGTTGATCTTTTTAAAAACAAATCAGAAAAGGCCACAAGGGAACAGTTTTGGAATTGAAATGTCCTGTATCTTGTTTTGGATGGTGGTTACATAGCTGTGCACAACTGTCAGAACTCCATCTGAACACTTAAGATCTGTCCATTTTATCCTATGAATTTGAT
The DNA here is from genome assembly GCA_033961575.1 of Aselliscus stoliczkanus. Classification (NCBI taxonomy): domain Eukaryota; kingdom Metazoa; phylum Chordata; class Mammalia; order Chiroptera; family Hipposideridae; genus Aselliscus; species Aselliscus stoliczkanus. Next base: position 10,584,661 of record CM066733.1, read on the forward strand.
TTATTTTATTATGTTAACTTGACCTTGTTTTCAAACATAGAAAACAAAAAGTCAGATATTCTCTCATTTAAATTCCTCCAGGGTCTCCCTGGTATGCTTAATTAAAACAACAACAAAAAAACAACCAACAGAAACCTCAAACTCTTGATCATGGCTGCTGCAACCTTACAGATCTTCCCCTGCCTACCTCTCCACCTTCACCTCAAGTCCATCTTCCCAGCCAATCTTCCTCCTCCGAGTTCCGTTAACCAGGAAAGTCCTGCCTACCTCAGTCTTTGTACCTGGAGTTCTCTGTGCCTTGTGGAATGTCCATGCCCCAACTGCCCTGCTCCTCAGCCAAGCTCCTACAGTTTCTTTCCATAAAATAACCTTCCTAAAATTACCACCTCATCACCCTATATATTCCCATCATAAAATTTCTTGCAATCTATATTAATCCTGCATGTTTATGTGCTTAATTACTTATCACCCATCTTTTCCACTAGAAAATAAGCCCTGTGATTGAGAGGAGGTGGGCAGGGTCTAACTTAGGACCTGGCCTTTAATAGATGCTCAGTAAATAGTTGTTTGTGAATTACTGTATATTATGTTCCTTTTCTATTAATATCTATGTATCCCTACTGCACTAGAAGTCCCTTCAGGGCAGGGACTGTGTGTTTGTCATCGCTACATCTTGGTTACCAAGCTCAGTACCTGACACATTAAAAGCCCACAAAATGTTTGTAGGATTTATAAATATGTTTAAATTTAAATCTAACATATCTTTGCCAGTACACTCTAAGAGTATTTCATTTTTTCCAGGAAATTCCTTTGCCTCTAAGAAATACAATGACTTACATAATTTAAATCACAGAAGCTGAGGTTTCCAAGGACTTTCCCAGCCTGCTTATTAGATTTGGCTTCCTAACTCAAAGGGGTAAGAAAATCAACGTGGAGTGTATTCAACCAGGCCCTCCTCAGGTGACTGACCCATCCAAGGAGCACAATGCTTAATCAAGCCGTTTCAAAATGATCAATTTTGGAAGACTTTTGTGATTTACTCTCAGTGGACCGTATAAACATATCAAAAAAATAGTGTTAGATTTTAGGCAAGTGATATAGCTTCCTGTGTCATTTCTTCTGGAAGAATTGTAAAGAGCAATGAAAAATTCAAACTACCGACTCACATAACAACATGGGTGAATCTCCTGTCATTGAGTGAAAGAAACCAGATCCCACATTCCCCAAAATAGTATAAATTGAATGATTCCATTCATATAAAATTCTAGAAAACCCAGTCTTACATACAGTGACAGTGAGTGAAACAGTAGTTTCCTGAGGGTGGAGAAGAGATAGGATGGGTTGCAAAGGCGTATGAAGAAAGGTTTCAGGTGATGGAATTGATTATGTGCAATGGTTTCTGGAAGTACACATAGGTCACAACTTATCAAATTGCACACTTTAAATCGGTATAGTTTAGTTTACATTATACCTCAAGAAAGCTGTAATACATAAAAAAATAGAATAGAAAATTTCCACTTAGGATGATTTTTAAAACTTTTAACTATGTCATCACATTAGCCGCGTTTTAAATTTTGTAATTACTAGGCATGCACCAACAGCCTGCTGCAATGCATTCCTTTCTTCCTGTCACCTTTCTTATTCCCCTTCAGAAACTCAGCTCAGGCATCACCATTCTTTCCCCTTGGAAAGATGGCAAAGAGCCTTTCTCATCTTCCACTGGGTCAGCGAACAACCCTTTGGCTGCGCTGTCCAAAAACCACTGACCGAAGATGCCACAGCACCATGATCACTGCAGGTCAGTGTCTCCTACAGTAAGAATGATGAAAACCATCTTTTCATCCCAGGCCCTCCCCACATATACATTGATACATATAGTGATACATTGGCTGGCATTTTGTGTTTCGGTATTCAAACCCTCTTCCTCCCACTCCAGACATTGAAGGAGTCCATATGGTCCTCCTTTCTACACCGGGCTGGGAGTACAAGGCACCGAGTTGAAGACTTGGGCCATTGAATGTCTCTGGGCAAGTCTTTCCTCTGTATCCTCATCTATCAAACAAGAACAGCAACAGTAACCATCTCATAGAGCTGTTGTAGAAAATCATGGGCATGATCCACATGAACTGCTTAGCACAACTTCTGGTACAACGAGGGCTCGTTAAATGTCACTTGCATGTTTTAGCTACCAGAATATATTTTATTAGTCATATTAAAGAAACACACACACACACACACACACACACACACACACTATAATCTAAATCTAGAGCAGGCATCAGAAAACTTTTTCTGGAAAGGGCCAGACAGTAAACATTTCAAGCTTTGTGGCCTAGACCATCTCTGCCACAACTACCCATCTCTGCAGTAGAAACACTAAAGCTGCCACAGACCATATGCAAACCAATGGGTATGCTGCGTTCCAATAAAAACCTCTTTTACGGACACTGAAATTTTAATTTTGTATACTTTTCACAAGCTGCCAAATATTTTTTCTTATTTTGATCTTTTCCCCAATCATTTAAAAATGTAAAAATAATTCTTAGCTCACAGAACGTATAAAAATAGGCAGTGAGTCAATTTGGCCCATGGGCCATAGTTTCCCAACTCCCTATCTAGGGGGGAAAAAAGAGATACATCCTATATATGGCCCTTGTTTGGGACAAATATGCATTCCGAGGCCTCAATCTGATGGTAAGTGACATGCTGATAGACAATATGCTAAAACTTGATCAACAAAGCCATTGCAGTAACTACGCAATCCTCTGGAGTGTGTTGTAAAGGCTGTATATCAAGTGCCAAGATTTTCTTTACACTGAATTTTTTAAACTTTCGATAAAAAGTCACCAACAGCTATTCAAGTCTATTTCTACTTGGTTGTTAGGGAAAAAAAAAAAATTATGTCTCCTTTCATTTTATTAGAGGCATCTTGAAAGGAAATTAACAGTTTGTCACCTTAACAGTGTGAAATTATTCAGACGAAAACTGTAATTTATAAAAGATACTGCCTTTTATTCATTTAAGCATTTACTAGAAATATCTGTATTTAGAGGATTTGAAAAAAAAATACTTTGAAAATCATAAAAATATCACAAAACTAAAAAGATGTGCCTAACTATATCTACATTTTTATCCCAAGATCTCATCCAATTTCTAACTAGCGATGCCTTAATTACTTGTATAATGTTCCAAACGGCATATACCTAGAGTTGGACGTGAAACAAATGCCATAGTGAGGTTAAAAACATGTTTTAGTTCCTCTGTTTCTTATCTGTGCTATAAGTATACCACAACATGCTATAATAAAAACAAAAGTCTCATTCAAATTTCCACTAAAATTGATAATGTAATATCTATTATATTTTTCTTGTTAGTTATTCATGCATATGTAAATTTCATAAAGATCCTAATTTTGAAACTAGATTCAGCATTTTTTACACTTCCCATTTATAATCACCATCCCTTTAAGAAACTAAGATAGGATTATGGGGCTAATATTGCGATGAGCTACTCTACATCTGGTTAAGGGAGGCGTATTTCCTGATTTTAAAAAAAAAATCACAAAACGCTGCTTTTATATGCTTGGTTTCTCCTTCTGTTATTACCCATTTAACAGTAGTTTCACATACAGCCAGGCATGTGCCAAACACAGGGCCAATAATACAAAATACTGACTTAATATAATTTGCTTCCTTGGCTGCTGGGAAAGCAAAAAGTATTGAAACACTGTTTTGTGTTTATTAGTGAAGCTATTGTAGAAGGTGATTGGGGTTTCATTGTAAAGAGCCTGCAAACAGTGTTAGCACAAATACCAATATACATATTGGAATTGAGTGCAATTTTAAGTATTTTCACTCAAAACGGTTTTGCAGAATATACAACTCAAATAAGAAATATATTGTGTTTTCACACCACCACCGACCACTACACTATTTGTCACATTGATCTCCATTGTAAATGCTTCAAACCTTTCTACTTTCATGAAATGTAATGGGCAAAATATATTCCCCGGAATCCCGAGGTATGATTAGTCACTAAACAATCAGAAAAATCACAGCAAGGCAGACTTCTGAAAGGAATTAGAAAGAGTAAAGATCACTTTTCTATTTGTGTTACATAGCAAAGCACACAATACCTCATCGATGGTACTGTATATATTAGCTAACCACCATGGTCTAGTTGGAAGCTTATACATCAATGAAAAGATCTTTGTCAATTGCTGTATGCCTCATTATCTCACTAAGATTTCTTGGCAACAATTAACAGTTACCCAATTCATAGAAATTGCCTTTATTATTTTTGAAGCAGCTACTTTCTTTGGCTTTAATGACTAAGAGAATAGAGACAGATGTCTCTGTTGCTAGGGAGACTGAATTAAAAAAAAAAAACCTTTGAAACGAAGTAAATAAGCAACTACCATGTTTTTTTTTTTAAAGGAGAATTCTGTTAGTTTTGAATTAACTATTTGTTTTAAAAACAAACCAGCAGTAGCTCCACGTTTTTAAAGGAAACACACAAGAAGCGTTTATTACTGTTCTTCTCTGACAGTAATAAGTCATTAAAAAAAAAGAAAAGAAAAATAGACCCACCTGTGCACTCAATATCAATTGAAGCTGATTATCAGGAACGGGTACTTTCTTTGTAGTGGTACCTGAATTCAACAGGAATTACCTTTTCACATCATCTGTCAATCCTCCATCACTAATGAGAAGGCAGCGGCTCCCTGAGTTATAAACACCTAGGCCTTGCAGACAAGCCTTGCCCGCTGAGTTTTCAGGGCTCATGCTTTCTCCTCACCTAGCTCCACTCTTACCTGCAGCCCCTTGGCCAGTACTCTAAGCTCTGGAAAACCAGTCAAGTCATCCAAGCCAAGAACAGCTTGGCAACTGGGCGTTACCCAAGGAATATTTCCCTCCAAAATCTCTGTATGCTCAACCACCCCACTTCTGTCTTTAACCCCTGATGCTCAATATAATGCATGCGCATTTTCATATATCTTGGGCATGCACACCCTGTTCAAGCCCTCCCACCCACCATCCCACTCCTTAAATCAGTAAGTGCTAAAAAGAATGACATCAAACACACACACACACATACACACACAAACAATCTGGTTTGAAATGAAATCGCATGTAATGACAACAACTGCACTCTACCTCCATTCTTTGAAAGAGCTCCTAATCTCTTTGGCATCTCTACAAAATCACCCAAACGCCTTTTTCACCTGTTCTAATTAAACCATTACAGAGTATCAGCATTCGATGTACATATAAACCAAAAATTGAATGGGCCTTTTTTTTATTGTTTGTGCCTACGTTGCTTCTGTGACCTGGGGATCTGAGCACTATTCACGACATTCATCCTTTTATGAAAGTGGATCTCAAGCTCCAAATAATGGACTTTTAAAAGTTTACAAAATTATAATGTAAAGACTTTCTGGACTTTTTATTAAAAGCCTGATGAGATGAAATTAGCATGGGAGACAGGCAATCATGGGGTCAACCTGGATGAAACTGGGTGCAAATCAAGCAAGGCAGCCTTTCAGGTAAAAGCTCTGGAATCCACGCTTCTAGGCTCACGTCCCATTTCAACCATTTTCTCGACATGGGACTTCAGGCAATTGTTTGACTTTTCTAGGTTTGTTGAAGGTAAGCTGTTCTTATTAATCACCTCATAGGTTTGCTGTGAGAGTTAAAATGATGTAATAAACATACGTATTTGGTCCAATACCAGGCACTAAGGAAGCACTCCATATGGCTGTTGCCATTGTTGTTATTATTATTAACTGCTTCTCAGTTTTCTGAGACTGAAAATCAAAATATAACTTTCAAAGTTTTTACTAGATTTGGGGTCACTGTCTGTTCTCCTTGACAGTTACGATCATGTAAAAGACATTTGTACCAGATACAATTGTGATCTATTTCCAAATACCGTTTTCACTTTGGATGACTTCATTATACCATGAGATTGGACTTATTTCAATCATCACTTGCTCATCCCAGTCAAGCTAACTTTACAAACACCATCCTACCTCTAACTTGTCAAAGGCATCTTCTCATTCTTGGAAATCAACTCAGAACCTTACTTTGGCTACTAAGGTTCCCTGATGAATTCCAGCTATCTAATATCACTGCCTTCTAGCAGAGATTCTCAGCTTCATGTGCCACACACAGAACAGTCATTTAACAAACATTTATTGGCCACCTACTGTGTGAAAATTACTATTCTAGGGACCAGAAATATACCACTGAACAATTCAGAGAAAGATCCTGCTCTCTTGGTCCTAGTGGTAGGAGATTAAAAAATAAACACATAAACCAATAAACAGATTGGCTTCAATTAGTAATTTGAAAACAAACAAACAAACAAAATAAACAAGTTGATGTGAGAGTAACTAGAGAGAGGGAGACAGAGCTGATAGTCAAGAAAGATGGTGCCCCATGTCATGGTCACCCTATGACTATCTGTACTATTCCCGAAGGCCCGCTCAGCTCATGTAAAAACTAATGAAATCACATGTGAGATAAATGGCGCAGAAGGGATGGTCATGCAAAGATCTAGGTAAAGAACATTTCTGTAGAAGGGAAAGGATAGAATGAAGATTCTAAAGAAGGAATGAACTTTGTATGCTCAAACTGGAAACAGGACAGGTGACTGCCCTATGCAAACATGGGGATGTATGCTTGGAAGGAGGGGAAGCAGGCATTATGATTCCCAGGCAGGATTAGATAATATTACATACATAGCTTTCAAAATATGGATATGTGTGCCCCAGGCTAATTAAATCACAATCACTAAAGGTGGCATCTAGGCTGTGTGTGTGTGTATGTGTGTGTGTGTGTGTGTGTGTGTGTGTGTGTGTTTCCTAGATGATACTAAAGTGCAGCCAGTATTAAAGGTCATGAATAAAGAGCTTTGTGGTCCCTGATAAGAAGTTATCTTTACTATGTTGTTTTTTCAATGATGTTCCTGATTACTTTTTAGTGTCTCGTCTCTCCATTTAAAGGTTGTGTTCCAGACATTTCTGATAATTACATCTTTGCAAAATGCCAACTAGAGAACTAGGCATGCAATGGATGCACAATGCGAGGCTGTGACTCCCTTCCATGTGCCTAAATCTGCTTAGAGTGCACTAGAAAAACAGACTCAGGCTTCCAGGCATATTCCCAATTACATTTGAAAAAATAAACAAACAGGTGCATGCAAACTCCAGCATTTAGCAGCTGGCTCATATGCCTTCCCATCAGGGAAATGAAGATACTCGCTAGGGATTCTCCAAAGTCCTTGAGGAGAAAGGTATACAAAGGAGGGTTCTTTGGTTTGGGGTGATGAGATGAACAACACTAGAACTTTCTGGGCCATGAAAAAGAGGGTCAATCCTCCCAAATGCTGATAAACATTCACCATGATGTTCATCTTGTCAGACTCCCAGTGACTTCTCTAAGAGGAAATAATCGTGTCCCCAATTTTGAAAGTCAGGAATCAGAGGTACAGAGGAAAGAACTAGCTGATGAAGGTCACACAAAAAGCAAGAGGGAGATCATAAGCAAAAAAAAAAAAAAAAAAAAAAAAGTGTTTAAAAATGACTGCTGGCACATCCAGAGTTCCAAAGAGTCAATCCAGGATTTGTTTGAGGGAGGTCTAGCTGTGACATCTGTCACCACAATGGCAGCCAGGGTTGGTTTCCATAAATCTCTGCTTCATATGCTCAGTTTAAGAGAAGGTCGTACCCAACTGGAAGAGAATCATCCTTCAGTTGTGGCTGACAGGAATTGCCAGAAGTCCAGAGAGGCTTCTGGGTAATATGTGATGGGAAAGAAGTTATATGCTTGGTAGTGTATTTCTGAGAGTCTCATAGTGGAACACAAAAGTAGCGACAGCTGTTAAGTACTCCAGACTCATGTCAGCGGTGTTTCTACTTATATTGTGCAAAAATTGGACTAGGAGGTACGGGCCAATCTGAAACAGGGCTTCCAACATTGTGCATGTACATATGCTTTGATTCTAGTTCATTATGATAGGGTTTTTGGATTTGAACCTGGGTTTGACTCTTACATCTGCCACTTACCAGCTGTGTGACCTTGCCAACCTCTAACATGCAAGCTCTGTGAGGATGCAGCTTTTTAATCATTTTTTAAAGGATACAACATTAAAAAAAAAAAAAAAAGATTTAAATCAGATCCAAACCAAAAGTCAAAAGAACTTTTCTTTGTCTCCTTTGCCTTGTGTTCTGAGTCTTTAAAATGGGAATGATCATAGTATCTATTCATAGCTTAGTATTATATGAAATAATGCATGCAAAGCAGTTTGTTCATTGCAAAGAAATAGTAAACATTCAATAACGTTAATTAAGGAAAGACCAATGCGAGTACAACACTTTTTAGCAGAATATTGATAATAATATGATGATGTTCTAATTATGTATAAATATTTTAACAAGGAGGCGCTCTCTTTGCCTATCTAATAATCATTATCTTGATATGATCCCAAACACAGGCTCCAAACTTCAAACTAAACACCAAATTTCTAATAATGGCTAGAAATTATTTCCAGAGTTTTTATTCACCTGTTTCAGCATCTTTGCTTTGAAAACTCCTCCCCTTTCATTTTGAGCTCAGTGTAAGGAAGCAATAAAATCACCATGGTGACAACTGCCCCTCTTCAAAGCACATTCAAATTTATGTTGAGCTTTTCTTGAATGCTGCTGTGTCTTGCCTGTAAATTGTCTCTTGGAGTTACTCCAAGTTAGGGGAATTTCTTTATCACTTAAGGTCACCTTCAAGGATGCTAAAGAGCAATTTGGAGTTCATGATCTGGAATTGATAAATTTGATAATAAATAATTCTATCTATCATATTGGAGTCAGGCAAATTATTTCCAAGGGCCTTTACGTTACAAAAGTTGTAGTCGATGTGACTAAAAGCCTCATCTATTAAAATTGTGTGTATCATACTTTTACTTCTTAGAAAGCCTGATCAAGACATTCACTGAGCATTGCTTTAGAGAGCTGCCGTACATAATATACAAGATCAGCGTGGGTTCTGACACAACAGACCAAACAACTTTAGGTCCCTCTGTTTTATATTAAACAACCTGGAAGCATACTGTGAAATACTTGCTACTTCACTGCTGGGTCCAGCTAAATCAGGAGATAGAATCTGAGAGAAAAATCAGGTAAGGATGGTTGACTCAGAAGTTTGAGAGAATACAGAAGGTATGAGTCTGTAGTGTCCCATGGAGTATTGTGGGAATTAAATGAGATAATACATGTTTAGTCCTTAGCAGAGCTGGCCCATGACATAACGTGGTCTCCCTATGTTAGCTATTACAAAGCTCTAGAATTTATTATTATTATAGTCATTGTTGTTATTGAACTTCAACATTTGGTCTAAAAATATATGTACATTTTGGGAAAATTCTCAATCTGTCTTGAAGATTGAAAATTAAAGAATTATAAAGGCCCTCCAAAGCAATCCTACAACACAGAGCTTATCAGTAGAGGCAAAATGCTGGATAGCCTATAGATAGACCTTCCAAATACTATTCAGTACCGGCAGAGGATTTTTGTTTGACAAAGTAGTCAGAACTTAAAACCACTGAATCAGGATGAATTTAGGAAGGTGTGATGTGGCATCTCTTATTACAAAAAAAAAAAAAAAAAGAAAAATCAGAATTACTCTGTAAAATGGCTAATTTTACACCTCTTCATCAAAACTGAAGACCTTCCTTAAGCAAAGTGGAAGGTCTGGAGGTAGAGGCCAAAATCTTCAGGGAACTTTTCTGAAGAATTTCCTGAGAATCACAACTTTGAACACGCACTCACACCCACACCCACGTGCATACACACACACACACACAAGAGTGTAGTACAAAATTACTTGTCTCATGAATCATCCTGTTTCATGTTCTGTGAAGACGGCAATGTCACTGCTCTACTGACATGCTTTTCCAGCCCACTGCTGGCAGCCAGGAAGACTCCTGACAATTAAACCTGATTTGTTCCTTTAAGAAAACTCAGGACCAGCTGAATGGTGCGTTGGTTAGGAGTTGACTTGGGGCACCAGCTCTGAGCAGTAGGGCCCTGGTTCAGATCCCCCATGAGGTCAGGTGATGCTGTGCCCTCTACAGTTAAGATGGTGAACAACAGCTCTACCTGGGCAGCTGTGAGTTGCCGGCGACAGTGTAGGCTGCAGTGGGGCTGGCCCGGCTGCTGGCGTGAGCTGCAATGGGCGGCCGTCCAATGGCCAGCAGGCGACTGCCTCAGCCAGGAAGAGCGCAATGACGATACCAACATGGGCCAGTGAAGCGACATCCTCCACAACTATACTGAAGAACAAAAGGACAGCAACTTATCTGTTCCCCTTCCCTGATTTCCCAATTCAAAAAAAGAACTCAGTGGTCAGTAACATTTCATACCCTGAAGCTCCTAATAGTGGTTCATGAGTGACATCTATGTGACCTTTTGACTTGATTTGATATCTTGGTTTGTGCTACCAACGCTTCATCTGACATTGGAGGGTCTCTAAAAGACTTTTTCAGTGACATGGCAGACCTCATTGAAGGTCGTACACCTACTGCATTTTGAATTAATTCACTTTTTTTCTCTATGGCAATTCCATCAAAGTTCTTAGGTATACTCACACAAATATAAAGTGAATTTTCTAAGTGAAGGACCCTCAGTGGAGACAATTCACTCATTCCTTCAGAAAATATTTATTGAGAAACTATTATGACCCAAGCCATTGGTTAGGTCAGGGGGATTTAATAGTAAAGGAGGCAGATACCATGGCTACCCTCCAGGATCTCACCCTCACCTGGTGGAAAGGCTGAATCAATTCAGCTATTCCGAAAAGATTTCTTCCTTGAATTTAAATCATAAAGAGAAGTGGCCACAGAGAGCCCTCACCTGAGTGTTGAGGTTTAGAGAGGAGGCTCTCCCATGAGAAGGAACAAGACATTGTCAAGACCAGTGTTGCCTCACAGACTTATGGTTTTTCCCCTTTCATGGCGAAATGAAAATATTGAGAGCTTTACCAATCTTATATTCACTAATTCTCTATGCAAACTCTCGATTCTGGTCACAGGGGTTCCTCCCTGGAGTTTGCTCACTCATGTTTTTTTTCTTGCCAGCTTCCATACTGTAGTATTTTCCCATCATATTTCCATCACTGCTTTCCCAATGGCCACCACCTCATACCATCAGTATTATTCCTTAATATTTTTATTTATCTTGATAGACTTATGTTTCTTAAACATACTATCTTAGAAGTTCATTATAAGAGGCTTCATTATAAAAAAAAAAAGCAGTATTATTTGCTATGACCACAAGGTAGCTATAAAAATAAATTTAATTTTTAAAGTACTCCTAATTTCAAAATGAGATACCATTGGCCAATGAAATCTCAGAGTCCAAGCTTGCTATCTTTTTTCTAATACAGAGAAATTACCAAGTTTAACAGAGTTCTTAAAGTCCTAGCAGATGCAAATTGAGCTGCTTTTCTTGAAGCAGAGAATGCAAAACAGAGGTCAGAAGTGGAAATAACTTCCTCCCTGTTCCATTAATCACTTAATGTCCTCCTGTAACACTGGTGATATTCGTTTTGCCTTTCTGGTAACAGTGGTATAGTAATGACAACAATAAGAATGATGCTGTCACTACTGATGATGATAATACTAATAACTAAAGTAACAAAAGTAATATAATAATAAGGCCGGCCGAGTGGCGTGGTGGTTAAGAGCTGGCTTGGGAAGCCAGCGGCCCTGGTTTGGGTCCCACATATGAGGGCCAGTGACACTGTCCTCAAAAAAAAAAAAAGTAACAATAATAGAGACTTACTATATGCCCAGACCTCTTTTAAGCACCTTTGGACATGATAACTAATTGCCTATGAGGGAGGCAGTTTTAGAAAAAAAATCATGCAGTCTTAAAAGTTTAATAATGTGCTGAAGCTCACAGTTATCAAGTTTAAGAGGCGTCACTCATCAAATCTTACTCTAAGACAGGCAGACTCTGTTCCCAGCCTCATCATTTACTTTGCAATACTGGGCAAGCCCCTTTAACACCATTTAGCAGAAGAAACCGAAAATTTGAGAGGTGACAATTAAATCACATTATATGCCAGGCATAAAGACTCAATAAGGAGGAGGGAGAGGAGGAGGGACAAAAATGGTGTTTGAATCCTTCTGCTGTCATTCATTAGCCATTTAACCTTGGGAGGGTTGTTTAATAACATCTGAGTCTCACTCTCCTCATCTTTAAAATGAGATGATATCAACTCCTGGATAACATTGTGGTAAACGTTTTGAAATGGCTGCAGTGAAATGATAGCACAGTAGTTGGTATGTAATAGGCCCTCAATAAGCAGTCCTTGTTATTATTCCGCAGTGTGCTTATCAAATCCTAGCCATTATTCGGGGCTCATCCGGAGCCATCCATTCTCTGACGCTTTCCCTTATGCGTTCTGCCCACAATAACTACGATGATAACTCTTTCCTCTGAATTTCATTTCACTTAGTTCATTTTTTAAAGATCCAACTTGTTCTTCCAATGTAATTGAAATATCTAGAAAGTAAGGCAGACTTACAAACATATTTTTACCACATATCATTGGACACGCTATAGCCTCCTAAAAAGCACACTAAAGGACATTTAGTGATTTTTTAAAAATTAATAATTATACAAAATGAGAACGGTTATGTCACCAGTACCTAAGAAGGTGAATTCTGATCTAAGTAACAGTGGAAAAAATCTAGTGTCTTTTGCTTTCTGAGGATATTTTTTCTCTTCATTTTGGGTGCCCACAATACTTGATACACACAGCACCATCTCCAGCTGGAGGATACTAAATACTCATAAAAATAAGATATTCACATTTTTGGTAAAGTGATGGTTGAACATCCAAGATAAGCTTCTCAATTTAGCCCCAAAAATGTCACATTCTAATACGTATGTGCTCACATATCTTCTCCCTTATTTTCTCATTATAAAAGTTTTGGAAGTTGTGGGAAAAGTTAGGAAAATATGAAAAAAATACATAAACAAGAGAATATAAATGACCCATTATCTTCTCAGAAATAACCACTATTAATATATCCCGGTATGTCTCTCTCACTCTTTTCTTAATATTATTTCATACATTTTAAAACTCAGTGTACTAGGATCAGGCTATACATACTTTTGTACAAACAGTATTTCCATATTCTTGTATATTCTTTAAGAAGATACATTTTTTTTAGGGCTACATAGTACTTCAACATTTCAATGTCATTATTTAGTCAAACTCCTACTGGTACACAGTTAGGTTGTTTTCTTTTTTTTTTTTTTTTTTTTTTTTTTTTTAAATATTTTATTGGGGGAATTGGCGGAGGGGAACAGCGTTGGGGAATCGGGGAAGGGGAACAGACAAGTTGCCGTCTTCTTGTTCTTCAGTTTAGTTGCGGAAGATGTTGCTTCACTGTTGGTATCGTCATTGCGCTCTTCCCGGATGAGGCAGATCGGTCGCTGGCCTCTGGATGTCGCTCATCGCGGCTATTGGCAGCTCACGCTTGGCTGCCAGCCGCTCACGCCGGCTGCGGGCCACTCACTGTAGCAGGGGCTGCAGCCCACACCATCACCGGGGCTCGCACAGCCCAGCTCCAGGTGGAGCTGTTGTTAGCTGTAGAGGGCAGTGTCACTGGCCCTCATGTGGGATCCGAACCAGGGCCGCTGGCATCCCAAAACCAGCGCTTAACCAATGCGCCACTCGGCCGGCCCTAGGTTGTTTTCAAACTGACCTTGTTTTAAATGGTTCATAAGGTAACAGCATCCTTCGAGAAGCATTTTTCTACCCAATGATGATTCTTAGCATGTAACGATAAACGTGTACATAATAGGCTCAAACGCTATAAGCCCCAGCACAACTCACTCCCATAGACAGTGACTGCTGATGTCACACCACATGTTTACCATAGGATAATGATTTGTTTGTTTGTTTAATCTTTGAAAATTTGCTTAGAAGATCAGTGCTGGTAACTTCTTTGTTATGAACATTTTAAAACATGTTGCTCAATCCTCAACAGAGAACACAAGTACTTGAGACACTCTACCGTCTGCTCAACTTATAAAAGTGACTTCCAAATGAAAGACGCTGCATGTGTGGAAGATGACCAGTGTCAAATTAAATACACAAGGAGGCCATTAGACTCTACAGCTCCAACACTCTGGGGGCCTAACCTCAGCAGACCAACATCTAGGCCTGCAAATGCCTCAAGGTTGCAAAGTCAAAATGCTAAGGACAACCCATCACAAACAGCCAACTGGGCTCTAAGCTACAGCCACTCAAAGATCTTCTTACTTTGCTTCTTTGTTGTCTCATAAAAACCTCTCCCCAACGGACACCTCCTAACCACTTTAAGTTTGGTGCCATCCAATTCGAATCAATGTTTGCTGAAATGAATTCTTAAAATGTTGAATATGCCTCAGTTCATTTCTTAACAGTTCTGATGTCAGAGAAGAGGAAACCAAAGAGACCCCCCCACACCCCCCAAAAGCCCCCAGGAACAACAAACAACCAGATATCGGTACCTGTAAGCCCTTGTGCTCACTGCTTTCTCACTGTCGCTGGGGGTTGCGCTAAGTTCCTCTCACCGCGGATCCTAGCTCCACAGCTTCTCCATTAAGAACTAGCTTTCAGGCTTTCCTGGAGCATTTCTTTTCCAGACTGAGTCTGAAACCAACGGTGTCCTACTGGGTCTGATTTAGAAACCGGGTCAGGAGTCAGACTGGATCCGACTCGTACAACTGACCGGTCCGAAGTCAAACTGGTCTCTCTCTGTGGACTCAGGTGAATAAAATTTTGTTGAAAGGTTGAAGGAACAGGTGAACCTTACCAAAAATCATCTTGAATTACAGTGGCCACAGCTGAGAACTTTTAACTAGCTTAGACAAGCTTATCCATTTACGATGTGCCTTCGGCCAGGCACTCACTGAAAGGGTAGAGTGAAAATACATTTTTTGCCTCTATCATTTCTGATATCCAGGATGAGACTCACTGGGACGCCCCACTCACTTCAGACCCTAGACGGAGTCCTGGGAAAACTGGCAGAAGCTGACAAAGAGCGAAAATTCTTACCAAAGTAGCTCTCCAAGATCTTTATCTGTGGTTCCTGTTCAAAAGATGAAGGTGACATTTCAAGTTGTCCCTTCCTTTCCAAATTCAGATTCACAGGCAAAAAAACATGGATTATCAATCCTTTCTCTCCAAGCTATCTACCTCTTGTTTGTCTCGTTTTTCGTCCTGATAACTTGGCTTGGAAACCTCAGATTGGAGGCCCCAAGAATATGGCAGGATAGAAATGTGAGTTGCACCCCATTTGGGGCTAAGTGGCCAGCTTTCAGGAGAAGTGTCTGAGCCTTTATTTTCATTTTCTTTGGTAGTGGCTCCAGCTCTCAGATGGATAGTATCTTTACACCCTCTTTGGGGATCTCTCTTGTGTTGATGGGATTGTTCAATACAGCCAGGAATATTTAGTGTTTGTCCTGACTGAAACCTAACAAGGTATTCAGAAAGATGGCTTTTTGTGTTTTGCTTTTTTGTTTCTGTTTTTGTTTTTAACTACCTCTACGGTCAGAATAGTCCACACTGGAAGCTGATACTCAGAACCTGATAGGAACTATTTTTTAATGCCTCTCCCACAGCTAACATGGAACTCTCTACCCAGAGGGAAAGAAAACCATTACAAAGCCACTGAGGAATGATTTACTAAAACATTCCAAAGAAACACAATGCCAAATCTTTAATACTGGAATCTTTTGACTTCCATCCTAGTTGGAGACCTCCTCCTTGACATACAGAAGCACGCTGAGGGTAACATAGTGGGATGGCTAGGCCAGCTTCTGGGTCTCACCCAGGAAGCAACCCAAATCCTTGAGGAATTAAAAACCACTGTACTTGTCTTACAGATCAAGTCTTTATCAGAATAGAATTTTCTAGAAACAATTCAAAACCCATCTATTCTTTTTATCAATCCTCAAAACCTTATCTGTTGATCTCCAAAGGCTTTCAGTTATTGTAAAAGATTTAGATTTAAAATCCAAAATCTCTTCTTAGGAAAGCTTACATCCTTTCTTTGTGTCTTTGAGATATTTTACCTTGATTTCTCTAGGAATCCAGAGCCACCTCCTGAAATGCAAACTTTAGGAAGGGAATTCTTACCAGAAGAGACAGAGGGAGAGAGAGAGAGAGAGAGAGAGAGAGAGAGAGAGAGAGAGAGAGAGAGACTATTTGGAAATTAAGTGAATGAAAAATCTTAAAATCTTTTCCACAAACACTAGTAAAATCTTTAGCTGTCTGAGCAGGTAGCAGGTAACTTTTAACTTATTCTATCTGCCAGAAATACGATTTGGGTTCAACTGTTCTTTTATAAACCAGTGAGTTTACGAGATCGTAGTTTATCAGATAACATTCTTCATAATAAAATGTATGTCTTTCTCTAAATAATCCCCTATTTTTCCTTGTCCAATAAATTTCAATCAGTGAATCAATATCTGTGCTAACAGTTTGCTCTAAAAAGTATGGTTCTTCTCCCTCTTTAGCTGGGCAAACTTCAGGAAGACTTTACCTCTCAGGCCACAGTTTTCAGGATTAACAAGGATTTTGTTTTATGATTCAATGACTAATTTATGTTTAAAAGTAATAGAATTTAAATGCCTCACATGGTGTATATTAATAACTTCCTTTCTACCTTTTAATTCCTTCATACATTGTTATATGAAAGCACCATCTATAAGTTCTGATTACATAAGTTCTATTTTAGTCTTTAAATTGCCAAGAAAATATTTTGTGAAATATATAATATTGCATGGCTCTATGTGAGAGAATGTGAAATATTTAAAGAAAACTGTTGTAAATCTCACAATGTTAAGAGAGCACTCAGGTATGTAGTGTAGGAAAAAAGAAAAAAATCTCAAAATGCACTAATCTTAAAGGTTAGCCATTGAGTATTAAACAGTGTTTCTATGCTGGCAAAAGAAAAAAAAAATCACTGTAATACTTTCTGTTTTTTTTGTGTGTGTGTGTGTGTTTTTTTTAGGGCAGTGTCACTGGCCCTCATGTGGGATCCGAACCAGGGCCCACTGGCGTCCCAAGCCAACTCTTAACCACCATGCCACTCGGCCTGCCCTCAGTGTAATACTTTCAATATGATGCTAATAGTTCCAGTTCTTGTATAGAAGTGGATCTTAAAAGAGAGGAAAATATGTGTTAATCTTATTTTTTTAAAGAGACTTGGCCGTTTATATGTTAAGCAATACTAGTTGTTATGAACTTTTTAAATGGGAAGGAATATGAAAAATGTCAACTTGTATTCTAATGATAGGGAATTAAATCCACGCATCACCCAAAGAGGGTTGTGTTCCTGCAAACACAGCCTTCACTTGGGTCTGCTGATTTTCCCAAAATGTCTACCTAACGTAGGGTTTCATTTTAATAATATCAGAAATCAAAAAACTTCCATTCTGTTTAACACTTATCATAGGCAA
Organism: Aselliscus stoliczkanus; assembly: GCA_033961575.1. Taxonomy (NCBI): domain Eukaryota; kingdom Metazoa; phylum Chordata; class Mammalia; order Chiroptera; family Hipposideridae; genus Aselliscus; species Aselliscus stoliczkanus. Next base: position 10,602,179 of record CM066733.1, read on the forward strand.
TCTTTAAAAGTATCAGGGTTTTATTTTTCATTTTTTCTGTGATTTTAAAGTTTCTTTCTTTTTTATCTCCACTGTTTAAATAGTGAAAAAATAGTCAAAAAGTATATTTTTCATAAGGACAGAATCCCATCTTGCATTTCATCCCAGTGTGGCTGAAAGCAGATATGACTGCCCTAGAACAAGGGAAATCTACATTTAAATCTAGTGTTTTCTATGAATCCAACATGGAGGAAAAACCATTTTATACACTGCTTCCAACAGCAAAAGAAGGACCATAGAAATATTTAGGGTAGATCTCTGGCCGGAAAAGCTGTATACCTTAGGATACGCCTCTTATGAGCAAAGAGAGTAGTATTTAAAACATCAGGCATAAGCCTAAGTGAAAAGAAAAAAACCCAGAGAGGGTCTGGGAGGAAACTGAACTTTGGGCAAGCACTAGCTTATGTTTATAAAGCCTCCTATTGCCTGGTTAAAGCCTGTGTCATTTATTCTATTAGAGCTGAAACATGACCCTCTAAAACGACAGCAGAGGGCGGAAGACTTGCTGAGTCATTTTCAAAGTAGGTAGGTATTTCTGGAAAACAAGTTCAACAGAGTGTAAAATATAAAGCCAGACAGCACAAAGAACTTCGAGAAGTTGATAGTGGCTTTCTGCAAGCCAAGCCCATCCTACTGACTGACTGGCTTGTTCTTTAGACAAAATGTAAAACATATTCAGTTGCCAGGAGTAAATTGTCAAAGTACGGCCCTCACTGAACAACAACACAGCATAATGAGAGCAGTGAGCAAACGTACATTTCCAGGCCAGCATTCAGGCAGATCAGTAAGATCTGCTTTTAAGATCAAGCAAGTTCCCAAGATCAGGCAGTCTTTCCACACATCCACATATTACTCATTGCTCTCTGCCTGCCTCCTGGACCACCAGGTACCAAAGACCCAACTGTATCAGAAAACTGAGTCAGAGGTTAGATAAGATTAGGATGGTGAGCACAAAAGAGGAAAAACAGTGGATGATTGTTGGATCATAGGAGGTCAGGAAAATCCTCTAGGAATCTAAAACAGACCACATCCCCCATGGCAGGCTTCATTCTTCCTGGTCCTCTCCCACCAAACTCACCTCCTCTAACTGTGCAGTTTTCAGATCTGTCACTTGCTCGAGGAGAGGACAGATGGGCTAGCATAGGATATGCCAGAATCTTAGGTCTGTTTCACCATACGCACTCCTATTGCTTCCAAAATTGACAACTCTACATTTATAATGGATTTCCTAAGCACGCGGTGATATTTCCTTAAGCCAAAAAAAAACAACAAAAAAACAATGATGGTCCTAACATTCTAAGACAGGACATGGTACCAGAGGATGTTCCTGGGAGGGAATGGCACCTGCTGTGCTCTGTGCACTGCAACCTTGAAGTAAAAAAATGCCTTCAACAATGCCAGGCTTTCCAGGCATAACCCAGGTTAATTCTAACCACCAAGACACTGGGAACACCTAAGCTTCCAAGAAAGTTAAGGTGTCCTGAGCATTATTAATTTGAAGGCCTTTCTTAGAATCAAAATACAATCCAATCCAAAAAGAAACCACTACTACTCTAATCGAAGATTCTCCCCACTCAGACCACACACTAAGAAAGCATATGGGGACAGAAAGAAAAAATGTGGAAAGCTCGCTGTGCTGGACAAGGAGGTTTTAAACAAGTTGCCTGAACTTCAGCTTCTTCTCCAACACAAGGGAGCTAGAACTGCTAATGATATTCATTTATCCCTGACTGTGTACCCAACGACCAGAATAAGTAACTTATTGCATCATCTATTTTAATTGTCACTACAGCTTCATGAGATTCCCATGCAGGCATTATATGATCTGCTCCATAAGTACTTTCTAAATGGACTGTTCCAAACAAGCTGTCTGATTGGTGCAACATGCCCACCTTTTTCACCCCTGACCTTAAAGCCATTCCGTATTCCAACAGCACCTAAGACCCACTCTTGACTCACAGCCTTATTTGGACAGTTAATAAAGAGAAAAAGCATCAATTCAAATACCTTTTCCATTTATCCATCTAATCACTCATGAGTCTCTACTGTGTCTCCTCTAATACCTTATCCTTGGCCACAAAGTCAAATTACACTCAAATTACTAAAATTATGCTATAACTAGTATTTTAGCAAAGTCGGGTCCCCCATTTCCAAATTAAAATTGAATAATGCATTAATTGTCCTCATAGAACCCTTTAATTGCCCCACCCCAAAATGAGCCATCTTGGTAGGATCTAACCAGTAAAAACATATAAATGTAAGCTCCAGGAAGCAAATGACTAGATAAAAATGGATATAGGAGGCCCAAGAAAGAGATTTGGGAAGACATTTGATATACGGTGCTAGATGCTTTAGAAATATATTGAAGATGCCAGGCCAGAGGGGATTTTACCAGGAGTGTAAGAAAGGTTTGCTGGCTTCCTTTTTTCTCTCTGCCTGCACAAGTTAACCACATTAAACAGATCAGGAGGGCCAAGCTTTGCCATCCAAACGGTCTTTACACACTACAATGAGATGCTGTGTGGTCCAGCTAATCCCAGGCATCACCTTTTATGTCCATGTGTACACAGAGCAAATAAGAAAAATGTGGTAGTCTAATTACTTGTCGAGGCCAGGTGATGAGGAAGGGGAATGGAAGGAGGATCCACCCAGGTGAAAATCAGGCAGATGCATGACTGAAGAATCGTAGTCATTCTACTGAGTTGGTATGGGGAGAGACAGTAACAGATTTCAGAGAGAGAAAATAACAATATAAATTACTTTCATCCACAAGAAAAAAAGCCGGGGGTGAGGGCGAGGGGAAGCCAGCTTTCCAACACACGCCTAGGAAAGCCCTATTTTGTGTTCCATATGAAAGTACTGTGGTCAACAATGCAAACAAAACTTGAGGCAGAGCAAAATGAAAACTTGTGGCTATGACTCCACTCACCCAAAGTGTGGATCTGCGATGGACAATTTAGGCAGCTTTCCAAGAGTGCTCCACGGTAAAGCCAAGGGACGAAGCAAGCCCCAGACTGCTAGGCAGTAAAAAGCTGGATGCAACTGTTGAAAAAAAAAAAAAAAAAGACAATAGATAAGATTCAAATGAGCACATAAAATAAAACAAAACAAAAAGAATAAAAATGGAGGGAAGTTGGGATTGGGGCTAACGGAGCTAAATTGCACACCTTACCCTTTAAAATTCCTCCCAATAAAGGAATGCAAAATATGTTATAAAACATACTAATTAGTTCATTCACTTTAACTATGGCACACTGTTACCATTAAGATACAAAATTACCACGTAGTGTACCCATTTGTCATCCTTCAAAGGTATTGCTATTTATAACATAAACACTGAAATGCAATATACAGATTTTAAGTTTGCTCTTCACATTTACAAATGATTTACGTCGTCTTAAAATGTACAGTTTACTTATCCATACAATTTGAGGATCATTTTGCTGACTTTTAAATTCAAATACTTGCTATTGTCAACAGGATGTAGGGGTATATTATGTATCAGGAAAGTCTCCCTGACCCCAACACAACTTGTTTTGGGCAAATAACCTAAGCTTTCACCATCTAAAAATGGAGATATAATAGCATTTATTTCATAGAAATCTTGTGAAAAATAAAAATCGATCAAAAGCACATCATACAGTGCCTGATACATAGTACTTCTTCAATACATGTAAGCTGTCATTATTGTCATTAATGCCACCATTCCAATAACACGTCTGAAATGTCAACAGATTTTGGGCTCTTCTCCTCATGATTAATTCTTTAGAAAAATGCAATGTCCCCCCCTCAAAAAAAAAAAGTCTAACTATTACTGACTCTGCACTGAGACATTTGTTATTCGTTAGCTTCCTTTCTCCTCTGGCCACAAGACAGGGCAGTGAGGCAAAGGGTAATTTCCTAAATTCTCAGAGGGATTGGCATTAGTTCAAAAAGAGCAAGGTGCTAACAGGAGTGACAAAGATTGAAAACAAATAGCTCTGATTTCCCAGCGTTGCTCCCGTGGTTCTCAGCTGGAGCATTACATGCGAACCTGCCCTATAAAGAGGAGCCCTTCCTCAGTCAGTGTTCCCAGGCAGAGTGTAAGGTCCTCTGACGAGCTGGAGAGGTGCCCGTCTGGCTGATCCTATGTCCACCTCCTGTGCACAGCCACTCTGAGTCACACGACTCACAGGGGCAAGCCATGTTTTCAGGCTAATGGTTCTATCTTCCCTGACAACTCTGAAAAGCACATCTGCCCTCTACAAAGACGCCTGGTCATGTGAAATCAGTATTGGGTGCCAGTGTCTTCCAGACAGTAAAAGGGTTGTCACAATGCCGTTGAGAATATGGAGTTTCAATCACATCAGACCTGAATTTGAATTGTGTCTCTTGTCACTAATCACTAAAACCTCATGCAAGGTTCTACAGATCCTCAGAGCCTCAGTCTTCTTATCTGAAAAATGCCAGCGGAGCCAAACATCTACCACACGAAATTGAGTAATAAGGAAAGAAAAGGTTTCTGGCACACAGTAGGCATACAGCAAATGTTGATCATAATTTCTGCTTATCTTGCTTATTATGATACCTTAATAATCTGATTACAAGGGAATGATAGTTGGAGAATTGTCTTATCAAGACTCTGTGTCTTTATAAGACAAATTAACAAGACTAAACAGAATTATAAGACTTCATGTAAACTTGCTTTGTTTTTATTTTGTTTTATTTTTTTCAAGGTTCCAACTTGGTAATCAGAGCCCAGCAAAGAAATATGGTTCTTTGATTTCCTCCTTAGAAACTCTTCAGCCTTTATTGTCTTTATATCACACAACTTTAGCACTTAATTATATCCTACCTTGTAATAATTAGGTGTCCTTATAATCAAGTCTGTTTATTCACTTGTATAATTCTGATCCTTTAATCTCTCTTGACTATTAGTTTTTAATGCTATTAAGAGTCACAATTTAACAATCTTATTACTCAATAAAATTTTAGCAAGAATATTTTGAAGACGATTCACCAATGGATTGAATGTTAAAATTTTTTTTTTTTTTTTTTTTTTGAGGGCAGTGTCACTGGCCCTCACATGTGGGACCGAACTGGGGCCACTGGCTTCTGAGGCCAGCGCTTAAAAAATATTTTTTTAATTAGGAATAGTACAAAGTCATAAAAGTAACCCCAACAGTAGAAGTACATGGGGCTTGTATGCCTCATCACAGACTAGCCGTGCAGCCGTGGGCAAGTCACTCACCTTCATCTTTGGACCTGCACATGAGCTCACACCTGAGTCAGATACTTGTCTCAGCTAGATCATAACTTTATTTTCAAGATAAGTTAAGAATTTTCTATAATAAGACGAATAAAATAGGACAGCTGTGACTTTCAGGCAACAAAAAATGTTACTTGCTTTGTTATTTTCTATTATGTTGATTATACATTAAAAAGCCTGCTGCTAGAATGCAAAACAAAACAGGCATGGTCAGTATATTAATACATAGTACCCTCAATACAGTGTAATGATTAAATCACTGGGCTCCGTAGTTAAACATATGATCAAAACACTTTAGAACTATGGATCTAAGACCATTTATAATCCCCTATGTTCCTTTGATTCTTCCTGGGTAAAATAGGGGTAATAATAATATCTAACTCATAGGGTAGTTATAAAGATCACATAGATAATTCACTTAACACTGGTGCATAGTAAATGTTAACTATTATTATTTTTATTAGTGAAATAGAATTACATACAAATGCATTAATCTCTAAAGTATTAAACTCACCCCATATTATATGCATTATGAATATCTGTCAAGCAAATAAATGGAAATTATTTTTTGACCAATGTATTTCACTCATTAAATATTCTGTAACAAATGATGCATGCTTTTAAAGCAATATGTTTACTAAATGTTATTTATTAAGTTTTCATCTTCATTAAGATGTATCAGATAAAGCTTATATATTGATTGAAATGAAATACCTAATTAATTAAATTATAGTACAAGTAAACAAATTAAAACTTTATATATTTTTTCTGGAATACAAATTTCTATCATATTTTGCACACAGGATTTTATATAATCACAAAGAGAACTATATATTCTTATTTATTTTTGAATATTATTTTAAGCATTATTGTAAAATTAAATGGTACACTTAAATATAAACAAAGTAAGCAAAAGTTATTCAAGAGCATGTCAGCCAGTGATAACCACTGCTTACATTTTGGTGAGCGTCTTCTAGTCATCTCTATAAGTATCACCTTGAATAGACAGAATTGTGCATCAATAGGACAAAGCCATCCATCTATTTTTATTCCAAACTCTTTTCTACAATAGAAATATGCTTTCTAGATTACTGTTGGCAGTTAATCTGGGTCCCCTTTTGACACAGTCATTTTTTTTTAACTTTTATTTAATGTTTATAGGAAATTTGAGAAATGTAAATATCCTATTTAAAAGTATTATAAAATGAGCAATCTAGATTAATTAAATATTATTGATACCTAGGGAATGATTTAGGGATGCATAAATTTGCATCTTTTAGGTGGACTTTTCCATATAAATACTTTTTTAAAGTAAGCAAACACCACACTACATATTTTACACAAATGCCACAAAATGAAGTGACATAGACAAACCTATAAGAAGCCAGACAATAGGAATACAACTGACAAAGTGTTGTTATATTCATTCAAGATACCAGTTCCCTTAATGGAAATTAAGTTTATAGGCTTAAAGAAATATTAACAATTTTCCCTTTAGATATAAAGAGAATGATATTACAGTGCAAGGAATGGGAGATTAGTAAATGCAAATTAATTGACTTCTTTCTAATGAATAAAAATAAAGATTTCACAGACATAAAGTATGAGCATATGAGTTTCATTCCACACAGCAGAAGAAAATGAAACAAGTTCAAATGAATGAATTCCAGGATGCTCAAGCCATTTTCCATTCTACTACTCATACAACTGTTTGGGAACTCCTGCCTCCTTCAAAAAAGGAATAGTCTAAGTCCAAATGAAATGATATCTCTACTAATTACTAAGGAAATTTGATATTGAGGCATTTGGACATATAATAAAATAATTTTATAATGCAAAACGTTATCTGGGTGTACTAAAACCAGTCAACGAGTATCATTCACATATTTATTTGACAGATACTGAATTGAGTAGTGACTATGTGGCAGGTATCACTTGAAACTGTAGCTTTATGTGGTCCAATAGCATAGCCACCTGCCACTATGGCTACTGGCTACTGAGCACTTAAATGTGGCTGGCTTTTATTGACATGTGCGATAAGTGTAAAACACACACCTGACTTCACAGATTTACCATAAAAACATAAAATGTCTCAATAATATTTTATACTGATTGCATATGGGAAAAAGAATGTTTGCTATATGGAATTAAATAGAATATATTCGTAAATTTAATTTCACCAATTTCTTTTTACTGTTTTTTACTATGCAAAAAAAAAACACAACAAAATACAACAACACTCAACATATTTGGCTTCCATTGCACTTCTGTTGGGCAGCCCTTCCCTGGATGACAATAGGCGTTCAGCAAAACAGGTCTCTGTGTTCACGTCTGCATGCTTGTACGAGTAGGAACACGCTGTTTAAGGACCCCCATCAGATGCTGAGGAAGGTGCATTCAAGTATAAACTGCAAGCCAAACCCTAAAATTTTGCAATATGGCAATATGCATCAGAAAGACACACAACAAGTCATACAGCAGCGAAGCTACTGAATACAAACACAGTTTTATGCAAAGAAATCTCTCTAATTACGTTATGGTGGTTCAACGTGCCTCCCTTCTTTTATTGTGAGGGGAGCAGGAGGCCGACCCGCCAGCCTGCGCTACGCAGGCTGCGGGGAGAGAAGGAGCTCGCGTTTTATCTGCTTTTAATGGTAAATTTGTACAGTGGGGCAAGAGAGCAGCCTCATCAAACATGCTATTTGAAATTCTCTGATATCCCCAAGCTAGTCAAGTCAGATCGTGGGAGGAAGGAGCCAGAGGGAAAAAAAATGTCAAAACATCAACAGGTCCCAGAAGCCTCCCTGGGAAACTGAAAGTCCAACGGTGGTTGTGACAAGTAGATTAAAGAACGGCTGGATCCATGTTAGAGATTAATTAGCAGACTGCGACCTTTGGTGGCTCTGACCAACATGACAAAGAATGCATGGGCAGCCAAAGTAACAAGGTATGCTATGAATGAATTTAAAATAGCAACTCTCTAGTTTTATAATATGTTTTATTCTCTCCAAAACCAATTTGGCTGAAGAAGTCTCCTTTCTCACTATACGGAATCTCTGAATTTTCACTCTTTAGAATAACATTTCAATTAAAGTATCTTCTCTCACATACAGGGATTTCCACAATAATCTGTCAAAGAGTGGCACAATTTTGCTCAAAATACGTGGTTTCTATCATAAAGATGCACCGAACCAATGAAAACACAATTCCATTTCCAACAAACAAATGCAGGATCTGTGATCCAAAGCTTATGTTTAAAGGCTTCAGTAGAAGGAAAAAAAATTCTATAGAATTTTTAAAATATTCTGTGTATAATATGAGTTCATTAAGCAATTTTGGAAGGGTCGAACCTTATGTTGCTTAAGAGTTATCTGATACAGAAATTACTGGAGTTTTATAAAATATGCACTCTCGCACTGCTCATTTTCTAAATGAATAAATATGAGGCCAATTTTATACAGAATCACTTCAACTTGAACTAATAATTGTGCATTGCATGCCTAGAATAATGTTTGTTTCAGAGGGACACATATAAAAAGGTATGCAAAAGAAAACATGAAATCAGTCACTAATTATAATTAATTCCTAGATACTCAAGGTTCATCTGCTTTTGCTGAAGTATTTAAAATAGTGCTCATATGGAATCTTAGAGTGAAGTCAAATGAGTACTAGGTCATATAAGGACTGTTTTTATTTGCCAAGTAAGTTTGGAGATGACATACTATCTTAGAAGACATATTGGAGTAAGGAGAAACCTGTAGGTCTCACCAGAAACTGTGACTCTCTTGCTGATTATTTATTTCCTTTGTGGAATGTACATGGGTCCTCTTGAGAAATTTTGAAGTTATTAAATATAAAGTAAAAACTTGCCAAAAGACTCTGCTTGGGATTTAATTTACATCGAAACATGCGGGGGGATTATGATTTGCATCGAAAGATATAAAGAGCTTTATAAAAGTATCATCATCACTTTTTAAATGTGGATAGATGGAGAACTAAACCATGGAATAAAAATGCTTTGGAAATCCTAAGAAGTCTGACCTTTGTGTACAGTAGCTGTCTCTTTTTAATGGATACCGCCAGCCTACTGAGTCTGTTTTGGAATAGAATAATTATCATATTTGACTTCTGAGTCCACTACTTAATAGTTCATCTGATGCCCCCAACTGTCACCCACAATCTCCCTCAAAGGATTACCTAGTTGTTCCTCATTTTCATTCCCTGAAGTGGAGGCAGCCGAACTACTTTCCTGCTCACTCATTCCCATCACCCAGGGAGGGTTTAGCAAGTGAGCAAGTGACATGACCACCTAAAACTTTCCATCAACCAACAGTTGGTGAGAACATGACCTGGAAAACCGAATAACCACCGCATTCTACCAAAAGCTATACAACAGCACAGGAAGCCAGAGAGAAAAACTTAGAGAACTCCCTCTATCAGGAATTGGGTTTTCAAATATATGAACTCTGTCCAGTTCTGATCTATGACACATTTTCAAAGCAAAGACAGAGCAGGACATTAAAAAAAAGAAATTAATAGAATCAGCAGAGCTATCTAGTCTGTGTACAAAAAGTTCTAAAGAACCTTTGAATTTGCTTTACCCATGCTCAGTTTGAAATGATCAATTTATCAAAAATCATAATTGATTGACATTGACATTAAGAATAACTGCCAGTGGGCTTCTATTTATCAACACAATCAGTCATAACTATGTTTTACTTGCACTTGGCTGAAAATAATGAAATTGTATTCCTTTAAAAAAAATTCCTGTTTCTTCTCTTCACACACAGGTGGGCACATACAGACACACACATTTTCTCCCTCACACAAGGACATGTCAACTCCATTCAGGCCATTAGCATTTGAAGGGGTTTATTCTATGGTGAGCATTTCAAATAAGAGAATGGAGAGGGAGGTAGAGAAATGTGGATATAACACGTGTTCACAATATTTTGAAAATTAAAGATTCTATATACTAAATGTCATACAGATATAATTATACTTATGGATTTTCTAAAAGTACAATCATTAAACAGATGAAGCTGTTAGAAAATTAAAATAAAAGGTTATGTTCTAAATGTTTTAAATATAAATAATGCCTATTTTAATGGTATTGCTGTTAGATCTAATGACATCAATAAAATTAAGGAGACACATTCAAAATCAATTTCAGAGCAGAAATACTCATTGTATATGGTACTAGTGAAAATAATGCCACTCTTCCAAAAGAAGAAATAAAAACGAACTGGTTATTTACTGCGTTAAGTCTCACCAACTGTACCCTTTAAAATATAAATTTTCCATTAAAAGTAAATATAACCACACTCTAAACAACAAATCAGCATGATTACTGTAGATGAAAAAAATATTCCCAGAAAAATCATTGTATTAAGTAGCAAACAAAGGCTCTCATTCCGTTTGTTACCCTCCCCTTGATTAATTAAAGATTGGCACAGTCTGAGAACTAAATTTATTTTCAATTAAAATAAGAAGCCCATATGTCATGATAATTTTGTGTTACTATTTCTAATGTGCAAAACAAAGTTAGCATTGAGCATAGTCATCAAAACACATCCTTGAATTTTCAATAACTGTGAGGATACTTGAAGAGTTGTTCTCCTAGCAAGGTACTACCTCAATGGCTAATCCTATTAAGAACTGAGCCTTGAACTGCGGCTAAATCCTCTGGGGGAATTTGAGGAATCAAAGGCTTATTGCACACTTAGAAGGTAGCGACTTTTGTAAAGGGCTCTATTTTCCGAGGAACAAAAGAATACCACTTGTGTACTTAAATATCATCTGCCTTTCCTTCCCAAATACTCCATTTTTAAGTAAAGATATGTGATTTAAATGTATTTAGAGTTTAGCTTTTGGCACCACTCTCGTTTCTGAGTAGAACTGCCATCTGCGGGCCCCATGGCTCACACATAATGATATGCTTACAAGCTGCTTCCCTTTTCTGCACAATGTACCCCTTTTCACTTTAACATACATTTTCCATAAATTTTTGAATAACAAATTGGGCCGTGGAAATTTGTTGAAATGGGACAAGGGAAATGCCTGTAGGCTAGAAAGCTGGCAAATTTGACCAAAGAAATTGGTGCAGTGGGAAATATGCACTACACCTGCCCCCCTCCCTACCCCCATATACCTATCTGGGAATGTGATCCTTTTGAGCTGTGATCCTTTCAAACTGCACAGGAAACGTGTCCCCTCAATATATCAGGTCTGTACATTAACTTGGGCAAAGAGCCCACATGCCTGCCATCCATTACACCTGCTGGGTGACAAACAGATGAGAATCATCAAGCAGGCTCCCAGCGTTTGAACTTCTGATATCACCAGATGTCCCCCATTTACACTCAAACACAACCACGGTTATTAATGTGACTCGCCAGGCTGGCATTCAATAGGGGGAAAGTTGAATTCTAATCCCAAATCCTAACTAGTCAAAGCTTTCAGTCAGTGAACATGTATACACTAGCAATTGTGGGGATTGGAGTTGATGCAGATGGGAAGATTTTGCATACATTTCAAAAAGGGGGTGACCTGTATCTTGCTCCTTTTAGTTTCTGAATTTCGAATCCAAACAACAAAATGCACCTTCACTTTGTCTGCTATTTTCTTAAATACAATGCGAATAATTTGGATTGTTGATCCCGATTCAAATACACCACTTACTAAAATAGTAAATGAGTATACAAACAATGAAAGTCAAGGCACCCATAGACAGAGTAAATTTTATTTCCTCTCCTCTCCCTCCTTAGTCAAATAGGACTTATAAAACCACTTACTGATGAGGTTTAACTGAAAAACTTAAAAAATAAAATAAAATGCACAGGTATCACTCCAGCGCCACTGAATTAGAGTCTCCAAGGGTGAGACCCAGCAATTCTAAAACACCAACTTTAATTCTTTTGAAATCTATCCTAGACCTGGAACATGGCAACTCCTGGAAGCATATTCAGGAATTAGTCATGGGGACATGACTTAACAGCTTGGCTTTTTTACTTTCTTTCCCATTCTTTCTTTAACATTTATGGTGTGTCTACCCTGTGCATGGCACTGGGCGCTCGGTACCCATTGAAACTGTAAGATACAAGGTTTCATCTCTGGGGAGTCAACACATGGCTCTAGGGACAGATATAAGGTGGCTTCACATTATGAGGGCAGAGAGATTCTTACGTAAGGAGTAAAGAAAGTGAAAAGGCCTTGAGGCATTTTCCAGAAAAATTATAGTTTCCCTCAACTGGACATTTGTAGAAGGTTTGGGAAGGAAGACACTACGAGGCGAACCGTAAAAGCTCTCAATATCAATAGCTGGATGGGGCTCTGATTGAGTGAAGGGGAAGACTGATATTGAATATAAGCATTCAGGAAGAAGCTAAAAAAAACCTGTAGCTTCTTTCTGCATCCTTCCTTCACTCACACGTGAAGCCAGGTAGACTTTTCTCCCTTCTTGTAGCTTTCTCTCCCTCTACATTGCAAATATTTTCTCTTCTGAGAGGCTGTCATTGAGCAGCAGGCCCGGATCCCCAATCACTCTCCCACCATACCCTATTCCACTCTCCCCATAGTCCGTATTGCTATGTGAAATTCTTGCGTTCACGTGTGTATCTTCCTCCCTACATCAGAGTGAAGGCCTCGCCTGTCATTCACCTGTTCTAGGACCTTGAACAATCCCTGGCATGAAGTACATATCCAATACATGTGGAATGAATACATTAATGAACCCAAATAGTTATACTTACTATTCCTTGAGCCCTTCTATCACCAGACATGGTTTTGTTTTGTTTTTTTCTTTTTCCCAGTGTGTCTTCCTGGATACATTGTACTAGTGAATTTTTCATTTGAAATCCAACCTGATTCCCTTTTATCACTCCTTGGGCCTATCTGCTATCTAGCCTGTATTCACTGGGGATGCTGGCACTTGGATCCCACTCAGTAGTTATCCATTTTTATGCAAGCCCGACGCATCTGCAGCCCATCATCTCTCACTGTAAGTTATAAAATAGCCTATCACCCCTCAGCAGGGACAAAATTCAAGACCTTATTCGAACCTTACATTCCGTACTAAAGAACAAAAAAAAAAAAATCCCCTCAAAGGAAGAAGTACTCGAGGAATCTCTGTTTCAAGGTCGAGGCAATAGAGGACAAATCCAGACTATGAATCACAGAAGAGGAGGAATTCAGCATCAAATGTACTGATTTAAGGCTTTTGGTAACACTGGCAAAATATTAAATTAGGCTGAAACTCACTAAGTACAATCAGGCCACTTTTATTTCAGTTTTCTCTCCAGCTGCTCTGAACATCCCGACCACTGCATGGCACCTTCGAATGGAAAGTGAGCTCAGATTCTATTGACAGCTTCATGACAAGTCATACTTCACCTTCCATTGTCCAGTCTTCTTAGCTGTTCATTATCTTGACTGCTGGGCCTACGAGATAATGACACCCTCTACTTCTTTCCCTGACTGTAACACGTTTTTGCTCCAGGGTTCCTTTTAATTGAAACACACTATCTGTGTTACTGTTTGGGATGCAAAAGTAAACACATTTAACACAAAAATTCAGTTTGTATTTGCTTCACCAATAGAAGTGTGTAAAAAGTCACCTGCCACCTGAAAAATGATGGAATGATTCTTTTGAGACTTTAGAATTTTTTTTTTTACTCTTTTCTTTCACTTTCATTCCCATTTGTCACTTCTGGGGATGTAATAATTCTGTTTATGAGAGAACATATTAGGGTCATCCTTACCAGTTCTCTGAGTGTCCCAAGCCCCTTTCGGAAGCATTGAGTAATGTCTCATGAACCCTTAAGCATAAAATTGACTGAAAATGCATTATCTCTATAAAAAGGGGTCTAGTAAATTGTGCCTGTTCAATTATCTCTGCCCACTGTAAATCCCATTAAATGGCCACCGCTTGACTAGAACAGAACTGCCAAACTTTGGGATGAGTGGCCTCTTGGCAGGGCCAATGTGCTGTTCTTACCCAGCAGACATCCTCAGAATTTGAACTCTTCGAATGAAAACAACCAAATTTGTTCTGCCATCTAATACATTTTAAAAACTAAGCACATGTATAAGGGGCACTAGGGTTTATGTTCTCATGCACAGGCTGGCAAAACATGGGTGATGCAGTAACATATGCGAACCGTACCATGTTGAGCACTGCACAGATCTTTATTGTATCCCATTCTATTGTTACAATCATGCCTAGATTGTCGGCACTCTCAACATTCCCATTTTACAGGGAAGAACACTAAGTCACAGAGATATTAAACATATTGTCCAAGGACACACTCTAAGCAGGGGGTTAGGGCTGAGGTTTGAGGGCCCAGGAAGCTGAGAGCTCTAGTTCCCGGCGTCTGTCTAGAGCCCTGGCCCAAGGGGCCAATGGTCATCAGGACCCTGGTTCCAGCCATTTAGCTGTGGTCTCAGGGAGCGGGGGGTAGGGGAGCAAAGGACTTGCCCTGCTGCCTTCATCCTCATATTTAATTAATTACAAACCCTTTTTTAAACCTAAGAAAAGTGAAGCTAGACCTTGAACCTGGATCTGGCTGATACCAAATCCCAGGTTCTTACCCACCAATGTGCTATCATACCTATTGTCTCATAAACTGGCATTACAATATAACTGGCAGTAAAATATAAAAGCACTCCAATGAGGGCCGGCCAAGTGGCACCGTGGTTAAGTGCTGGCTTCGGAAGCCAGCGGCCCCAGTTTGGTCCCACATATGAGGGCCAGTGACACTGCCCTCAAAAAAAAAAAAGCACTCCAATGAAATCATCTAATGACTGTTATGTATTCTTATGTCAAAATGCATATGGATTTATATTTTGAAATTTACACTTTGAACATATAAAATCGTCTTACAAATTATTCGAAATTCAAACTGACCTAAGATAGTAATATTTGTTAGCATTTCTTTTATTTATAAATTGTCAGATTACTTGTTGTCTTATCACAGTAGAAAACATAATTTTTTTTTCACCACCTTATATTTGGAAAAGGGGAGAAGAAGAAAGTGAATTTACTCTGTGTCCCAGGAATTAACTAGGATTAACACAATGTGTGTGTGTAAGGCAGGGAGAAGATATTAATTATTTGCCGCCCTTAGAAGTAAAATGCTTCTTACATGTTCATGTGCAGGAGAATCAGTTCGATAAATCCAAAATTTTGGATCAGTAGACCGTCCCTCAGAGTTTCTGATGTAATAAGTGGGGTAAGATCAAGGAATACGTATTTTCAGTAAGCAAAAAGAGTTGATTGTACTATAGACAGTCTACACCTGTGTTCCCCAATATGGTAGCTATTAAGCATTTAAAATATGGCTAATCCAAATTGAAGCGGACTGAATATAAAAAATGCACACTAGATTTCAAAGACTCAGTATGAAAACAATGATATAAAATACCTTATTAATAATTATACATTGAATACGTGTTGAAATGATATTTTAGATATGTTTAATAAAATATATTACTAAAATTTGTGTTATGTATTTCATTTTACTTTTTTAAATGTGGGTTTTAAAAAAATGTTCTTTTATAGTTTATATTTTGCTATTTTTTTATAAACTATAAAAGTTTAAATTGTATATGTAGCTCATATTGGTACTTCCACTGAACATTGTATCTCTACGCGAACTTTTTTTTCTTTTGGGCAACATTGGTTGACACTCTCATTCCAAGGCAAAGGTAGTAAAACATTTCTAAATTTAAACCAGAACCAATGTGTATAAAATAAAAAATTTATTATCTAAGATATTTTGGATCCTTCCAAAGATGTGATAAAGATATATGCATTGACTAAATTGCCACATGTATACAAATTTATACATCGAATTAAATTTCTAATTAAAAAAATTTGAAGCATTAATTAGCTATCCTTAAACAGCATTCAATGATTAGAAATCAAAAAGATAATAAAGGCATATTATGAATAACACTATTCTCCCAAATCTAATAACCTAGATGAAATGGACCAATCTGTTGAAATATACAATCTGCCAAAAGTGACACCAGAAAAAAATCAACAATCTGAATATGCCTATAGCTATTAAAGAAAGTGAATTGATAATTATTTTCCAAAACAGAAATTTCACTGATGTAATCTACCAAACATTTATTGAAGAAATTATATTAAGTCTCTACAATCTCTTCCAGAAGATATAAGCCAAGGAAATATGTCTGCACTCATTTCATGAGGCCACAATTACCATACTACCAAAATTTAAAGGAAAAAATACATTACAAGACAAAAAAACTCCAGAACAATGTTACTCATAACCATAAATGTTAAAATTTTCAACAAAATACTGGTAAATTGAGTCTGCAATGTACAAAAATGTATTATGCACTGTGATGAAATGTGATTTATCCCAAGGCTTCTCAATACCCAAAGATCAATTAATGGAATCCATCATATCAACAGGTTAAAGAAAAATCACATGATCATATCAATAAATGCAGAAAAAGCACCCAATCACCATAAAATTCTCGGGAAACTAGGAATAGAGGAGAATTTCTTCAACTTGGTAAATAATATCTACAAAAACCTGTAACTGACACCATACTTAATGATGAGACAAAGCATTCTTATTAAGATTAGGAACAGGGCCGGCCGAGTGGCGCATTGGTTAAGCGCTGGTTTTGGGATGCCAGCGGCCCCGGTTCGGATCCCACATGAGGGCCAGTGACACTGCCCTCTACAGCTAACAACAGCTCCACCTGGAGCTGGGCTGTGCGAGCCCCGGTGATGGTGTGGGCTGCAGCCCCTGCTGCAGTGGGCTGCCATAGGCTACAGTGAGTGGCCCGCAGCCAGCGTGAGCGGCTGGCAGCCAAGCGTGAGCTGCCAATAGCCGCGGTGAGCGACCATCCAGAGGCCAGCGACCGATCTGCCTCATCCGGGAAGAGCGCAATGACGATACCAACAGTGAAGCAACATCCTCCGCAACTAAACTGAAGAACGAAAAGACAGCAACTTGTCTGTTCCCCTTCCCCGATTCCCCAACTCTGTTCCCCTCCGCCAATTCCCCAATAAAATCTTTAAAAAAAAAAAAAAAAAAAAAGATTAGGAACAAAGCAAGGATGCTCCTTCTTACCATTGCTTTTTCAACATCATAGTAGATGTGCTAAATAATACAATAAACAAGAAAAAAAGTAATATACATTGAAAAGGAAGGAATAAGACTGTCTTTGTTCACAGACAACATGATCATCTACGTAGAAATTCCAAAAGAATAGAAAAAAAAATCCCTCCTGGAACTAATAAGATATTGTAACAGGGTTGCAGGATACAAGGTGAATAAGTAGGATTCTATCATTTTACTACATCAGCAATTAACCAGTGAAAATTGAAATTTAAAATGCAACCCTTTGGGCCGGCCGAGTGGCGCAGTGGTTAAGTGCTGGCTTGGGAAACCAGCGGCCCCGGTTCGGGTCCCACATATGAGGGCCAGTGACACTGCCCTCAAAAAAAATAAATAAATAAAATGCAACCCATTTACATTAGCACCCCTTAAAATACTTAGGTATACATTTAACAAAATATGTACAAGAGATATATGAGGGAAACTACAAAGCTCAGATAAAAGACACCAAAGTAATAATAATAATAATAATTAATAATAATAATAAAATGAATGAAATAGTCCATATTCATGGATGAGAAGACTCAAAATTGTCGAGATGTCAGTTTTTCCCAATTTGCTCTATATAGTTAATGCAATGCCAATCAAAATGTTACTATTCAGTTATAGCAATTATGACAATATGGCATTGGTGAAAGAAAAAGACAAATAGATCAGCAATGAAACAGAATAGAAAGCTCAAATATACATACACACACACACACATACACAGTGGCAATTAATCTTTAAGAAAGGAGCAAATGCAATACAGTAAAGCAAAGGTAGTCTTTTAAAAAAAATGGTACTGGAACAACTGGATATTATATGAACAAAATGTATCTAAACATAGATCTTACTGCCTTCACAAATTAAGGCACAATGATTATAGACCTAAAGGTTAGACACAGAACTACACAACTCCGAGCCAACACTATAGAATGAGCCTAGATGATCTTAGCTATGGCTGTCTCCTTTTTGATGCAATACCATAATCATGATCCATAAAAGAAATAATTGAAAAGCTGGACTTCATTAAAATTCACAGCTTCTGCTCTATGAAAGATGATGTCAAGAGAATGATAAGACAAGTCACAAACTGTGAGAATGTATTTGCAAAACACGCATCTAATAAGTCTGTCATACAACATATACAAAGAACTCTTAAAACACAACAGTATAAAAATGAAAAATATAACCAAAAAAAAGGGGAGAAAAACAATTTTAAGAACTTGGCAGAGGGCCTGTACAGACAACTCACCAAAGAATATACCCATATTGTAAGTAAGAATATGAAAGGATGCTCACATCATCTGTAATTAAGAAATTACAAATTAAAATAATAAGATACCACTACAAACCTATGAGAATGGCGAAAATCCAAAAGATTGATCATATCAAATGCTGATGAGGATGTGAAGCAATGGGACCTCTAATTCATTGTTGGTGGGAAGGCAAAATGGTGCAGTCACTTTGGAAGACAGTTTGCCAGTTTCTTACAAAATTAAGCATGTGATCACCATACCATCTGACATTCATTACCCCAAAGATTAAAAACTATGTCCATGAATGTTGATATCAGCCGTATTCATAATTTCCCAAGCATCGAGGCAACCAGAATGTTTTCCAGTAGGTGAGTGGATAAACTGTTGTACATCCAGAAAATGGAATATTATTCAGCACTAAAAAGAAATGAACCATTAAGTCACGAAATGACACAGAGGAAGCTTAAGTGTGTATTACTAGGTGAAAGATGCCAGTCGAAAAGCTTCACCCTGTATGATTTCAAATATATGGCATTCTGGAAAAGGCAAAATTACGGAAACAATCAGAAGGTGAATGGTCGCCAGGGCTTAGTGGGAAGGCAGGGATGCAGAAGCAAAACACAGAAGGTTGTCAGGGGACTGAAACTATTGTCTATGAGGCTCTAATGGCAGATGCATGTCATTACACATTTGTCAGAATCCACAGAATGTCTAACATCAAAAGTGAACCCTAATGTGAACCATGGACTTGGAATGGTAATGATATGTCAGGCTTGGTTTATGGATGGAAATCAATGCACCACTCTGATGTGGAAAGTGAAAGAAATTGTATGTGTTTCTGAAGTTTCCATTCAATTTTGCTGAGAACCTAAAAATGATCTTAACAACAAAGTTTAGAAAAAAACAAAACAAAACAAAAAAAACCTCGCAAAATAAAGAGCTATGCCTGGGAATACCTACGAGTATGTTAGTCACGCAACCCTACAAACTGGAGAGGTGGTTAACAGAAAAGATAAATACCCTGTTGTGTGATGTGGATGGAAAAAAAAAAGATACTTCTAACCAATCAGGGATTCCTAACCGTGAAAGAGTGACTGGATAAGCATGAGTAAGATGTTTCCAGCTACTATTTTTGAAATCAGAACCAGTGTAAATGGAGACATAAAGTAAACTTTATTTAGAGGGAAAGGGATGTGACCACTCAGTCACTTTCAGCATATTCAAACATCTGCCCCAAAAGTGAGTCTGCTCAACCCACAGGCACTGATTCAGGGGCAGTTAGGTAGAAATCGCTGTACAAGTGCTTCTTGTAGGAGATGTAGTGTCTTCTGACAAGGATCTTGCAAGTTAATTGGGCGACGTCGCATGTATAAGAAAAAAAGTTCTTTTCTAAAGTGTAAAGGAAAATAAAGAATATAGTAAAGAATGCCAATGCGGCGGGGGGGTGGGGGGAGACGACAAAAACAAACAAAAACAAAAACCCTTGTGTATGGGAAAGAGGTAGCATATGGGCCAAGTCTTGAAAGATGAACAAAATTACCAGGTGGAAATGGGGAGCGGGGAGAATTCTACCCGAGGGAATAGCATGAAGCACAGGGAGTGAAAAGGGTGCTCTGTTCTGAGGACTGGAATTTGGCTGGGATGTAAGATATGCAAATGGAAATAGGTTGGAAATAGGTAGAAGCCAGGCTGGAGAATTGTAAATGGCAGTTTGGTCTAGATTTAGTCAACACTGGGGAGAGAGACTTTGAACCATTTTACAGGCAGATAACATGATTCTCACTGAGCTTTAAAAAGATCTAATCAACAGGAGTTTTGGGTTTGATATGAGAAGAAGGAAGGGGGTGATCAAAACTATCTCCAAGGGTGCCCAGGAGAAATAAATAATGTTTACTTAGAAAAAAACAACAAGATGTCAGTAACCTCATCTCGTGGCTTACCGTGTAAAAGCTCCATGCACAGTTTATGTAATAGGAACATCAACATAGCTGAGATTCTGAGAAGAATGAATATTTCAAAGCCTGCTAATCCAGTAACTTAGTATATTAAATCACCTTACGTGAATTATGAGAGTTCATTCTCTGTAGCAGAAATTAAATACAATTCAAGTAATTCATCGTTTTCCAAAGTAGCATATTTGGTGTATCATAAACTACAATGCTCTTTCGAAGGATATTTTTAAAATAAAGCAACACCAAATTGTCTCAGTTATGTGGAACAATGTTAAATTCCAGCTCTGCTTTGAGCATAATTAAGTACCCATGGCACTATAAAACTTTTATTAAATTATGGTGTTGGGAATGAAATGTAAATTTATCTTCCAATATGATGTTGGCATTTCAACCTTATTTTTTTTCCAGCCTGAATATCATTAATAGTAAAAGTTCAGGGAATAAGTAAAGCTGAAGTATTGGGTAGAATTCAAGATGTCACATAATCATAAATGTTATTGCAATTATACTATTGAGGTATTCTCCATTCTTCCTACTCTATTTTCTAAATAACCCTCATTGATATAGTTTACGATCATAAAATAAATAACAAGATAGGGTTCCAATGCAAAACACCATCTATTAAATGAGCTTTATCTTTTGTCATAATACATGGAGGACACAAATGGCTTTACCTGTCAATTGTTTATGCTACAAATTGTTCTTTATATATATATATATATATATATATATATATATATATATATATATGCAGAAGACATCCATTGAACCACAAAGAAAATTCTGCAAAGAGAATATAGTAGCAGATTTCTCTTGAAACAAAGAGGGAGTTTAGAAATCTGTGTAATTTTTAAATAAATTGGTATATATATATAAAATGTTTGATCTGTGATATGAAAGGGACACGGGCAAAAATCAGGGAATTCAGATCCTTATAGGCTAGGCTATAGTTGATTACTTTGAAGAAAAATAAAAATGTTTTAAGGATATCCTACCCTAATAGAGAAATCTCTCCATTTTAGGAAAGGAAAAAGCTGCTTTCGTTTCCGAAAATCCACCTTGCCCCAATATAAAAAGCTGCCAGTGCAAATACATTCAGGAGCAATGTCTATCTAGAATATGGTGTGATAGAAGTTTCTCTCACCTTTCGCAGATCCCCAGGAGATCTGACCCAAACAGAATGTGAACAGAACTTTCCATTTTGTTTCACATCAGGGTCTCCTGAGAGGCAAAGGGATGGAAAGCCATAGCCACAATATTCAAAGCATGATTCAAGCTGATGGCTGATGTCCTCGTAAAGGAAATGTACACTTTTTTTTTTCCCAACCCACCATTTGCTCCAAATGATAAAATCACAGTCTCAAGGAAGATCACACCTTAAAAAAAAAAAAATCTAAAAAAATTGTTTGTGTTGGCTGTTTTCTTAGAGAAGTTGAGTATTCCTGGAAAGTTAGTGTTCCTTGTCAAAGAGGAAATAAAAATAAACGTGGCACAGGCAAAGATGACATTTGAATTTAAACAAAAGTTTGCCTTTTGCTTTTTTTTTTTTCCCTCTCCTGATCATACACTGATGTGTTAAGAAAAACAGGCCCAATTTAGCTTTCCATAAGCCCTTCAGAGCGGTTCACATATAGTCTTTCCTAGGGAGGTTCACTCACACACCCTTGTCAAAAAAGGAACAAATATGCCATGTGAGAACTGTGCGTTGGTTAGAGAAAATGGATCAACAGAGAGATCACGGGAGGACATGTGCCAGTGGCTTATTTTATTGAATGATTCAATGTTTTCAGCAAGGGAAGACTGAAGTGTGTCTTATGAGCTGAAACCACCTTCAGGCTGACAAACTCCCACCTACAGAACTTATAAACAGTAGCATAGGGTCCAATTATAAGCACCTTTGCTAATCTTGGCCAATGAATAGTTCTAGCACCCTTGGAACTATTGCATGTACACAGGGCCAGGACAAGTGTATTAACAACCCCTAAGGGCGGTGACACTAAACACTCCAGAATGGACAACTATGCAGACAGAACACAGGAGGAGCCTCTAATATCCTGAACTGACTCCTGAGCAGTGTCCCCTCTCCACTGAATTCCTTCAGTGACCTCAATAATATGCCTCCCTGATGTATAACTATTGCACTGTGTTCTACACCTGAAACTAATTAAAAAAAAAAATAATATGTCTCCCTGGTGACAGTGTTGCCTTATCTCATCCATTGTCCACAATGTAACTTCTCATTCTCCTGATCAAGTTCTTCATTGACCACAGGATGACATCCAAAATCCTTACCCTTAGGCTGCTGAAGGCATGGCACCTGCCTTCTCGAGTCTTCTCTCCACAATCTCCAAATCTTCAAACTCCATGTCCCGGACATGGAGGCTTCCGATTTCCCTCGGGCCTCCTTTGCCTTTGGGTGTTTGCACTAGGCTGTCTTCTCATCCTGGAACACTCCTCTCCTCCATCCCAACCCTTCCTCCGCCCTCAGGACTGGATAACGTTAATTTATTCCCATGGCATCCTATGCTGACTTTTATGTTTACACAACAGGCTGAAGTAAATTGTTTAGTTTCCTCTCCCATTATAAAGACTAACAGTCTCTAAAGACCACCTAGCACAGTATCTGGCACAGTGGAGAGACTGAAAAAAAATATTTCGAATGAATGGATGACTAAAAAGGAAGTCATCTAGCTTCTTAGTTGAATCAAATTCTCATTAAAAAATTAGGAATATTGAAATATGAACTTAAGTAGCCACAGCAAAATTAGGGGTGATTATTAATTAGACTATTCTAGGGCTTAATAAGCATTCAGTGTTAGTAGTCACCATTATTGTTTACATCACCAAAGCACTTATGCTTTAGAAAACATGACTACTAAATTCCTTTCTATTGCAAACTCATGCAAACATTAACACTGAACACTTGTTAAAATAAATGCAGTTGAATATACAGTAATACCTTGGTTTGCGAGCATAATTCATTCTGGAAACAAACTACTCATATTGCAACACATCGCTCGTTCACCACATTAAAATGTATTAGAAATGTTTGCTCATCTTGTGGAACACTCGCAAATCACCTTACTCACAATCCAAGGTTTTACTGTATATGTACATTTTTTGCAAAAGTGGCTTTGTTTAAAGCGAAGGTTTAAAACCTGTAGAGAACTCCCAGCTAACATACCGTATAATAATAGCATTTAGTCATGATTGCTATTATATCATGATTAAATACTATCATAACAAGAATAATTATCATTAAAAATAGCTCATCTGTAACTCTATTTATGTAGACACCAGAAAATTTTAGGACAAAAAGCAGTGATGAAGACCCCACAAATGCTCTACAAATAGCTTAAATAACCCTAGTGGCATACATGCATGTGGGTTGTGTGTCACTTTAATAAAAGTGTGCGGTGGTTAAGCACTGGTTTGG
This sequence comes from Aselliscus stoliczkanus, assembly GCA_033961575.1. Taxonomy (NCBI): domain Eukaryota; kingdom Metazoa; phylum Chordata; class Mammalia; order Chiroptera; family Hipposideridae; genus Aselliscus; species Aselliscus stoliczkanus. The sequence continues at coordinate 10,626,253 of CM066733.1, forward strand.
GAAGCCAGCGGCCCCGGTTTGGGTCCCACCTATGAGGGCCAGTGACACTGCCCTCAAAAAAAAAAAAAAAAAAAAGAGAGTGCACGTTCATCGGGCGCTTATCTTCTAATAAAAATGCCTAGAGGGCACTGATCTGCCGTGTTTCTATGGATCTGTGTAGCAAGCCCAACACATATGTGGGTGATGCTCCTGGGTAAGCACTATTTACTCTACAAATAAATTACTATGTAGCTTACGTTGTTAGGGTCGCATGATAGCCCTATAGCTTAAAAGACTGAAATAACCATGCATTTATCTTGTCACTACAGGTACTTACAGTGTAATTACAAGGTCAACAGTTACTATGTAATTACGTAGTTTCAACATTATGGTTCTTAAAAAAAATGTACACTAGTACCTGCTGGCTCTATCTCTGCTCCACCATCCTCACTTGCAAATGTTAACCAGCTGCAAATAGCATTTGTAAAGGAAAACACATCAAACCACCTGTATTGGAATACTAGCTGTCTTAGAATTATTGTGCAATTATATCAATAAGGCCTCAGACATCTTCTGGTTCTATGCCCTCATTTTCTTGGAAGGTTTTCTTTTTTCTCCCTGCTTATAGTATTATACCCAATTTAGAAAGTAACAAGATAAAAAGTAACACAAATAGACATTTTTGTTTAATAACAAATTTATAATGGTCGCTTGTTTACATATAGCAATGAGATATGGCAAAGGTTTTAAAAGGTTGGGTTTCCTGATTTCACATAATCAAGAGTGAATGGTACTAAATAATAACTTCCAATATAACACCCTCAAAACTTCAGTTTGCTGCAGTCCCAATCTTAAGCTCATTTCTGTGAATCTGAATAATACTGGTATCACATGGTATATAATTTTGTGGTTGGTTAGGTGTGTGTGTGTGTGTGAGAGAGTGTGGTGTATGTGGGTGGTGTGTGTGTGTGTGTGAGTCTGTGTGTGAGTGTGTGTGTGGTGTGTGTGCGTGTTTGTATATGTGTGGTGTGTGTGAGTGTGTATGTGGTGTGTATGTGTGTAGTATGTGTATGAGTGTGTAATCTGTGTGTGTGCTGTGTATGTATGTGTGTGTGGGGGGTGTGTGTTTGAATAAACCTCTCACTTGTTTCTTTTCTAATGTTTGTTGACTGAAAACAGGAGTTTCATTGAAGCCTGATAAAACCCTTCAAATTATTTTTCCCCTTTATTCTGAGAAGCAGAAGGACACTGCTTTGATAGTCAATATTTGAACAACTCATTCCAAATTTATTATAGGTTACTATCATACAGAGAATAATAAAGAATTTTTTTAATTACTTTAGCTCATAAGAATGGGCTGATAGATATTCCATCAATGTTATGATTCCCTTGGATGGAGAAATGCTAAATGCTAACCCAAACAGATTTTAAAACCATAATTACTTAGTAAACAAGGGAATCATAGCCAAATAATTATTCATGAATACAGATTAAATTCATCTAGATTTTTTCTTTTTAAATTTCTTATTGAAATCTTCTATCTGTGGCAAAGCCACTGAGCATAGCACTATCCAAGTGGGATTGCTTTTTCAATGCGTTTTATACAAAAAGATCAAGCTGTATACAGGTTTTAACTATAGGGTCTTCTTTTTTCCTCCAGGGATTCAGCACAGATAAGTTCCCCAACACTGGTGTGTGTTCATCATATTAAAAAAGGATGCCTGATCCCTGATGTAGTAATTCATTGAAAACCAACAACAACAACAACAAAAAGGCAATCAAATAGGGAACATCACCAGGCAATTAGTTCTCCATTAGTCTAGAGCACAGTTTTCCACTTTGATGGCAAGAGGTCTACCGACACAGTTTGTTGGAAAGCAAAGGGCAGAAAGGAGGGTATTGTTCAGCCCGCTTAGTATAGAGATGCATGGAGAAAACTATAAACAGGAACACTCATACTGACCTTGTAGTTGCTGGAAGTGAGAAAAATGTATATTATTAGTAGTGTACTGACCCATAGGATCTAACCAAGAAATGACTCACACTGTATTTATTCCACACTTTAAGTGAGCGTGCATTTCAATGACTGCTCTCTTTCCATTTGGGGCTGGTAATTTTCAGTAAGTAAGAAGCACTGTACCTTTAAGTTTTAAATATAAAAAATGACACTGATTAACCTTTAAAATGGTGCCATTTAATCAAAGCAAGTAGATCTTTAATGGGTTTTAAATGGACTAATAAATCACAAGATTCTTTTTCACCATGGAAATAAAAGAATATATTTTTTGAAATCCCATTACACCTCTTGGAGTGTTTGTGTGTGAGAAGATGGACGGAGGGAGAGGGGACAGAGTCCACACATGATTATTCTCTGTGTGACTATGATTTGGAAGGTGGCAACTGTGCCTTTTTTTCCAGAGCATTGTCTATTTGTTACCTTCTTGCTCTCTGTGCTCACAAGCAAGGCTGGAGGTGACTATACTAGGATATTTTCAGGAACTTGGACAAATTTTGTGGCCAGGACTAAGAAATGGGCATCATGTTGCAGAAAATTAATCTTTCACACTAAAAGAAGCTGATCAGAGAAGATGAGCAAGTTATATTCTCTCCACTCATCCTGCTGCCTTCCAACACAAAGAGAGTACAAAGCAACCATCAGTCTCAGAAACTGCAGGCTGGACTTTATGTCCAGAGCTATGTTTAGGCAAATAACCCACTGGTTTGCCTCCCTCTGCAACATTCTGTATGTTCCCCATGGGCGGGCCAGTCTGTCTCCATACTGTAATATATCCTTTGCCTGGCTACGAGTGGCTTAATGCAAACTAGTTGACTGAATGAACTGGATAAAAAGTGACAGCTTGGTAATGGTAGACTAACTGTGTTTTCCATTCAAACTATGTACAAACTTAAGTATAGAAGAACTCAATGCCAGTCAAAATAAATCAATGCTCAACTCCAAATAGCCACCAAGGTTTGGCTGAGGAAGGTACCATGGTAGGGCTGCGAGCTGGAGGAAAGAGAGGGGAATTGAAAAGAAGCTATACCTGCACGAGGGGGTAAGAAAAATCAGACAGGATGCAGGAATGAAAGATCTCTACAGGCAGCCCTCAATGATGGCCACCATTTTCAAGCACTTATAATGTGCAAGATACTAAATTGAGTATTTTATAGGCATTATCTCATTTAGTCCATATAACTCAATAAGGTTTAGATAATTAATGCTATAATTTTACAGATGAGACAATGGAAGAACAGATTGATAATAAAACTTGCCCAAGGTCACACAGCTTGTTAAGTCAGGATTTATATTCAGAATAATGCATTTTTGGAGCATTCCCTATGTCACTTCTTCGCCATCAAACAAGTCTATATCCATAATATTCTTCTCTGCAGTTGGAAAATGTGTATTCTCCTTCCTCTTTGTTGAAGGCAATTTTCCACCTGTGTTGTTGATCATTCTTCATCCAGGAATGTTCTCCTTTGATTTGTCCCCTTGCCTCTAAGGCCATTCTTCCCCATTTCAGTGGCTTCTTTCCTATCAGTCTCTAAAACTGCTCACATCTCACCCTCTCCCCAACCCCATTTCCTGAACCCTATACTTTCTCTGAACATCACCTCTGTGCTGGATCGCTGCCTGAACTTGGTTTTGCCCGTCTCCTCTCTTGCCTCTGAAAGAGACCTCTACCCTGCCATGTCAGGAGCTGCGTCTGCTGGTCACCGATACTCCACCAATGGACAGGTCAAATGGACACTTCTCGGCACTCATCATACCACGGCTGAGGTTTCTGGCTCTAATCACCATTCGCTGAAACATTACACACTTGTGCTCTAAACGATCAGCCTGCCTGATCTCCATTCCTCAGCTGATTTCTGCACAAGCGGCTGTTCCTTTAAATGTCTCAGAAATGGTGGTGGCACTGAGTTCCATCTTTGGCCTTTCTTTTCTGCTACCTCTATATGTATCCTCTGGATGGTCATGATGTCTCATGAGATTCAACAACACCGTGTACACTGATGAGTCCCTTGTCTGTACTGCCGACCCAGAGTTCCCACCTGGAAACCCGAGCTGGAGATCCCACATGGTATTGGACACAATGACCGCACGGATGACGTACGCTGTCACCTCAGATTCGACACACTCAAAACTGAGCCCATAGTCCTCTTGCCCTTTGTCTCTACCCCGAAGTCACATTTCATCTGTATGCCATTCACAGAAGCCAAAACCTTGGCAGTTGTACTTGACCCGTCAATCTCCATGATAGCCTTTTATTCTTCCTAAGTAGTTCTACCGTCTACCAAATCCTCCCTAATAAACCATCTCCCTGTGTGATCATTCAGGCCCTAACCACTCTTTCCCGGGCCCGGAAATGGCCTAGGTCCTCAGTCTCCAGGCCTACTCATGCTCCTTTTTACCAGGCCTCTTCACTGTCGTTAGAATGGTATTTTGGACATACAAACCAGATCAGGCTTTATGTCTGCAGAAGCCCTTCCCTGGCTTCCCAGGGCCAGTTTCCTTAGCCGGCCTATGGAGAACGTGGCCACTGTCACTCTCTTCAGCCACACCCCTACCTTGTGCACCCCGTCCCCATACCTTCTGCACACCTGAATATGATAAGCGTGCTGTGACTGTGCACATCTCTGACATCTGCAAACTCAGTTTTTTTTTCCCACCTTGAATGCCCTGTTCTATGCCAGGAAAAATCAGTAGTTGCTTGTTTATTTGTTTTTTTCAATATCTTATACAAACAAGAATTATATTCTTCTTAGATGTGGTACATATATACAATGGAATACTACTTGGCCATAAAAATGAATGAAATCTTGTCATTTGTGGCAACGTGGATAGACCCAGGAGGGATTATGCTGAGTGAAGTAAGTCAGACAGCGAAAGACAAATACCATAAGATTTCACTTATAGGTAGAATCTAAAGAACAGAATAAGTGAACAAATAAAACAGATACACACTGATAGATAGAGGACAAACTGATGGTTGGGGGAGACGGACAAAAAAACTGAAAGTGATTAAGAAGCACCAATTTCCAGTTATAAAAATAGTCATGGGGATGTAAAGTACAGCAAAGGGAATAGAGCCAATAATATTGTAATAACTATGAATGGTGCCAAATGGATACAATACTTATTGGGGTTATCACTTCATAAGGCATATAAATGTCTGATCACTATGTTGTACACCTTTACCTAATATAATAGTGTATGTCAACTATAATTGAAAAATAAAATTAAAAAAGAATTATCTTCTTTTTGAAATAGTTCTAGATCTTTCCTAGAGATAAGCACCTCACTCCTTAAATGCATGGACAAGTTTCTAGTATTTACACTTTATGCTATCCTGTAATTTTATTTTTTACCTGAGCCTGTCTATCTCACCAGACTGTGAAATCCAAAGCCACCTTTTCAATCATCTTGATATTTCCAGTTCCCAGCACAGGCCTACCACAGAGTAGATGCTTAGCAAATAAATGGCTGTTGAACTCAACTTGACATTTGATGGACGAGGACCTTCAGGTTTAGCTTTAAGCAAATAAATAAGCAACCTCAATTATTTTGAAAACAATCAGCATGCCTTACAAGCAATTTAGCCATAGAGCAATGAGATTTATTTGGGAGATCGATAATTGGAAGTCAGAAATGTTTAGTTCTAGAGGCTGTGGTGTTACTGGCCAACTGTAAGTCCTTGGACAAACCATCATCTCTGCTTCGTCCAAGCATTCCATCTGTAAAGTGAGGTGAATATGACAGCTGTCAAACCTCTGTAGCTCTCAAATATCTATTTTGATACATGAAGTCACAACCAACTACACAGGACAGACATTCAAAGAAAAGGACTAAAGTGATCTACCCTATTTGTTGTAAATAACCAGAGATGTGTCTCGAGTAAGAAGACATAACAAATTACTTCCAACCATTTTCCCGAAAGTACACATATAACTGCATCTTTTTATACTTAGATCTAAAACATCCCCACAAAAACTGTCTTAGGAAGCAGTCATTTGGCTTCGAAATGTATGTCTTATAGACACATCAGAGGCATCTTTCCATCAGGCCCCTCACGTTTCCAAATCAAATGCACACTCCTATTATCATCGGCAGCTCTTAGTTTCCCCCCAAAATATCAAATCTATCTTTGATTCCACAGATCCTGAATATGTATATGCCTTTCAAGTCAGTATAGTTTATTGAGGAAAGAACAGAGCTCAGTCACATCTATTAAATATTAAGTATTTTGCTGCAAAAGCAGATACAGGTACACAGTTGTGTGATCACAGCCTCTAGAGATACAAACACAATGCTTCCCCGCCCCATTTGGTTGCAAATGAAGACAAGGCTGTGGTGAAAGAAAACTTGCCTATGTAACACGGTGAGCGATAAGGTGGTGTTACACTAATACATATTTGAAGTTGCCTATTATATCCAAAGGACACCACTATAACTCATAGCGATTAATGCTAATGTCAAAATATTAAAGGACGTAATAATGATTTGTATCTTTAGGTAATGGGCTACCCTTTCTTTGATCTTTTATTCCCCCTGGTCAATGAAATGAGGGGGCAATACATTTCAAATCAATAAACAGGAATTCATCTTCACCCAGCCTATTGGTCAGCCTGGGGATTAACTGCCACAGGAGGTCAGAGAGGAAAGTGCTAAGGCTGGTGTTGAAAAGAGATCAGATCATTTTATGACCATTAATAATAACATTTGTCATGCTGCAAACTCATGGGCAGATCAGAATAATCCAGTCATCTCTCTGGGTTCAGACTAATTACCTTCTGGGTCACAGAGATACTGCCAGACCTGCACGCAGCATGGGTCGCTTGTGTACTTTCAGGAGGGGTGCAGGAGGGGGAGGAGGGGGCTTGCTCCCATCTCCGTAGAGAACAAGGTCAGCTAAAAGCCCTAAAACCTGAAAACATTATGGTACTTCCTTCTTCTTTTGTAATTTAAAGGAAAAGAAAAAATAAATAAACAATAAAACACAATTTCGTACATGTGTGGAAATTAAAATGGATTTTTTTTTCAGAGTTCATTTTGTTTGTCTGTTTCATTTTGTTTTTGTTTTTCTAAAGCTGAATTATTTAACACATTTTGGTGCCTTTGCCTTCCTAGGAGCCTGAGCACTTTCACAATTTGCCTATTAGGTAATTGGACACATGGTGGACAGAGTGATGGTGAATTTTGCTCACAGCCAAGAACATCAGCATATACATGGTTCTTCTCGGAAGTCCTAAGTATTGGAATCTATTTCAGGAACTCTGCTTCCCTATGCACTGGTGGGGATTGTAGATTTTTGAGAACTTCAGTTAGGGCTGGTTGTGTAAATTATTCCCATTAAGGTATCTTCCCTACCAAAGGTATTCCCTAAATTATCCCTTAATAATTAGAGGCTATTTCCACATCTCTAATGATATCCATATCTACACTGATAATAGTGATTGGTGCCAAACAAATGTTGAATACACTCAGAGGATGAATTCAATAAAGGCTGCCTTGTCACAACTTCAATGCCAATTAATAAGGATATCAAATTTACTCGGTCCCCTGCCTACACGCACGGGCTGTTGGTTTATTGTGGTCTACTCCCCTTTCACCAAATGCCTGATGTGTCATGGAAAACAAAATGCATCTCATTGGTATCTAATAACCTAATGGCTACTGAAAAGTGACCACCACATTGCTAAACCATTGTACCCACTGTCTCAACAGCAGGAAATCATGCTTCTGCTAATAAGGTTGTAACGTGCAGACACAATTCACATTCATAAACCTGCAGGTATATAACTCCATAGGCTTGGATGTGAGAAAATTCATGATCATCAATAATTTATTTCAAAGTTAATTGTATTGCTAGCCTTCTAACTACAGTAATGCAAGATTAGTAACTGTCAGTGGTAGACATGTTATTCATAAATTAATTTTTAGCATTTACTAAAATACATTGTATGGAAGTCTAGTTTTCCCTTTGTATGGCAGCTCATTTAGTCCTTCACAAGGAAAAATAATGGTTTGAAACAAAAAATTGTTTATTCCAGAACCAGATTCAGACATGAGGGCAATAAAGTATAAATAGATATTAAGGTTTCAAACACTTCTCGTAAGTGTCTGCTACTGCTTCTTCTCATAGAAATTCTTGCATCTCACCTCTGTTCTGCCAACTCTTTCATTGGCTTCTGTGTTCCTGACCTGAATATCATAAGTTGACTTCTGCTTACGTTTCAGTTTAGTGTTTAGACTAAGAAGTCATGTATCTGACCCGAGGACTTTATCGCTGGCCTCTTACCAGCCCATTTCTAGTTTGCCTAAACTATTAACCTCAGCTTCAAGATTTAAGTCAAGGCATATCTCCTTCAGGAATAATTTATGCTCCCTGGTTTTGACAGGGGGATGGTAACATAAATAAGGCATGATCAGCATTTAAAACTGTAAGAATACTAGAGACCATCAATGTAGTGAGTTCAACAAAGAATGGTGTGGGAAGAATTGAAGGCCATGAATATGGACAGTTCTCGGAAAGTTCTGTTGTAAAGCAGATCAATGGGGTGTTAGCTCTATAAGAGTTTAAGATGAAGAGAGTTTTTTTTTTGGTTCTTTTTTTTTAATAGTGAAAATAACAGCATATTTGCATGTTTGAAAATACTTATGGAAGAATAAATGAATCCTATAAGCCCTATTTCTGCTGCCAGAGAGAAGGCTGTGCTTTTTATGCAGACAGATGAACTTCTATTGTAAATAGCAGAAGCAGAAGATGATCAGAGTGTCAATATGGGAACTAAATCCCAAAAGAGACATGCAGAACGCAGCCATGTCTATAAACATGGCTCCCCTCAGGATGTATTTTGGTGAAGCATTCACTGAGGAGGTGAGCCCTTGTGCTTTTCTTTTCTCCTTTTATGGAAATGATAGATTAACTTCTTTACACAGAAAATTCACTTCAGACCTTTAGCTATTTTGATTACAGATAGGCTTATAACTTTGGAAAAACAAGTCCTTAAAGTGAAACCTGTGCTGACACAGACGGAAGGCTTCACATGTCCCAGGTGCCCTAATGTGTTAGCACCGAATCCAAATGTGATGTGGCCTCAATCTTCTATTTGTGTAATGAGCAATGGATCCAGCTCGTGTTTTGCTTCCATTTGCTACCACTACCACAAAGGAAAACAAGAATCCGGCTACACAATTTCAGGACAGCAGCGTCCATATTGGTCTTGATGGAACAAACATGCTACCACCCCTGCTATTTCTGTGAGCACAGGTGCCTCACCTGCAAATGTCAGTGGTGACTGCAGAGCAATGATGGTCTGAGTTTCCTAGCCAGTAACTCTTCAAGGACACCCTATCAACACCTAAAACCGTAGCACTGGCTAGGATGCCCGAGGTGTAAAATCCACGATCCTCTCCAGTGCAAGGGGTTCCCTCCAGCAGCCACTGCATTGAGCCAGTCAGTTGAGAGACAGTAGATCATAGAAACACCCACTTCCAGGGTTAAAAAACAGCTCTGAATATTTCCAAGTTGTAATTTTGGTTAGTACATCATCCCTCTCCCTAGAATGCTCAGCATGAACACAGAGAATGAAATAGAGCCCTTCATCCAAGGTAGATGAAGACAGGCACTGAATTCTCTTTACATCTTTTATGTTCACATGCTAAATATGGCCCTTGCCTCTATATCAGATCTTCCTAGGGCAAGGATCTCGGGCCCTTTACCATCCTGCCATCTTTTCTTGGTATTTGCATGTACATTCCTTACTGAATGTCTCAGTAGCCAGATTTGGACTTTATTTCCACAGACCAAAGAGACAAAAAGTAGATGTCAAAAACAGGCCCTTGAGCTGGCCGAGGGACACGGTGGTTAAGAGCTGGTTTGGAAAGCCAGCGGCCCCGTTTCGGATCCCACATATGGGGGCCAGTGACACTGCCCTCAAAAAAAAAAAAAAAAACAGGCCCAGTCCGGTCAACTGCAAGGAGATCGCCCCCAGTTGTTTCGTGGAAAGAAAATTTCATCACTTAGTTTATATTCTCAGTAATGTCTACAAGCAAAATGGTAAACTATAGGCCAGCCGAGTGGCGCAGTGTTTAGGCGCTGGCTTGGGAAGCCAGAGGCCCCAGTTCAGATCCCACATATGAGGGTCAGTGACACTGCCCTCAAAAAAAAAAAAAAAAAAAAAAAAAAGTGGTACACTAGGCTGAGAGAATAAAACTAAACAAGGTGTAGGTGGAACAATAACTAGTTGTGACCACCTTCATTCATGTCTATTCTTGTGGGTGTGGCCTTCCCCTCTCCTTTGAGAGCAATCCAGTCAATCCACTTACTTGTCTGTCACTCTCAGATAATAAAAGTCATGAAGTGACTTTTAGGTAACAAAAAAAATTCTTCTTCAATAATTAAAATGCCCAGGGCAAGATACTAGTTAAAACTCCAGAGTTCACTAGAAGTTAAATCATTACCTCTCTTGTCCCTCAGCTCTGTGTCAAGCCGAAACACTGTGGTCATGGAGAAGAACCACGGTCGCCTGCATTTCCATTCATTGCTTTGTGTTTCTCCTCTTCTCTCACTCCTTCCTCTGCCTTGGTTTCTGATCATCCCAGGGTTGGAGCTGGGACAAGGCAGAAGGTACAATAGTGCCCTTCTCCACAGGGATACTTTCTAAGGCTCCCCGTAGATGCCTGAAACCTCAGATGGTACTAAACTGTATACTGTATACTGTTTCTTCCTATACATATGTTCCTTTTCACTTAAAGGAAGCACTCGATGGCTTCTCTTGGGCATATCCAACCTGCCAGCAATCACTGCTCTTGTGCTTTGGGGACATTATTAGATAAAATAAGGGTGAGTTAAACACAAGCACTGTGATACTACAACAGTCAATCTGACAACTGAGACCGTTGCTAAGCGACTAACAGGTGGGGAACTCATACAGGGTGATACACAGGACAAAGGGTTGCTTCATGTCCTGGGCAGGACTCAATGGGAAAACGCGGGATTTCATCATGCTAGTCAGAAAGATGGGCAATTTCAAATTTGAAATTAAAAAGATGAATTGCTTAATTCTGGAATTTTTCTGTTTAATATTATGGTTAATCATGGGTGATTGAGACTGTGGGAAGGGAAACTTCCAGATAAGGGGTGGGTACTAATTTATAGAATAAGAAAGAGCTTACTTATCCAGCTACAGATGTAACCTAGCCCTGGAGTCCTTTGGTTATGAAAGACATTTAATGCCTGACAGTTCAGGGTTTCCTCCCCTACTCTCTGCCATGCTAAGGATCTCCCAGCCACAGACCCCTGTCTCCACTGGCTCCCTCTAGGATGCCCCTCACTTTTCATCACACAGCACATCCCCAGTCTCTCTCCAGCACCTGCCTTGCCTTTCAAGAAACCCCCTCTGGGAAAGTTGCTTCGACAAAGCCCACAAGAAACACACATTTTTTTCCTTCCACAGAATCTGGAGCACAGGCCATTCCCCAAAGCAGCCCCTTTCCTTGCTCCCTAACTTTAACAAAGGTTTCTCATCTCTTCTCCAGGGATGGACCCACCCCCATACTCAGTGCTTAGAAGATATCAGGAGCCCTGGGGCAATCAGTCTGAAGACCTGCTCAGGGGGCCTTCGGGGAGATGTGTCCTCCTCAGCTCTCCTTAATACCTGACAACTCTCTCCAAGGAATCTCACCCTCCATTTTTAGTTCCCTTTTAACCTCTCCAACCTCTTCGATAGGAAGGTTGGTGGTGGGTTAAGGGTGAAAAAAACAGTTTTCAGACACCTTTCTACAAGTTTTGCTTTGTTGGGCTACGACCCTATGTGATAATGGGAGTCATCGGGGCCTCAAGTGGAAAGTGGACAGAAGCCCAGCGTAGCTTCCTGCTACAGTTACAAGCAGAAAATAACTGACAATGAAGCCATAAAAAAAGGTCTTACTTTTAAATATCTTTGAACAAGTGTCTAAATGAAGACCTGAAAAACAAAACAAACTAACAAAAGTTCCAAATAATATAACGTAGTGAAAATGATAGTAAGAAATACAAATGACTTATAGGACCTGAGATCAGTCAATAACATTCTTCTCCTGACATGATCACCTAAGTGTCTCAATAAATGAAATTATCACAACACAATTTAAAACTTTCAGAGCAATGATAGTGAGGTGTTGCTTTCTAAAGAGGCGGGATAACAACATCTGTGAAGTGGCTAGTTAAAATCTTCCTCAATTTGCAATACAAAATGTCCTTGCAAGAGCAGAAGAAACCAATAAATCTTTACATTTATTCATTATATATCAATTTTTTCTTTTTTAAAATAGAAGCTAAGGATTCATACAGTCTGGTTTCCAAACTGAATTTAGATCAAGGAAAAGATATTTCGTTGAAAATGGGATTAAGGATCCCAAAGCAAAAAGGAATTCAACTGGCAAAGCATAATCCGTGTGGGAGGGTTTGACAGCTCTCACTTAATGTCTTCATTAATGGCCCAGACTCCAGAAATAAACAGCAAGTTAATTAAACCTACAGGTAATATTAAATTGGTATGAGGGGCAAAGCCAGGTGAGGGATAATAAGAAGGCTTTGGAGGGTTAGGAACAGAGGAGCACATAAAAAAGAATTTGAGAAAGTGAATATATTTACCAGGATAAGGCCCTTGGAAGACAGGATGGCTAAAAGCAAATTCATCTGATTATGCAGACAATTAAATAAATCATAGATTCAGTGCCTTGGGAAAATAGTCACCAACATCATTTGGCCTTCCCACCCAGGGATAGAAAACAACCATCGGTAGGGGGAGAAAAACTTCATGAAAAGATAGCTCAATCTTAGGGAAAAACAAAACAGTTTATGTCTAAATGGAATCTAAGAATTCAAAACAAGGATGTTTTATGGTTATAATTTGATGTGACTTAAATAGAGAAGAAATTAATATCACATATTGAAACATGATAATGGTTTTATTGGTCTGCAGAATACAAAAATTAAGATTTTGAAGAGTATAATTTGTTTATAAGCAAACTATCTTGGAAATGCTTAACAAGGTTTCAAAACAATGCAAATGAGTCATAAAGAAAACATGCAGCCTGAGATAGCCTGTTCCCCACATACCTGCTAAGCTTCATCTCTTTCCAAACTTACTGATGTGACCCAAAAAACAAATCCCTGGTCCAGACCTCGCATCCTCCCAGATTTTCCCCTGGCTGCCATCAGGTCGGAAGTCCTCTCCTCAGAGCGGCTCTCAGATCAGCACACCTAAAGCTTACCTTCCTACCAAATCAGTACTAATGCCTTTCCACCCTGTTTGATTTCCTTTGTAAGATTTACCACTGTCTAAAACTCTCCAGTAGTCAATGCCCCAATTGTTTACTTGCTTACTGTCTGTCTCCCCTCCCCCTCTTCTCTGGGAGGCCATCTCCTTACTTTCCTTGCTACTCTGACCTCAGCTTCAGTAATAGCTCCTGGCATTTATCAGCCTTCCATATATGATCACTGATAAATGAAAAACACACATACACACACACACACACACACACACACACACGGTGCCAACACAATAATGTATACACCTTTTAGGAAAGGATAAAAAAAGCTGTATTAAAATTGTAATATTCAATATACACTGATAACAAAAGATGAATACAAGTCATGCATATACATTTTTGGCACCCCAGTATATATATATATATATCCTGGCTGATAGTTAGGAGATTGTGAAAATATGACGAAGAGTAGAAGAAAGTAGATGCAACACAGAAAATGATGGTGGATGACTTCATCTCCCATGTCCCCCAGCAAAGAATCTGAATTTAAAGTTTTAAATAAGCAGATGCATGGATACAAATTCTTCAGGGTGGTTAAACTTGCCAACTCTGTAATTACACATTTGGTCGTATTAGGACTCAAATAATGACATTTCAAGGATCACTCATCTAAGAGCATCAAGCCAATGCTTACTTATATTTACTCATGAAAATTCATATGAAGTTAACCACCACATGGTTACCTCCAGTTTTCTTTTTCCAACAGAGTGGAATTAACGTGTGCAACCTAATGAAATACGCTCCAATTAAAGGACTACTATGCATAGTAGTCTCTTTGCGTGTATATGCTTTCAATAAAGTAATATCTCTGCATGTATATGCTTCAAATAAAGTAGAGTCTGAGGTGACATTTCAGGAATGGAAAGAATGAAAGACAAAATTAAATTGCTATTAGATTTCAAAATGCAGCTGGATATCTGAAAGTCAGTTTATGAAAAACTGGTTGTTTAATGTACCCCTACTCATTATAGAATCTTGTAATATGCATGTAGGTTGGCTGCATATTCATAAGGAAATATGACTTGGCCCACAAGCCAAGATTTAGGAAAACATTTTCATGCATAACAGAAAATCACCAACACTAAGCTTGTTAACCAGAAGAATATTTTCCTTTTGGAGGGGGACATTTGGAGTCTCAGAAGAAAGTGCTTATTCCTACTGCAGCTAAGGGTCCCCGTGACCCTAAGATGTGACTATAATAGTCAACCTCAAATCAAGTGAATTAAATTTCAACCCATGGTTCTCAGGCTCAAAGAGTCTCAGAAATTATCAACACAGTTAAAGAGTCTCTCCAAACAACTACTGGAGGAAAATAATGATAATGCAAACTCATTTTCCTAAAATACTACTTTAAAATAATTTCACATGTATACCTGCCTCTCTCTCCGCTATCTTTTCCTCTGTGCTGTCAGAAGAAGGAGTTCCGTGTTGGGATATCAATTCAGGATAATCTAGTGTTATATCACCGAAATCTAACATATCTAAGGGAGTGAACCTCTAAAAGAATGAACTAGTTTTTGCTGCTGAACCCACAAGCTTGCAGTAGGCAATAAGTTACCAATCATTGTTGGGGTAACTATTGCTGGTCCGGGGAGTTGGAAGCCATGTAGAAATATCCAATGTCATTTTCTTATTTCCAGATATGGTCAAGAATTACTCTAGGTTTTCTCCATGAAACAGGTTTCCCTCACTTTCCTACACACCTTCCCCGCTCTCCCCAAGATGTACCTGGACCTAATCATTATGCTTCTACCTGGAGTTCCCAATTCCAACACAGCAATTTAGCTAGGGGCCACTTTTAGACATAGGCAAATATGTACTTTCATGGTTAACTTGAGGACTTAGGAAAGTTAAGGTACATGTATAGTCAGAAAGATACGCATATTCATTTACTGCATCCACATGAAAAATGGGTC
Source organism: Aselliscus stoliczkanus (assembly GCA_033961575.1). Lineage (NCBI taxonomy): Eukaryota > Metazoa > Chordata > Mammalia > Chiroptera > Hipposideridae > Aselliscus > Aselliscus stoliczkanus. The sequence continues at coordinate 10,641,466 of CM066733.1, forward strand.
ATCCAAATGATTTTCCTCTTGTTTCTTTAAATTTTTGTTTTATTTAAATTAGATAAGATTATTGAAAAGAAAACTACAGGTCCTACAACATGATATAAGAATTCAATTTTGTGGGATCATTTATCACGTCTAAAAAATCTGGACATTATACCTCACCTCCTCCCAAATTCATCGAGTGACAAATGTCGAATGACAGTTAGGTGTTTGCAGTGCGTCTACTTATATTTGCTAAAAGTGAAACGCTTCCCTTTATGAGTATCAATGTCACCCAGGATAATATGGTTAAGTTGCTGATGTTTATAGGTTTACCTTCTTTCAAACGATGCAAATTTAAAGTTTCATTGAAACCTCTTTTCAATATTAGGACAAAAAGTCCATAGTACATTTTCATATAAAAGACAGGAAGGGAAGCTATAAAGTCACCGTAAAATAAAGCAAAACTGACTAGCTGGCTTTGTCTTTTTAAACTGCACCTTTAACAACAACACCACAAACCAAGTGAAATTGGAGAGAAATATGTTAAAGGCACTTTTCAGAGTTAAAGACAACAATCAGCTCGTCATAATTAACTTCATAACCAAGGAAGGCGAGAGTAAGCAACACAGCGATATCCAAATCCACAGCTTGAAAGATGGAGCTCAAGTGGATGAAAACTGAACTTGGGCCAGACGGCTTTATTCTATTCACCGTGTTCCATAAATCAAGCAGAAGAATATCTGTACATCAGCACTGCTGTATATTAGATCTGTTTTATTGGACTGAATGCATTATTTCATGAAGTGAACTTTCTCCACAAAATAGCACGAATAAAGAGATGTGAATTATATATGTGCTTCATCACAATGTACTATGCTCTATTGACTCTCATTTTACTGCTGCTCCTGCCGATATGACGAACCTGCTTCCCATCCCTTGAATCTAGCACGTGTCAGTCTCGAGGAAATTATTCCAGCAAGACTGTGTGCTTTGCACTTTTACCTTCCGTCTCTCACTGAAATTTTCCCATTGCCCTGACTACATGAACCTACTTGGTCTAGCTTCCGATAATTACGCCTCAATTTTTGAGCTGAAACAAAAAGTAATTCAGGTGAGCAAATTATCTGTAGGAGCCTTGCATTCACCACAGAGAAACGTTAAAAAATTAAGTATACGATGGCGGGATATAAAGATGGCAAAATTCTTTAGCCAAGTTAGAAATAAAGTATGTAAATTGCTCTGTAATATCCCACCACTTCTACAAATACCACATGCAAAAAAGGAAGACCCAGAAGATAGCTTCAGTGCAGATGCAATCGCTGCCCTGGGCTGAGATGCGGGGGAGAGGGAGAGAGGGCGCGTGCAACTGCTCATGGCATGATTCATAGACGTATATATCAGAATAGTTCTCTTGGCCAAGTATTTATTAAAAACCCTCACCCAGGTCTGCTTATAAACAATTTGAGAAGTCATACATTATAATATTCATGGCCGTGTTCAAGGAGTGACCTTCTGAACTGACTTTATTAGGAGCTATAAAAAGTGCTAGCTAATAAAACACAAGGGCATTTAGCTGATTTCTAAGATTTTACTTTCTAGGCTTCTCACCCCCTCCCTTCAAAAACACCTTCGTGCTGAGGATCAGAACTCTTTTGGGGTCCACCCAGACAACACAGAAACCCCAAAGCAAAGGCAGCAAAAATTGATAATTTATAACCCACTGCCTCCTATGGCCAGACTTGCAAGTCATGCCACTGAGCATCTGTGTGTTGTGGTTTTTTTGTTGTTCAGTTATGTGCCTACAGTTTTGGGGTGGTTTTATTCTCTAATATGTATTCTACAAAAGCGCATGCATTCCCTGAAATTAGCTAGACCGGAATCTTATAATAGTATCCAGACTGTGAATAAAATTGTACTTATTCACTTAAAATTAATATCCTTTCCTTGATTCTCTGTGGAATTCTGACAAAACATTGGATTTAGTGTTCGCACACCTAGGTGTTTTAATTCAGCAATCGTGGCTATCTTCGAACTACAGCAAAGAGAGATCAGAAAATGTGTTGCTCACAGCCTAACTGACATGAACCTGGACGGAGTTCGTCGTAGCAGAAAGAACTAAACAATTATCAAGGCTACTAAAGAACTCAAAATATACAACAGAATAAAAGGAGGCTTGTGGAGGAAAAAAACCTTTCTGATTCTAACCACACATTCATTTTACTCTTGATGCAAGTTTAATTGTATGTATACATATATATGAAGTTGTCCTACTTCAGAATCAACTCCTGACTCAAGTGCTCAGTTAAAAGCCATTTTACTAACTTAAGTAATGAAAGGGAATGCATGCCATGTTTCAAAAAAAAAGGGAAGTTTTGTTTTTTGTTTTTTAAATGTGAAACTTGCAACTTTAAAATTCCCTTCACCTTTGGCTCAAATGAAAGCTGGCCTACATTGGATATTTAACTGAAAAATAAATAGTCTCTAGTATGTCCAGTGAATGCTTACATGAAGTAGATATAGTGGATCCTGGACCTAATTACTATTCTGTAGGATGAGCCTCTTAGAAATTGTCCCCCCTTGTCTGGGTCTCATATTTCCTACATTCAAAGAAAAGCTTTTATCAATTTCTAAATGTCCTTCTGAGACCCAGCCCATCAGAAGACCTGGGTCACTTCCAAAAACTGCACGTTCCCAGGTGCCATTCTAGTTCTGTGACTCAAAATTGCCGGAGGTGATGCTGAGGCAGCTCCTTAGGCAAAGCCTGGAGGTGCTTCATCACCTGAGCAGATGAGCCTGGATCAAGGCCTTTCAGCCCCAACAGGCTAGAACATTCCAAGGCCCCCTGCAGGAAATGACATCCTGTGGGACAGGAATGAGGGGGTGAGGCATGGTAAGTACAGGGTGCCTGGCAGGCATCAGCACTGTTTAAAAGGAGGACAGGGTTGCCACTTCTTTAAACAAAGGCTGCCTCCCTTTCCCTCTCAGGACTCTCCTACCCCCTGCTGGTACCACCCAGAATTTCTCACTTCTTTGCCACATTCCTGTTACTATGGAGACAGAAGCCAGAAGCAGCAAGCAGCAAAGATGCAAACACAGAGCTGGCTCCTAAAAGTGGGGAAGGAAAGAGGAAGGTCAGAAAAGGCAAGCAAGTGGGAGTTAAAAGGGAAAAAAAAGAAAAAAAAACCCACAAATCTCCACAAGACAGGGTTCCCAGTACATGTGTGTATACAGGGGCTGGCGAGCAATAAAATAAAGCCCAGTAAGTGCAGAGGAGAGAAAGCACTGGGAATGGTGGAGAACAGGACAGTGTGACCCATCTAAGAGGGTCACCAGCAAACTGCGATTATGGCAGAATAAGAGCCAAGATGTCATATCTACCAATTTTTTCAAGAAAAGCCAGGGATCTATATTCTATTTTACTTGAAATACCAAACATTTAAGTGTTCATATCTAATTAAAAAAAAAAGAAAAATTAAACTCCACCAATCCAAGCAGCCTCCATCATGTATCTACTACCCTAGGAGACGTGTGGATTGTGAAAAGGTGGCCAGGAAAGACCCCAGGGGAAACAAATACTACGTAGGACAACTGAAAAGGAATTGGCTCGCAGTTGCTATTGAACAGAGGACTAGCAAATCATTAAAGAATAGCTAGGACGTTTGGTCAACCCTGTACACTCATAGACTTAACTTGTTTGTTTTTAGGGAATCACTGGCTGCTATTGCCCAAATCGGAGAGCATCCAGGATACTGCTGGTAATGCTGCCATGGGAAGGATTCGCTCTTCTAGCTGCAGGGCTGCTCTGAGCAGTGAGGAAATCGGGTAATTAGCCAGGTCCAGTCGGGATCCTAACCAGCACATTCGGAGTCTATGAACTGAATACAATGTTGCATTTTGTTTCCACAGGTAGAAGAGAGTTGTGAAAATAATAGAGCAACATTAACATGCATTGAGGATCCAGTGTTGAATGTGTCAGGGTTTTGAGAATAACAAAAAATCGAGACCACAGGAGCTGGCACACAGCACTGGATACATGTCGGCCATTGCAAACATCTCGGTTAGCCCTGACAGCAACTCCAGGAGAAAAGAATTTGTGTAATCCTGATGTGAGAAATGAGGACACAGATTGCGAGAGCTCGCAAAGTGATTTGCCAAAAGTACCTAGGGAGCAGTGCAGTCAGGTTGGGGAGCCTCTCATCACTCGTGTACACTCCTTGTGATGAGAGGAGAGGGTGTAAGAGAAAGGGCGGTCAGGCATCCAGCTGCTGACCTCTACCCTTCCAATGTGGTTCAGAGAAACCCAGGCATCAATCACACTGCACCTATCTGCTCATTAGGGCACAAAGAGGGTGGTGTAAACATTCAGTTGTCTTTTATTACAGTCTGTGAGGAAAACGGTGTGCTTGCTGTATTTAAGACCTTGAGAAATCACAAAGGTCTTGGGTCTCTAACTATTGGATGGATTATCAGGGAAGAAGAAAGTACGTTGGTTCAGCTTCCCACACAGCAAGTTGCAATGCCACCAAGAGAGATAGTTGTGCTACAAGCGCAAATCTACAGCACATGTAAGTCATGCACATGGACACACATGCGCGTACACACACACACACACACACACAATGATGGAGCTGGCTTGGATGACGAGACTAAAATTAGGTACAACTCTGCCTCACCGATCAGCTTAGATGGCTGTGTTACGATATTTCATGTCCAGCTAGTAAGACATTTAGGTCATGTTTTTTAAAGCCTCAGTAGTAACACAGAAATACCCAATACAATGCAAACACAGATTCAAAGAATTTTAGACTAGAAAGTGTCCCTATAAATAATATCATATAACACTTTCATCTAATAACTTAGAAAATTTTGATCTAGAAAGAACGAGAATACAAGCCTCAAATCGCCTTGTCTCCTTTAGTGGCAGCGCTGAGACAGCTTGGGATGGATGGCATAGATGAAATCAAATGGAGTGCTAATCACTGTAACTAGTGGCCTTCACTAAACATGATTTCATTTTCTAAGAAAAAAGTACCTGAAAAGTTAATAAATATGACTACTTGCTGTATATATTCACTACACATAATCATATATATTGTTTAATGGGTCTAGTATATTGAGCTCTGACATATTTATAAGAAAAACACAAACATCTGTCTATAAAAATTGGCAAAATAAATTTAGAAAAGAAATACTAATCAAAGATGTTTGAATCAAAGGGCTACCTTTCTTTACAAGGCAAAGAGGAAAAACATGATAAAAACATATTACTGGTAAAGAGATAGGTAAATTGGGACAAAATATACTGTTTCCGTGGAGAGAATTTTCACCATATGGTTGAAAATATATCATATATATACATGCCCTTAGATACATTAATTCTAATACTGGAGATTCATTAAAAATAAAAGTCATCTAAAATGCATGAATAAGGGTGCTCATTTTAATGTGTCTACTAGAAAATAGAAAACAATTTAAATGTCATACTAGTAAAATAAATTATAGCATATTTATTCTATGACATGCTTACACCACCATAAAAAAATTATATTGTTCTGTATTTATGTGCATAATAGTAAATTTTTATAACTGAGAAGACTATATATATATATATATATATATATTTATATATTTATATATTTATATATATATATATATATATATATATATATATATGATATCATTTAGGTAAAAATTTTATATGGTATGACTAAAGAGATGTCAGGGACAATGTGCACCAAATTATTAACATTGATAATCTTCGATGTAAGTTTTTAGATGACATTTACATTCTTCTGTATATACATTTCTGAATCATTTAAATCAAATTTAAATGACCATTCATTATAATCAGGAAAATTATATATATTTTTGTTTTGTTTTTATTTTTTAAGATTTTATTGGGAGATTGGGGAAGGAGAACAGACAAGTTGCTGTCCTTTTGATCTTCAGTCTACTTGTGGAGGGCATCGCTTCACTCGCCCATGTTGGTATTATGATCCTTGCGCTCTTCCTGGATGAGGCAGTCAGTCTCTGGCCATTGGAAGGACTCTGACTGCAATTCAATGCAGCTCTCTCCAGCTGCCAGCCACTCATGGCAGCCCATTGCAGCTCACTGCAGTCCAACCCCAGGTCAAGGAGCTTTTATTCACAATCTTAGTTCCAGAGGGCGCAGCATCACTGGCCCATTTGGGAACCAAACCTGTGGCCCTTCTGCTCAGAACTTGCGCTGCTAAGCCAACTCTTAACCACCTGAACCACTTGGCCAGCTCTCTAAATAAACATATTTTTGTTTGAATATTTTTCATAATTAAAAGTACTTTTTCTTAAAATAATTTTAAAAAGCATAAGATACTCTATACCAATAGCATAGCTTTTTTTTTTCCAAAATAATTATTGTTTACCATTTTTAAAAAAGCAAGCAGAGGGCCAGCCAAGTGGCGCAGTGGTTAAGCGTTGGCTTAGGAAGCCAGCGGCCTTGGTTCGGGTCCCACATATGAGGGCCAGTGACACTGCTCTCAAAAAAAAAAAAAAAAAGCAAGCAGAATCTATTTTATGATCCTAACACACTTTGCAACCAAATCAGGTGATAATAAATACACATGTTCAGAGATTTACTGAGAGACATCACCCCTACCTTGTGGAGTGAACTGGCTAGTGAGTGTTCCCTACATATTATTTTCGAAAGCATTAAATGATAAATTTGAGTACTATGAGCCATGACAACATTTATACCTGAAAAAAAAGTAATTCCCCAAAATTTAAATTAAAAAAAAGGAAAGATATAATATCTTAGTAATTCACATCCCCTCAAAATGTTCCCCAACCCCTGTCTGAATACAACTCTAGATTATATAGGATAAAGTCATAATTCAAAGGATCTAAGTGGAGCTATGGAAATCTGAAATTTTTCCAGAAGTGCTTGAAGAGACTCTTAAGAATTAAACAGCATACAAACTCTTATGTCCTTAGTCTCGTTCCAATGATAAAGTTGATAAGTGATATCTGTTCTTTCACTTCCTGAGGGCTGTGCTAGGACCTGAGATATAATCGCACCATCACAAAAATGGTGACTAATCTGGGGGAAACAAACAAACAAACAAACGAAAAACAGCAATGGGATCTCCTTCTATGAGCGCATTCACTATGTTACTGCCGTTTTCCAAAAACTGTGGTGAGAACTGATAAGAACACAGCTTGGCTTGTACTTGAGGATTGAAGGTCACTTGGCGTGGGGTTTTACCAAATGTGGAAGCTTCCTGCCTGCACACTTCTCTGTAGGTCAGAAGGCACACATTTCAGGACACCCCATTTTCCTCACCTCAGATACAGCACCCATCCTGTCTCCAAAAGTCTAAGGGGAACACTGAGAATCAGAAAAAAAACAGCTACTATCGGGGCCTCTGTTAAAGACTGGCTCCTTTGTGCAGGGGCAGGAATGTGTGGGTTCAAGAGGGCAGATTTCACACTGAAACAGACCAGGAGTCACACATTCTTTATCATCCTTTGGCCAGAGAGAAAATGGTAACCTGTGGTCTAATGAAATTGCTAGTAGGAGAGTGATGCTAAGTAACAACTGGCACTCAGCTTCAGAGTCAAAAAGACAAGAAGGAAGAGTGGACACTGTGGATACCTGGGGAATACAGGATGCTAAAAGAGAGAGCGCTTCAACTCAGTTCAGCAGAGCATCGTTCTGTGGAAATGCAGACCTCGGGCTGCCAACATTTCTTTTCTTTCCTTTTTTATTTTATGTTATTTTTATGAGAAGCTGCAAATTTAGTTCTATTCAAATCTATTAGATTTTTTTTTTTTTTAGCTGAGCCATCCTGCCACCTGTTGGCAGCTCAACGGCAACTCAGCTCGGGCTGGCCTCGAACCGCTGTTGCTCAGAGCTCAGCTCGCACTCTTGAGCGAGCTCTTAACCAACTGAGCCATTCGGCCGGCCTGATTTTTTTTTTTTAATTGAGACACAATTGACCTAAAACATTATGTTAGTTTCAGGTGTACACCACAATTATGCGATATTTGTGTATCTTGTCAAATGATCACCAGAATTAAGTCTAGTTAATATCCATCACCACACATAGTCACAATTTTTTTTTCTTGTGATGAGAATTTTTGGGGGCCGGCCGAGTGGCGCAGTGGTTAAGCGCTGGCCTTGGAAGCCAGCGGCCCCGGTTCGGTCCCACATATGAGGGCCAGTGACACTGCCCTCAAAAAAAAAAAAAAAAAAAAACAAAAACCTTTAGGGCCAGCCGAGTGGCGCGGCGGTTAAGCGCTGGTTTGGGAAGCCAGCGGCCCCGGTTCGGGTCCCACATATGAGGGCCAGTGACACTGCCCTAAAAAAAAAAAAAAAAAAAAAAAAAAAAAGAGAATTTTTAAGGTCTACTCTCTTAGTAACTTTCAAATACACAATACCATATTATTTCTACTTGGTTCCTAAATGTGAGCAAACAATGTTTTTCAATCTTATATGGACCAACACTGCATGAGGCAAAATGAAGTAGGGTCATGGTCTGTGGGCCACCAGGTGTAACTAATGATTCAGATATACAATCTGGAGGGCAAAGCTATTCAAATCAGTGCCCACAGTAAAGCCTCTTCAACTATGCATATCGACTTGTTTGATGGGGAGTTTCATGGGCAAGATGACATTGGAGAAAAAGGAAAGAAAGGATAGAGATGAAGGGAATTTAGAGAGAAAGCTGATCATAACCAAAAGGGTACAGACATGCAAGCCTTTGTCTTTTCATTTTTCTTGTTTTAATGTAGAAATTCAACCAAGTTGAAGGATTGGCTATGGGATAGGTAGAGTGGTATGGGGTAGAAAAAAAACATCTAACTAATTGAAAGTCTATTGTATAGCGCGCTACAGTGGGTACTTGACCTATGTTTTCATATTTAATTCTAACGATAATATGGTAACAATGCTATTCTCTCATAGATGTGGAGACTAATGCTAGCAGACATTAACTGACTTATAATCCCATGACACACAGCTGGGATTGAAGTTCATTAATGTTTGATGACACAACTCAATTTCTTTCTCATCCAGGCCTGTGTAAGACTGGAAAGCAGGTTGGAATTATAGTCTAATGGGGTAGTCACTAGCCACATATGGCTATTAAAATGTGGCTAAATATAACTGAGGAACTTAGCTTACAATGTGATTTAATTTTGATTAGTTTATTACTACAATTTTTAAAGGATGCTCAATTATTTGGAGTGCTTGGAAAGTCATTGGAAAACCTTTCAGTATGTGATGAACAACTTGGATATAGAAATGTACTTTTTTTAACCATAAATTTTTGTAAACTCCAAATATAAATTAAGTATCTGATGAACATTTGCCATCAGAATTGAGATATACTCTGTAAAATACATGTTGAATTTCAAAGAACTGGCATTAAAAAAAAAGGAATTTAACATTTAATTTTTTGCATCCTTACATATTAAAATGATGATATTCTGAATACAGCTTTTTACTGTGGCCAGTAGAATATAGGTAGCTTGTATTCCATTTCAATTCAATTGTGTAAGTGTAGATCAGTGTTTCTCAGCCTTGGCTTACCTTGGAATCAACTGGAAGCTGGATAAAAATATCAATATCAATGACTGTTTGGGGTGGGATCTGAGAGCTCATATATATTTTTTAAAATGTCTCAGTGATTCTAATGTGTAGCCAGCACTGAGGGGCCAAGCCAAAGTGACTGAACTTGATTGTGCAAACAATGAAATATGCTGATGGATTTTCAAAGAGGAAGTAGAGGTTGCTACAGGAAGTTGTAGAAAGCGGATCTAGGATTCCTGGGCTGGGTAGAGGATTCCCCTCCATGGTCCAGCCCTCTTCCCTCTCAGCCTCATCGTCACCATTCTGCCCCTGGCTCACTAGCATCCACTCACAATGGCTTTCTTTCAGCTCCTTGAAACAGCCAAGCTAGTGCCACCTGAGGACTTTCATACCTGCTCTTGCTTCTGCCTCCAAAGCTCATAGCACAGATCCTTACATGGATGGCTCCACTCTGTTACCCCTGCCTGCTGCCCAAACCTGACTCCATAATATAAAGTAGTCCCACCAGCACTGACTCTCAGCGCCCCTCACTCCCATCTCCGTTTCATTTTCTGAATGACCTTGATACTGCCTGACAACCTCTTGCATATTGGTGACTTTAGGTCCATGGGAGCTCTTGTCTCCGATCCATTCTTCTATCCCCAGAGCCTAGAAGAGTGACCAACAAACTGGGGAACCTCAATAACTATTTAATGAAAAAAAAATACACATATGAGATTTAACAACAAACTATATAACCACAATGCTTTCATTTTCAAATAGTTTACCAAAAATGTGAGAAAAATTTTCCAAAGTCTTAGAGATAATAATGCAATCTAGAAGAAATACTCAGATATTGATTAATATTCACATCTGATAAATCTCTGCTCTTAAGGCTAATTAGATTGTTTGTGCCTTTATTTGAATAGCCTACTACCTTGATATTAAAGTTTACATTAAAGGGTTTTTTTTTTCCTTTAGTGAAATGTCAGACTTGTGAATTTTTAATATTTTCAATATATAAATATGTATTTATTGGTACTTCCCATTTGCAAGCCTTCTGGAATAATTTGCTTTTAGAAGGGAGGTCTTGCCCAGAGAACCAGTCATTAAGGGAATTCTGCTCTCTGTCTCAACAGTAGAAAAGAAAAATGCAGCTAAATCTAGACATGAAGACTTATTTTAATATGTGGCTCATTTACTCTCTGATCATAAATTGGACACTTTCACTTCACAATTTCTATTTTGGACATACAGATGCATTCTCGGTGAACCTATCAGCTTGGGGGTGCATAAAACTGAAACGATAACAGAGAGTGGTTTTGAAAAGAGACTCTTTTAATTCATCGACTGTCTGATTCTACTGCCGTTCTGGTCCACAGTGTAAATATAAATAGTCACCCTTCAGGGACACAGGGACAAAAGAATAACATTTTTATTAGATGCATTTCACCTTTGAAAATTATCTACCTTTTTACACTCATACAGGGAGTTCACAGGACCGCTATCACATCTGATTTCTCTGAATCTCAAAAGGTTTTCCAAGAACCCTGGGAGGGTTTGCGTCCACACAAACCAATAAAAGGATTACAGTTATCCAGGTGTAGCACTTCCTCATCTGTGGCAGATGTGAGTAATACTCTTCACATTCTTAAGCCAAGCACAATTCAAGGAATTACTAATGTAAGCTAATATCCTCCACTTCATTTTAACCACTTCAGAATCTCACGCATTAAAACACAATAAGCTGGAAATTGCTAAGGAAGGTTAGTTGCATGGGTGTGCAGGAATTCCTGTTACTGTCCTTGGATTGAGCCCAGTAGTGCAGTGTTAGAATTATTACTCCTCATCTGTCAATTGCCAGAATTTTAGGAGCTAAAACTCTCAGAAGGGGGGGTAGAGCATTCAATAGGGCCAGTGGGTAGTAAGTCCCAGAGGTTTTATTAGCATGTCACAGCTCTGAGGGAAGGTTACCATTTCATGTGACAATGCCGTGGCAAAGTATCTGTCAATCTGAGAGTAAATAGCTTCTTTACTAACGTAGTGTACATTCAAAGCTCTATTAAAGACCTTCATGCTATCATATATGTAAATTCCAAATCGCTAAGTAGGCAATATAGTGAGGATCCGAAAGCCCAAGATCTCCAGGGAAAAGTGACATAAATTAGGAAAGAAGGACAATGAAGAGTGTAGGGGACTATGCAGACTAGAGGGTACATGCCCCATGGGAAGGGGCCAGAAACTTCATGTCCAGCTTGTTCCTGCCACGTAGGCGCAGTTTTCCAAATCTTTTAATTTTTCAAACGAAAATGACAATTTGTATTCCTATGTAAAATTTCCAAATTTTACAAGATAATACCCATTTTTATAAAGATACCATGTGAATTGAGTTGCCAGATTTAGCATGTAAAACTAAAAGACATCCAGTTTAGTTTCAGATAAACAATGAATAATATTCTAGCACAAGAATGTTGCAAGTATTGCATAGGACATGCTTATACTAAAAATGACTGGTCGTGTACTCTGAAATTCAAATTTAACTGTGCATCTCTATTGTATCTGGCAATTGCTGTGTCTGGCAATCATATGTGTGAACCATATTTGCAAACTAGATTCATCACTTGGGCTGCACTAACTTTAAAATAATCCTGCCTTGATGAATTCCAATGGACTCTTCTTTTGGGCATTCAATTTGAACTACTATAGTAGAGTTTGTTATTCAGTTACTAATTTTCTGTTTCTTGTGGTGGAGGCTGTCTTGTTTTAACAAGTAGATGCTTAAGTCCCTTGAATGTAAGAACCTCCTCCTTTGGTAGCAAATCCACAGAGGTACGTTCAGGAGCAGATAAAATATGATATAAAGACCTTCGATACAGGTGTTAAAAACCATAAGCTTATGTAAATTTGCATTGTAAAGACAATTTGGACAATTTAATCAAGGACAAAATAACAATAATAACTAGCATCTGCTAAGTATATATTATGTGTCCGATCTTGTTCGGAGCACTTTTTATGCATTGAGTTACTTAATCCTCCATTTCTGTGAATTGTTGGTAGTTGCATTATTCTCACTTTCCAAGTAAACTACTGAGTCACAGAGAATTTATAGCTCTCTTGCCCAAGGTCACACAGTTGGTACATGGCAGAACCTGCATTTGAATTCAGCTGTTCTGGTTCCATCATCTAAATAAGTGCTCTATAAACTTTTAAAACAGAGCAGGAGCCTTTAAAGTACAGGCAACTCTAGGCACAGTATCCATCACTTTTACAGAAAGGTGAGGCACAGAAATTTTATTTAGTTTAAGGTTTATGAACAACAATGTGCTAAATCGAAAGGAGCAACATATGGTGTAATTTGTGTTGCCCTTTTTGCATGTAGAGAGCAAAAAATGTACAGCAACATGAAGGTGAGACGCCAGGCTTATGGTCAGAAGAGTAAAACATTAGCACTGGCTTTATGAGTGGTTCTGTGAATTTTATGTTCTGTGCATTCCACAAAGTAATGGGAAATTAAATTAACACAGTTCTTTATAGCATTTTAAATTTTTACCACAATTAATTTCCTGTACTACTGTATTTTTGTGCGGCAGCAATCATGGAAGTAAATTTAACTCAGATATATAATTCCTTTCCCAAATCAAATAAATAACTTTTTTTTTTTTTTCCTGACTGACTACATGAGAACTCAGCTGTCTGCCTTAATTTATGTGAAAGGTCCTGGGGCAGAGGCCACAATTATACTTTAAAGTGAGACAAAGTTTGGGTCTCCTTTTAAGGGTGCTCTCTATCCCTTTAATAACTCCTTCAAAAAAGACCTTCATACAATGAATATGCGTACTGCAGACACGACAGATAGGCCAACATTCCTCTTTTTCTTGGATGTTTCTCTGCGAAATCATCTATGGGCAAATTTTGGTAAGAACAGCTAGCTAGGGAAGGTAATTCATTTTGCCTCTGACTCAAACCAACAGACACTTGTATCTCCAAAAGGAAGACTCAATCAACCAATAAGGTGGGCTCTTACAAATCACCTGGTCCACGCTTTATTTTACAGATAAGAAATTGAGGTCCAAATGGTTGAAATGACTAATATAACCTTTGGCCCCTCTTTGGAGAGGTTCCTTGAGATTTCCTGTGTTCTACCTGGTGAGGCATATAGTTTGCCATAGTCTAGGATAGGGAACGCTTAGGCAGAATAAGTACGCCCAGGGACTGCACATCTGTGAAGTTTTTTCCTTGCCTGTAAAATGAGAGAGGAGAAAAATGTATTTCCAAGTTTCTTCCGAGCATTCTTAATACTCTGTAACTTCCAAAATGATTTCCGATAGCTTGAGTCATCAGGCATATAGAATGTTGACTTTTAAGTGCCTCAGTGCACAAAGCACAATTCTTCTTAAACTCAATGCTGACTACCTACTCACAGATACATTATATTCCCAAAAGTGCTTGTGAGAAAAATTCTACTTGGAATAATTTTCCCATAGAAAATGTGTTCTATGTGCTGACATGACAGGATGGGACAGAAAATAAAGATGTTAATACTAGGTGAGTATTTCTCATTTCTGGGCACAGGGCTAACTTTATATCAAGTTTAGAAACAGGGAAAATCTTCTTGACAATCTCCCATTTTTGATTATCCTTCCTCCATTTCCCATCATTCACTTTTTCCCCTTCCCTTACTGATGCCACCTCCTACCCTCAAAGGGCTAAAATTTGGTAAGTTATTTACTTGCTCTTGGCCCTGAATAGAATTTTTTTTCCCTTGTTTTAGAAGGGAAGAAAACTTAAGTTAATTAACTCTGATTGTGAGGGCTTGAGAACCCCCAAATCATCATAGAAATATTCTAAATTTTTAGAACCTGTGTTGTTTGCTCCTTCTGTGAAAAGTCCAAATTGCTCAGCAGGATCTTTCAAAATCTCTCCACAACCAACCTTATCAGCCCATTTTGATAATGATTCAGTGGTGTATGGCAAACGCTTTGCCAGTTATGTCTTTTTTTGACTTCACCTATATCACTTTCTCTGGAAGGCCCCCTCTACCTAAAAAAACATCCATCAAAACTATTGAAACACACAGAATGCCTGTGTTATTTCTTACAGCTTATCTCAACATGTATTTTTTTTAATTAAAACAAACAAACAAACAAAAAACTGTTGAATCATTGCTACTCTTTTGGAGATTCACCCCAACCCACTACATTAGATTATGAAGCATTTTTTTCATAGGTTTTCTCATTTGATTTTTAACAAGCCTCTAAAACTGCCAGGAAGGGTATTATTTGTCTCATTTTACAAATGTGGGAACTGAAGCTGCAAGAGGGGAATTGCTTTTTTTCCCAAGATCAACTAGACTGGTACAGTCTTCCAGATCTCTGTCACCTGGTTGCCCTCTTCAGATCATCCTTATATTTTCTTTCACTTTTGTTTGCCTTCGATACTCTAGATATGGCCCCCCAAATATTTCCATGGGAATGAGGGTAAATGGAGATATAGAGATTAGATTGAAGTAGAAATCTCATATCCTCACATGTTATATGCAGTTTTGCACATGTGGACACATGAATGAGTGATTACTTACATGTGTTCCTATAATTAAAATCTTTTTTCTTTTCTTGTGGGTTATTCTTCTTAGTAGAACCAAAGGGAATACCCCATGATCAAAATACATTTAATTAATTTCTTTATGACTCAGAGATGATGTCTGGTTGTATTTTATATTTTTTGAAAAGTAGAGTTAAAAAATATAGAACTGATAAGATGGCTTTTCTGCTATTAAGCTCTCTGATAATTAGTTGTATTGTTGTCTGCAGTGTAAAGCTGAGCACCTCCCTCTTTGTGATGGGTGTAACTCTGACCTACTCAAAAGAAACAGGAAAACCCAACCTATTTTACTTGTGGAGTAACAGGAGCTGTGATATATTACCTCAGGGGAAATTGACTGCACAAGTCTTCTTATATGCATTGTAGCTCATTTAATGTTAATGAAGGTGATTGAGTGGCTTTATATACTTTTAATCTACTTGCACATTTTATAATTAAGAGAAGAATATATTATGGAAATTAAGAACCTTAAAAGATGATATAATGTCATTTCTTATATTAAAGATAAACATCTGAGAATCACATGTTGATAAATGGTTAAGGGTCTCTCTTATATTTTCTCTTTTCCTAGGCCCTTTAGCCTATCTTTATCGACCTTGACTTGTTGTCATCTCTAACAGGTTAGCATGTCAGTTAAGACAAGATGTTACTTTCATATGTAAGTGTCAACATGATCTTGGGGAAAAGGTTTCTAGAATGCTATGACAACCCAAAATAAGACAAACTTCCTGAAGGTATTCATATTACAGAGAATAGATTTTAAAACTTTGTACTAGAAAACATCCATTGTAAAGTTTTAACAATTGTGAATTTTAATATCTCTTTAATCTATAATATGGCAAATATAGAAATTCAGCTAGTATAAATGTTTCTGGTTGAAAATATATATATTAAAATTTCAACTAATGTATAGAATCAGAAGCCTACAAATTTGGAGTAGAGAAATTTGGAAAACTAGAATCTATGGACCACCACCTATCATTGTAAATAAAGTTTTACTGGAACACAGCCATGCCCATTCACTTACCTATTGTCCCTGGCTGCTTTCATGCTATATTGGAAGAGTTGAGTAGTTCACTGTGATAAAGACCTTATAGTCCACAAGGCCTAAAATATTTCTGTTCACTCTTTCTTTGGATACATAGCAAAAGTAAGGGCAAGAGATAATGAGCAGTCCAAGGTTGGACAGATTATTTTTAAAGTGTGATTGAAAATATATTCTTATAAACAAGCCCTGATACTCATCACAAGAGACAATACAGAAACTCTGGCTTCTGAAATTAAAACAAAAACAAAAACAAAACCTGGGTTGAAGTTTAGGGACCATTGATAAAGTAGTTATAAGGCTTTATAGGTTACCCAGACTCTCTGTAGCAAACAATTAGTTTTTCCCAGAATCCTTTCATGCCTTCCTCCTTCTCCATGGAATGTCCACTGTGTTCAGTTATCCCACCTTCCTCATTATAACCAAAGGCAGGGGAGAAGAAAGCTGACCCTCAGCCCCACCTTCAGGCTTGAGCTCTAATTGGTATCAACTTATCATAGTAATTTCCTTCCCTCTTACCAGTGATTGGCTCTGGATTGGGCACAAGATGGGAAATGGCAGATGTGATTTGAATAAAGCTTTGCTACAGAGGTTTCTTGGAGAATTCTTCCTTTCTCCAGAGACTAATAGGGGGCCCGTTTCTCTCTCTACCACTGGACACGAACAAGAAAGTACTTTGCTCCAGTGAATCTTGATGGCACTTTTCTAAGCGTTAGGGAAAAGAGTCTGAGGATAATGCTGGCACAGAGCTGAGGGTAGATTGAGGAGAATGACAAAAAAGAAAAAAAAGTAAGCCTGAACTCTAACCAGATCCTGCCTGAGTCTCATATATTTCTAGACTTACGATTATATGACAAAATTTCCTACTGCTTTCATTAGCTTCACTCAAACTATTAGTTTCACTCAAACTATCCTTTGTAAGTAAAGGCAACTGGATACGTAAAACACTCTTCTAAATTTTAGAATAAGAATATACCTATCTCACAGTGCTGTTCTGAGGGTTACATGAGCTAATATAGCTAGTGTCTGGCAAACACGAATACCAATTTCCACTGGACGAAATGTTTAGAAAATGGCCAGATATACTAATATTGTGTATAAGTAATGATGGGCTCTGCATACCACCTTTATAGTAAAAAATAATATAACTTTTCTATTGCAATATAAATAATTATATTGCAGCATTTCTGGATAAATAATTCAAATTTTCCCCCTGGTGTTCTTTAGCTATATAGCAAAAGGAGCACAAGAACACTGGGTTAGAAATTGGTCTGTTTATTTTGTCAAAATTAACCTAGTTGAAATATATTGATTCATCACAGTAGACATGAAAAATCCCGCAAGTATAATATTCAAGATGAAGAATTTTTATTTGTAATAAGACCAGAAAGGGAAAACACCTACTACTCAATCAAATATCTAAAGGAAATACTTAGAATGTATGTATTTGCCACCTTATAAAGTCCAGGCAGGGAGGGCAGGAAGCTGAGAGAATTTAATTTGGGGCATGAGCAGGTATTTGAATCTGAAGCATGACTGTTAACAGCTGACAGGTATCTCTAAGAAACCCCCATGAAAAATAACCCCCTGAAATCCAGGTATCATTAAATCCCATTTCCTCATTAGGTAGTAATTATGTGGGCTTTGGAGTCAACAAAAGTGTCATGCTCTCCATGGGGTAATCCATCCTGATGTCATTAGGGTGAGTGATTTTATTAAAAAGAATGGAAGCATTTTTCCTTTATCCTCTCTCCCCAGTACAGTTCTAACAATAAGAGAAAGTTCACAGCCATAGGAAATACATCCACCATAGTTTTACAGCTAGCTTCAGTTTCATCAGACAGGGACCTGCTCGTGTTTATCAACTTTTTTCATTCAACCCAAAAATTAGAGGAGAAAAAGAAAACTATTTTTGCTGATGGCAAGTCAATTCATGTATTCCTTGTTTACTATATCCAAGTAATCAGGAATTCTGTTGGTTTGGGTCCTATCCCCTTTTTAATACATTCGGAAACAGGCATTAAACCCATCGAAGGAAACAGCATTAGCCAATAGAGCAGTGCACACTAGTGATTCTTCAGGAAATGACAGCAAACAGGAGGCCTCCATCTCTGTTTCGATACTGGAATTCTCCTTACTTTGTAGGCCTCTAAGGGTTATTCGTGGCAGAAAAGGGGAAAATAAATTGGTATAAGACAGGAAGAAAAGGAAATGGCTTTGGTATATTTGGAGTTAGTGCCTCGGTGACTCAACATCACAGACTAGAAAAGCAGCAACAGTCTATTTAAACCAAAGGAAGATAAAATTCTAAGAAATCATCTTGTTCTTGTCACATAATGACTTGATTTACCTACTTTCAACAGGTACATAACGGCACATATTGGTATCCTTAGCATGAAAGCACAGTTACTATGAAATGTCAAGAGGTCCAACAAACAAAAACTAACTGAAATATATAAATACTTTCCAGGAATCAAGTATTATCTTACACAATAATAATTTTCTAAGTAATGGGTAAGAACTTTTTTTCAAGTTTAATTTATGTATAACTCACTAATAAGAGGACCATCCAGTAACACTGGGAAGTATATGAATATATAGTAAACATAGAACAAGATATATTCTTATGCTATGAGAATGACATTCCATATGCCCTTTAGAGAACTGCCTATGTTCTAAGGTGATTTCCAGGTGAAACCTCAGCCAAACACCTGCACATTAAAATATCATTGTGGAAAGAATGTTTACCACCCCTACATAATTCAATCTAAAAATGATCATAAATGTTCCCCTCTGCAAAGATGTAACTAAAAAAGAATTACTATGGTCCCTGTACTTTCATCATATTTTAGGAGATTATAACATTTTTTTTTTGGGGGGGGGGTGAAGCTGTGTTTTTAACCCCTAAAATAACCAGAAATATTTAGATGTTCAAAATATTACAGGAAACCAACAAGATACAATTAATCATGCATTTTTCTGTTCACTAATTAAATATATATGTTGAGAGCCTAGTATGGGCTAGAAGACATTTAAACCATTTACATACTTTATATATAAGCAATAAACTGTACCCAAGAAAGCTTCATGATAAAGCTAGAAAGCAGGTTTGTATAATGATAGTTTATATAAATTTTTAGATCCCTGTAATAGACAGCTAAATCATTAAACAACTACGACAGTTTTTATATACCCTTTTAAAAAGGGATTAATTTGGGTAAACCCAGCAGAAGCTTCGCACATTCACAAACACATTGATTTAGGTGAAAAGGTGAAATGTCACGTCTGGGATGGATGATGTTTGGTTTCACCCTGGTCTCTGATGATAACTCTTAGACTCCAAGCATCATTGTATCTCCAAAGAAGAGTAGGTGTAAGGATACTCAATGTAATGAAACAGGCCAGGTTTAATTCCCTTAATCGCTTGGTCAGGGCAACTGAATTGCCAGCCCCATCTGTTCACTGTGGAGTACCCAGTCTGGGCTTTCTCTTTATGTAACAGGGTCCCGGAGGCTTATTGCTTTGTTTAGTCTCTTTGGCCTATTTGTTCCTTACCTCCCCTCACCCTCCCACTCCGCTGCCCCCCAGGGGTGGAGGTGATAGGGGAGGGAGAGCCATTAAAATTCACAGCACAGGCCTGCCCTGCTATCACCTTCCCTGTGTGAATAGGCAACTAATCTTTAAACAGGACTCTGTTATTGGGCCAGATCTTTTACAATATAGTTAGTGAAAGGGGAAAAGCAGAATGAGGGAATGAAGATCCACTGAATTTAATGCTTTTTGTTTTCCATTTTCTTCCTTCGATCTAAGAGCAAATCATTAAAATCTTCAACTCTGTTGTTGAACTTAAAATACCCCAAGCCTCATTTTACCTTTTCCCCAAAACTCATCCTCAAACTCAAATTCAGTGTCACTCATTCAGAAACCCTAAGGCTGAATGTCAAGGTCTTCCTCTTATAAAGTTCAAGATCATTTAAACGAATATGATTAGTTTTCTTAGATGGCTCAAACACCAGTAAATACTCCCTAAATACTACAATCTAATACTTGCTGTTCCCAAAGTAAATTGATATAACACATTTTAATCCTGATTCTTTTTGGCAATGACAATGTGTGTGTCCTACTTCAGATTTCACTCCAGACTTCATGGTTTCTGTGTTTCACCATATCAGGCACATCCGTTTACCAATGTGCTATGTTTTCACAAGAAGCTTTTCAACATTCCCTTAGGAGTGTAATCACATCGGAAAACTTGATTATGCACTAGTCACAATGATATCTCATTGATAATCTTACAATCGAACAGTGAACAGAATTGAAAATAAACTTGCTTAGATTATAGTCAACTCTACCTCTTTCCCTCTGTCTCTGCTTAAACTTTTTCATGTGGATTGTTTTCCTGGAAAATTGGCAACCATTTATCTCTTCCATTTTCATTAAATTGGAATATTGCTATCGAACAAATGAGCTGTGTACACAGACTATAGATGGGAAAGGTGGAAAATATATGCTTCCTGAAAATAGAGCCCTTATATTTTTATTCTTTGACATGGGGCACTGGGATTGTCCTGGTCTATTTTGATGATCAAAAGAGGAGTCAATGCCATTGAAAGCCAGTATTGGAACTTTCAGGGCAGGATAGATCAATGAAATGATGGCATATTGATGAAGTAAGATTTTTTTTTGTTCTGGTAAGGTCCTCTCTGCCATTTTACAAGTCAGAGTAATCTTTTTAAGACATAGTTCAATTATACTCCCTAATGAATAAGCCCATGAAATGGCCTCTTTGTACTTTGAATACAATCTAGACTCTTTTCAAAATCCTACAAGTTCTAGTTCCCACCTACCTCTCTAACTTAACCTTGTGCAACAATTTTCCCCTTACTTCCTGCACTCCAGCCATATCAGCCTCCTTTCTCTTCCTCTAACAGTTAACCTGACATACCTAATTCACTGGAGGCCATTGCTAGCCCATAAAACTTTTTTTCCACGCAAAACAAAACTCATACACACACCCCCAGTGGATGGATACAAACCCCTCAGATACATGACTTGGCAAAAGAGACAGCCTTTGCAGAAAACAAACAAACAAACACCCGAAATGTTCTTGGAAGATGCAACACAGAACCTAATAGCACATCTTTGTAAGAGAAGTACGAGATTTCAGCCCTGCTCCCCACCTTGGCCGGGTACATTTGTGCAATGCACACACTCCACAACTTTTCCTAGCAGCCCTCACATCCCTCTGCCTGAAAGCTTCCTTCTCACTCAGATCTCAGGTCAAATGTCATCTCCTCTGAGGGTTCTCTCAGGACTACAATAAAACGCCATCACTCCCTATGCACGCCATGCTTTTATTACCTCGGCAGCATTACTACTCTCTGAAACGATTTTGCTTGCTGGTTGTTTATATGTTATTATCTGTCTTCCCCTCACTTGAATATGAGTCCTGTCAGCATTGGTAACTATGGTGTATCCAGAACTTAAGGCGTGCCTGACGCGTTGTAAGCACTTGATAAGCACATGTTGAAACGATGGCTGGATGCAGGGACTAAAGTTTACGATGGAAGGAAATGCAACCAGTGAACATACTGAAAAGTTTAGTGATAATCTTTGTGAAAGCTTTTCATTCCGAGGGTGTTTACTCTGAGACGTTACAAGGCTTCTATTGAGTCAGGAATGGTAAATGGCCAATACAATCTGCTAACGTTCTGTCAGCTGAATTGTTTTTGTCTTCTATCTTCTGACTTTTATAGTTACTGAGAGGCCAACTCCATGAGGACAAGAAACCAGATAGCAACAGAGCTATCCTTCAGAAGAGGGGACTAAGCTGACAGGTTTCACAGCCATCAACTTCCATGACAATATGCCTTCATTAACTCATGACCAATAGAACAATGAGCTTTTATACGTCAATAACCTTGATCTCCACAACCTAGTCAGAAATAATCTAATAACAAATCATACCCTGTGACATAAATCTATACTACTAACATTAGTTTCTGCGATAGGAAATGAAATCATAATATATGTCACCTGCCAAATGAGTTCACCAAAGAAATCAACATAACTCTCAATTCCTAACAGAGAAGACAAAACCTCGAACTCCCTGTCTGCCTCAAATTCTTCTGTTAACAGGGAGAAGAGGGACCCCAAAACTTGGCTGCCAAAGCAAGTGTATGTAACAAACAAGAGTGACTTCTTCTCACCTGTGCCCAATCCAGGCTTAGGTGCCCTGGCTCCATAATATGCAAGCTGGTTTCTTTCCTTCAAGGTCATGGAGAACCCTGAGACTTACTGTTATTTATATGTAAGACTCCATGTTCAAAGTCACAGCATGTGCCTCTGTATAAATGCTGAAACCCTGCCTTTGTCCCAGTTCATATGAATAAAACCCAAACATTTCCATTGAGAATTGTAGACTTTATGACCCATAGATTGGCTGAAGTTTGCCTTTGTGCGATGAAGACAGGGTTTATTAAAAAGGAGTAACAGCACAGAGAATGCCAGAGGTATAATTCATTCCTTAGAAGTTTATGAATTTTGCATTTTCCTTTTTAGTTACAAAGGCGCTCAAGATGAATGTTGTTAACCATTTCCTTGTACAAGAAAAACAGAGGATGAAGTAATAAGCAGTTAAACTACCATTGGTTCAAGAACCAAAAAGCAATCACTTAATTTTTCCAAAGAATTTATATTTCAGGGTGTCCTAAACTTCAAATAAGGAATTGCGGAATTTCACTTTAATAGCCAAGACACATTATTAGTCTGGGACAGACTACCTAATCATTTTTTTTCTTCATGTATATAAAACAAGGATAATTATATACCCTAGTGAATGTGGGTGTTATAACAAAAAAATGGTATGTTTATAAAGTGCTGAGCAAAATACCAGGCACACACTAATGCCTAACAATTTACTTGTTCATCGTTTGCTGTTGTATCACTCATCCAGTCACTCAAAAAGCTGCGGACTTCATGTTGTCATACTAAAATAATAGCCCTACTTTCATAAAAGTTGTGTGGCACAAAAAGAAAAAGTCAAAAGACACAGATTCAAAACATCTGTTTCCATTAAAAACAAACATAGTACTTCTTGTGGGAGGAATATCATTAGTGAAAATTTTAAAGGAGGAACTATTAGCTATAATGAAATAGTAGTTTGTTCAAATAGCCATAAAGTGGCAAAATAGCCAACTTTATTAGGTTTCCAAGTGGGAGATTTTTATTCACCTTTCAAAATAATTAATTATTTGCCAAAATGTAACAGTCCATATGGTCTCATTTAGCACTGCCATCCTCGTCCACATATATCTAAGAGGACATCTCTGGGCAAAGGGTTAGGCTTCCCAAAAGATCTAGTCTGTTTGTAATATTTCACTGCTGTTCTGACACTAACTTTTGCAACTGCATTTACTTCTTATGGTGCATATCTGAACTGAACAACTAAGAACTATATACTAAAACCAATAAAAAATTCAATTACATTTAGGGATAAATTCCAGCGATGTCTTTAACACTAACTTACTATATCTGAGAGGCGTAGTAGAAGCCTCTATAAAAAATGCTCCTAATTCAGTTACTTTTCTGGCCGATATTACCAGCAACCTAAAAACCAGTGTGATAGATGGAAAAAGTTAAAAATATTTCACTCTGTGGTTCCAACATTTCAGAAGCAGAGTTGCTGAGAACTAGATTTAAGCTTTAATTAGGAAACATATATATCACAGGGTTTCTCCTTTCCTATGATGGGGGGGGGTACTTTTTATGTGCATGAGTTGAAATGCAGAGCTCAATAAAAAGCGAGTTTGACAACCCTAAGGCCAAAGATGCTTTGAGGAATTTGGAGATTTAAAAGATGATCTCTGTAAACCTGGGACCATGCCACTTAATTATTCTCTCATTGAAGCTATAAACCAGAAGCAGACATCCTTTGCTTAAATATTATTAATTAGACATTTTTAACACTTTCTTCCAAAGAGAAAAGTGTGCTTAACAAAAATTCTGTTAATTATATTGCCATTTATTTGTTTTGAACAGTACATTTTTTATACTTCTAATTATTAAAAAATAAGCAGAGAAGCACAGGAAAGTGGGAAAAAAATCGGAATGGGTTAGAAAGTAAATAAAAGGTGAACAGCACACAGGGGGAAGAAGCTGAGGGAAGAATGTTTCTATTTCTTGGCTCAGATTAATCACCAGAGAATGGACTAGAGTAGGGTGTGTGTGTGTGTGTGTGTGTGTGTGTGTGTGTGTGCACCTATGCACCTGACCATTTAATCAGTACAAGCTATCAGGAGAGGAAATTCAAGCCTAACATTTAACTGTGAGGCGCACGTCTGAGTTGAAGGGGGAAATGAGTTGATCTGAGTGGCACAATGGAGTTGATCCTCTCACGTTTTCTGGTAGAAGCTCATTTTCTTCCGAGTGCTTGCTAGCCACACACTTGGGCTGCCAGGCCTCTGATCCATTTCTTCCTCTCAAAGCTGTAACTGGGGCAGCTTGCAGGACCGATGCTAAAAGCTTTGTTGTGGGAATTCCTAAAGCGTAGTCCTATAAATAGGACGCTCTGCGTTTACTCGAGTTGGGCACACTGACCCAAATAGGAACGATGCGTATGATTCATAGATGTGTACATCAATACAGCGGGAACCAAACGGGCAGGTTCCCAAGCCCTGTATGTTTCCTTAGAAACATCCTCAGTATTTTTATCTGCCTCTCCATCTAAATGACTTTGAAATAAAGTCCAAACACATGACAGCTGAAAGACAAATCATTTCAACACATATGTAGACAAAGAGTTAAGATATCCCAATACAAACACATCTTACAAATTGATAAGAAAAAGGCAGGGTACCCAAAATGAAATAGACTGCCAATGCAGAAAGATAATGCAAATCGGAAAAATGAAACTCAAACAAAACCCACACACAAAAGGAGGCCCAACTTCTCTGCAATCAGGTAAATGGAAAGGATAACAAAACCATTTCTGACTCATTAGATTTAAAAAATAATAATAATAAATGTTAATACCCAGTTGGTCGAGGGTTTGGGAAAAACAGGTAGACACACTCAACCATTGCTGGAAGGAGTATGAATTACTACCAATTTTGGGGGGATTTTCTTCCAGCTGTGTCTATTAAAATTTAAAAACTGCGTCAACTCTTTTACACAGAAACCTCAATGTTAGGAAGAATCTAGCCTACAACAGAGAAAAACAGCCACATGTAAGGACATATGTATGAGTTTGAACATTGAAGAAAAGGTTGTAAGATCTAAAAGTGTAAGCTACTTAAATGTCCATTAACAGGGAAGAAAATCTTGACACACACTGCACATCAGAGATTGAGTTCCTCAGAAACAGACCTTAAGGTGATATCTGTGCCAAAAATGATTTCTAGGAAATGCCCCTAGGGAAAAACAGGTAGGGAAGGGGCACCAGTGTGTAATCTCAAGCAGCGTCTTACAGTAGGTAACTAACTCAGTGTCATAGCGAAGTTCTGGAGACCGCCTGGGTCATGTTCAATGTTGTCCCAGATAGCTCCCTGCACCAGTCAATCATTGGTTCCTGGCAGCCCGCAACGGGATTTAAAGGAGGTTCAGGTTGAGCCAAACCCTTCAGAGAGAAGCAAGCACTAACTGGTGAGAAGCAAAGCACACCAGGAGCCTGTGGGCACAAAAATGGTGGAAAATTCCAAACTTATCTCCTGCACAATGGTTGACTACACAGACATATAACTATAGGGTTAACCATGATATGTAAGGGGACAGGAGGGAGCATAAGACCTCATTCTTTTTTTTTTTCTGGGAGTTGGGAGACTTATTTAATTATTTATCTATACAAGCCTACAGTAAAATATGAAATGATAAGCATCGAAATATTAACATAGAAGTTAACACAGGAGTGTAGGGGAGGGACAGATTGAAGGAATAGCAAGCAAAGGGAATTAGCAACACACACACACACACACACACACACATTTTGTACTTTTGTTTGGCCTATGTATGCACTGCACTCATAAATTAACAGCCAAATAAGGTAAAAGATTAAATATGATTCATTAAAATGAACTTCTATAAGCTCTTTTCCTTAAATTGGAAAAGCTCAGATTAAAATATTTTCTCAGAGTTAACAGGCTTGTCCTTTTAACTGCAAGCTGGGACAGGCCTTTGGGACTTACGTCTATATATGTGGTCCTGAAATTAATAGACAAGACATAGACATTCTGGGCAATGGGGAAATAAGGCAAAAAGAAATGGAAAAGTGTATGTTAAAGCACTGCAATAATGATATTCAAAATGCAAGCATCTCCATTATTTATAAAATTGCCAGGAATCAATAGCAGGGTAATGTGTAAATGAATTAAAATGTATTTAACAGTATTGTGTCCTGCACAGGCATTAAATTATGCATTTGAAAAAAAAATTACTGACTTAAAAAAGAAGCATGATATAATGTGAGGTTATAAAGAGGAGTCTATAGTACTGTATAAATAAATGTTTGTCATTACGTAGAGCTAAATACATGTATATAAAATTAAGAACCTGGCCATAGAGTGTCTGAGATCTGAGTGCACAAATTTGGGGATTCCAGGCTGACTCCAAGAACAATAAATTTGGGAGGGAATCCCAAAACTGCGGGTCCTTTACGATTGGAAAAGCTAGTCCATGCTCGAAGGTCTGTGTTTGCATCCTCTCTGTCATAGCCTACTACAGTTAACCTTAATACTTCAGAAGTTAGAACAAGAATGAGCATTCATCATCAGCAAGTGCATCTATACAGATCAAAAGCAGTAAAGATTCATTAAAAAAAAAAGAAAGAAAAATCAAGCACATCAGACATGTAACACTAAAAATTTGGTAAAGTACCCATTACTCATGGCAAGAGATTGTCTTCTCTTCTGCACTCTGGGAAGTCAAAGAAGCCACCATTTAAAAGTCCAAGATGGTGGAAATACAGCAGCAACCTGTTACTAAATATACAGTGATCCTAATGAATGTTCTGTAGGTTTGGGTCAAAGTCTGGCATTCTCTTGACTGACATACGGATGGAATGCGTCTGATATGGGGGTGAGGGCAATGACAAATCTTCTTTACATCTTTTTCCATGTTGCCTACCCTCATCAAACCAAGCCCAACCTTCAGGAGACCTTTCTATGAATTTGTGCACACTGAATTCAGAACCAGCCAAAAACACTGCAGAAGAAAGCCCCATAACCCATACCTCATTGCCCTGGAAACAGTGAGCCAGCGAAGACTCACAGAGTTCCAACTGAAAGGAAAACCAAAAACAACAAAACCAATTTCCTTTCTAGATTTTCTGTTGTTTTTTTTTTAAAACCAAACAAAACTA
This sequence comes from Aselliscus stoliczkanus, assembly GCA_033961575.1. Classification (NCBI taxonomy): domain Eukaryota; kingdom Metazoa; phylum Chordata; class Mammalia; order Chiroptera; family Hipposideridae; genus Aselliscus; species Aselliscus stoliczkanus. Next base: position 10,668,988 of record CM066733.1, read on the forward strand.
TTTTATTTTTTCTTAATGATTTGCATTGTAGGAGCTTTCTTTTTAAATTTTTCAATGAATTAATGAATGGATTTACTTCTTTTTCTTAACTCTATATCCTAATTATCTTAGGGAAACAATATAGAAAGAAAGGTCAGTTCAAAAATAAGATCTAAGTGAATGATATGATCAGACTGAATCCTTCTTACTTAATTTTAAAGTACAGCTGACAGGCTTCCTTCCCACATTTCCTTTTGCACAAGTGGGCAGCCCAGAGGAAGGAAAGTGCTTCTTTGACATTTAAAAGCACACAGCCCTTCTAAGACAGTGGAGCATACTGCCTAAAACACATACTGTGAGTTGGAGATCTATTAAAAATCTTTTTAGATATCAAATTTTAGTTCCATAATAATGTACCTACTCATGACAAAATAATGAGCCACGTACTTATCCAAAGGGTAATAATATTTCCTTCCCATCTTTGCTTTTAAACACAAAAAGTAAAGCCAATGGATCAACCAAACACAATATGAATTTATAGGCTATACTTTTCAATATCTTCCTTTCAACTGTTTTTTTCCCTGCCTGAAATAAAAAGTATCAGATTACATAATACTGCCACAGATAGCTTTTATAAGTGATGGCTGATTTATATTATATTACATATTTATATTATATTTATATTAGTTATCTCTGTATACTATAAAATGATACTCAATTGCAGGGCAACAAATAGCTAGTTTAAAACAAATATGATATATAGTTTATAGGAAACAATTTTTCTAACAGATCAAAACCAGAAATCTCAACTTTTCTTTTGCCAAGATCATCATGCAATTTCATATTTTTCAACTGAGACACAAAGCTAAGTATTTTCCTCATTGGTAAAAACTAAGATTAAATGTTTTCTTCAAATATATAGTTCAGTGACTAAGTTTTAAATCATCTTTCGATACATCAAACTTAATCTATCCTAATGGAGAAATGCAACTCTGTGAATTACACATTATGTTGGAGAATGCAGAAGTCGTTTTAATTGGTTTTGAATGAAAGCATTATTGTGCATTTCTAATCATGTTTCTATCCCTAAGGCTAATATTAAAAATGAATTACAATTCCTGAGGAAAGGAATTGACTTAGAACCATGGCTGGGATTAACATTTTGTTACAGATAATCCACAAACTAGAGAGTCCACAAGCCTATAACTGACAGTTGAGTATATTTTCTAAGTGAAAGAAGCTAAAACGCTCAATAGACATACTTCGTGTTAATAATGAACCATCTGAAAAGAGAACATGTGTTATGCAATGCATTTTACATCCTAACGTACAATGCGAGTCCCTCTTCCAAGATCATCAGTCTAAGCATTTATTCACTGAATTTTATTCTATTTCTAGAAATGAGAAACTTGCAGCATTGTCAATTCTCTTGCTCTGAAATTACACATATGTTCAAAATGCTGTTGTGATTTTAAGACAAAAGAAGTGCTACTTTACCAACCAGACAACGAATGGTGTTTGTCAATCGCAAATACGCACTGTAGAGAGTTTAAACCTGACATCGTGGTCGCAGTAAATTAAATTGCAGTTCAAGACAGAAAGAAGCTTATCATTTTTGCCATGAAGTGATTTCAACTAAAATGTCAAATATGAATGAGGAAATAAAAAGTGACCTATTTGCTGACAATTAAACTCCGATGTGAGCATCAGAAATCATTTACATAATGAAAATACCCTTCCCCGAAGTATCCAAATTACAATTGAAAAGGAAAAGGACACTCAAGCAGGGGTTTTTATTTGTAGGGACATTTTAATGGGGTGATAGGTATTTTAGTAAATGATCTTGGGTGAAGACACCTGGGTTATTAAACAGCAAGTCTGCTGTATCCTATATTAATTCATAAAACGATTGTATCACATCTTTTTAATTTGTTAGAGACTTGAAGTACTTAGTATCACTTGCATGGTTTAAAGTAAACCAATTTAAACAAAAGATGAAATAAATGGTAAGTTTGGATGATTTGGGTTTTTCAGATATTTTTCTTTTTGCTGAACAATAATTTGCCACAAGTACAAATCAGGAAGATCTGCATGAAATTAACTTCAAAGCAGCTTTGCAAATGAGACCTAGAGGGTTTTCTTAAAAAAAAAAAAAAAAAAAAAATGTTGCTAAGCAAAAAGAATTTTAAATATATTAGTTGTACTTAATTATTTTTATGCAGAGAGACTTTAAATTAAGGGGGAAAAAATCCATATCATTGCAAAATGACCTCTCCAGTGTCTAATGCTTCCCAAGATAAAAATCTTATCAGGAATAATTAAGAGAATATTATTATTATTATTAATTATTAACAAATTATAAATGGTTATCATTTATTTTACTCCAGACAGCTTTAACTCACAGTTATAATTTTTTTCTAGAGATTTTTAAATATAGTGCTTTCTATCTCAATAATGGAGTTAACATTCAATTTAATATACTGTGATTTGTTTCATTTAGGCAACACAGCGGGTTTTATAGGTGTTTTTGCAAGTGGTGTCACTACTTTAGGCCCAAATTTCCCCCTTTAGGAGGTTAAACTAAATGTTCTCCTAAGTGATTTACAGTTCTGGAATGGCTATGCTACTCCAGTGAGATTTTTCTAAAAAAGACCGTTTTTCCTAGTTCTTCATCATATGAACTAGTCTGTCCAAAAATACCCCTTGTCATTTTCCTGTTACAAGAAGGGTAAAATATTATTGTGAATAATAGAATCAATTTGATAAAAGTACAAAAAGAATTTTTATATGATATGAATTAAATCAACTCAAGCAAGTAACTCTTTCCATAAGTAAGTCACTGAATAAATAAAGGCAGGAGCAGCAGAAAGCAAAATAAAATAAGCATTTGGAGACTCCAAAGAGATTTGTGTATTTAAAAAAAGACAGAGAGAAAGAAAACTAAAAGGATGGTCAAATTCCAGCTACCCACCAGCTTGTACTATGTGCTCTGCTGCCTAACACAAGCATTGCCACTGATACAATATCATTTCTTTTGACCCTGTGGACTGTTCTCATGTATAACATGGAAGGCGATATTTGCAATAAAATGTGACAGTGGGGATTTTGCAGCCTGCTTTTGAAAAAGCCTAAAATTTGATTGAATCTACTAGTCAAGGACTGTACAAAAGTAAGGAACATTTAACCTATTTTTGTTATTATTGCTACTACTTGTTTTTGTTTTGTTTTGTTTTAATTCCACTTTAGGTATGTCTTGGACAGCACTCTTGTCCTGTACCAAAGTTTAATGGAAGATATTCATGTATATCACCAAAGCTCCTCCAACCCCACACATCCGGTTATAGCGCTGGTCTGTAAAGAAATCAAGATTCAAGAGGTGAGTTTGCTGCTTACACTCTGGAGAATAAGAAATGTGAAATATGAATGCCTTGAAGAGAACGAGATAGCTCATGATGCTGTTAGTGTTAGGAGGTCATTTCTTTTCCATTTTCCAACCTCTGTACCTCTAACCAAGGCTTATGCATAAAGGCTATATGGCCAAACTTGTTTACTTGAAAAAGTACACCCATAAACTTAAAACACCACAGCTTCTCTTCCAATCAATATTGTGTTTTAATTTAGAAATATGGAATTCCTGAACAACTTTGAAGTACCGTATTTACTCATGTATAATGCATACTTTTTTGCCCAGATTTGTGAGGGAAAAATAAGGATGCACATTATATGTGGGTAGTACGAATTCTGTATATATATATATATATATATATATATATATATATATATATATTTTAAATTCTTTTATTTATGCTTATGAGTTAAAACTGTAATAATAAATAAATGCTAAAAATTTCTTTATAATATAAAAAACAAGTATCTAAATATAAACAAATAAAAATTTCAATTAAAAAATTAAAACGAAAGATTTTTTCCCCCTGAAAGTTTGGGCCAAAAATGTGGGTGTGCATTATACAGTATCTTTTGCACCAGCCTACATTTCTGTCTCAAAACTTCCACAGGACCACAAACCAATCAATCAATAAATTAGTTAATTAACTAACAACCAATCAGCCAATGTATGGGCTAATGGATAAAACTATCATTTTGGGTCAGAAATTGGGAAAAAAAAACAATAGCATAAACAAAAATTTGAAAAACACACAAAAAAACAACTTACATTTCCTCATGAAAGTCCAGTGATCAGAGGGTGTTTACATGAGTAAATTATAAAATGTTTTAAACCATCGTTATTAAAGTTTTTTTGGGAAAAAAAATGACTTTGTCTGAATAAAACTGAGAGTTCCAATCAGCCTGTCTACATACATTATATTTTATCACTTATAATAAATTTAACCATTTATTCATTCTAAAATCTAGCTCTTTACAAGGTATTGGGATATCTTTGTGTATAAAAATGCTCTGTTTTAAATTTTCCAATCTATTTTCTCCATTTTATTAAATAAGTGGATCCTAATCAAACAATCAGACCAGAATAAATATATGATATAATCCAAAAGCTAGTCAATATCATGACCCAAACATCTATTATTTTGGCCCATTAAATTCTTCATCCACTACATTTTTAGTGTTTTGGGTTTTTTTTAAGCAACAAATATATAAATGAATTTAGTAGCTAGAGATTACTTTAGAACCATAAAATCTAGTTGCAGATTTCTTTCAAATATGTTCCCAATGATAAACTTTTAGATGTGATTTATAACATAAAAGCCTCATATGAACAATCCAATTCCATCAAGCAGGTTAAAATATAGTTCCTGATTACAAATGGCAAAAGGGGGAAACCTCTAACAATTCAAACAGGCTTTGGCATCTAACAACGCTGGGTATTTGATAGAAATTGGTTTTCTTTTTCATCTTCTTAATTTCTATTTTATTTTCACCTACTTTTTGGCTGGTTTAGGTCTCTCAGTTTCCGTTTTATGAACTCCTATTAACTGCTTAACCCAACATACACCTGCCCTTCACACTGTGATCTTGCTAAAATGTACCAGTGGCTGGGAATGCCATATCTGATTGGCTAACGCTCAATCCAAATCTCAGAGGCACCTCTGCAATGTCTGACATCAACCGCAGTGTACTGCTTCTTGAAACTCTTTTCTGCCTTCGTCTCACAACTTGATTCTGACAGGGCCTCCTCTCAGGTCACTTTTCCATCTTTCCCCACTTTCCCTCTTCCTCAGCCTTTGTTGGAAATGCTGGTGTTTCTCAGCACTCCATCTCCAGCCCTCTTTTCTCCCTCTTCTCCCTTTTCATATTCAGTTCCCTGGGCAACTGTGCTCACATCCACACTACCCAAGGGGTTGTGCCCATGTCTCTCCCTTGAGCTTCAGGCTCATATATCTAAGTATACAGGGCATCCTTATTAACGGACATCTCAAAAACACTGGTCAAAACTGAACTTCTAATCTTTCCCTTCTAAACATGTTTTTCCCTAATTGAAACCGCTCTCACTATCAACCTGAAGGCACTGCGGGGACACCCTTCTCCTTTACTTCCCACCTCCAATTAAGTCACATTGATTCCTTTTCCTAAGCATGTTACAGATCCCCTGCCTTCTCTTCAGAGGTTCATCACTCGTGTCATTGTGCTCAGCATCTCTCACCAGTCACTCCGATGGTCTTTCACATCAGACTCCCAGATTCCATGTCTCAACTTCCCAATTCAGTGCTGACCCTGACACCAGCCCATCTGCCTTCACTGGATTCTCTATTAGTTTTAGGTATAGTTTTTGTATTACCACCCCATCCCTCACCACCTGCCAAAGGATAGTCTTTCTGGGTAAAATGGTTCCATCATTTATAGTAATGCTCAAACCAGAACCCTACAAGTCATCCTTGGTTCTTCTTTTTCCCACATTTTTTTTGCACCCAAATACACCAGCTAGTCTGGCAATGTCACCTCAGAAACACAGCCACATCTATCTACATGCATCTTACTACCACGACCACTTTTACCTGAGTCCATCATCCCCTGCATGGAAAACTGTGACTTTCGGGACAAAATTAGAATTGTGCTGATTATATCCCTATAATGTCATTCAACTGGATTCCTCTTTCCCTCCATTTCTTATAAATCAATTTTGGGTGTTACATGTTTGACAGCTACTCTCTGAAAGTCAGATTCACTGAGGTATAATTAAGATACAGTAACATCCAAGGGAGGGTGATCATTTAAAAAAATAGGTTAATAGGATCATGGAACTCCTTTGCTTTAAATCCTCCAATAAACTCTTTACTGCACTGAAAATAAAATCTAAAAGCCCTTCACTGTGATCTACACCATCCTTCCCAGTCTGGTCGCAGACCACCTTGCAGATTTCCTCATGGACCACTCTCTCCCCCTTGGCCTCCTCTCCATCCCAACACTCCACTTTTACTCCCACCCCCAGGGTTGCAGCACTGACTTGTCCTTTGGCCTGAAAGAATCCCACACCTCCCCAAGTGCCTGATTCCTTCTCCTTACTGAGGTCTCAGCTCAGATACCAGGACTTCAGAGAAGCCTTCTCTGTCCACGCCCCAAAACTCAGGCTGAAATCAGTGCCTGGGACTTAGCATAATCTCAATGTTTACTAAATAAATCAATGACTCGTGGATGATCTGACTCCTTCAATTCCCAGCACTCCCCTTCACTGATGCAAGCTCCCAGGGAATAGATTAAGACATCTGTCCATCTTCCCCACATTCGTGGCACTTTCTTTTCTCTGTAACTGTGCATGTCATACCTGGTCTGCCTCCAGTTTCTGCCCCGTCCATTTGGACTCATTTCTTATGTTTTAGCAAAACATAAAAAGCCATCCATTTATGGCACATCTGCAGTATATTGTGCAAATAAAATATGCTCTTTGTACTTCAGGGACAGCCCTGCAGAACAATGGTGGAGAATAAGGTCCTGGACTCGAAGCTCTGTTTCACCACTGACGTATTCAGGTAAGTTCCATAAAAACCCTTCTGTCTCCGTTTCTTCCTCTTACAAAGAATGGGACTCTTTTGAGGATTACATGATGTAATACATGTAAAGTGTTCAGAACATTTGGTCAATAAATATCTGTTTTTATTTCTATTAACTTATAATGGAGTTTATTTACCATTTCATACTGAAATGATTTTGTTCTCTGTCTACTTCCTCCTATGAGTAGGTCTTTGATGGCATGGTGAGACAGAATTTTTCTTTTATTTTTCTAATCCCAGGTCTGGGCAAAATTCCTGACCCATGTTTCTTCTTAACTGATTTTAGACACATGTGGTTTCTCTGGGCCATAAGTACTCCTGGGGGTTAGACACAAAGTTGTGTGAATAAAAACCAGTCATGTATGCCCTCGATAATTTCACTGGTAAAAAAAAAAAAAGAAAAAAATGTGTCAGGAAAAACTGCTGTGTGTTTGTAGAGACAGGAAGGTTACTAATCTAACTGGCCTAAAGGATCAGAAAAAAAGAAAGAATAAAAATTCCAGTTCCAATCTAAAGCCCTATCCTTTGGACACATCTCTTTCTCACCTGAGAGGGAAACATTTAGTCTATTATGCAGTAAAACCAAGAGCTAACATTAGGAATAGCATCGTCCTGTGCAAGTACAAAATCTTCCTTGGGATTTGCAAACTCAATAATCCATAAACTCAAAAATCCCAAAGCAGGTCAAACAGAGTAATATACATGAGTCCATAAAAAAAAAAAATACCACTTTTATTGCACTGCCTTTGAACCACTGAAAACTATACACGAGATAAGGGACAGCAAATGCTTTTTATGAAGGGACCAACAGTCACTATTTCAGGCTTGTGGGTCACACTTATCAACACCGCTGTTGTCATGCAAAAGGACGCGCCCAAACCATGCAACTGAATGGGTATGGCTGTGTTTCAATAAAACTTTATTTATGGACAGAAACACTTTAATTTTACATAATTGTTAGTCCCATAAAATTCTATGCTTCTTTTGATTTTTTTTTCAACCGTTTGAGAGTATAAAAACAATTCTCGGCTTGTGGGCATATAAAAACAGATACTAGGTCAAATTTGGCCCATAGGTCATACTCTGCTGACCCCTACATGTTATTAGCTCTTCTCCTAACTTCTACTGAAACACAATATACTTGGCTTCTCTTTATCCATGGAAAGTGATAATGATGCAGTTCTTATACCAAAAATGTTACTACTACTTTTATAACTCCTATACAATAACTTACTGGAACATCTTCTAATTAATATGAAGGATAAGAAGTAAAAATAATTATTTCAAATATTTTCATATGAAGCATTTGATGAACAACTAATTTAGGACTCCATTAACCCTAATTCTGCCACATACTTATTGTTCAATACCTAAATCGACAGATTGCCTTATTTGTGACAATTTCCTTATTTATAAGAGAATACAAAGTGCAATGACAAAATTCATATACATTATTATAGACACACACACACACACACACACACACACACACACACACAGCCATAACACTGAGATAACTCATTCAGGCATACATACTTAAAAAAAAAAAATCACGTGGTACAGCCTTCCCATGTTCTTAAAGAAAAGGAAATCCATGTTGCTTTCACTTCACAGATACTCATCACACACATATGAAGCACAAAGCAGTGTGAAATAGGCAATCTCTCCGGCATGTGTACAAGATCATTTATCTTTTTTGTACATTTACAAATAACTGTCTGAAACAGTTAAATGAAAAAATTTCGTTACTTTGATCAACCTCAGAAGAAATTCAACCACCTTTACGCAGGGATCAATATGGCCCAGGGTTTTCAAGCCCCAAAGTTCTCCAGAGAGTGCTCCAAATTGACAGGCCCATCTCTTAGTCCTTGATTTGACAGGAGATGCAGTGAAAGGCACGCAAACCTCGCGGTGAAGAGCCTCATCTCAGACAGTCCCTTAGTGGACGGACCAGCGCAGTGGCTCAAGAAGGCAGGCTGCATCTCCCACAAGTCAATTGTGAATTGCTTGCTAAATTGGCTCCACAGCTGCAATTTTCAGTTCGTAGGGCACCCTGAAAATAGCGGGGTGTGGGGAAAACATGAAAGCCTGCTTTCCCCACACCTTTTAGCCATGTGCCCTCCCAGCTCAGAAAGGACATGCAGATCCAAAAAGGGACATTTCTGAGCCTCTATCAGAAAAACGGTAGATCAAAACTTTGGCAGAGGGGCTGCTGTCGGGCGCGCACACACATAACTTATCCCAGATTTAGAGACCTACAGAGTAGATCTGTGAAATACACTGGGCTCCACCAGGGCCTGATGCACTCAGCCTGAAACAAGTGAGAGGCAGGGGACTGTACAGAAACCCTTCTTTTGTTTCTTTCCAAAGAGAAATGAGGAACCTTTCAAAAAGGAAAACAAGGTTATGACCCACAATATTAACCCCTTTCTGGGAATTAGAAGGAAACTCACAATCTGGCTGTAGACATGAGTTACAAAAACTGAATTTCGCTATCTTTCAGGCAGCAGATATTGTGCTTTTTATCTTAGTGTGTGTGCTCGTGAGTTAGATCTGGAAGTGAATGATACATGTAAATGAAACCTGATATTTCAGAGATAACCTGGGCTTAATATAACATACCTATGTAGGTATGATATGCATACACAGACACACATACATAGGGAGAGCGAAGTGGGGAAAGAAAGAGAGCAGTGAAAAGATTATCTTTTGATACACACCTATGATACATAAACATACATGCATCCAGAATGCACAGACAACACACGGATCATCTCTCAGAGAAAAAGCATTCAAGTCCTTCCAATCCTTCAAAAGCATGTTTTCTTGGAGCCTGGATTATTAGATAATTCCTCCATTACAATTTTCCACAGGTATCCTTCTGAAATTGTGTCAGTTCTTTAACCTTCAGGTGAAACGAGATGCCTTTCTCACCTGGTGTAACTTTCAAACCTCACAACTGTCTTTTACAACACTTCTGGTTTCATGGAAAGTTTACCAGATTGACATTTCGTTCCACGACTGAATTCTAAATACGGATTAATAAAATGATTAATTTACTCTTCTCTGCTCATACCCTCCCCCCACCCACTCTGGTTTCCCTCGTGAGTCATGGTTGGCCATCTACAAGAACAAAATATCTAACTGAGGGAAACTGTCTTCCAACCAAGGCATCTGTCTGCCTGGCAAGCACTGCTGACAGTTGGGTCCAGGCTCTGGAAATACTCAAGAATCTCTTTTGGGTGCAGCTATTAGGGGGCTCTCCTCCTCCAAGGTGCTGCTTCCTACTGATTCCACTCAATTTGAAAGACAGATTTGTATATGTTTATCCTGCGGAGAATCTGCTCTTATGCAAATATCTCAAATTGAGACCCCCATGGGAGGGCACGCATGACACCGGGAACCCTTGCATTTCTTTTCCTGTAAGCTCTCCATGAAATAGCTCAGTGGTTCCCAAGGGTCTGCTTCTGGGTATTATATAAGCAGAGTCTCCTCCAGAAAGGGAAAGAGTTGCTTCGAGACACAGAAATAAAAATGCCCACAGTTCTCTCAGGGAATTTCAAAATAGCACGCTGCTTAAATACCAAGGAAAGCACCTGGTTTCTCTCCAAGCCTAAAGATAGCCTATGATAGTTCAAGAAAATGTTAAGGGGAGGGTGGGGGAGGGGAGAGGGGTGCTGGGGAGGTCATGCACTGGAGGGGAATAATCTGGCAGTGCACAGCTGGGTAAATGCTGTCATTTTTGAAATTCTATGAAAAGTCCTGATTTGAAGACGTTTTAGGTTTTGTTTTTGGAAAAGTGGGTAAGGTGGAGGCAGCACAGCTGTCTTGTGCTAATTCAGGACCTAAAATATTTCTAACAGTCTCTTACTTTTCCTGCTTCACATTTTCGTCCCAAATCTACTTTATCCACTTCCCCCCCCCCCCAAACAATTACTCAACCCTGAGGCCCCCTGGAGGCTTCTGATTCTTAAAAGAATTAGAAAGATCTTCAGTTATTATTAGATTCCATTTTAGATTGAGAAGAAAGCAGACAGTGGGCAAGATGGGCATGTCTTTATGTTGCCTGAGTTACTTTTGAAATTTGCTTCATTCAAAGGCCAGAATAGCAAGGAACATCTTCAAACTATAAAATAAGAAGTCAACCGGACCAATTACTTGTAACCCTGTCATTGAAAGTAAAAATAATTTCAACTCCCCCAAAGACCTAAAGGCAGTTAAGAGAATCCAAGAAGCCCCATACATTCAATGTGTCCTAAGAATAAGGATGGAGAAAAAAGATTAAGCTTTCAAATATCTCACTTATGTAAGTCTGACAACAACAACAACAAAACACACAGTGAAAAGGATTAATCTCAAACAAAACTCGGAAAAGAGGCTTTTACAGAAAAATATTCCTCTGGCTAGATCGCTTTTGTTTACAGTAAGACGCAGAATTTGGACCTATAATATATTCCTTCTCATGGTCCCCCTTGCGAATTGAGGTTGTTAAAGTAACATTGTAATTATGTTTTATCTATAGCATGATTTATTTATACTATGAAATCCCTTTTTACATTTTTAGAGTCTTAATAAGTGAATGTTCTCAGCAGTGAGAAAATATAACACTGAAATATGAAATAAATATTTATTTCTCCATTCTTTTTCCAGAAAACTGTGAATGTGACTCCAAGAAAAACACAACTACACATTTTGTTTTAAACATTTAAACATTTTTTTTTTCAATATCAGAGGTCACTTTTAGAACAGAACCCAGTATGAATATGAATAAGTGGTAGGCCAGGGCTCATGCGGGTGTCTTTTCAAGTAAAAGACAAGACTTACTAATAGTCCCATTTGTTTTCCATTAAAAATCTACTCATTGTATTCACAGCAATCGGCAGGCCAGTATGCCTGCTTGCTTGGACAAAGCCTTCGCTTTGTGTGTATCAGATGCAAAATTTACTTAAATTCCAGATAATTGCAAGTGCATCTGCTCAGCTTTGTCACGGGTCTATATGAACATTTTCACAGTGTATACAAAGAGCAATTATCCAACAACCAAAGAAAAAGAAACAGTCATTTCTGCAAATTACTGCCAGCTCCTTTATCAAGGCCTAAGTTTCTGCTGAAAGAAGGCTACCCCGAAACACTTTTTTAAACCAAATATATTCACCCACACCACGTACACTGACTACACAGAACGAGAGAGTTTTTCAACTGTTAAACGATGAGGTCTGAAACAAGGATAAGTGTAATTTCAAATAAAATCATCTCATAAAACAGTAAAACTTCCTGCCTGGATTAAACAACAATACCTAATTTAAATCAATTTGATGCACTGGTGCATATGCTTATTCGTATTCATGATAAACTATTTCAGCAGTAGTCACCCTATTTATCATCAGCTGTTAGGCCTCCAATTTGACATAGAAGAGGACAGAATCAAGAATACGACGGAAAGTCAAAATAGGGGATATTAAAAAAAAATGGGACAATACAAAGTCTTAATTAAAAAGTTTTTGCTCTATTGATTAAATAGTTGATTCTAAGCAGGCCTAAGGATTTCCAGCTGGGCTGCTTGGTAGCTATTTCTCTTTCTTTCTCGCTTTCACTTCCTTTGTTTTCTCTTTTGCTCTCTTTCCTTTTTTTAACTTCACAAACAATCTCATTTCAACAGCCACACTCAAGATGGCCAGGCTTCCTTCAGAGCCCAATGCAATTTTCAGACTTTTATACCTCGTGCCAACTAAATATCAGTGGTGGGCCTCTTCAAGGGCCTAACAGGGTAAATCTGTTTTGTTTTGTTTTTTAACAAATTCTCAAAGATATCCGCAATGATCACAGTGGAGTCCTAAGAATATAGAGAAAACTATTCACTACAAAGACTAAACCATTTTTGTGATCTTTGACCTGTTTGAAATCAGTCAATTCAGTGGCCATTTATTTCCTGTTTCACCTTCATTTAACTATCTTCGTTATCATTTTAAACAGGTATTATATTACCAGCCAAAGCTATTAGTCAGTACAAAAAAAAAAAAAAATCTTCCTAATCCCCAAACTGGAGAAACATCATTATCATTAATATTTTATGGAACTGCATTAAAAGAGACAATATTCAATATTTAACTATCTAATCCTACAGTAATTTATATTAGAAAATATCAACCATGTGAGACTTCATCCAGTCAGATTATTTTATTGGATGAACCTCTGTCATTATTAATAACACTGCAGTATCTCATATTTTTCCAGAACAGAATGGCACATCCAAGGATTGAAAGTGACTTTGTTTCTAATTAATTCTCAAAATCCTTGGGAGATAGTGATGGAAGGGTAAATATATTAATTAGGAATTGAAAAATAAAAGACTGCGCTGTCAGGTGCAATGGAGTTCCCACAGACGCAGATTACTTTCGTGGGTCCTATACTTCACTAGACTTACTAATAATTGAGGGAGGAAGACTTATTTGAACCTCTCAGAGAGTCTCAACTAGGCAAAAAGAAATGCAGCTTGTTTTCTTTCAAATACCACAATTACTACTTTTATTACAGATTTCTAAAATTGGTGGGATCTGTTTCTGCAATTCTATTAATTTGCTGACAGGCAATTACTTAGTCATCCGTTCGTTTCTCTTACGTGCTTTAAACAAATCCCCTTTACCTTTTTTCAGACCCCTTATCAACTTTACATATTTATACAGAGGCAAACTGCAGCCCATTCTAAGTGAATTTAACTTCCACATCAACAGAATTTTAATGGATCACATTTAAAAATGGCTCTTGGTGACAACAAAAAGGATTTTCTACGTGACAAACATACTGAAGATTGGTGTGTCATAAAATCAAAAGCATCATTCATAATACCTTTATCACCAGGGATGTCTTACAATTTATTTTAAGCAAGAGCGAGGTTCTCACTGCTATTAGCCTGTGGAGATCATACACTGAGGCACTTGCGATCCATCCCCTAAGATCCTACAGCTCACTCACAGAATAACAATTTTTTGCTTTTCTGTTTGGTTGACTGCCCCTTTCCCCCTTATTCCATTTATATCTTGCTGGAAGACAAAATATTTTTGCCTCATTATGGAATAAGAAAGGGACATACTACGGAATTCCCAGATTTCCGGAATACAGGGGTATGGACACTTGACCAAGACACGGCCTATTGAATGAATCAAAAGTCCAGCACTTTGAATCCAGAGGCAGGGACCCCCAGGAGAAAGAACAGGGGTTTCTCCCAGACCTGGTACAAACAGCCACATATCATAGCAGCAGTGCTGGTTGATACTGAAAGCCAGAGCACAGCTCAATGGCAGGTGTGTGAAGGGCCCCAGCTAGGCACCCGGTATTCAGTGGGAGAGGCAGAGGTACCCAGTTCCACATCTTTTCCGGGGATTTCTTGATTCCCAGTGTCCTTCTAACACATTCCTTTTCTGGTTACATTAACCAGAATTAGTCTCATTAGCTTATAAGTAAAAACACAACCCAAAATCAAAAGTAATAATTCAAAGTGTACTTTTATTCTGTGTCAGTTAATCTTATAAACTGTTGGAAAATAAATTAAGAGATCTTGCAGTACTGTGAGTTGTAAAGAACATTCTCTGTATCACAAAGACCAGGAAACGTCCCATCCAGAAGGGCTCCCAGCAACAAATGATAAGTGATCGCCTACATTCTCCAAAGTTTGCCTACCAGGCACAGCTCAGACTCAAAGCTGAAATGAGGACTGCAACAGGGAAGACCCTTTGCATTTTTCTCAGCCACTGCTTCTCACATTCAGATCAAGAAACAGAAGTTGAAAAACAAATTTTGATGGCTTAGCTCTGATTTGTTGGAAATGGCATAGGCACATCTTGTAAATCACAGTCAGAATAAGCATTAATCAGGAGCCTGACCAACGATATTAAAAACCAAAGCTGACTGCTGGAAGTCCAGGAAGGTATTACATGGGGCTGTGAAAACAGCTGTGTGCCCTCTTCCTATACTATTCGCTTCCAGAGTTATTCATCTGGTACTTGTCAAGAATATTGCCCTTCCCACAAATGACTGATAAAAGATGAATTTAAGAGCATAAATAAGTTTTGAAAAGTAAGTCCCTGAACCTACATAATCACCAAATGCTTTCAAGTTCAACAGGGGAAGTGTCCTTTTACAGAACATTTTTCATCCATGGCATAGTGGGAGTACTTGGCAATTTTCTTTTCTTTCCAATTCCTATCATTTTTCAAAATCCCTTCATTAAAAAGAAGGTGAATCATAAATTGACTCATTGGTCATGAAAAATGTAAATTGACAGCTTTGGGGCATAGCATCATTTATGCATTCACTGACTGAATTTACACAGGTAACAGGCACATCCTAAAAATGACCAGCATCGGAATTTGTCCTTACTCCAACACAAAGTTGTCAACAATGATATGATTCCTCCTGCCAAGGGACCAGTTTAATATTTGCCCTCTGGCTTTACTTAAACATGTGTGTTATTAGGAATCAGAATTTAAAAAAGAAAGGAAGGGAGGAAGGGAGGAAGGAAGGAAGGAAGGAAGGAAGGAAGGAAGGAAGGAAGGAAGGAAGGAAGTAAGTTAGTTAGTTATAACCCTGACATAGCTTTTCTTATTGTAATACACTTGGAGTTCCACAGCAAAGCTATTAAAACAAAACCAAAACAGAAACAAATAAAAGGAAAACAAGGAAAAAACTGCTACTAAAGTCTATAACTAAAATATCATATAGTATTTTTGCCTGTAGGATATAGGCTTCTAGACTAGAGACCAATCTCTCTCTCTCTCTCTCTCTCTCTCTCTCTCTCTCTCTCTCTCTCTCTCTCTCTCTCTCTCTCTCTCTCACACACACACACACACAGTGTACAACTCTGTGTACGACCCATGGGGGCTTAATAAACACTTATGAATTGACTGACAAGAGAAAAACCAAGAAATGACAACCTTCAGGGTAGCCGTAACACAATTTTAACTTGAAAATTGCCCAGGAATAGACTTCACCATCTATGGGAACATACACAAATCATATAAAAATAACTGGTGCCCCTCATATCTAGAGCAGCCTTAGGAAATAGCTTAGTGAAAAATCACTGTTGTAGGAAGTCGAGTTCAGGCTCTCTATTTACTGTTTGGCTACCACAGTGAATCCAACTGAAGGCAACTTTTATTCAGCAATACAATTATTATTCTATTAAGTTAATACAGAATTATTTTAAAAATACAGATTAGAATAAGTGCAAAATTTAGCTCATCTCTAATATTTTCTTGCTGAGGCAACAGGTATAAAACCACCTCTCTCTTTTGATTCGTGAGTCATGTTGTCATTTTAATTTCTTCGCAGCCAAACATAACAAAAGCATACTCTACAATGCTTAAATAGTTTCTTCCATAGTAGCATCCCCAAATAAATGGTAATTAGCAAGAAATCATAATTTACCCATTGTCTTCTCTAAACGATGCATTAATGGTGTGCTGCATTTCTTAAAACAGAATTTCATTGTTTCATTTTAGACAATCGTCAAATGCCTCAAGTTCAAAAGTGCTTTGCTTTCCTCCCTAAAGCTCATACACACGGTCTACCTTGGGGACGTGAACATAACAGATTTATATAAATTTAGTGGTCCCCAGAATTGAGGACTTACAAAAATGAGGCTACGATCCTGTTAACAACTTAGCCTTTCCACTTGTGTTTGAAATGGTGGTTACTTCACTTATGGGTTTTGAAGAGCAACTTCCCTGGTGATAAATTTCCAAAAACATATGATGCGAGTGGAGAAAAAATACAAGACATAGGCCATGCTCTGGATCAAGCCCATTAAATGAAAAATGGGGTAAAACAGAGAGAGAGAGAGAGAGACAGAGAGATAGAAAGAGAGAGAAGAAAAACATTTGACTGAGGAGAGATTGTTTGGTTTTTCTTTCTTAAACAAAACCACATGAGACCAAAAATAAGTCTGCCCATGTTTTTACCTTCAAAGGACAAACACAAAATCTATTTAATTCACTGCTTTAGCAGTGCTGTTAGCATTTCCTCATTAGAGTTACATGTAATGATCAATAGCTTTGCAAACAGCACTTGCGGATCACCTTACCTTCACACCCATCCAGCCTTGTCCCTCCCTACCATCCTCCCAACTCCCTTCCCACAGTCCAAGGCACAGTCACGGCCAAAGAGTGGGCTTGGTTATCTGCTTTGTGGGGTGATTTGAGTTAGTTTTCCAACACACACCTTTGAACATCGAAATTATTATTTGTTTCAAAGTATACAGAGCTCCTTAAATTTCTTCCTAACATTACATCAAGTAGTTAGGAAAATGTCTGAGAATAATAACACCCAATCCTTTCCAAATTTTCCTAAGTTAAGCCAAATTCATTTCGGGGGTGGTGTTTGCTTTTCAGTTTTTAGGTGCCCACACTGATAGCAATGAGAAAGGACTTTTTTTTGTTTTTTTGTTTTTCTGAGGTTTTTCCCATGTTTTCTTGGCAGCCTCCTCTGGACTGTGAGAAGTGATGATTGATCATTTTTCCACCCTTTTCCACGGCCCTCTCTGTGGCCACATGTAAATTCGCCAATGGATAATTAAGCAACAGACACATCCAATAAATATAATAAATAAATTTGATTTTTCCCCTTAGTAATTGGTTTCATCTGACTGAGTCTGATTATGTGTGGGGATACATAAACAGGATTAGAGAGAAGAAAAATTAGATGCCGGGTCACACAAGTTGCAGAGTCCTAACCACTGTGAAATCTTTGTAATAATGATATTGTTATTCTTAGGGTTCAAATGGAGAGAAGCAGTTTGTATCTTCTCAAGAAGTTTAGATGAGGCTGAAAATAAAACTAGTGGAGTGATTATTGCCAGCAGGGAATGGTAGCCAACTGCAGGGTGCAATTCCCTCTGGTCTGCATCTTCTTCCCACAACCCACACCTGCGGTTCCCTCAAGCCTCCATTACATTTCTACGGGTCATGCCAAACTTGGACTTAGGTCTACAATTGCAGGTGTCATATCATCCCAGACTACACAAATACAATTAAACTGGGCACATTAGAAGGCAGAGGGAGAATGGGCAGATATATGTATATGATTACTGCCTGAACAAATCCAAAAATTCAATCACCATTGTAATATATTCTCAAATGAAGCAAAGAAGAAAGCTTTATCTTGGATTTAAAAAAACAAAACAAAAAACACCAACCCCCTATTCCCATTTACTTTCTTGAACATCCTTTTGATGTCAAATAACTCTTCCCAAGGGATTTAGTTCTTAGCAGAACACAGTATCTGGCCTGTCTTGGGAATCCAAAAACTGCTCATTGAAGGAATAAAAAAATAAAAGACAGAAATATACTTTCCTGCAGCTCTAATTTGACTACGTTCCTTCTAAGTAATATCTACTGAAATGTGTATATATAGCCATATACTCATAGGTTTGAAATGGTTTAGAAACATTATCACAGTTCAAATCATAAAAGTCTGTTGCAATGAGTTCTCTGATAATAGCTAGGATTTTGGCTGTGTAGATATTTACTGTTTGAATTAGACACGTGCATGGCATAGCTGTCTTCTGTAATAGTTCAATTTCATTCTTAGAAATAACCTAAGAACCTAACATGACTATTTCTAACATTCAAAATGAAATTTTGAAATGGCACTTATTCTTAATGCGTTACAAATATAGCAAGCATGTTATATAATTTTGTGAAAGCATTATTTTACATTATGGGATTTTTTTTAACCTTTACCTAAATCATTTATATTTAATGATGTATTTCTTTTTTCCATATATACCCTTATTCCTCTAATTAAAGTAGGATAAATGTCAAAACATTGAGTAGCAGTTAAATTCTAAGCAATAATAAAAATGACATTTAAACATAAGCCTTTTCCAAAAGAATCCTCTATAAAATTGTCCTCTCTAAAGATTTTTAAATCAGTTATGTTGTTGTTAGTATCAATTTTATCTTCAACGTATGAATTCTATTCTACAGCTTTAGTTCTTATCTCCTAATAGGTAAACTGAAGATTGAGGAGCCTAAAAATCAAAGGAAATGACTTACTCCTTTGATTAACAATAAGTACTATACCAAGGTCATCCTAACGGAAATAAATCATACAAAATGTGCAATATTTTTAGCAGGTTTACTCCTAAGTAGCTACTTAGTAGTCATCAAAACAATTAAATAGACTGTCTTTTAGAAAGCTGAGTTTCCGACTTGTGTAGATTCTAACTCACATGCCAGAAACGACAAGCTAGGTGCTGTGAGAAGAGCAACTAAGCTAAGACATCTAGCTTATTGCTACCACAATGACCCATGGCAGAGGCCAGAGGACAGTGGGGCGTCTCCACAGGTGATCTAAACACATGAAGGACAGCACAGCCTACCCTGAATGAATTGCAGTCGAGGCCTGAGAAGTCTAAACTTTTAAAGAAACCATCCATCTCCTTCCAAACCACGTGCTCATCTTTTCCTAGCACAGGTATGGGATCTTTGGCACCCATCACCGACATTCTGGCAGGCGCCACACCATAGTGATGAGATGAGGAGTGCAGTCAATCAGTCCATCAGAGTCAAAGATCAATTCATAGTGCCCATGGGAGAAAAGTCTTTACTAAGGAAAATGGAGTTTATTTTAACATTGCTATATTATTTAGTCTTGATTTCTATTCGCTAAACTTCCATAAAAAGAGTTAATACACCTGCTCTCCTTTTACCCACACTACTGCCGAAAAGCACATAACTGGATCTTTTTCCTGATAATTCTTTTTGTCTGAAAGGCTCATGAGTCTATACTTAGGAGAGGTGGACCAATCAAACTCTTTCAACAATAATGAAGGGACTTTATTTGCAAACAATTTTCAAGGTGCTTCATTTTTTTGCCCTTAAGAATTCATAGAAAGGCTGCAATACTTCAAGTTCAAGATCACACTGTAGTCTGCAATCTATTAAGCAGATTGGAGCAGTGAGTAACATGAATTTTAGGGAAAAGATTTTATACTTCTTCAACTTCATGAAATCTTTTGGAAGTATGATCAGGATACTCTTACCGCTGCTGAAATAATTATGTGAAGTAGTGGTTTATCTTTGTTTTAAAGATAAATAATAATTTTAAAAAATGATAAGTTACTGATGGTACAAAGTCCCAAACAATGTGAATGTTCTGCTTATAAATCAAACTAGAAACCAGGAGTACAAAGAAATACTTTGACAAAGCTATTATTTGTGCTTATCATACAAGACTCTTATAAAATTACTATTGGTTTCACAAAATTATAAATGGGGTAGTATCTAATTAGAAACTGTAACACATTTTATGAAATATTGCTATGTCCTTTTCCTTAAGAACATGTCAAAAGACGTCCACCACCACCCCCCCAAAAAAAACCAAAAAAAAAACCCAAAAAAAAAAACCAAAAACCTCTTCTTGCAATTTTCCCTGAGAGTTGCAAATCTGTTGTATGTGCGATGCGTACAGAGTGGAAGGTTTCTTGCTCTGAGTGTACCGGGGCTACTGTGAACCAGTAATGCAAAGAATAAAACTGTTGCTTCACACAAAGTAATGAGAGACAAAAACATAAGCTTTGCACAGAGCCCCGGTTAAGGCAGTAGCTTGATATGAGTTTTGCCTCTTTAAATCTGACTTTCAGTTTAAGCTTGAGTTCTTAAGTGGGGAGAAATAAAAAGGTCCTTGGCAATGACCTTGACTATATTCCACCACAAATCACTTCTCAAAATTAGTCCACACAGAATAGAAAACAATGGAAAAGCTTGCCAATACAGGCTTTCCTTCAAAACACCCAAATACTTCAAAGTACCTTTCAATTACACAATGAAAAAAAAAAAAAGCAATTAGTTTAAAGAAACATTCAGTAGCTCTTGCATAATAAACACCTCATAAGTGCAGAGAAACTTCCACTCTTATAAAAAGGAAAATAGGAACCCTGATAATATGGGCAAAGGTGATTATCACGTTCCATGAACCAACAGTCTTTTTCTATATGGCCTCCCCCCGGAAAAAATAAGTTACCTTTCCCCATCCTGTCAGATCCCATGCTTTTGGAAATGCTGCAATTCAACACAAATGCCAACTGAAAGTTAACTACCTAATTTATCAACAAGCTTAGCAGGGGGATTCTATTATTTTGATACATTAACTTGAGATAAACACCAGACACAGAAAGTTACAATGAGCTTCATTGAGATTTAGTGGAAAACTTAACAATAAATAACAATAATAATAAAACCACCAACAAGCCACAAACACTATACCATACAGAACCTTATAAGAGTATTTACAAATCCAGCTGACTGAACAGTAATCTAACCAGGCATTATACCCAAAATGTAGATATGTTTCATATTTTAACACAGATTCTCAGAGCTTTTCAGAAGTTGCCAGGAAACTAGAGGTAGAAAGAGGAGTGGGTGGGTAAAGCCAACCTCAGCAGGAAAGAGTATGTTCTTTAAATCAATGGACCCTTGGTCTTCACATCTGGTGAAGATGCTAAAACTGAAGATAATTGTGGTGTTTCGTAAATAAATGCATGCTCTGAATGTGTTAAATGCCTATTAGAAATCTTGCCCCACGGGCCATATAAAATGAGTCCTTAGCCTGGTCAGTTATGTGTTTTGGGATATTCCAGGGAAATAATGCAGCTGCTCAGCACGGGGTATATTGCTTTCTGGTTTGGGTCCTAGAACAAGAAAACCATGATGCTTTACAAGACTTGGGTTCTAAGGATGGTCGTTTCCCATATAAATTCATTTTTCTTCAGTATCCAACAAATGTTTCGCTCAAAGACAACTGTGACACTACTGAATGGAAGTTGGGTTTCTGCCCCCACCCCACCCCACACCCCAACTTGATCAAAATGGCAAATGCAAGAGTCCATGGAAATATTTTCAAATAACAATATTGCCATCTCAAGGGATCCATGAGCAAGCTGCGTTTTCATTCTACATGAAACACCTCATTACCATCAACAGCCTACAAAAGAAGAAATAGCTTTGGATCTCAGGAATCTGGTCCACAATTTCAAGAAAAGGTTTCGTCAACACAGGTGACCCAGAACAGGTGAGTACACGTGGCACCTTGGATAGGTTTCCTCCTATGTAAAAGAGGGTCGGACTAGTTAATCGACAGTGTGTTTTGTATGTATCTTTCCAGTGCTGAACAGGCTGTACTGTCTTATGCTGTCCTTCCAACACCAGCTAAGTTCACATTAAAACAAAGTTGAACAGTATTATTGCAAACACACTCCTTGCACACAGGTAACTTGCTGTTCTATGATGGGACAACCACACAGCAGGAGTAGGCTTCCTTCAATCACATTATTTTCCCTCTGTGCAATGTGTGTGCCTCAGAGCATCTCTGAACTGGGTATCCTCATCTGAGTCAAGTTCAGAGCTCCTTCAAAAGATAATACACGTACTGAACCTGCCACCTGCTCTGCCCCAGCCTTCCCTCTCTACACTTCAGCTGCCATGATTTCAGCTCCTTTTCCCATGGCTTAGCAGAAATTTTACAATCATAAACCGACTCCTTTTTAAACTGCTGATTTGCCTTTACTTACTGACCCTTCAGGTTTTCTACTGAACTGGAACAGAAAACTCAGAGGTTGGGGGGGGGGGGCTAAAACAAATGAAACATGGTAACTGTTAAGAACCCCCCCAAAGAACTTAAATGATATGAATACATTAAAGGACTGTTGTATATTAATTTTTAAATAATATTTAAAACATCCTGGAAGCAAGAGTTACAGAGTCAGTTCTATTTTTAAGGAAAGAGTTAGTGTTCAATTTGCATGCATTAGACTGGCTATTTTAAATAATTTTATTCTATGTGTACAGCGGAAAATGCCCTCCCCCTCCCCAAGTGACAAGGTGCCACTTCAAGTAAGATCTAAGAGAGGGCTGGTCTGGGTTGGAAATTGCTGTTCCTGTCTCACAGTTTTGAATAACACAATACCAGCAACCCCCCTCCTTCTCACCAGCCGTACATTTATTTATTAAGTAAATTTAGCAATAGCTCAATCACTGGAGAACAGGATAGAAAGGGATGCACTAAGCCAGTTATACGTTTATTATCTTTGCAAGCAACATAAGTAGTGTTGTCTATTATTGCCCTCTGCAAATCTGCAGCAATGTGATGCAAAACAGCATTTTAAAGAAATTCTCTTTTGGAATGCAAATGATTTGTCCTCCAATTTGGAATCTGTTAGCCAGAATGGATCACACAGTAGTTCTGGAAACACTGGCATCTGTCATTCTGTCAAAACTGAATCAAAATGCATTGTAATGCTGGGGAATGATAACCTTAAATATCAATGCAACGTTAAAACGCACCCTAAAAAAAATATATAAAAAAATCCCTATAATTGCGATGTCTATGAGCGAGAACCCGGCAGTCCTTCTGCAGGGAAATAGCAGTCTGCTCTACCAATCTTCCCCTCCCCCCCAACCCCAAACTCATGCAACTAATGAGGACCTCCCGAAGTGCCGAATTTAAATGTTCCAGCATTCATCTGGGGACGAAGGAGAGAAAAAAAAAATACACAGAAAACCACGAAACAAGTTGCAAACTGCACAAACGCAAGGAGAGAGAGAGAGAAAGGGAACTGCAGCTGATTCAGGAGCGAGTGCAGAATGGGGAGCCACAGAAAGGAAACGGGAAGAAAGCAAAAGGGGGGGAGCCTTAAGCATTAAAGAGTAAGAAGTGAAAAACATTTACCAGCAGCTCGGTCAGTAGCTTCGCTCCCTGACACCATCTACATAGAGAGAGAACTTAGCCTAGAGTCTTCGGTCCCAGCTCGCTTTGGAGCAAAATTCCTTCACTTCGAGGGGGCAACACACACCCTCAAGAAAGAGAAGAGAGGGAAAGAAGGGGAAAAAATAATCCCAAAGACTAACAGGCGTTCCCCTTCCTCCCTCTTACCCGCCCCCCGAACTCCCCAAACGGTGCTCGCTTCTGCACAGTTCTGCCGGCTGTGCCTCTGCGCTGCCGCTGAGCTGCCGGTGTTGCCGCGGCTGCTGCTGGTGCTGGTGCGGCGGCGGCGGCTGCTGCTGCTACTTCGGAAACGATTAGGAGGAGGAGGAGGATGCCCAAGCACGACCTGAGCCCGAGAGCCACCCAGGACCAATGTGCAACCTGCTCTGGAATCAAACCCATAACACATGCACGCACACCCAGGGGCTCCTGCACGCGAGCCCTCGCGCGCGCACAGGCGCCCGCCCGCGCGCCGCACAGACACACGCGCGCACACACATGCACACACGCATGAGCGCGCGCGCGCACACATATACACACACACACACACACACACACACACACCGAGAGCCGCGCACCGCCAGCACAACCCCTCTCTGGGAGCGCGAGCCAATCCCCGGGCCCAAGCGCGCGCACCAGCCAGCAACTCCCGGGGTTGGGTGGTGGCTGGCACTGGGGCTGCAGCAGCTGTGGTTGCGGGGTACGGGGCCGGGGAGGGCTTCACGACGGTGAAAGAGGGGCTCTCGGGGCACATGCACCCCGTTGTCTGCAGAGAAAACCCCAACCCGGCGTTTCCAAGACTAAACACTGAGTGCGCAAATCCCGCACCGTGCAGTTCAGTTCCGCTCTGGGGTTGACCAACAGAGGCTCGCTTTCTTGACAGCAGGCACCGAGGGTTCGGCTCTGCGAAACCCGCTGAACCTGCAGCTGCACCCAGGTCCCTGCACACAGGGAAGCGCAGAAGACGGCGCTTCCTGCGGACTCCCAGAGCCTGCCTTGCCTTGTGAGCATGCCCAGTGCTCCGCAGGAACCGCAGATCGCGCCTTCCAGGGTTAGGAGCACAGAGACCAATGCTTCCCGTGGAAAGGCAGAGGTTGATTCCAGAACCTTCAGCCCCCTGCTGACCTGCCTCACGGAGAGACTACTCTGTGGCCCAGAAGCCGCCCCGGAGGGTGCGGTACTGGGGAAGCTAGGCTCCCAGACCTCACAGGGGAGCTGCTTTTCTTCTTTCTGTAAAGGCGATTCCAAAGGAAGCAATTCTCTGCCCAGGAAAAGCTGGTTCAGTTACAGGGTAATTGACAGAAAATTCAGCAGGGCCTGGCGGTGGTAATAGTAAAAACTAATAGTTATTGCTTAGTTACCCTGGGCAGGCTCTGCACTGTATGATGCCTATGCATTACCTGATTTTATCCTGCCCAAACGCTAATATGATCGACCCTAGAAGGAAATTGAGGCCCTCAAATATTTTGCCAACTGCCAGTCAATTATAATCAATGCATCCGGGATTCCAAATCTGGCCATCTGACTCTCAGGCAGCAGATATAAAGTGCAGGGCACTGAAGAACTCAAGGCTTTTCCAGCGAGGGGAAGCTGGGGTGGATGCTTGGCTGATACCCTCTGGCCTTTAAGCTGTACCTGGCCTGTCTTCAGCAACCTACTAATCTTTGAAAAACTGCATGCCTGAAATTTGCCAATGTTGTAACACTGATACTGTTGATAATACTCACGTCTTAACTAGAACTTTGCATCTTCTTTTTTATTAGGTGCTGCATACTTCCCATTGTAATCTTTCAAACAACTCTATAAAGAAGCTATCCTTATTCCCATTTTACACATGAGGACAACTGAAACAGAGATGTCCTGTCACTTCCCCAAGGGGACAGAGCCAGCATAAGAAGGCAGAGTTTGTTTGACTCCAAAGTGTGTGCTGTTTTTACTAAACTATGTGTCTTAATTACATCCTGAATAAAGACCTGAGATAAAGGCATGGCAGTTAGTTTTCTTAATTTCATTCAACAGCACATTTTGATTTCCTATTAACATTCACTCGTTTGACACATATTTACTAAGCATTTACTTAGTGCTTCTAGGTACTATCTCAGAGGTGATAGAAGGTGACAAAGATGCCATCCCTGTACTCTGAGTTTACAGTCTAGTAAGAAGATGCCAATCATATGCTTGTGATGCGGATGGTGAGAGCCTTCTAGGAATGCATTTCCTTCCCTATTCATCTAGCAAACTCCTAATTGTCCTTTAGCTGTCTATACCAGTCGCTTCTTTAGGGAAGCTGTCTGCGATGTCTCTGGCTGAATGAAATCCCCTTTGTTACAGGTGTTCAAGGAATTGTAATTTTTCTTTGTAAAATGTGTTGTAGTTCCAATTTTCCATTTATGCCATGATTTAGCTAGTATCTCTCTCTCCAAAGCACACAACCTCTAGACTATAAACTCAAAGGGGTCATCGGAATGTGTTTATTTTCATTTCCCATTAATCTCATAGTATCTGGCAGATATTAAACTTCACTTGTGGGCTCTCTCTCTCTCTCTCTCTCTCTCTCTCTTACACACACACACACACACACACACACATACACACACAACTACTACTCTTGGGGTAGGAATAACGATTCTTAGAGTAGGAACTATTTCATCTCCATTTACAGATGAGTAAAATGAGGCTGAGAGAAGGTAAGCAGCGTGCCCAAAGGTGCAGGGAAGGACTCCAACACAGGCCTGTCTGGAGCTAAAGTTCACATGACTAGCCTTCAGGCTCTGCTATTTACCTCATGCTATCCAGATACTAATCAGGCTGCATGGATGTGCGTCATGGGAAACAGACTGCTAGGGATGACACTGTGAGGGAATACAGACATACTTCAATATTGTACAAACTGTAAAGGCATGCGATAAGATATTAGTAATCTACTATGGAGAACCTACCATGTGTCACACATCTTGGTGAGAGCTTTTCTCATTTTAATTGTAAGTACAATTCTTCTGGCTAAGGGCTGTTATTACCATTTTATAGATGAGGAAACTAAGGCGTCCCAACAAAAAGAAGCCCACCATACCATAAACTTCAGAGAAAAAGTGACATGTCTACTTCTATTTTCCATTGTATTCAGTAGTACCTGGCAGACATTACACTCATTCTGTCTCTTGGTGTGTCTGTCTTACGCACACACACGCATGCACACACACACACATTCCACCTTCTTCAGGCCCTTCTTCCTCTGCCTTTTTGGGCCTCACCTCGAACCCAAGGCCTCACCACCTCCCTGCTCATTTCCTGCAGCAGCAGTGGCTACAAATAACAGGAAAGTAAAAGCTGCATTTTGTACAGCTCTGCCTCTAGCAGACTACTGGACATGCTCAGTGACAAGGGGCGACTTTGATTACAAATAGGAAGGAAGCTTTTGTTAAACATCTTTCCATTTTGGAGTATTACCTTGAAACAGGAAATTGAAGGGTAGCCCTTTGCAGAGATTCCGAGCCTGTAAGAATTCTTGCTAGTGTGTAAGAATGAGATGCTTAGATATGGAAAAACATCATGACCCCATGCGTCCTCTACTCTGTCTCTAGTATTCATCTCCCATTCTGTCTTCTCTGTGGGTGCACATAAAAAGCATCCACAAATTGTTTTCATCTATTTCTGTACCTCACAGCTATAGATAATACATCCAGCTATAAATACATACCAGTCCTTGACTGCAATTGTTTGGCTATTAACTTGCTGTACACTGAAATACTATAAATAAAGTGGGGAGGGGTTGCTAAGAAAGAGTTAAATATGAACCCCTCTTCCTTCATCCTAAGAATACATTTATTCCCTAGAGAACATAAAGCCCTTTGTGTTTCCTCTTTTTTTTTTTTCATTAAGGAGAGCACAGCTCAAAGTGGTCCATGCAGGGATCAAACCAGCAATGTTGTTGGTCAAAGCGTGCACTCTAACCAACGAGCCACCCAGCCGCCCTCTGCAATTCTAAATAACCCTTTGCTATGTATATGTGAGGTTGCTTTTGGTCATGAGGGCAGCAGAATCGTTTAGTGTGTGATGAGAAAATCATGAAGGCTGATCTTTGAGGAAAACTGTGCTGAAAACTTGAAACTTTAGTGGCACCCCATACATAAGCTTTCTGGGAAGTCACCCGGTAAGTCTCACACTGAGTCCTGTAATGGAGATTGCCACCACCATTCCCTGTGGCAACTGTCCGAGGAAGGTCTGTCCAGTCATGACCCCATTTTACAGATGAAGAAACAGAAGCTCTGAAAGAGCAAACCACTTAGGGCAAAGTCATAGAAATTCTCACACACTGACTTGGGGTGCAAGTGTAGGTCTGCCAGATGCCAAAACCCAGTTGGGGAACTCGGCATTGTGCTTGAACTTCTCACATCTCTTTGCACGCAGCACCAGGAGTGGGGAGGGACTGGGGCGAGTGTGGTGGCTTATTTGCACTGGGTGTGAACAATACCTCATAGAGAGTAGTGTTGCTATCCTCCAAGAAAACGAGGTTGAGTTTAGATAATCTCTCTCAAATAGCATTATTTAGTGTATTTGGCAAATTAAGCAAAGTGATGTGTGTGGAGCCTGGTGGCAGGGAACAATCAAAATGAGTGTCACTGGAGCAAAGCTTCTGGGTCTCTTGTGAGGAGCCTTTTATTCCCTTTGCTTTGAAGGAGCTTCGCGGTGGACTTGTCGTCCATTGCTCAGATCATTCTCTCTCCATAGATATTCTCCTCGATGCCCTAACATCCTTTACTGGGTAGATGCTGGAAGAGTTTTTGTGTTCCTAAGGACGAGCAATTGGGACGTGGAGACAAACTGAGCTTTTCAAAATCACTGCAGTTCTCCATGTTTCTTTCTAATGCTTGTAAACTACTTTTTGAAGATGCTGTAGGTGCCACGATTTCTTGCTTTTAAGAGAGGTCAGGAAAGACCCTTCAGAATGTGGCTTCTCAGGTGCCATGGGGTTCACCCAAGTGCCAGCATGCATTTTGGCAGAGGATAGGATATCCTATCCTTGCATAGAAAAGAACAACTGATGGTAGTCTTGGGTCTGTAACGTAAGGGGAGAGATTGTATCTTGAGTGGTAATCATTCATCTTTCCAGAAATCAGTCAGAGGAAAGAAATGATGTCTGAGCGGCTCACAGAGATGTAATAGTATCTGCATTTAAATTCTGAAATCCCCTCTACAGTTGTTCAGAGCCTACGTGCTTTACTTTTACATAATATTCTAATAGGTCTGACCTTATAAGCCCTTAGGGAATTAGAAAACAGGAGGTTAACTGCTATTGCTAGAAAATAATCATCACAAGAAATAGAAACTGATAGCCAGAGAACAAAGCGGATAAAATGTAAATTGTATATCAAATATTCGAAAGGCTTAATTTAACATACAGGCAAGCCTGCAAATATCCATGTTTCAACAGGACTTCCACGTGTCTGCAGATTATGATGTTGTGGGTCAGCAACTGATGGGAATGATGTTGACTCTGAGTTCACGCTGGATTACCACATTATGCCAGAAAAACAAAACAAGGTTTCCTCAGCCCATCACTTAAGGCTCTCCATGTGTGGCTCACGAGTGGCGTGTGCTTTTCTTCTCCTTAACTGATGTGCTTCCATGCCTCTGATTAGAAGTGTCTGCCTGGAGCGGTATCCAAAGAGGAGTTTGGGGGTCAGATCCACGTGATACACATGGATCTGAGTGCTGAGATTGATTGGTGATGTCTGTGATGGGTGGGGACCCACTGTAGTGCTGCACATGCCATGCATTTCCCAAGCATATGGGCCAATCCCCATTTCCTAGATTCTGTCCTCTAACCTTCTTCCTCCATCAAGGCTCTCGTCAAAATCGATTCCCATACAACCAGACTTCCCTTTGTTCATTGTTCCATTATTGTTGCTCTATCCTCAACATTTCACAAGTCAATTCCTCTTTCAATATCTCACTCAGTTGCCATCTACTTCCAAAATAGTCCTCAGAATGCCCCAGCCAGAAATCCTCTCCCCTTCCTCTGAAAGTACCTTATTATAGGTGTTCATCATGCCTTCTCTTTCCCATTGGACAACAAACTCCTTGAATGCAATAACCCTGTCTGGATCATCTCTGAATTCACACAAAGACCTGCACTGAACAAAGGGTATGCTCTAGGGATACAGACATAAACGAATGACAGGTGCTCAATATTTGTTGAATTAATGAGCACAAGATTATTGTTACTACTCTCTTGCTAAATCACAAAGAGATAAGGTTACATTTTGTAAGCTAGAGAAGGGGGCTAATGTTGGGGAGGCTCTCTGAGTAGCTAGGCTTTAAAGATATGACAGCTTTTTGGGGACTCCCAGGCCAGTGGAGGAGATAGGAAAGCACATAAATATAGCAGGTGGCACTGATACTTGAGACTCATCAGGGATTGTTTTGTTTTAATTTTGCTGGTGGGTCAATAAAATGCTGAGAAGCACAGTAGGTTTAAGAGTCTTATATAATATTTTAATGTATTTAATGTCAAGGGACTTTATCCTAAAAGAACAGTGTGAGTGTGTGAGTGTGTGAGTGTGAGTGTGTGTGTGTTCATGTATTTGCTGGGTTGCATAGAATGAGAGGAGTGTGCAATGATTCCAGAAAAATCTCCTGAAATGTCTCCAAAAAAAGAAATTGAATACTAGCTTAGGACTAAAGAGAAAACACCTCTGAATAAGTAATATCTTTGAGAGGCTTAATATATTGTAAAGAGCATTTTCACTGATTGGTAGAAATTCTTTTTGATTAATTAATTAGTTAATGTTTTCAAAGCACTTTCAAGATGAAAAAACATTTGGTTTTGGCTACATAACTGGTATTTTTTTCCTGAATACCTCCGTTTTCTACATTACTAGGTTTGTTTTCCTCCTAGGCTGCTCATCGAGACCACATACCCTCACAGAAGCATGGCGTGAAATACTCTTAGAGAAAAGAGACAGAGAGATGGGGTGCCAGTGAGCAGGGAACTTAAAGAAAATATAAAAGACTCTGAGAATAGATTTTTAAATTATATCTGAAATATAAGCATACAAGAGAGTGGAGAAGAACACTGTGCTAAAAACAAGTGACAGACTCGACCAGGAAAATTCCATTTGCCCACTAGCAAAGAATCCTAAGTACCTTGTACGCTGTCAGAATTGAAACCTATTTGTTTAAGGAACAGCAGTGACTGGCTTTTACCAAGGGTTTACAGTAGTCTAGCCAGAGTTGTTCAAGTATTTTACATACACATATATTCATCCATTTTGCCCTTCAAACAACCATTTGAGGTACAATTGTTATACACATTTTACAGATGAAGAAACTGAGGACCAGAAAGGGTAAGTCACTTACCCAAAGTCATGAACAGCTTAGAAGTGACACACCCCAGCACTTGGCCATGATTCTAGGGAGAGGAAGGGGGTGGGGGTGTGGGAGGCAAAGAAGGGAAAACAAGAGGAAATAAGAGAGAAAAAGTCCAACTAAACCCTATCTTTACAATGTCTGATGACCTGCTAATAGATTAATAAATAGAAAACAAATGAGCCAACATGTCCTTCTGGGAAACAAATTCACATGGCAAAGGTGATTTAGCTTCATTTCCAAAGTGAATATCTACATTTAAAAATTCACAGAATCGCCTGACATTCTGCCGGAAGACCCAGGCCCCTAAAATCCTCATTACCATCAAATGATATGGCACCGTGGTGAGAATGCAGTCCTGGGTCATGAGCCTCCAATTTCTCTTTGGCTACAAGCAACTGTCATGTTATTTCTTTAAAAGCATCTTGATAGAATGAAAGCACAAGGGCTCCAGATGATAGCTTCAGATCACCTTAGCCCCTCAATAGCTGTGTGACCTTGGTCCTCATTACTTAACATCTCTGAACTTCAATCACCACCTTTATAAATGGGGGCCATAAAGGCTTCTCTTTTACATTTGTTGTGAGCATTATTTATAGCCATCTGTGGAAAGCAACTAGTAATGCCTACAATAGCGTTGGTGCTGCAGAAAAAAATAGTCATTCTTATATGCCCTCTTCCTCTTTCTCTGTCTCCATCTCTTCTCTTTCTCACTTATGTGGCCTGGCCTGTTGTAAGCCATGTTAATGAACTCCCAAGCAGTGGGTTCCAGAATGCCAAAAATGGTGAATGGAGCAAAGGAATGCCGTTTCAACCCACAGCGTGGTTCAGCTGTGCCCCACGCCCCCTGTAACTACAATGTCAATGAGATAAATAAGATGTATAGTCTCTGAAATGGGCACCCTTATTCTGAGAACAGATATCTGGTACAGGGACTAGAATCCAGTAAGGCATGTGTCTGCATTGTATTGGTCTTACTGGTCGCAGGGTTTGCATTAATGTCAGTGTAGTTAACAACGCTCTTTTCAGATAAGAGCTGTGAGGATGCTACAGTCATAGAGACAAGGGGAGGAAGGTAGCAGCACACATCTGAGCTTCTCTATCTACCTGCTCCATCACCTCAGACAAGGTCTGTGACCTCTTTCAGTCTCGGGTTTTCTCATCGAAGAAATAGTGGCTCATACTTAAATCAGGGTTGCTATGGACAGAAAATGAGCTGACCTATGGAAAGGGAGTGAAACACTGCTACCTCAGTGTCAGCAGTGGCATGGGACGTGGTAGAAGTGCCAGCACTCTCCTGGAGAAAAGATGGTGCTTAAAATAAGCAGTGCAGAGGGCCGGCTGAGTGGCGCGGTGGTTGGGAGCTGGCTTGGGAAGCCAGCAGTCCTGGTTCGGATCCCACATATGAGGGCCAGTGACACTGCCCTCTAAAAAAAAAAAAAAAAACAATAATAATAATAATAATAATCAGTGCATGGCGGGGTGGGGCGGAGGGGAGAAGGAGAGGAGAGTGGCAACAAGAACGCAGAAGATCTTTTGCACAGCATCGATTCTGTGGAGGGGAGGCACAAGGCTTCGGAAGCTGCTCTCTCTCTTGTACGTGGTGTCCAGAGGCCTCAGGGACCCTCTCGCTGCGGTCCCCTGACACACTCCACCTTCTGAGAGGCACAGCACACCGTGCGCGCTTGCTCAAACGGAGATATTGGATGGGTTGGAATTCAACTTTCTATTTTCCTTTCTGTTTTCTTCCTCAGAGCCTTTGAACAGTTCACAGCCATCAACAAACATGCTCAGAAGAGTAACAGGTTATGGGCAGGTTAGTGCTGGGCCCAGATACCTGTGAGGAGGCGAGTGCTAACAAGAAGGCTGTACTGGCTACATCTCCGCGACCTTATTTCTCTAGTAAGGAGACAACCGCCACGGCCAGGATTCCGAAAGCCCTTGGAAGTGCCCTGTGTTATGTCGCAGTGACTCAGAGGGGAGCGATGCCTTCCACGGCGCAATGAAGCTTGAGAAATAGACGTGGGAAGGATATGTTTGGTTCTTTTTTTTTTGGCCAACCTAATTTCCACCAACTACACCCCCACACACACACCCCAGGAACATTTCAAAGATATTCTAACAAGAAAGATTGCCAGCTAATTGTCAGAGAGGATTAGTATTATCAGTGATCAGACTGTGAGCCTTTGGTCCTCTGGCATGTCTAGTGCAGAGAGAGGCCAGCGCCATAATGCAGTTTCTATGGAAAGCAGAGAAAGTGGTCCTGATCCCAGAATCCCCAGACACAGGCAGCATTTAGCACCCCATATGAGCAGACCACCTATTCTTTTTTTTTTTTTTTTTGAGGGCAGTGTCACTGGCCCTACTATGTGGGACTGAACTGGGGCCGCTGGCTTCCAAGGCCAGCGCTTAACCACCGCACCACTCGGCCGGCCCTAGACCACCTATTCTTAGAACAGACCAGGAATGGGGCACCTTGCCCTCGCTTCTATTTTATGAAAAAGACCAAACACCCAAGGTAAAGACATGCAATAAACAAAGCAGCCATTAAAGGATTTAGATGAGGAAATGCAGTTATTGCTTTCCTACCCCCAACCTCATTCCCAAAGGGATGCCCTTTATAGAGAGCTCTAACAGCCTGTGGCACAGTTATGGCTATTGGAAGGGAAAACAAGAAAAGGAGAACTAAGGCCAATGATATATGGCAACCTACAGTTCAGCAACAGAGAAGGCGGTGAGGAAGAAGCCAGGCAGTGGCTCTAACCAGGGACTGTGAGTCATTCCATGCCCTGAATGTTAAGGCCAATGGGAAGACACTGCAGCACAAATTGATGTCATAATCTAGGAGTGGGAAGAGCAGAGGAAGCAAGAGGCTACTGGAAAATTCCTGTTGAGAATCTGCATTTCTTCCTGCAAAGACAAGGTTGTATCCATGGATTTGTTTCTTAAAAATCTCCTTATCTTATAGGTTTTACCATGCATCTATTTCTTAAACACCTTCAAGTGCTCCCTGTTGCCTTAAAAATTACGTTAAAACCCAACAGCAGGGCACACCTTGCCCTTAACCACCTATTTATTTTTTTTTCTGAGGGCAGTGTCCCTGGCCCTCACATGTGGGACCCGAACCGGGGCTGCTGGCTTCCCAAGCCAGCGCTTAACCACCGCGCCACTCGGCCGGCCCTTAACCACCTATTTTAAACCTACCATCAAGTACTGTCCTTCCCCACTTCCCAGCCATGGACCCCACATTTTGATCATACAAGCTCACTGCCTTTTTATAAATAAATCATGCTCTGTGCCTTGGCATATCTCGTTTCCTCCACTTTTAATATTCTCCTTTTTCTTTTCTACATAGTTCACCTTGAAAGCTTTGCTGAACAGAAAAACAGGAGGTTTTAGCACCACTTATGTTATATTTAACAATTAGTTTACTATATAATTTCTGATACCATAATAATTGTCTTACTTCAATAATACCTTCCTAGAATGTTGCGTTATTTGAGGGCTTGGGTCCAACTATTGTTCTTATTTATATTGTGAATGCTTGCCAACAAAAAAACAATCCATTCGTTTTTGGGTTGTTTTTTTTCCCCCACAAAGAACAAAAAACTTGGGTATTCATAGGTTGAATATCAGTTTACTTCACCTATTTTATAAGGGTAACAGTGGCAGAGATCATGTGATCATGACTAAAGCAAACACCACCATCTAGTGGCAACATCAGCAAATTGCAGTGTGAAATTTTAAGATGGGTAAATTCTGGAAATTTCTACCTGTAAGCTTGAATTTAAAAATTTTACTACACTAAGTATTACCACCTTATAATAATTTTGGTAATATATTTTATATTGATTATTAACCCATAACTCCAAATATACTTGTTATACATTTGATTATTCAGTTTTTCCAGTTATTTTAAATTTAAAATCGCATTATATACTTTAATGGTATGCAGTTTATTCCACGTAAATTCTATCTTTATAAAGTTGATTTTTAAACACTGTATTCATGTTATAATATCTTTTCACACTTAGTCTTTGCAATTGCTCCTTTAACAAATTAACCTACTATATGCAAAGCAATGTATTAGATACTGCATTATAAAAAGTTTCCTCTTAGATTAAAATAATATAATGTCAGTGTGTATGCCCAGTATTTGGCCAAGTAAACATTTTTTATAAATTAGCTCATTTCTATGAATGATATGGTCATTGTTCCTTTTAGCGATGATCCTGAAGCACTGTCGTTGCTAATAGATCATAAAGAATCTCATAGTTATCAAATTTAAAAATTACATTCAATATTGGTTCAGGATTAAATATATTCAGTTGGTGTAATACCTAAAGATATAACTCCCCAAGAACCTACAGCGACCCTCCCCAGTCAGAACAGTTAATTACATACGGTACCCTCTTTCATGATCAAGCAGAGAACTGATGACAGGACGCTATCATATTGCTGTCGGACAAACATAAATGTCTCCCTTCTACCATTAGAATTCTGTTCTTGCCCCTCTCTACAGTCTCCTGATTTGGGGGAGTGTCTGAGAGTTGAAATAACAGAGCTGTTCTACATACCCGGGCTGCCACTCAGAGTAAGATGTAGCCTACATCTCTATTCAAACACACACTGGAGCTCCCAAATCAGACTGCTGGCGATAAGAATTCCTTAAAGGAAAACACTGTGTCTGGAAGATAAGAACTTGCCGACTGAATTGCACCCTCGTCTGAGTTTCGTTTTTTGCATGTTTGTGGATTGAGAATTCATGTGGAGGCCTCTCTGAGTACCTCCCCATCTCCATCTTCTCTCTTTCTCTAATCTGCCCTGCAAATCGTTATCAGATTATTATCCCAAACCATTCCTGGAAACACTACCTTTACTTGGAAGTTTTTCAACTTCCAGCCATCTACAGAACATGAATTTGAATGCTTAGGACAACAAGCAATCACCTGCTGACTTTGCTCCCCCTTTGTCACACAGACCCAACACAGCACTCTCTCTGCCACCTGTTGACCTTTGGTGCCATTTGCCAATCACCAAATATGGTGATTCCCACACCCCACCCCACCCCGCCCACTCAAGCCAGTGCTTCTCAAGCTGTGATGTGCACACCAATCATGTTGGGGTACAGATTCTGAATCATGGACACTAGGACGGCCTGAGAGTCTGCGATGACAACACTGCTGGTCCCAGGACCACTATTTGAGTAGCAAAGATTCATTCCATATTGCAACATGCCCATCCACTCTCAGTTCCACCCCTCACGTTTCTGACTTTTAAAACAGTTACCTGTTCTTGACAACTCTGAACCTCTCCTCTTCCTAACAATTCCCCTAGTCCCTTTAGCCCAGGGTTTTCAACTTGCCTTGCACATTAGAATCACTTGGGGGAAGATTTAAAAAATTGAGCTGCACACAGAACCCTTCATTGTTGCTTTTTGGGGAAGGACATATATTACTAATAGAACGTCCCCAAAGCTGGATTGACATGGGAAAAACACCTTTCTCCTCTAGTTTTGAGAGACTTCCTCTTGCTTCCTGGGAGGAGGGAATCCTTTGATGTTGATACACATTAACCACCTTGGCACAAACACCTTTTGGTGTGGGAAAACCCAAATTCGTTTTTATGTTCTTTTCTCCCTCTCCACCTTAAGCATACACTTGACTCCCTTAAACCCAGAGACCTGTTGGGACCTGACCCAGAAAAACTGGTTACCAGTATGTCAGGCAATCCAGACTGATAGTGACACCATTGAGATAGCATCCCTCAAAAGAGCAGCAGTGCCATTTTTAGATTGTGAACCTACAGATTGATAATTCTGGCATTTTCATTTCATTTCTTGAAAGTCTGGTTCAGCTTGTGAAAAGCTGTTAAACAACAATGCTTAATGGAAAATGGCAGCCCTCACTCTAAACTTGACCTGTTCAGAGCATCAAATGAAAACTTCATTGGGTTTTTATAGTGGCTTTCTGATTTTGGTAGTCCATTGAAGAAGGGAGTGTGAACGTTGTTGTATACTGTTAACGATTTTCTGCCCATGTCCTGCCTGAAATACCATGGTTGTTTATGAAAAGTATCTTTAACAAAGCTGGATACAGTTTGGGGAAAAAAAAAATTGAGCTACACAAGAGCATAACAGGTCGATTAAGTCAGACTCTGTGGGGTGGGATGGAGGCATCAGTATTTTTTTTTAACCTCCTCAGGTGATTACACCCTGCAGCCAAGGCTGAGAATCACTGCTTTCGGATGGAAGGGACTTCTTTCTTTCAATAGCGGTAGCTGTTTTGTTTTGCTTTGTTTTTTACCTGCTTTTGTATTTGAATTAACGGTGAACTATCCTTGTCTGTGTAGATATTCTATTTCCCCCACTAACATACAAACTTCTTGAGGACATCTCTTGACAGGTTGAATGTCTTAGGACTCAAGAAGGGTGGTTGAAGTGGAGTCCCTGAACTCTGTTTTCAGATCTTTCACCTACTATCTTGGGCTTACTTTTTAAGCTCTTTCTGCCTGCTTTCTTCTCCATAAGTTGGAAATAATAATAGCAGTTGCACCATCAGGTGTTTTTGGTGAGACAAAGCATATGAAGAACCTAGTGAGTGCTGGTTCATAGTATCTACTCCACCAGGGCCAGTCACTATTATTATTATTAATTAGCCTCCTTTGTCTGTTTCACATTGTATAACATAGCAGTAAGTAGTCAATAATCATTTCCTGGATGAATAAGTCAATGAATAATGGCGAATAAATCACATTTAATTGCTTTAAAATAAACCCAGAGCACCAGCCTTTTACCAAAAATGTTCAAGCTAATGCACGTTCACTATTTCTAAATGCTTGTAGGTATCTATAAGGCCATCACCTGGAGTCTTCAAATCTAAGAAAAAGCCAATGATCTCTTCACAATGGAAGAGACAGGACAAATGATAAAAATGGCCATATTTCAAAAACAATATTTTCTGAAACATCATCAGTAGCACATGACCACTAAAATCCACTGATCCATTAACATAAAACTTTACAATTGCATTGAAAATGCTCTTTTCTAGAGAACACCTTTAAAACCCACTCAAACCTCAGCAAACACTAAATTTCATAATCTCTAAAATGTGTGTATTACCTATTCTGTCGCAATGGCCAGCATCTCACCCTGAGTTGGAAGGACATTGTCTTGGCCACCAGAAGTGTAAACAGCCTAGCGTTATAATCATTTTTATGCCAACAGAGCATATCATCACCATTGAGCAGTAAGACTGAAGACACTAGACATAATACATAATGTGATGGAACAGGTGAAGTCTGCCTATTACCAAGGTGAACAGAGCCCTTTTGTTGGAATCCATCCTGATGGAATGAATAGCCTGTGTTATGTTTATTGATTACACCCTAAGTATTGAGGTAGAGGTGCTGGAGCTGCCCAGGAAAATAGTCAGATGCCATTGTGTGTCTTTCATTTTGGCAAGGCCGGATAATCAGTCAGAAATTCACTTTTAAATTAGAAACACAATGCTCGATATTCTTACATCCCACAAGAATAAAACTAAGCAGGGGAAGAAATGTCTTAAGTAACTCCTCTCTGAGAACTTTTCAACGGCTCTGTGGCCGACATCTGAGCCCATGGCACCACTGAATTCCACCTGAAGAGCTGTTACATGTCCCCTGCCTCCACTTTCCTCAGACACAGGCAATGTCACTGAGAAAGTCCTATCTGATCCTGGCACTGTCCCCCTTAAAACTCTCCAGCGACTTGCTGCTGTACTTTGAATAAACTCCAGACTCCTTGCTGGTCTTACTAGGCCTCAGATGGTCTCACCTTGTCTTTTCATCTGACTTCCTCCCATCCTGCAGGACTTATCACATTGCAGCTGGACAGGCTCCCTTCTGCTCAGGTGACATCAACCTCATTCCCCTTTACCTTTCTTTCATTTTTGCATTTGCTTGGAGCTCTCTTTCCTTGAATTTTACAGATCTTTTCCTCATTTAGGCCTCTCACAGATGCTCTCTATCTCATTCTGCAGATCAGTTATCACCCTCTGCAAGCATTTCATTAATTTGTTTACTTGTTCGGCATCTGTTGTCACAGAAGCTTGTTCACCATTAAAATCCTTGACTTCAAGTAGCATTTCACAAATTGTAGGGGTTTGATACGTAGTTGTGCTTAAATGAATGAATGAACTTAGTAACATTTTTATATTCATCACAATTATTGTTGCACATAACTTCCAATAATGTGAGTGTTTTGCCCTAAAATTCTCTTCCCTTCAATGAAGGAAAAAAAAAAAAGAGAGAGAGAAAATTTCTAAATAGGAATGATTTTTTCCTTGGGTAACACTATTAAATATGATATATGTTATCTTACAGGTATTGAAAAACACTAAGACTTGTTATTTACAAAAAAAAAAAGTTGAAGAAAACATACAGGCTTTATGTTTAAATAGCCATCATTATTACACATAATAATGTATCTATCTGGAATCACGACATGTGCTCTTTAATGACTGACTTTTTTCATTGACAATAATATTTTCAAGGTTCATCTGTGTTGTATCATGTGAAAGTATTTCATTTCTTTTTATTTCTGAATAATATTCCATTGAATGAATATACCATATTTTATTTATACATTCTATCAGTTGATGGGTGTTTGAGGTATTTGCACTTTTTGGCGACTACGACTAATGCTGCTATGAATATGCATGGCCACATTTTGTAGAGATGTATGTTTTCATGTATCCTGGGTATATGATAGCTTTGTGTTTAGCTTTCTATGGAACTAGAAATCTTTAAGGTGATTGTACAAATTTAGATTTCTACCAGCAATGCACAAGAGTTCCAGTTTCTCCACACCCACATCAACATTTGTTATTGTTTGTCTTTTTTAATATATCCATCATTGAGGGCATGATGTGGTATCTGAATACGGTTTTGATTTTCATTTCCCTAGTATCTACTGATGCTGAGTATCTTTTAGTGAGTAATTTGTATATACTCTTTTTTTTTTTAACCTATTCTCATCCTTTGTTTGTTCTTTAATGAGATTATTATTTTTCTCTTTATTGAACTTTTAGTTAATTATAGGTCTTGGATACAATTCACTAGACATATGCAAGTATTTCTCCCATTCTGTGGGAGAAATTTATTTTCTCTATTGTGCCCTTGAAACACAGAAGTTTTAATTTTGATGATGTCTAATTCATCTATTTTTTGTTTGTCATATAAATATATATATATATATATATATATATATATATATATATATATATATCCTGAAGCCACAAAATTTACTCCTTTGTTTTCCCCTAGGATTTTTAGTTTTCACTCATTCATTTAGGTCTGTGATTAATTTTGAGTTAATTTTTGTGGACAGTGTGAGGTAGGAATCCAACTCTTCTGTATGTGGATATTTAGCTGTCCTAGCATTATTTGTTAAAAAGACCATTTTTCCCCCCATAAAACTGTTTTGCCACCAAGTAATTAAGCATAACAGAAGGGTTTAATTCTGGAATCTCAGTTCTATTCTATTGGTCCACATATCTATCTTCATGCCAGCACTACACTATTTTCGCTATTGGAGATTTGTATTAAGTTTTGAAATCAGGAAGTCTGGGTTCTTCAACTTTGTTCTTCGTTTACAAAATTGTTTTGGATATTCTGGGTCCCTTGCATTTCCACATGAACTTTTGGATCAGTTTCTAAATTTCTGCAAAAAAAAAGCTAGCTGAGATTTCAATAGGGATTTTGTTGAATATGTAGATCAATTTATGGAATATTGCCATCTTAATAATAAAGTATTCTGATCCATGATCATTAGGTGTCTCTCTATTTATTTACATCTTTGTAAATTTCTTTCAACAGTTTTGTGGGGTTTGTTTTGGTATTAAGTATGCATGTCTCACGCTCCATTTGATAACATTTATTTCTAATTATTTTATTCTTCTTGATGGCCCTGTAAATGGAATTGTTTTTCTTAATTGCATTTTCATAGACATATCCAAAATCTAATACATTCAACATAAATGATTTAGGCAATTGTTGTGCAAGAAAATAAGGCACACTGCTGATTTTATGCAAATTAGTATAACGCCAGGTCAGGTTTTCATGCTTAACTTCTACCATTGCACACTCCTGTTGCAATATAAACGATTTAGGGAAAGACCACTGAAGAACTTAAATTAGGAACATTTCTCCCATAGGCAGTAAAATACCAAAAGCTTAAAGATGATGCACAAAACGATGATTGCTAAACTCTCTTCTTCCTTTATTACAGGCTACATCTCCCATCGAAAGCATGTTCTCCCGTGTTAGGGCCTACAATGTATAATTCTCCTTATGGGATTTCTGAATTATAAAAGGAAAGAGATTTTTTTATTTATTTTTTTTAATTGGAGCACATCCTATAGAAAATGTAAAAAATACATGTAAGTACAAATCAAGACGGCTCTGTGGATAGCATACACCGAAGCACCATGCATTCTTACTTATACTATGCTCATTGATACCATTCATTATAACCATTGTGTTCGATGATGTTATTGCCCCAGAAACATATTGTATATATTTTATTGACTGAAGTATTATAACCTGATAGCTTTAAAAGATTGTGGCAACCAACTCTAACTATTTATTTTAATGGATAACTTAGCCTTCATACTTTTTAAACATTCTAATGAAAATGTAGTTGCAAATAAGGCTGCTAGCAGTGGTCTATCCTGCCTGGTCATTGCTTTACACTTTTTTTTTTTTTTTTTTTGCCTTACACTATGAACATCATCCAGGTGTGTTGGGAGTATACAGCTATTATTTCTCGAAACAGCTGGTGCCAACTTGTCAAAGGAAAAGCTCTCCTTTCCAAACACATACAAACCCTGTGTAAGTAGATACAGTGTAAGCTATGTTCCCACCGCTATTGACTCTGCTCACAGGCAGCTGCGGTCTTTAATATATCCATCCTGTCTGTAATGCCATGTGAAAACTCCCCGAGGGGAGGGAAAGCTGTGACACAAAGGCATTTTTCCCAGGGCAAAGGCCAGCTGGCCATGCCCTGGGGAGACTCTGACAGAAACCTAAGTGTGAACAACGAAGCCAAGAAGCCGGCAGATATGTTCTAACCTGCCACCAATAATGATTTTTAAAGCGCCCTGGAAAAAATGTGGGTTTCTACTTTACATAATGCTATAATGCCTTAACTCATGTAATATGACTGGAGAAAGTTTATTTATTCATCTATTTCTGCCGCGGGCAAACACCAGATAAATGCTTACAATAGCAGGTTAGCAGGTGTTCTAGCGACACACGTTAGTGCCTCCTTGATGTACAGTAACTGTTCGACTGCTTGCCTGGTTTTAGCCCACGCAGAAGTTGTCAAAGCTTTTAGTGCAGGAAAAAAAAAAAAAAGACCCAGATTTTATACTATTGGATTTAGATCAATAGAGGGTTTGGTACATTCATGCTTGGATAATTAGTCCATGACAGATTACATCATATGCATAGGGCATGTAATCTATGCATGAAGACCTTCTTAATCATTTTCACTATCCACTCAGCTTCTCATTTATTTTATTTGGAAAAAAAGAAAATTTCTGGGATGATATTCAACTGCCTCACTAACTGGACCCTGGGCTAATAAATCCTATAGGCTTTTTCAGCAGTTTGCGTTTATTATTTTGTATAATAAACCTTCAGGCTAGCGAGTGCATCTCTAGGTTTCTTTCCGTCCATGATACGTCGTCCTGTGTGCTGAGCAGCTCACTGAACTGAATGGATGTAAATGAGGCTTGAAATGTTAAACACAACTTGTAATATCAAAGGTTTTCATATCAAATAATTTTGTTCCTAGAGGATCCTAGGGAGATTAAGGATGCACACGGTATCTAAAATGTCCACCAGTTACATGAAATATCCCAGCAGTAGATGGATAATTACCAGCTCACACTAGGAATACAAAGAAAACAGCCGGTTTAGCCTGTTCGTGTAACCAGACTGGGGAGTGTTTCTGGGAATTAGGTCCATATAAAACTTACTGAATACGGAGCCAAAAATAACTGCAGACATCTGTCTGATAGAAGCTTTTATGATCAGCCCTTGAGGTAGTACTCTCCTTACAAGTACAGTCACAACAATTTTCTAAGCCCAGATGAGAAGCAAAATGTGCAAGTCTGAGCTTTCAAACTAGCCCCTGTCGACTTATCTTAAAACCCTGCGAAATCAGTTTTTCATAACCTGTGATGCTAAACTGATTTTCAGTTTATCCTGCTGTTTTGCACTCAGGGTGGATGAATTCCTGAGTCTGGGCACTGGGGGCAGTAGTAAGGCAACATGTCATCTTCACTGACTTGGCATGAAGGTCTCCCAAAACTAGACGTTGCAGTTTCCTAGTTAATGAAAGTCGAACTGGAATAATGCACCTGAAATTCACTGCCCAAGGAGACTTAGCTGGAATCAACTATGTAGTGCTAAGGTATAGAATAAGGATGGACAGCCACCAGCAAGGCACGGAGCAATCATTCCGAACTCAGGGCAGGTTTGCTCTGCAGGGAACATTCCACAATGTCTGGAGACAGTTTGGGTTTTGACAACTAGGGGCTGGATAAGGTGAGTGGGCACTATCAGCACCTGGTGGAGAGAGGACAAGGATGAAGCTAAACATCTAACCATCTAACACAGGGCAGCCCAAAGAACAAAGAATTTTCCAGCCCCAAATGTCAGTACTGCTGAGTTTGAGAAACCCTGGTATAAAATATTGACACAACCACCTCAATGACGTAGAATGAGTCAAGATTTGGGACTGAATTGCCCAAATAATTACCTGAAACTCTCCACTTGGCTGTGACAATCAATGGAGGGCTGTTCTGAGACCCCAAATAAAGATGCCTTTGCTTGATTTAATCACACATTCAAAGGCTATGGAGGCTCCTTCAGGGTGCAAGCTGAGATCAGCCAATCAATTGTGTCTGGTTTTAATCCATCATGAGGTGCCTTCATTCCCATAGGAACAAACAGTGTGAAGTGACATTTCCTAGGACTGACATTACAGCATGGGACATGCTAATTCATTGGTGGTATAACCTCATTCCTGCAAGTGCCATTATTTAGTTAAGCTTTATAAAGTATTGTGCAGATAGAGAATGCTATATATTGTAAATGCAAAGTATCATTGTTGTCATCTTTCTGAGGAACTGCTTTTGTGAGTGATGTTACAGTGCAAACACATACACAGTTAGTATCTATTTGTAGTTTTGAGGAGACGTTACTATAATGAGTAATTCACATTGTATCATCTCTTTTGCACTTGGAGTTAAAACAAATCAAATAAAGCTTAATTGGAGAGTGGTTATGCACCATCAAAATATAGCTGATTGATATTCTGAGTAAATGCAGGTTA
The DNA here is from genome assembly GCA_033961575.1 of Aselliscus stoliczkanus. NCBI lineage: Eukaryota > Metazoa > Chordata > Mammalia > Chiroptera > Hipposideridae > Aselliscus > Aselliscus stoliczkanus. Next base: position 10,713,439 of record CM066733.1, read on the forward strand.
GTTACTGGAGAAAGAATGCTGAAAAGACTCCAGAACTGTAAAATCAAAACTGAATTTCCATTATATTAAACATAAGGATGAGACAGATAACAATTCTTCAATATATGTTAATTTTTTCAATTGTCTCTCTTTTGGTATTACATTTAAAACATAATAAAATGTAACAGTTTACCATTTTTAGTGAATGTTTGCCAGCCTGGTATTTCACGTTACTAAAATGTCTTTTTTTTAATTGTGCAGAGAAGGGTCTCTTAACACACCATGTGGGGGAAAAAAAATAAAAGAACAATTAATAACAAAATTAAAACCTTTTAAATCAAACCTTGGTAAAATGCTCACTGCAGTGTGAGTGCTTAAAATGTGACTGCTGATGTATTTGTAAATTACACTATTTTAGATTTAATTTTGCGATGGTAGTTACTTTCTAGAATGGCAAGCTTGTCTTAGGATTTTGATTCAGGTGGAATCTGTCAAACTGTCAATGGATGTAGAAGTCCCAGTTTGGCTGTCATGCCTGAGGCAGTCTGAAAGGTATCAATACAATATGGCACTGCTAATGATTCCATCATTATGAGAATACGGCTGACATGGTTTATGTTTGCATGGGTATGCCAATTGTGTTTTTCTACTAGCCTCTTTCATTTTTACAGAAATATACAGAAAACTCAAGTTTATCAATTTAAAAAATATCCAGCCATTTTTTTCCCCCCGCATCAAGTCAAACTCTTTGACCCAAGCCCTCCTGATTAAAGATATCTTTTACAGTCAGAGACAGAGAGATTTAAGTTGGGGATTTATGAAGGCAATTAGTGTCTTCAAGAAAATGAAGAAAATGTCTTCTTTGTAAATGCTAAAACTTCAGCATTGTTATACTCCTGCATTTCCCTGTATGCTAACTGTTCTATTCAGAGCCAAAGTATGATACAGCCTAGTGCTAAACATTTGCCTTTTCCCACTTTCCATGCTAGGTCACCAACAGCAGACAGAATATTACTTAGGGCACAAGCCTCATTGCAGAGTACACCAACTGAGCAAAAAAAAAGAGGAGAGAGAGAAGGCAGTTTGGATTAACTTATCTTACAGTTTTGCAATTACAAAAAACCCAAAAAACTAGAAAGATGTTTTAATTTCCATCTTTAGATTTTGTTTCCTCTTATTTTGAATCATGGATAACGATTGGCAATATAGTCAGCCATTCCCTGATCAGAACCGCTGAAGTCTTAATCTGTCCCTGCCTCCATATTCCAACATTCAACATGGCCACTGGGAAAGTAGGGCCAAGTGACATGCAGGTAGAGATGGAGATCCAAACTGGTGAGGGTGATCAAGGCAGGAAAAAACAAACCCAGAAAGAAGTGGAATTCATCGGCATTCACACTGGCCCATTATTTTATTACTATACCTAACCAAACAAATGCACATTTTAAGTTTGGGGAGGGGTCCCCCATTCTCCCTAGAGGATACCTACAAAGGAATGTTTGGGGCTACTGTGAACATGTACACTTTTAAACCTGTAATTGAAATGATCAAATGTGTGTTTATATTTATTAACTTTGTTATACATGCCTATTTGAGATGAGATGTTTTGAAACCCCTTATTTAGGTATAGTTCAGATATCATACATTGACCTGTTCAAAATGTACAATTCGATGGTTTTTTGAGTATTTAGAGTTTCCGTAAAAAAAAAAAAACACATGTGCTCTTTGGCTGTCACCTCCACATCTTCCCATCACTCCCCCAACCCCAAGCAACCACAAATAGTCTGTCACTATACATTTCCTTGTTGTAGTCATTTTATGTGAATGGAATCATAAAATATTGTCTTTTGTGATTGGTTGATTTAGCATGTTTCCAAGGTTCATCTATTTGTAGCATGTGTCAGTACTACAATCCTTTTTATGGCTGAGTATTTCCTCGTATGAACGTTCCACTTTTGATTATGTAGCAGTCAGTTTGACGGGCATTTGAGTTGTTTCCGCATTTTAGTTATGTATAACGCTGCTGTAACTATTCAGATACAGTTTTTGCTGGCACCTATATCCAGGATTAGATATTTTAAAAGTATGAATTTAGGGTTTTTAAAAGATATAAGACTTTCACATTTCCTGAAACAACTTTTTTGAAACTCCTCAGGGACATCTTCAAGGTCAATGTTCATCAGCAATAACGTCACTTTTTTGCTTAACCTTTTTCCAGATCACACCATTTTGACTTTTTATCCAAATTTCTTGGAAATAGAGAACTTTTCAAATCCATGTATGGTGATCTCACTAGAAATTTTATCCAAATCCACAAGAGCTCTTTCAGACAACATTTCAATACTTTGTTTGCTTGCTTTTCCATTCGTATGGAAAGTCCCTGTATATGAGATCTCCAAGATATAACCACTTACTCTCTTTCTGTGGAAAGGAACTTTTCAAGGTTTTTGTTTAACTGTAGCACCCAACCTTTGCAAGTGTGAGGTCAGACCACAAAAATACTTACTGACTTTGCATTAAATTTCTTTATTTCCTTTATTTTCCTGATGTCATCTGTTGATTTCTGTAAGAATAAAAGTTGCTTTGATTGAGGTCATCTCTGAATAGTGTGTTTTCCATTTCTTTTTGCACTTGCTATCTCTGGCTGGGATGTTTGTCCCCCAGCTATCCATGTGGCTGGGTCCCTCGCTCACTGAATTGTCATTTTATTTCACAGAGGTCATAATATCTAAAATTGTAAGCTCTATTAAGATTTGCTTGTTTCTGCTTTGTCTGTCTCCTTAGCACTTGTGATCATTGAACATTAATTTATTTTCTTATGTATCTTCATTTATTATTTATCTCTCCCACTAGATTGTAAGCTCCATGAGAAGCAAGGATTTATGTATAGATTGTGCTCAGGGCTGAAAAACAACATGTAGAACAGTGCTTTGGACTTAATAGGCACTGTGTTTGCTAAATGAGTAAAATAGCTGTTGAGTAAATTAGCCTACTGCTCAAAAACAAAATAATTGAGAGAGCTCCCCATGATGTGTAATGGATCAAACACGTTGACTCCCTCTCTTTGATAATGAATAATTTAGGGGAATAACTGTCCCTTTATAATGTGGCACATACATTCATTTTAAAGTCTATCATCTTATTTAATCTTTTATTATTGGGAAATTATTCACCTACAGAGATCAAAATAAACATGTAAAGCTCAGTGATTTATTACAAAGCAAACACGGATATAAGCATCTCCCTGGTGAAGCCACAGAAACTGCCCAGAAGCTTCCTTTGTGTTCTCTCAGCCATAACAGCTATCTCCTCCCTGTTCAGATATTTTTGGTGATTATTTTCTTGCTTTTATCTGTGGTTTTCCCACCTAGCATGCTCCAAGCACTATGACTTGGCCTGTTTTAATTTTTTATTTGTGATATAAAGAATGTTTTCCTTTACACCTATCTTATTGTGTGTAGCTATAATGCACTTATTTCTATGACCATATTGTATCACTTTGGGTGAATTTAGCACAATTTATTTATGCACTGTACTGCTGACTGACATCATATGTCACTTCTACTGTGGAATTATTATAAAAAATTAGTTCTACGAATCTTTTTCATGTTTTTGAAGTACATCTGTTAGTATTTCAGCTCGATATGTTAGGTTGTACATGTTCGATTGGACTGTATAAAGTGCCATATGTAATCTAAGTATTGGCAATATTATATGATTCAAGCTAACATCTAGGGGTACACTTTCTAAATACATGTATTCCCAACTTTAGTTTCCCAAAGGAGGTGTGCCAACTTATTGGCAGTGTATGCGAGTTCCAGGGGTTCCACATCCTTTCCAGCATTTGGTATCCTCGGGTTATTTTTATTAATTAGCCATTCTGCTTGGTATTGGTACTACAATGCCATTTTTAATTTCTATAACTCTGATAAATAATAAGACTGAATACAAGTGACATATGTGTATTCGACATTTGGTTATCATCTTTTGTGAAGTTACTATTCATCTACTTATCCATTTTTTTCTACTGTGCTTTTTCTCTTTCCCTAGTTGATTTGTAGAGTTCTTTGTATATTTTGGATATAGCCCTTTGTATATATTATAGACTGAAAATATAGTCTCCCAAACTGTGGCCTAATTTTCACCCTATTAATCCTGTTCTTTGATATACCGATGTTTCTAATGTAAATGCATAATTAGCAGTGTTTCCTTAGGTTTATACCTGTTATATCACTTGAAAATGTTTTTCCTAAGACAGATTTTATGTTCTAGAAACATTATGGTTTTATCTTTCATAATTTAAGCTATAACTGGAATTAACTTTTGTGTAAGCTATGAGGTAAGCTCATTTTTTTTCCTATGTGGATTTCCAATTGAATCAGACATATTGATTGAAAGACTGTACCTAACCTACCAGCTTTGTCATAAACCAATACATCGGTGGGGCTGTATATGGAACACTTTTTTATTTTTATTTTATTTTTATTTTTATTTATTTTTTTAAAGAATTTATTGGGGAATTGGGGGAGGGGAACAGCATTGGGGAATCCGGGCAGGGCAACAGACAAGTTGCTGTCTTTTTGTTCTTCAGTCTAGTTGCGGAGGACGTTGCTTCACTGGCCCATGTTGGTATCGTCATTGAGCTCTTCTCGGGTGAGGCAGATTGGTCACCGGCCTCTGGATGGTCGCTCACCGCGGCTATGGGCAGCTCACGCTGGCTGCCGGCCACTCACTGTAGCCTATGGCAGCCCACTGCAGCAGGGACTGCAGCTATGTCACCCCGGGGACTCACAGAAGCCCAGCTCCAGGTGGAGCTGTTCTTAGCTGTAGAGGGCAGTGTCACTGGCCCTCATATGTGGGATCCAAACCGGGGCCGCTGACATCTCAAACCAGCTCTTCACCAATGCACCACTCGGCCAGCCCTGGAACACTTTTCTAAATTGCTCACTTTGTCTGTGTTTACAGCAATATTGGTCTGTCCTAACTATTATAACTTTAAAATTAAGTCTTGATATTGGGTAGAGGGAGTCCTCCAACTTTGTTTTGCCTTTTCAGGTTACACTGGCTATCCATGGCCTATACATAGTCTATACACATTTGCCCTCAACTTGTCAAGCTACAAGCAGAAGAAAAATGTAAAACCGCCACATAATTATTTAGATCATCTTTATCTTCTATCAATAATATTTACAGTTTCATGTTCAGAGTTCTGCACAGCTTTCACCACATTTGTTCTTAGGTGGTTGGTTTTTCTGATGCTTTCAGAAATGGTGTGGTTACATATCATCACTGTCATCATCATCATCATCACTAAAAGTTACACAACTTGAAAATTCCATTGTAACTGCAGAAAAGTTGAGGTCAGAAACATCAAAGAATTCTATTTTACATGAAAACTACACAAAACAGACAACCCCAGAAAAAAGAGATATCAAAAGTTTCCTTTGAGCTCTCTATTATGGAGAAGTCCTTTTTGTGATCTCCATAAACCTCCTTTGAAACAAGTGGGAGATGCTAGAGTGCTCACAGCCCATGGCATCAGAATGAGACAGAACTGGTGTTAATCTTCTCTGGATAACTCGTCTTTTTTTTTTTTTAGGATTTCATTGGGGAATTGGGAAAGGGAAACAGGGTTGGAGACTGGGGAAGGGGAACAGCCAAGTTGTCCTTCAATCTTAGTGGTAGAGGGCGCAGCTTGCTTAGCTCCAAGTCCAGTCTGTATCCGGCCACCTGTCGGCAGCTTGTGGCCACTCAGCTCAAGGTGCCAGTGTTTAATCTTAGTTGTGGGTGGGCATAGCCCTCCATCCCATGCAGGAGTCGACCTGGCAACCTTGTTGTTAGGAGCAATGTGCTCTCACCAGCTGAGCCATCCTGCCACCTATTGACAGCTCAGCTGCAGCTCAGCTCTGGCGCAGCTCACTGGCCCATGTGGGAATTGAACTGGTGACCTGGTTGCTCAGAGCTCACACTCTTAACCAACTGAGTCACTCAGCTGGCCCTCTGGGTAACTAGTTTTGAAAGCTGAGGGGAGACAATGTTTAAATATCCACAGCCTGGCCTATTAACATAATTTGCACTGTATTTAGGTTAGCAAGTCATATTATAAATGAATGCATATGACCGAATGAGGAGCAAATGACTTAAACATTTTGTCTATTTCTTTCTTTTTTTTTTTTTTTTTTGAGAGCAGTGTCACTAGCCCTCATATGTGGGACCGAACCGAGGCCGCTGGCTTCCCAAGCCAGCGCTTAACTATTTTGGATTGCACCTTGCTCAGAAATTATGTACTCCCTACGTAAGTATACATTTAAATTGATTTCCTTTTCATATAGAGTAGCCTCCCTCTTGCCTAAATAAGCATAGCACGATTTCTTTCAGGGATTGGACATGCCGCCTTTCATAGAGAAGGTAATTGACAAATGTTTTCTGGAAAGGGTCAGATAGTGAACATGCTAAGTTTTGCAAGCCATATGGTCTACATAGCAACTACTCAAGTCTAGTGTAGAAGCATGAAAGTGGATGCAGGCGCTGTATAAACAAATGGGCACTGCAGCATTACAATAAAATGTTACTTATGAATTCAGGTGGGTGGCTGGTTTTCACCTGTGGGCCATAGTTTGCCAGCCCCTGTATAAACAAATGGGCACTGCAGTGTTACAATAAAATGTTACTTACGAATTCAGGTAGGTGGCTGGTTTTCACCTGTGGGCCATAGTTTGCCAGCCCCTGAAAAGGAAGCTGAGATTCAAGCATTTCCAGCAGCTAGAGGCTGCTTCCTTTAACCTTGCTCTGATTTACAACTATGACTTGGGAAAATGGACATTTATTTAGTTTGTATAAAATGACGTCTGTATCTCATCAGGCCTATGAAGGGGGTATCTTCGTTTCAGTTAACCATAGTTTGAAATCATCATGTGGCTTTCTTTTAAGGCTAGAACTGTGAGATGTTTATTATTTATTTAAAGAATGCAATCTTGTGACAAAAGGATGTATGCATTATTCAAACGCGTAATAATTTTTTTTTAAGTCTCTGGTACATAAAGATACCTCGAGTGTAAGTGTGTTTGAAAAGAATTCTTTCTCCCACATTGTTATGCAGACATCCTTGAGCTGTGACCAATAGTTTGCACATTTGATTCTTTTCAGTATTTTCTCACTAACACTTTAATGAAAGATACTCTGTTATTTTTAAGATAATTTGAAACTCTTTTTTTTTTTTTTTTTTTTTTTTGAGGGCAGTGTCACTGGCCCTCATATGTGGGACCGAACCGGGGCCGCTGGCTTCCCAGGCCAGCGCTTAACCACCGCGCCACTCGGCCGGCCCTTTTTTAAGATAATTTGAAAACTACCATACTTCATATTGCAGGGACTATAATTTGATATTATCAATATTGTAAAGCTATTTTATCAAAAGGGAGAGACAGAAAAAGCACTACTAGTTGTTTTTTTTGTTCTTTCTTTCCTTTTACTTTTTTTTTTTTTTTTTTTTGAAAAAAGCACAGAGGAGGTCTTGAAAAATAGAAATTATCTTTTCAACTTTGGCTCTTGAGTGTGTGAATTTTTTTGTTTTTCTTGAAAGACTTGGATTCATAGCATTTGACAATACTTAGGTAGGTATGTTTTCTTTAATGACTGGAAGAAAGGACTGAAGCCCAAATCCTGAGCATAATTTAAATTTTGGCATTAACTTCCCATCTGGACTGGAACAAAAATGAGCGTTCCCTTTAACCTGTATTTACCTATCTTGTTGCAACACAATGAAAATTAATTAATCGGTGTTAGCAACACATTTGGAAAATATAATGACTTAGGAGTGCTAGATATCATTCAAGATGTCCCCGTCGGAATGAATGATTCCTGACATAATACTTTTAGAAAGAATATTGCCTTGCATTTGAAACCCTAATATAATTTTCAGTAAAATGTTATTGCTTTTTTGTTAAATAGATTGAATAACCATAAACCCTTTTATCAAATACACGCTTCCATGGATGGATTATTGTCACCTTTTGGTTGGAATATACACTAGGTATTGATCTTAGTGATGTTTTATTCATATTAGAAATTATGTCAATACAAGCCACTTGCACAGATGGAGAGTCATGTACTTAACTACAGAATTTAACTACCTGTTCTTGTTTCCTTAATTTCCCGGATTCATTAAAGCACCGTTTTTATTAGTGAATCCAAGAATTAATGAGTTCGATGCTGGCTTACACCACTGGGCTTCCCAGTAACATTTCCTACACCCGCAGGTTAACTTTCTGGGCACACAAATTCATTCTCCTTCTCTCCCCTGAATCTTTATGTGAAACCTGCTTTCACATTAGTAACAGCGGATCAGAATTTAATGATTTTCAAGCAAAATGCCACTGGTGAACAAAACTGCATACATTGCCTCAAATCTGTGAATAGCGCTCAAACATTGTTAACGTAATTAGTGGAGAGTCATTTCACTACCTTTCTTTCAGATCAATCCTGCCTCATATTTGTTCAAATAAAGATGTTTTCATTGGTATGTTGTCACTTTCACTTATTTTACTACGCAAAGTGATAAGACAAATTCTCTATGAACATAACTATTTTTTTTTTTGTTGGTGTTTGTTCAATCATCTAAAAATGAGTGGCTGAAATTGACACTATCCTCCCTTGCCTCCCAATAAAGTATAGAGCACATACATTATTGCTTCTTTGGATCTGGTGGCATTCAGTTTGTAATATTGGTTTTTATATCCTTCCTTGATCGAGTTTGGGGGCCCTCGGTGGAAGCCAGTCAATTCCTCTTCTTGAGCAGCTAAGTCCACACCCCACTCACCTACCTCCCTTCTCAGGCTCTCACACTGCTGGCCACTACACACGCACCCTGATCAGCCCAGGGCCAGGGCCCAGACAACGTAGGACAACCCTTGTGCTGAAGGGTCCCTTAGCTTTCCTTAGGCCTGCGTTCCTGCTTGGCTGTCCCTTCCCTTGGAAACCACAATAAAGGTGCTTGTCCACAGTTCCCCCTTTCCTCCCCCTTGTGATAAATCTCAAGGGTCTCCCATGTGCCACCCACCTCCTCCAGGGGTGACCTGCACACTCAACCTTGGGAACCAGGAGTCTTTTTAATGGTGGCCATCTCCTGACCAATGTCCTCTTTCCTAAAGCCCCTTGTTTCCTGCTTACAAATGCACTCAAATCTCCCCTTTCCCCATAGAATTTTTTTTTTTTTGCTGTTCCCTAAAGTGATCATCCTTTAATCTCTTTTACTCTTAGTTGCCAAAAAGGTTACTTTAATATTTTTAAATTTAAAATTCAGAATTATTTCTCAGAAATATGAAAAGGTTAAGTGAAGATTAGTACTTATATTTAAAGATATTTTATAACAGAAACTAATGAATCAGATACTAAAAGACCTACTGCCAATACACACAAACACACACACACACAGAGGGTGCCAAAAAACAATGTATACACATTTTAAGAAAGGGAAAAACTGTATTAAAATTATAATACTCAATATATACTAATAACAAAAGATGAATACAAGTCCGGTTTGACTTCTGCAATTACAAAAGGTGTTCATAGTGGTTACCATCAGCATCCAGACACTTTTAATTATGGCGAATTACTGTTTGAGCATAGATAACATCTCTTAAGATGTGTATACATTTTTTGGCATCCCCAATTACACACACACACACACACACACACACACACACACACAATTGTTTATGTGTCTTTAAAATAATTCAAATAGGGTTACATACTATATACATTCTTGAACTTGCTTTCACTCCATATTTGATTTTAAAAATTAATTCACATTAATAAATGCAGTTCTGGTTTATTAATTTTAACAACTGTATAAAACTGCTTTGTATAAATAAACCACAGTTCATTTATCTCTTTTCCTATTGAAGGATTTATACTGTTTTCCCTTTTTTACTGTTACAAACAGTGTTGCCAACATCTCCTTGTCCACATGTATGAGTTTTTTGGGGGGAATGCATCCTGAAGTGAAGGTGGATTGAAGAGTCGGGATAATTGTGTTCAGTGTTATGAAACTGAACTTAAAATGTTTGTTCGCATTTACATTCCAACCCGACCTTATCCCTCTGCTTGTTGCCACAAACCCTCACCGACACTTTGTGTTATCAGACTGAATTTGTTTTGCCAGTCCAATGAGAATGAAATGCTATCTTGCTTTAGGTTTCCCTTTTATTGATTATGATGATGCTGGGCAGTTATCCCATGTTTATTGGTCATTTGAGCATTCTGCTGAATGAGTTGTCTGTTTATATCACTTGCCTGTTTTCTGTTTTTCTTGTTTACTATTGCTTTTCATCCATTCATACAGTCATTCACTTATTTAACAGCACATATTGTCCATCTACTGTTTCCAGGCATTCTTTTAGGCTCAGGAGAAACATCAAAGGGCAATAAAAGCACCTGCCCTTACCATGTGGAACTTACATTTCTCAAGGGCTGCAGATAGAGAATATGAGAAATATGTAAATATATAGTGTCTTGCAAGGTGATATGTAAAATGAGAAAATGAGAGCACAGTAAATGGAAATGTGCAAAGGTATAGTGTGAAATATTGTGGGCTCCTTATTGAGGGGAGATTTAACCAGACTTAAAATTGCCAAGGGAGTTAACCAAATAGTGTCTGTCTCTCTCTCTCTCTCTCTCCCCCTCTCCCCCTCTCCCCCTCTCCCCCAACACACACACACACACACACACACACACACACACACACACACACACACGAAAAAAAAATCGGACAAAGGAAACAGCTAGAACACAGTCTTTAAAGTAGGGACATGCCTGTCACAATTTAAGAAGAGAAAGGTGAGTATGTGGCTGGACCAGAGTGAACAAAGGGAGAAACCGGAGCAGGGAGAGTCACTTTGGGGTTCAGAGTTGTGATCGGACCCGAGGTTTTAAAGGATCATGCGGCTGCTGGATAAGAATGCAACAGAAACAGGGAGACCAATCAGGAAGCTACTGGAATACTAGCAAGAGATAATGATGGATTGAACTAGCGTGGTAGTCACATACATGATGTAAAGAGGTCAGGTTCTGAACACATTTTCAAAACTAGAGATGGAGTGGCTGTAGAGTATGATGGATAAGTGGAGTCGGGGTTGCTCTAAGGCTAGAGTTTGCCTCAGAAGACTGCAAGGATGGAGGTGCATCAATGGAGATGGGGCAGGCAGGGGGTGAATCACAGGATGACATACCTATTAGTCAACGAAGTCGCCTTTGGCACGAAGCTGAATCAGATCAGCAAGGATTGTTACAAAGAGAAAAGGAACAAGGACTGGGCCCTGTGCTAGTCTCACTGTCAGCTCTGTAGAGGTCCTTCAGAGACTAGGAGGAGAGAGCCCTTCGAAAACTATCTGGTGGCAATTCTCAGAAACTCCCCTTTCACTTTATTCATGGTGTATTTTCCAATGCAGAAGTTTCCAATTGTAATAGAACTAAGTTATAAATCTGTTTGTCATCTAAATTTTAGGAGTTATTAAATATGTTTTTTAAATATTTTCTTACAATTATTCCTAGATACTTCATAGAATTATATGGTATCTTCTCTAGAATTATGTTTTTAATTGTTGTTAGTGTATAGAAATATTGTTATGTTTTGCATATAGCTCTTTTGGGTGCTAATAATTTATCTTTAGAAATTCTTACAAATGATCAATGTATTGTTTCTTCCTTTGAATTCTCTACATATATTTTTAAGATCTTTTTGCACTAGTTAGTATCATTACACAATGTGGGACAGAAGAAAGGACAAAGAACAAATTTACTTTTTTAAAACTTTAAAATGAATATATCTAATGCTTATTAAGATGTTAGCTGTAATTATTTGGTAGATATCATCATCATATTAAGGATGTCTTTTTAGAGTTCCCAGATTCTAATTTCTTTTTTTTTAAATCAGGAATGAGTGTTTAATTTTATAAAATTATTTTATTTTGTATCCTTTGTTATGACTATGTAATCCTTCCTCCTTTAGTCTGTTAACATATTTAATTACATTAATAGCTTTTCTAATGTCAAACCACCCAGGAATTCTTGAGGGAAGCCCTATTTGGTCACAAAGTGTTTCTTACATGTTTCTTTATTTGGCATCTGAAAATTCTATCAAGGATTTTTGCATATAGAGTTTTAACTGAGGCTATCCTTTTCTTTTTTCACACTTTCCTTTTTTATTTGGGTATCAAGGTTATATTACTTTTAAATTAAAGTTGCAAAATAGTTCACCTTTTTAGCTCTTCTTGAACAGTATGTAAAAGCCAAAGAATGCATGCCTGTAGAAAGTTTGGTTATAGTCACCTCTAAAATGATTGGACCCATTGGCTCCATTCTATTCATGTAGATTTTGTGTATTTTTACTGTACATGTGCTGAACCACTGTAAGAGCCTCTAATTCCTCTCTTAACATCCTTCATTGCCAGGTGATCTTTGTCAACTTTAAATCAGATCAGGTCACTCTAATGATTTCCTGTGGCCCTGAGTGATCTGGCCCTAGCTGCCTTTCTGACCTCATGTACCACCATTCTCTCTGTAACCTAGTATGTTTCAAGATTAGCAGCGCTCATTCTGTTCTTCAAGTTCACCAAGTTCATTCCCACTTCAGGACGCGTGTACAGGACTGTGCCCTCTGCTCAAAATGGCCTTTCTTGACGCCTGAGTTTGGCTGGCTTAATCACACCATTCGTATCTCATTTCAAACATCACCTTTCAGAAAGGCTCAACCTGGCTTCCCTACGTAAAAGATCAACCCCTCCTTTAGTCCCATGTTACTCATTACATTTTTCAAGCTAACAATTACCAATATCTACACTGATTTTTTCTAACAAATAAAAATATCTGTGCTTATTGTTTCAATTGCTATTTTTGTTTGTTGCATTAGTTCACTGTTTTTCTTTCCCCTGACAAAATATAAGCTCTATGAAGGTAGGAAATGCTTTTCTATTCACCATTCAAATGTCTCCATGTCCTAATGTGAGTATCTGGCACATGGCTCTCAAAAATATTTACTGAATGACAAATTAGTGAGTGGATGAAAGGATCAATCTCATCCTTCACAAATATTAAAGGCCATAAAATCCTAATTTCTGGTGTCCACACCAATCATTTATTCAACATCTATTCATTAGTCAGCTGCTTTAATCAGATACTGTCCAGGACACTAGATAAGAGTGGTGGGCAAATGAAAGTCCCTGCTCTCATAAGCTTATATACTAGTGGTGGACCACAGTAAATATATAAACAAGTAAATATTTATTATGTTTTGTGGTGTTCTTGTAAACCAGATCTCCATAAAATAAAAGCTCTGATTGTTAGCATTTGCCAATTCTCATGGTGTAAATATTCCAATCACGGTCAATGTCAAACTTTCAATGTTTTAACCATCACCCACGAAAAATCCTGAAAATGTACTAATTGGCTCTCGACAGCAGGAATTACTCTGTCAGATAGTGTTAAGTGCTAGGGAGAAATACAAGGCACAGGGGGATGTGAGGAAGTTCTGAGGGAAGCGATAATAATTTACTTAGAATAGTGAAGTGACATTTGAAGAGACTACTGAAGAAAACAGGGGATCCCTCGTGCTACTGTCTGGAGGAAGAGCATTTAAGATGGAAGGAAACTGAAGTGCGAAGGTCTGAGCAGAGGGGCATGCCTGGCGCAGGAAGAAGGGTGTTGAGACTGGAGGCGGACAAGTGGACAGAAGGAGAGGGCCTTAGAGCCCATTTCAAGGACATTCACTTTTACTCAGAATAGATGGGACACCTTTGGAGCAGAGAAATAACGTAGATGAATATTATAGAGGCATTCTGAATTATTAAAAACTACTGTCATGCTCTGCCTCCCAAATAAATAATAAATCCAAAAGACAGTATAGAAATTCGACTTAAGTCATTATCCACTCAAGTGTATGGGTAGCAAAATCTTTTTATAAACCTGCAGTGGGGATTTTTCTGTTATGAATGACAGTAACAGGTACAGATGTGTGAGTAGTACATCTTTTTGGATAAGGTGAAGGACTTTTTTAGAGGTGTACCAATGGCGTGCACACCTGCCAAACACAGAAGTCTGTGTGGCAATTGTTGGCCTGAGTGTTGGGCAAACACCAATCCATTATGTGGAGTTTTCTACTGATTTCCTTGGGAGATTCCTTTAGGATAGCTGTCTTGATTTTGAAGGGGACAACCTTACACAGGCTTAGTAACAGCCTACAGAATAATTACAGATTTTTGCAGAAAACTCATTTTTAATGTTAAGACAAGTTTTAATATGAAGAATGTTTGTGCTAAGAGCATTTTAAAGTGTCACTTAACTGAGTATTATAGCTAAAGAAGAATGTGGGTAACACTGCAAGAAATAATTCTGCATTTTTGTATCCATAAAACTCTGGCCTTGGTTTGTGAATTGCACTAATGAGGTCGATATAGGAGATAATTAATACCCGCTTGGTCTTCTTAAAAATGCATGCCCTGACAAGAAGAGGGCTCTCTGAGAGAGTGTGAATGATTCTGCACAAACTCCTAAGAAGCATCAGGAAAAAAAAAGTAGAACAGTTGCCTCTTATGAAACACTTATTATTTGCCCAGCACAATGCTAAGTGCTTTGCTTACATTACCTCCATTTTTTAAAAAAATCTAAGCACTATTTATAGTCAGGTTCAAAGAATTTAAGTGAGTCATACAAAGTCATGTAAGTTCTTAAGTGACCAGACAGATAGCTTGTGTCCCCACCTGCCATGATTCACTGCCTACAGTCAGAGTTAAAAGAAGCATGACCACATATGACTAGCAAGCTTTACCTCAAAGATGTTTCCCCTTTATGATCTTAAAAAGTACACGAAAAAAGAAAAAAATAATAAAATCTTACAAATGACCCTAAAAGTCACTAGAGGTCATGAAAGCCATACCTATGCACAAGAACTTGACTTTCCTTTTATCACGAACTACTTAAAGTTCCTAAATAGGCACTTCCCAAGGGATGTTCCATGAATCACTAATTCCATTGACTTTTTATGGTGTCTTATGGCCAAATTAGCTCAGGATTCACTGGGTAAATAGTTACAGGATGTTGTTTGTTTTTCAAGGACCTCTTGGATTTTTCACAATGGTCTTTGAGAATTTATAAGAGGCCAAATAACTCACTTTATTTCCTGAACACATTTGACCAAGAAATATTTTCTTGGTACACAGTAATCCATGGAATGAGTGCTTCACAAGAGCCTTTTCTTTTCTTTCCTTTTTTTTATTTTTTTTGGGGGGGCACTTCCTCTAATTTACCCTACCATTCAGGTTTATCATATAACTAGAAGCATCATCTATCCAGGAGAGTGCCTGTCCACAGGTTCAGTGTTATTTCTGAAAAGGATGATTCAGAGCCACACACTTGTTTGTTTCTGTTTTAAAGACTGGCACTCATTCAGCTCCTGACAGAGATGTGTAGATCTTGCTAAAATCAAAGAAGGGAATTGTATTCCTTAAAGATAATTCTTACCACATTCTTAGGAACCACAGGGGTCTTTTCTTTTTTTTTTTTTTGAGGGCAGTGTCACTGGCCCTCGTATGTGGGACCTGAACCAGGGCTGCTGGCTTCCCAAGCCAGCGTTTAACCACCGCACCACTCGGCCAGCCCAGGGGTCTTTTCTTTTTAACAGGTAAGATATTGAACATCACCCCAAACCAAGCCTGTTTGGTTACAGATGCGAAATGGAGACAAAAGCGTGGGTCCTTCAATGTTCCACATGGCACTTTCCATTTGTTCTGGGCAAACATCTGGGTGCAAGTCTTGATCTTATCAAAATAGCTAAATTATCAGACCTTCTTCATCTAATCAGCCTGATTTTCCCAGGAGATAGAGAAACCAGAACAAAGGAAGGGTGGGAATCTTTGACTGACTGAAGACTGACTTGTGAGTGCATTTCTTGTTGCCCTCCAATAAACTTGGAGCTGTGGATCAGAAAATCAAACCCATCATGTCCAAAGTGAGGAAGGCGTTATTACTTAGAGAGTGGGCTTCAAAATTGGTAAGGGTTCCATTCAACCCCAGCTTTACCCACTAACTTCCAGGCGGAATGGTCACTGTTTTGTTTTGTTTTCTTTTTCTTTTTCTTTTTTTTAACCAATCAAGCATTTATTCACCAAATAGTTATTGATTGCCTTTTATGTTTCTAGACCGTGTTCTCATTCCACGTCCACAATACAGAACAAGGCAGATAAATCCTTGTGCCTCACTTTTTTCATCTATAAATTGGGAATTTATAGGACTGGTACCGAGAATTACATGAAATGGTGTATACAAAGCATCTAATAGAGTGTCTGTCACACAACAGGGTGTAAAGCACAGTGATCATAAAAACAAGGATGATAATAATTCCTACTGATTTATAGCCCGCTGAACTGAAGATTGCACAGAATCAAAAATATCCCTTTGCATTGGAGGGAAAAAAGCAGCTGTTTAAATTGTGTGTTTTTTCCTAGTAAATAGCTATAATTTCCAAAGTATTTACTCTTTGAAGTCTAGATAATACAGGGTGTTTTAGAGAAAAGATGCTATCTGAGAGGGCTATCATTTTAAGCCACATTTACTATGGGTGTTCTAATTCACATTGGCTTATCAGATTAGTTTACAAATTACTTAGCTGGTACCTGGGAGAGTCGGAAGTTGAAAGGTGAATTTTATTAGAAGAGATCATTAAAGATATTAGGCAAAGGAGCTATAACATCATGAGAGCTATAATAGTAGAAGACTAGTAGAAGATTCGCAAAAAAGGGGGGAGGGGTGAGCAGAAGTTCTAAGAGAAAAGGAAGGAAAAAGACAGAACCCTACTAAAACTCTGCAATGGGTTCCCATCAGATTAAAAATACAGTTTCTATTAAGCCTACTAGAGCCTACATTAGCGAGTCACCCCTGGCTCACTAATGCCTTATCTTATATTGTTCTTTGTTCATTACACTTCAGTCACAGGGATGTTCCTCTTCTGTATCCAATTTCAAGTATGTTCCTGGTCTCAGTAACACGGCCTTGGGGTTTTACATTTGACAGAATCCTATTTGTTTGGCGCTCCCAAACATTTTTGCGTGCTTAGCTCAAGGGTCTCAGCTTTTTACAGAGCTCTTCCCTGACCACCAGACAGAAAGTAAACGTGGGTATCTCTAATCTACCATCCATTTTATCATTGTCATTGCATTTACTTTTATCAAAAAAAAAAATTTGTTAACTTATTCAGTTTTTTTATCATCTGACTCCACCCTAGTGTCTAGAGTCTAAGTTCCATATCCACGTGGTGGTTGACTGCCTTTTTCACTGCTGTATCTCTAGCACTGAGCATTGTGCCCATCATCTAGTAGACTCTCAATAATAAAAAAAGAGTGTTGAATGAATAAATGATTGAATATCAGCATAAATAAAATCCTTCAAGGGGATGTTGAGAAATGACAAAGAATAACTTCACCAAATTGACAATTTGCCTCGAGCCAACGCTGAACACAACATTAATAATGTCCATTGATATTTTCTGGACTAATTTTGACACCTCTAATGAAAGAATTGTTCCTTCATGCATGCATTCTGGGAAATCAGTTATTATTCCAATCGATGTCTTGCTAATTTGAGCAGTGGTTATTTTAACTCACTACAAAGGTATGTTTGACCATTTGTCACAGGCAGAATTTTCCATCTTTACATTTCTAATTATTATAATGAAGAGGTGACTTCTAAACTTATGTATGGAGGGTTAATAATTACGTGGATATTTGTTGTTTATTAGGTACTATGAGGAAGGACAATAAAGCTGTTATTCAAACAGAAACTTGTCAAAGTACCATCACCTTTATCCTGCCCCTCAAAAATAACCAAATGATTACTAAACTTGTTTCATTGTCTTAGTGACAAATTTCATTAGTTTGATACATTTCTTGTATTCCATCTTCATTATCATATTACTTTTTTTTTTTAACATTTTTTATTGGGGAATTGGGGGAGGGGACAACATTGGGGAACCGGGGAAAGGGAACAGACAAGTTGTTATCCTTTTGTTCTTCAGGGTAGTTGTGGAGGACACTGCTTCACTGGCCCATGTTGGTATAATCATTGCGCTCTTCTCAGGTGAGGCAGATGGGTCGCCAGCCTCTGGACGGCCACTCACTGTAGCCTATGGCAGCCCACTGCAGCAGGAGCTGCAGCTATGCAGTCCCTGGGACTCACAGCAGCCCAGCTCCAGGTGGAGCTGTTGCTCACCATCTTAGCTGTAGAGGGCAGTGTCACTGGCCCTCATATGTGGGATCCGAACTGGGGCCGCTGGCATACCAAACCAGCTCTTAACCAACATGTCACTCGGCCGGCCCTATCATATTATTTTTAAGGATATCAGACTCCAGCTAACCCACAAATAAGATACTCAATGCCAGTATGCCAAACACAAGTTTTTTATCCAGAGCTCAAAACTATCTTGTGCTACAAACAGAATGGCAATTACTCATGCAAAGAATGTATAACTCCCTCAAGGCTTTTCAGAAATCTTGATTATTTCATCAGTGTCCTTGATTTGTAAGGCTAGGTAGTTGATAGCTCCCAAAATGTGTTACATTGGATATTATCCAGATGGAGTGTCAGTTGTCATTTGAGATTAAAGAGGTAAAACCCAACAAGAAAGGTTTTCTACTATCCTGGACTATAGCTCAACTTAGGTCAGATGACAAATAAAACCTGGCAGTTGGCTTTGCCCATGATTTTAAAACAGAGACTTCATTGAACTGTCAGTCACCAAATGAGGTGATTAACTCTGATGTTGATTAAAGTTTTATACTATACTTTTATTACTGAAGAGTTCTTCTTACTCTTTTTTTGTGTGTGTGGGGGGGGTGTCTAGTTCTTTCAATATAATTCTCACCTCCTGCCTAAGATTTTATTATGCAATTTAAGTTTTGCTCTATATTCTTATTGGTGCTATTTTCAAGGACTCTCTACTGTATGCTTGGAAAATTAATGTATCATACATTTTATATAGAAGGATACTAAATCACGCACATTCCTTTCAGAGTTATGCATAGGCACACTATAACAACCTGAACTCTTCACAGACCTCTCTTTTTTAGTTCTTTTATTTTCTGTGTACAGTGTTTCAATTTTTAAAAATTTGACTCCCTATTTACACCAGTGGCATTCCTGAGACTGACAGCTATACTCAGAAATAAGCAATAACTATAAAGGAAATCAGATAGGAATTGAACAATCACAGGACAAAAAAAAAAAGTGTGACTAGTAGTATCAACAACAAGAAACTCACAAGAGGTGAAAGGTCAGGGAGACAGAAGTCCAAGAATTGATGAAGTTGTCACTTCAGATGTCTAAGCTGGAGACAAGTGGGGATCCTAGTCTGTAAGGCACATTAAATGACCCATGATCAGGTCGGGTGGCTACACCTGATCAGAAGACACAATTACATTGTATTAGAAGTGTCCTTTAATACACGTCCTCTTTCTTCAGCTTCAGTTCTATGCAACTTGTTTTAATTTCCTTAACAGGCCTTGCTCACTTTCAATGGTGAGGCATTGATAATAATTTGCCTTCTTCCTAGAACAGTCTTTCCTGTTTTTCCCGTCTCCCCTAGAGCTTCGCCGGCTACAAGGCTGCCTCTTTTTTCAGTGTTGGATTTAGATATGACTTCTAGAAGACTTGGTTGGCTGAGCACGGGCATACTGTGTTCCCCTAGGGTCCTGTGTTTCTTCCTCCCAAGCACCTGGGCTGTAACAGGACTGCTGGTTACCTGTCTGGGTCATGCACCAAATACTAAATGCCTTGAAGGTAGGCACCATATTGATTTTTACGCATCCTTGTATCTCCAGGATCCAGCACATCACCTTCCACTGTTCAATAAATATTTGTTAAAGGAATAAACATTGCTTATGGGTATGGGTGGCTATGGACACTTGGGTATGAACAGGAAATTGACTGTTCCTTTTATTTATTTTTATTCTTTTTTTTTTATTATTATCATAACCAGTAGATTTATCAACCTGGGGTTGTACTGGACTCTCTGAGTAAAGAGTGGGGGAAGACTGGGGAAAATGACCACAAAGCCAGGGGAGGAGAAAGAGGGAATGGGGGGAAGGGGACAACTACGTCGTCTTCCCTAGATCAATTTTCTTCTGGATGGCTTGTATCGATTGGTAGATGAGTGAATCGATCAGTCCAGCCACTGTGAACTTGCCCCCAATGATAGCGCATATGCCCATCAGGAAGTGTGTGAAGGACCTGTGCTTCTCTATCAGCTTCACCATCATGGACGAGAGTTCATACAGCACAAAGACTCCAGGAAGCCCCTGGTCGTCCAGCAGCCCATTGGCAACCTTCTCATGTCTGGTCACAGAGAACTGGTTTGTCCTCAGCACCTCGCCATCGAGCTTCATGTACACTGTGGGTACCACCTTCACAAAGTACCAGAACATCATGGAGTCTTGAGGTGTGGAGACGTTGGTGAGGTCCAGGGGGTTCACAATGCCCGGGTAGTCCTCCCCAAATGACAGGTGCCAGATGCAGTGGGTCATGTTGATGTTGTCAAGGTAGAAGCTCTGCAAGTTGTGGGCATGCACGTGGGACTGCTGGAAGCTCTTCCCGGGGGCGAAGTGGAAGTTTCCGGCCACCTTGTTGACTTCCAAGAAGCCGTACACCTGGCAGCCCTCGTTCTTCTGATCCTGCATCTTCTGGCTAAAGCCCTCTCACCGGCACTGCTCAATGGTATCTGGGTTCTTGAAGGCCCAGCCTTGACGGCGATAGGCCTCGCGCACATTCTCGCAGGTGTTACAGCACTTGATGTCTTCTGTATCAGCACCATAGCAGCTCTCGCAGCGATCAGGGTCTAGGGAGTCAGGGTCAAACACTTTCACCTTGACTTGCCCGAGCTCGTGACGCTCAGCCTCTGAGCTCACGGGATGCCATCCTTATCTAGCCTTTGCTTGAACAGGTTGTGTTCCACATCCAGCTGCTGTTCCCCAGCCACCTCCATGGCATCAATGCTGAGATAGGCACAAGGCATGTGCGGAAAGAACACATCGATGTTGATCTTCAGTTTATCTCCCCGTGACTTGTCCACATAGAGTTCAGGATGCACCTCTGTAGTTAGGTAATACTGCAGCTCAGACAGGAACAGAAGCAGCATGAGAAGGCCACTGACAATGGTCACCATGGCGCACCCGCAGGTCTTGACCTGGAAGTCCTCCAAAGTCTTAGGACAGACATCAAACTGCTTCAACTGCCCCAGAGCCTCCATGGGTACCAGTCGGAAAGGGGATGCCAGCCCACTCTTGACTGTTCCTTTTAAAGAGTGAGCATTACGTAGAAAAACTGGTCTCTGCAGGAGCAGGGCTAAAGGGACTGAGATTCTTGACAGTGATATAGAATTATGGGATAGCTCTATGGTGCTCCATTCAGCAGTCCTGGGCATGCTGGTTTCGATATGAAGAAAGCAGCTGATAGTAATAATGCTTTCCAATCTCACTGCACTTCATAGCAAAGGATTTACTGAGTTTTATAAACACTGATTAATCATCTTTGCCTTAGTGAGGTGGGTAGGAATTATTATGCTCATTTTATTGAGACGGAAACCAAGGCAGAGAGAGATTAAGTGGTTAACCCAGGGTCAGGCAGTGTGTCATGGAGAGCTGGCACTTAGACATGGAGTTTCAAACAGGAAGCTCTGTGCTTTGTCTATTAAGCACAGAGCCAGAAGTTGCATGCCTTCCTGGCCCCTATCAGGAGGGTGAGGAACTCCCCTTTCCATGCTTATTCCCATTGCCACTTGAATCGTCATCATCATTATCTTACTACATGCCCAGCATCATGTCCAGCACTTTCCATACATTAAGTCACTGAATCTTAAACAAAACAAACAGAAACATGAAATAAATTTTCTTTTTATCACGTTAAAGATAAAAAAGTGATTTTCAGAAACATTAATTAACTGTTAAGAAGGAGACGTGGGATTCAAACTCTATAACTAAATGATTGTATACATGTTAGTACACAGTGGGTCAGGGGTGGGGTATGGGTTGGAGGTCTAATTCATGAAGGATGGAAGAGTATTAGGATATAATTGATGCTCAATAAATGTTTCTGGAATAAATGCAACAAAAACGTTAAAAGTCCTTCAAGATCCTAAGAAGCTGAAGCTGGAGTCCAGCATTTGAATGGCTCAGGGTCACAGAGAAGGCGATGTCAAGTGGATTGTTATGGCTCCTCAATATAGACACTGTTAGGGATTTCCGGATGTCCTCCCATGAAGGGGAGGTAGTGCCATACTGAAGAGCCACCTCAACCACACCCTCATGCCCCTTCCATCCCAGCAAGACATAAGAATCTGCCTTTATCTTTTCTGATTTAAATGTATATAAGAAGTGTATACAGATGTTACCATATCAAGAAATTCATTACAATTCTGCCTACATTAAGGAAAAAAAATCTAGGAACTACATAAATATCCAACAAGTTAGCATTAATTCAATTTACCAATATCTTACAACTTTGCAGTCATTAAACACAATGCTTTCTTTAGAAGTTATCATTCAACACATCAGAGCTATTAGTTTTAGTACATGGTTAAACACAATCTAAAAAGCAGGCTACAGAACAATAAATAGGTGTGGCCTTGTTTTCTAAACTAATGTATATGTATGAACACATAAAACTCTGGAAAGATAAATCCCATAGTAACAGTGGTTATCTCTAGAAAGTAGGATTATGAGCATGCTTCTTTTGTTTATCTATATTTTCTGAATCTTCTGAAAAAGATCATGTATTTGTTCTTGTGGTGAGAACAAGAAAAGTTATTTTTAACTTTGAAAAATTTCTCATGGGAAAGAATGGGTTTTGAACCACTGGAATCATAAACCAGGTACCAGCTGCCACCTGAAAATCTCAGCTTCAGAGTAAGCCACAGACTCCTAAACATACCCAAGCGTGTGTTCTCCCTCCCTCATCACACTACCTGTTCTCTGATATAAGAAATCAAATGATTCGTTCTGTCCCCCTCCACCTTACCCTGACATAGCAACAATGGAGTGTGCACTATTTCCAAATGAAAACAGGCACTGTGTAGCAAGAGGCACTTTCAAATGATGACATTAGATCAGAAGTTAAGACAAAATACGTTTAACTGGCTTTTAAAGAAATTTGATGGAACACATTACTATAAACAGTACATTTAGGCAGCCAAACAAACTTTTCCCAGAGAAAATCAATTTTGCTCCCCAGACAATGAGAAATATTACTTTAGATTCAACATTAAATATTGTCGTAGTATTTTTTAAGAAGCATTTCTATAACTCTGTAGAAATAGGAGTCAAAGGATGCCTTGGTTACCATGGCAACAGCCTCCCTCAGAAGAGCCAAGGATGAAGTAGCATCCATTCTCCCTGCATATATTTGTCCAATCAATAAACAAAAGACTAATTCTGCATGCATCACATAGGAAACTGGTCAAGGTACACGTGATCAGTAAAAGGGTAGGGGTGTCCAAGTATTCTGAGTTAAATCATCCCATCTCATTTTCAACTGAGTGTTAACACTTCCTTCATTAGAAACCCATTATGAAGATACATCAGTGTTAACATGCCTGTATATCCTTAAAACATGGAGATCTGTATTACCAAATTTTAACATGTCAGTATAAAAACAGGCAACAAAACTATGACTGGGTTTCTAGAGAAAATGGGTGCACACACTCTGGAAAACCAGGAGTAATGGTAGTAACAGCTACTATTTCCTGATCATTTACTATGGGCCAGACATGAGCTAAGTGTTTCACATGAAGTTTTCATTGATTCTTTGGAGCAACCTTAAGAGTTACTACTAGGAGTTTTTATTCCAACTATATCAATGATGTGAAACCTATTACTGTTCCTGTTGTGCTGGTCAGGGAACTCACACTTAATGATTCAAGTAAGTAGCCCATGGGCGACCATATTGGGAGTGTTGAATGGAGAATGGGGTTTCAAACCCAAACAGTGAACTGTGAAAGGACGCTCTGTCCACCACAGTGTCCTGCCAACTTTTCCGGGGATCCACAGATGGCTTCATGAAAGCACCCTTACTCCTCTGAGTCCCAGACACACAATTTTAAATAATGTGTGTTAAGGAAAAACACATAACAGATCACAGTCAATGCTCCCACCTTCCTCTTGAAAACCTTTAGATCCTCGGAACCAGCATAGGTGACTGCAACTTTTAAGTGCTCTTGACTTACTCAACATGAGAAAACGTTGAGAATTATCAGACTCCTAAAAGCTCACTTTACTCCTTGGATGCAAAACTCCTACTGCTTGAACATCTGAACAGAATTACCAACAACATGGCTAATACACACAGACATGCACACTCAAGGGATTCTTCTCCGATTTTCTGACCCCAATTCCATGAAATGGCCACAAGAGATAATGGTCGCAGGGCTGGCGGCAGGGGGAAATAAACAAAACGGTCATCAGAAAACCAGCTCTATGACTTCAGGACCTCCTGACATCACATTTTCTAGGCCTCCATTTCCTCTGCTGTAAGTTATTCCTTCTCCAGAAGCCACTGTTCAGGATATGACTGCGGCTGTGAACTGAGAGGCCCTTTACTCATTGCAACACACTCTACTCCTTTTTTCTTTTTTTTTTTTTTGCATTTTCATATGTGGCTACCAGAAAATGAGTCCTTTTAACCCCTGTGCATGTTGCTTACCTGCCAGGACGTCTTCCTGTCCCATCACAGGCTCATCTCCATAACAGCGTCCTCTGCTGTCTGGCCCTATGTTGAAAACTGGATGCTCTCCTTTATCAGGGTTTTCATTGAACAGTTTGTCCTCAATCCTGTAATTATACAAATTATCACTATTCTTATTAGGATAAAGACGCTAAAACTGGGGACGGTGACAGCACATCCTTGCTGAAATGACTGAAGTGTCTTCCAATATTTAAAAAAACAGACTGAGGTATTGATGAAAAGAAAAAAAAGGAGGCATTTAGGGGATCAGTTATTTGGAACCAGACTATGGAATTGTTTCACTTTTCCAGACTTCAACATTAAGTGAAATGTTTCTGTCAGCTTTAGCTGTGTTTCTTTTAAATTGCTTCATGAGGCACTTTCATGAAGAACATGTACTCAGAAAAGGGTATTTAGTATATTTTAGTTGATGCATTTCCTTTGGTAATATCATAAATACAGTCCCTGAATGTCATACCCACCTGAGCCTAACATGAAGCTCTTGTTTAAGCCATCTATAGAAAATGTTTTCCTGCAAAATGGACACGTAACAACAGAGTCTCTTTCTTGGTCACGTGGGGATAGGAGCTTTATGACTTCAAAGGCACAACCCAAAGTGGCAATTGTCTGGCTCCTTAAGAGGCAAGCCCATTGTCTCAAACACTAGCTGCAGTTTGAATTCACCTGGAAAGGTGTTTCAGAGAAATCTTTTTCAGTGCTAGGGAGAGGAGGCTTGTGGTCTGGGAAGTGACTCCACATTGGAACTGAGAATCAGGACATTCCTCTTATCATCCTTTGAAAGCAGAATGTACCAACTGCTGGCTCATGGGTTATCCCCATAAGAGATTGTATAGACTATGCTGGGGGCCAAATAGTGTTTTTACATTTCAATTAATTGTCAATGTTTAAAAATCATTCGACGTTGCTGTTTCTCGGAAAACGTTGGTGGCTCCAGACCCACATTCCCCATGGTGACCATGAGCTGGAGCTGGGTAGGGGCTGCCCATATTTGCAGGGGCCTGTGCTGCCCACTGCCTCAGTGTCCCCACCACTCCCTCACACTGACTCTTCAGTGAGGCTCAGTGCCACCAGCCCTAGAGTATCTTACACCTGGACCATTCCACCCATTTACTTTGCCTGGACTGATAAAGACTTAACAGCAGGGATGGCTTGGGTCCCAACCCATCGGAATTATTTGAGGCCCCGGCTTTATGCCTAGAGGCAGCATCCAGGATCTCCCTGCTATGTTTAGAGTTCACCCTTTTGTTGCAGAGTGGTAAGAGGGGTCCATTTGAGTGTCTCAGAGTGCTTCATTCACAAACTGCCCTGCTGGATTACGTTTTAATTTAAAATGTGAAACAACTCTCTATAGGTTATGACAATACCTCTTGGAGATTCCTAAGATGCTTCATCCATGGTCTATGCTAGAATTTCTCAACCTGAGTACTGCTGACATTTTAGAGGAGATCATTTGGTGGTGGTGGTGATGGGGAGACTGTCTTATACATTCTAATAGTTTGCAGCATCTTTGGTCTCCATCTATTAGATACCAGCAACAATCCCCAGTTCTGACAAACAAAAATTTTCAAATGTCACCAGGAGGGAAAATCACTCTCAGTGAATAACCACTGGTCTATAGCCCCACAATCCAACAGGGTCATGTGGCCAATGATAGGTTGCTTATAACCCAGAGTGCAATATAATGGTAGGAACACAGTGATAGCTGGTTTCTACATTACTAACAAATAATGATTTGACAATGGGTAATTTTGCTTAACCTAACCCTTTAATTGCCTTTTTCTTTTGGGAAGGTTTGAAAAAGAATAATTGTAGATAGTCATTTGGTGTCTCCAAATCTTTTTTTTTTTGGGGGGGGAGGGGTGGTTAGAAGATGAGAAAAAGCACATGTAACTTGTTTATGTTCCCCAATCTTATTAAAATCCTAATTAACTTTTACATTTTCTGGAACATTTGTGATGCTTTCAAGGTCTCTCCTCCAGAATACTTGCTATGACTGATTTTTAAAACACACATGTGCTTAATTATTAATTTTCCTCCAGATACCAGACTATAAAGAAGAATCAGACTTACGGAAATTAAATGGCTTCCTCCTTCAGCCAAAGATGGTTTACAGGCATGATCCTACGCTTGTCTTTTATCTCTTCAGAGTAAAGAATCTGTGCGTTATTTGCAGAGGCGGTATATTAAGCAGTTTTTCTTACTCCCTATTCAGAGTACTTCCCATAACATTACAATAAACTACTGCTCAAATAATTGACATGGAATATCACTAAATCCTGAAACTGCCACTGAAACCAGAGAAACATGATTACATTAAGCTCAGGGTAGTTTTAACATTTAATAACACCGGCCTCTACCTGGTTAGAGCTCAGGGAGCTCTCCTTGAGGTGCTCCTTCAGTCACCTGCCTTTAATAAGCCCCGTGGAATCTGCCTTAGAAATGCTTTGGAAACACTTCCCTCCCTCCTATCTATCCCTCCATGCTTGCTTGGACACTCATTATTTTTATCCTCAGTTATTACAATGGCCTGCAATTACAGTCTTGCTTTCTCAAATCATTCCCCATACAATACCACAATTATTGTGTGCAAAACCCAAATCTGACTTCATATCCTTACCCAAAAACCTTCCATCTCTTCCCAATGCTTGTGAAACAAAGGCCATATTCTACATGAGACAGACATATATGTATCTTCCCAACTTAGGTTATCCCATCTCCCACTATGGGCTCATTCTTAAGCTCACAGGCTACTCACAAAAAAGCCTACTATGTGCTCCTCCATTTCTGTATCCCCTTGGTTTGGCATAGTCATACCTGAAAAAATTCCACTTCTTGTAAACTCACCTGGAATGCCATCTTTCCTGTGTTGTCTACTATCCCCTGGAAGACTGAACCTTGCCTGCTGTGCTGAATTTACAGAACCATTTGAATGTGTTTTATCCATTAGACTGTGAGCTCCTATACTGTGAAGAACTGTGTTTGATTGTTTTTTAATATGTACAGCTTTCACCTGGTAAAGTCCATCATATAAAAAGATAGTTTTTTAGTTTTTTAAATATTTATTTGATTCACTTTGAAAAGAATGTATCACATGGAAAGTACTCAATAGATATTCCCAAATAATTGCCTCATTTGAAAACTTATAATGTATTTTAATAATTTCGTCAACAAATACTTATTGAAGGTTTTCTTTGTTCTAGTTCCTGTCCTGGGTCATTTAAATCAATAATATGCATTCATTTGTATACAAAATAAAGAAACCTATAAAGTTCCTTAGCATTTACAAAAGGAGAGAAGTTTCTTAGAGACAGAACCAGAGAACTTGCTTTACAGTTAACTCACCAATACATACATATTCCAGTTAGATTATATTTTATAAAAGACGTAACACCATTAGCACAGTACCTAGGAACTTGATAGAAGCTTAATATAATTTGGGTCACATTATTGTCACTGTTATTATTATTATTTTTCTACTAGAGGAAGTATCTCAAATTGAAAACAATCCAATGACTGTGAAACGAGAAAGAAGTTGTGAAGAGAAAAATCTATAATTTCCAAACAAAATATGTTTTCTATACTTCACTTTTTAACTCCATGAATATTTATTGAGTCTAGTTAAACCAGAAAAAAGGGATCAGCTTAAGTAGAATATGCTATGTGCGAGAAAAGATGGGCATGTCCTACCCCTGAAATTTAAAGGTTTCCATTTAACACATCAATTAAGAATTAGATAATGAAATAAAAGGTTCATTTGAAATGGTATATTTCTATGTAGTATAGCTAGTACTTTTCTACTGAATGGAATATCTGATCCATTAGACTGTCACTATCACTCACCTTAGAATCAAAGAGAACCTACTATTTACCACTTACAGTGGGAAAGTTAATAAGACATTATCTCTGCTCTGCACTCTGGGCTTCTCATTTTATGCCACATCTTGGTAAATGGATTTGCTTAATGGTGATCATTCCCTTTAGATTATACTCACTCAGGAAAATTCTGTTGCCTATGGAAAATCCAAGTTTTGTTGTTTACTTTTTGGATAGTTATCCTGGGTTTTAAAATCATGGAAAACTTACATATTGGAGGAATTTTTATTTAAAGTATTTAGTCTAACTTGACAAATATATGAAATATACCTGTATTTATTTGTTCTTGTTGTTAACATTGGAACTGTACTGTCTAATGCGGTAGCCACCAGCCACACGAGATTTTTGAACTCATCTGAATTGAAGTGTGCTCGAAGATCTTAAAGAATCAGTACAATAAACAACAAAGGAGGTCATATATAAAATAGATCACACAATCGTGTGTGTATACGTACACATATGTATATATGTGCACATAGTTTATACGTGTGTGCACATATGTATATATGTGCACATAGTTTATACCTATATCTGTGTGCATATACATGTGTTTAAATATACACACACATAAGGTCACATTTTGAAATGATAAAATTTCATGTATATTGGGTTAAATAAAATATTAAAATTAATTGCATTTTTTTGTTTTTTAATGTGGCTATTAGTGTTTAATTGCATGCACAGATCACCTTATATTTCTCTTGGACAGTGTTGGTTTAGACAGTTGGTTATTACAATGATCCATGCCTTTGTTTTCCGTTTTACTGTGATAAAAATTGAAGAGAATTTCAGGATCAATTGCTCCAGTAACTAAACTTTCCGGATGAGGAAAGGGGTTCGAAAACACCCTGGCTTAAGGCCATAAGGCTAATCAGAGATACAGCTGGACTGGAACACACATATCTAGACTTCCAGTCCTGAGCTAAGTTACTGGCCAGGTAGCAGATAACAATGACTGGCCGTTGCATTCCTCTGTGAGATTCTGACTTGAATGTTTTTTGTGTGCAGTGAGAAAAAAAAGGCAAAACAATTGTGCTCAATAATAATAGTGAAAAAGTTGGTTTTGTAAAAAACCTAACAAATCCCAATGGGGTGTTTAAATAGTAAAAGATATGACAGATGACATACGTCTGTGAAAATATCTGACCACCCCTAAACTTCGGTGACTTTGTTCACCAAGTAGGAAGAATGAGGCTGTGTCCATGAATGAAAAATAAAACCTACATTTCTTGGGAAGGAGGCATCCGTCTTTTTCTATTTGTAAATGCTGACGAGCAGAGTTTAAGGAGGGCTAATGTCATCCATTCATCTTAATTAAAGAGTTAATTGCTCGTGTATCC
Organism: Aselliscus stoliczkanus; assembly: GCA_033961575.1. Taxonomy (NCBI): domain Eukaryota; kingdom Metazoa; phylum Chordata; class Mammalia; order Chiroptera; family Hipposideridae; genus Aselliscus; species Aselliscus stoliczkanus. Next base: position 10,743,402 of record CM066733.1, read on the forward strand.
TGATTTAGTTAGCTGGGCCTGGTAGCCTGCGAAGCTCTTCTCTCTATGTATTTTATTGACCAATGTAATGACATCATCAGTAAGTCTCAGGATTTATTCATGCTTCAGCCTATCCTCATAATGTTAATAGCCTTGTACATGATAAAACTTTCAAGAGGAGAGGAGTCCTCGTGCCTTGCGCAGAATACAAAAACAAAGGTGGCTGCTAAATGTCTCTCATCGTCTGTCATTGAAGCATCCCTTCAATGTCTTGAGTCATGAAAATAGTAAAGAGCAATTTTAAATGCTGGGTTTCAGAAAATGTGGAAGCATGCTGCACATTTTACAATTGCACATTAAATATTTGAAAATTAGCGGTTTTCATTCAATATTACCAACTAGAGAAAGATTCTGCTATTAGCATGTTGAAGACAATGCTTCAGAGTTGAGTCGGTGAAGAGTATCTTTCAAACACACTTATTCACATGTACTCAAAAAAACAAAAACAAAACCTAACAAAAAAACAAAAACAAAAATACCTGAGACCAAGTAATTACCCATGAATTGGATAAAAGGATTCCTAAAAACAAGGTTTTTCAACCTTTAAAATGCAATTTTCCTTAATATTCTCTACCATTTCCCCAGCAATATGTGTTTAGAGGAACTAAAAGGCTACGGTGGATACACAACTAATTTTAGACTCACACCCTTTGCTAGTACATTTAAAAAATGGAAAACAGAGGAAAAAATCAAAGAACAGCAGGGAAAAAGTACTATCTTGAGGGCATACAGAGGCAAAAACACGGAAATTATGTTGAAAGTTAATGGGCCTTTTTGTGTCTCTTCTCACATGGAGCTATAAGCAGTCCTAGTTAAAGTTAATTAAAGGTAGTGTCTTGCTTTTGCTAACAAAACTGTTTCAAGGATCATCCACCGTTTTTGAGCTGTTGATTACGTATTAAACACCATGGTATGGCCAAGGTAAGTACACTGTAGTAATGTTAAGACAAAGCTATAAAAATAGTAAAAATAGAAGTGTTATATATATATTTATTAGTATACATAACTACATATAATGATATATGTATATACTATCTATGTATGTTTTATATACATACACACACACATATATGTAGTATAATACTCTCTTGTAGGCTGAGGCATCCCAATGGCTTTAGGCTGATCACTTAACTCATCTGCTCCTCAGTTTACACATCTGTAAAACGGGTACAATTATAGTAGCTCCCCATGGGGCTATTGTGAGGGTAAAATGAGTTAAGGCAAGTATATGACACTTAGCACTCAGAGTACTGCCTGGCATGGGCTAAGCATCATACAGGTGGGAACCAGAATTATTATTCTCATGAGCCAGTCTGCCCTTTTAAGATAATGAGTCACTAGAGCCACTTTAATATAGTTGGGCTTTTAGTGTTAGGCATTTCATTTTTTCTTAAAGTTTTTGCTTTTTATGAGAAAAAATAATTTTGTTGTGATTATAGACAGCAGCATATATGTACATAGAGGCAGCATCATGTTACTGTTAAGATGCAAGACTGAAGCGAAGCAAATGTGGGCTCATCTCCACTTTATGACCTTGGGAAATTGGCCTAACCTTTCTAAGCTTTGGGCTTCGTTGCTATCAAATGAGGATAAAATAGGATACTCCTTATTGCAGCTGTGAGGATTACAGAGTACAATAGTTGTAAAAATCTTAAAATAGTATATGATACAGAATAATGACAGCATTTCAATTTTTCTTTTAATTATGAGAAGGATAATAATGTATGAGAAAGAGAAAAAAAATAAGAAAGGCATATTATTGAATATTAATAGTTGTTCTCTATGGGCAGCCAGATAATGAGTCTTTTTTTTTCCTTTCTTAGTTTTCTGCATCGCTCATTTTTCTACAGTGAGCATGGTGGAGATCTGTGATGAAAGCATGCGAGAAACCAAGTGGTACAGTTTAGAGGAAGCAGGTCCTATTTCCAGCTATGGGTGATTAACTGAACATTACCAGACAGGTGGAAACGGAGGGAGAGCGTCACAGATAAAGAGGACGGGGCCTACTTTCTAAAACAGAAGCACAGCCTGTAATGGGGGAAAGTGAGCAGGCCTGATGTGATGTCTTGAGGGTCTGTGGAAGGATAAAAGACAAGGCTGAAGAATTGGTTGAAAAATTGGGTAAGAGATTAAAGAACTTGAAATTTATCCTGTAGTTAGTGAATGGCCACCTAAGTAGGTGGCCATTTTGAGCAGTCCGTAGATTTTAGAGTCTCCTATAAGGCAAAAATTATATATAAGCAATATTACCCATGAAAATAATTTTAATTTCTCATAACCCACAGCATGGCCTGGAGGAGCTATGTCTCATGTGATGTGATGGTATGGATGCAACCCTAAAAAGTAAATTAATAGACAAAAGTTTTAGAACTACAGAGCTACACTAAGGAAGGAACAAAGGAAAGTCTGTATGTGTAGGTACCTGTGGGTTTCTAAAATGTTTCATCTTTAGGAGATATTTAAGGAATACCTAGGAGTTAACAGAAAAGGGGATGATGCGATATCTCTGCATAACTGCTGGCTTTAGGCCATTCTATGCCACTATCAAACACCTCTAAGTTTTATACATGTTAATAGACTTGTTTGTGATTTTGAGCAATAGACCAGATACTTTATCTGAAAGCACTTACCAGCGTTTTATTGGTATGCAAGCAAGTAGAATAGCAAAGGTACATGTACGATTATCAGTTAAAGGTCTAAAGCAGAAATCCGGAGGATTAGAATATAAGATTGGAGAGACTGATTGAATGACAGAACTAAGGATGAGTTCAAGTGCTAAGTAAAATAAGGAGGCCATCAGCACACATTAGAAAATGCAGTGAGGGGATGGTTTTGGTAAGTGTGTGGCCAGAAAGAATGGACATGTTTTGACTTGTTGAAGTTGAGGTGAGAGGATATATCAAATTTCAGTCATCAACAACTCTCTCAAGGGAGGTCAGGCCAGATGATTCACATTTTGGATATCAGTGAAGTTGGCTGGGAAGATAAACACTTTCATTGTCAGAAAGGAATTCTCTTTGCCAAAATCCTTCACTGATGAGAATGGAATTCTTATTTGTGTCATACTCTTATCTAGCTCTATTTTTAATGAAATTATTGACAATGCTATCTACAGAGGGCTCCCCCAATAAGGACTCAGGAATTGTGTCTCATCTTCACTGTTAAAAACAACATGAGGTTCCATGATCTCCTGGTTTATTCGATTTTTTTATATCACTTCTTAAGGCGCCTTTATTCTAAAGGGTTTATTCTCCCTTTCCTTAACTATGATTTTCCGTGCTTTCTGACAATATAATCCAGAAATGTTTAAAATCATTTTTAAGGGTTTTGGGGTTTTTTTCCTCCCTAAGGCAAAATCTACTTGACACTTATAGCTATTGAATCTTCTTCTCTAGACTATTTTTCCTATTAGGATGAATAGGTATTCAAATTATAATAGAATATAAAATAATGAACACTTATAGGGAGAAGAATTGTTCTCAAATTGAAGAAATGGGGGAATGGTCATGGGTACTTCTGGAAATAATTTCATATAAAAAAACACACTAGAAACATTAACATGATATATAAAATAATAATTACAATGGCATCAAGTCATTGAGCATCCCCAGTATATTAGTCCCTGAATTAAAATGTTTATAGGTAGCATCACATTTAGTCTTCCTACTATCTACAGAGAAGATACAATTATCCCAATCTTAAGAAAAAGAGTAACAGGAGGCGGAGAAAAATTAGTAATTTTTTTTCTGAAGGCCACACCCTGGTAGGAGGTAAAACCAGAATTCAAATTCAAATCTGTTTAACTCGAAAGCTCAACTCTGTTTGCTACACACAAATGTTGCCTTAATTTTATCAATATTGTCCAGTAAAGTTAAATAAAAACTGTAAAACATCTACTGTATGTACTGTTGCACTTTTTATTTTTAAAATACTAATCAAAACTTAAAATAACTCAATAGGAAGTCATTATACACAAAAACAGCAGGGGTGCCAAAAAAGTGAATACAAGTGGACACTTTGGTCACCGGTGCTCAGGCAGCAGTTGGCCGCAACCAGGAGTGTCTGGACCCTGATGAGAACCACTTTGAGCTCCTCTTGTAATTGCAGAAGTCAAACGTGACTCTTGTATTCATCTTTTGTTATCGGTATATGTTCAGTATTATAATTTTAATACAGTATTTTCTTTTCTTAAAATATGTATACAGGGCTGGCCAAGTGGCTCAGTTGGTTAAGAGCTCGCTCAAGAGTGCGAGCTGAGCTCTGAGCAACAGCTGTTCGAGGCCAGCCTGAGCTGAGTTGCCGTTGAGCTGCCAACAGGTGGCAGGATGGCTCAGCTAAAAAAAATAAAAAATAAAAAATAAAAATGTGTATACATTTTTTGACACCCTCTGTATGTGTTGTATGTTGCTAAGACCACTCGAATAGAAGTTTTCATAAAAATAAATTTTCTTTTCAGATACAGTTTCTTTTAGATTGAAGTACTTTTTAAGTAAAAATAACTGTGGACAAGCCAAGTATAAGAATAGAGTCTCTTCCAATACTATCCACTTAGTATGTGCAGAGAGCAGAGCAGAGAACGGGACTTAGAATTCCTCCAATGTACCTGATAGCAAACAATTCTGATATCATCATGAAAAAAAAAATGAAGAATAAAACCTCTCAAGAAGCTGATGTAGGAAAACAAGAGAAACTAAAACATAGGTGGAGAACAGTCCTCAAAGAATTTTAACGACACAGAACCACAGAAACAAGAAGGCAATAAAAATGGCTGAGGGAAAATGTTTGGGAAACTTCAGAGCCAAAAAGTAAAGATGTTGAGCTCATGATAATCAGAACAGATTGAAGGAGAAAAAGCAAGCACAATCTCATTCCACCGACCTGAAATGATTCATTCAGAACAAATACATTTTTAAAAGATTCAAAGGAAAAGGGACCAGGAAAATAAAGTGAAAGACAATCCAATACAAAAATAAATGAAAAGACAGGCAGAGAAACATTGTATTGACAAGAAAGATTGATTCGCCAGCCATATCAGAATGATAGAACCTGAGAAAGGAAAGATGGTTCCTTATTTCCAAAATAGAGTGGTTTGGGGGTGGGGGGCAATTAGAAAAATAAAAATCAAGTCAAAATTATTAGAATCCAGAACCATTATGTGACACTAGAGGAAACTGCTATCATAATTAGAACTTAAGTTGAGCAGAAATGCACAAAGAATTACCATTAGATGTCCAAAAAAATCTAACTTTATAATCAGTAAATATAGATGCTTAGCACATTCATATATTAATACATTGGTGACTGAAGGCAATCATTAACTTGTTGCAAAAGGGTGGAGTAGAGGTATTTTCATTCAGATTATCATTAGTTTTGCTAAACTTAGTTCAGATTGGTGTGAGAAAGCTCAGACTCACATTTAGCAAACCAGGAACCACATCTCAAATCTGCTTTTAGAGGTCACCAAGTTGGGCCAGGTTACTTAGCTGCAGTTCTCCTCTCTATTAAACAGGAATACGCCCTGAGCCCCACCTACCTCACAGTGCTCTGATAAGAATTAGAAGCTTTATCTGAATGGATGCACCTACTTGTTGCTTCCGAAAGCAAGTCTGGTAACATGGGCAAAGTGTGGGTTTTAGAATGAGGCAAATTCATACTGGAATCTAGGCTCTCATGTTCACCATTCTTGAGATCCAGGAGAATTAATTAACACCTCTGACCCTCAGTCTCTTCATCTACAAAGTAGGAATAATGAACATTTCACAAAAGTGGTGTGAGGATGAAATGAGCTAATATGCTGTTACATGGAAAGCATTCATTAAAAACAATTTCCTTTTCCTTAATATACGTATCAGTATTGCCATCATCATTCTTACTCTTTTACTAAATCTGACACACTGATAACGTTTTTTAATTTTTTTTTTAATGGCTATGTAACTGTAAGACTTATTTCTACTTAGGTAGCATTCAAGCCTGGCTTAGTAGTAAATGCACTGACAAGTCATTTTCCTCACCTGGACAGAGGAGATAATCTATCCTAAGGATGAGATGTGAGGTCAGGGATACAACATATCTGCCAAAACGGAACTGGCGTTTTGAAGACACGCAAAGTGTGTTCCATTCCACTGCCCCTTACTTTCTAATGCTTTGATTTTATATCCTCATCTAGATTCATCTTTGCAATTCTCCACCTCTTAATACTTATGTTAAATATTATTGGCAGTAAGAAGTAGAATTCTATTGGCTGCTCCAAGTAAACAATCCAATTTTGTAGACCCTGTTGATGAATGACTGTTTATATATTTGTCCCAATCATCTGATTACTGAAAAGTCACCAGAATTAATGCAAAATGGTCAAGTAGTTGAGAACATGGCTATCTCACTAGACGCTAGCAGGACCCTCTCACCACTCTAAAACTCCTGGCTGCAGTCCACTCTAAAGAGCCCCTTCTAGGGGACTCTTAGTGGAAACTAGTGTTCATCTAACTTTCAGAATTATTATCACTTCTGCACTCAGATGACACTGAAGTCCAAGAAATCCAGCTGAGGTGTTACTGCTGATACTGGGACTATGAACTTGGAGGTTTTCTCCCCTTTGTCCTCACAGGAGATTAGAGCTAAGCTATCATTGCTGCTAGATGCAATGAGTGTTTGCACACACACACCCTGACACATTTACCAAATAGAACACACACACACACTACATCTATCTGTCTGTGTGTCTATCATCCATCATAACTGGGTATTTTACATGGGTATATAAATATATAAATATGTAACCATGCCTCAGTCAAGTTATTTTATGTGAGCTTTCATATATATATGTAAATTTAAGTGTTTTATTTACATTACTTATATAGTATGTATTGACTATTCATGTTTCAAAAAAAAAGGTATACATGCCATTTAGTCATTCCATGAACATGTGCTTAGAAATTCTCATGATAAAAGGCTTAAAAACGCATCATCATACTATTTCACATGGACAATTTTCTGAGAAATACAAATGACAAAGGCATAAGCTAGGATACCTTAGTAACCATCTTTTTCTCCTTTGACACTGACCTTTACCCTTAAGGAGGCAATATGGGGTTCTTTCTGCTTTTTGAAAAGCATTAATTTCACTTTAATTTAAAAAAAAAAAAGGTATCAAGTGCTTTTATGAATGCACAATAAATTTAGAAAACAAGAAAGAATAGGAAATATCTGACCTAGATTAAGTTAATCAACTAGTACCTCATAAATTAAGATTCAAAAACATGAGACATATGCAAAATTATGAAGAATAAGAAGCAAAAATACAGGCAAGGCCTACTGGGGCATATTTTCAACATATTGATGTAATTAAATTAAGACAAAATTTCATTGACATGTATATGCTTAAATGCTCTATGGACTGAGGCATTACATTATCAACCCCAAACTTAATATTTGGAAGTTTTAGACTCAAGTATAGCACTGTAAAGTGAAAATCAAATACAGGGTCCTATGAAATCGAAGGAATAAAAAACTAGAACCCTAGACCTTCCCTGAGCTGAAACAGATGGTATCCACTCAAAGGGCAGAGAAAATTTAGGCTTTCTCTTCACATGATTGACATGTGACAGACACACTGGATGAAGTCCTATAAAATAATTATCTCTCAAGGCCTCCTTTGACTTCAAGAAGTATAGATTGCTTTGTTAATGAGTAATTTTTGGTTCAGTGAGGCTAGTTTCCAGGAATTTTCCTCTGCTCACAGTAGCCCAACGGATATTAAAGGTCATAGTCTTTTGCAAAAAGTATTAATGTAGGAAAGAAAGTCATTAAGGTGAGGAAACTAACAAAACAGAATCTTCTGCTCGGGGACAAAAATAATTTATTTGTGGATGTGGGACAATGAGTTATTTGGTCTTTCTTCACAAATGAGATAACTGTCACATCCCATCATATCCCACTACCATGAATTATATATAACAACATTGGGTGAAATATGAAATTCTAAAAATACACTGAAAGTCTGGAGTCATCTTAATGGTTTATTATGATAGGTGTTCCTAGTTTTGAAATATCTTCTTTCAGAGAAGACAAATGGGGGCGACATCATTTTAGAAAGTCCACATCTTTTAAAAAGATGGATTAAAAGCTCTTTGAGACAGCTGTGCTGTTTTATTAGAAGAACAACATTTTCTTCCTAAATAGTCCTTGAGGGCAACTGCACGGAATAATCAGGGGATGCATTGGGCTCTGTTCAAAATTGAAGCTCAAAGAAATGTTGCATGGAAGAAGGATAATCGCTTTTGCTGGGAATGTAAACATGTGAATAAGGACAATAAAGGAAACCAGACTCCAAGCAATGATGTGCTATTTTCATATGCAGGAGAGAATAGCTTTTCTGTAGCCCTGGGCTTTGGAGTCAGGGAAAACTTGGTTTGAGCCCCTTTCTCTTTCGTAATGCCACGTGACCTTGGTCAAGTTCATTAATCTCCTGTAGCATCTACATCTTCATCTGTGAAATGGGGACAGTACTTTTTCACCCCTCCTGGTGCTCGTGAGAATGAAATGAGATGATGCTGGTAATGGGCTTGTCACGATGACTGTGCCTTAGAGAGCTGAACACACCTGCTATTTGGAAAACTACAGCACTTCATACGCGTAGGCAACCCCATGAGCTCTGATACTCGATCCTGGAGGTCTGCTCTCTTATTTTCCTTGTAATTGTGAGAGATTGACTTCATCTCTCTAAACATCAGCTGACTCATCTAAAAGTAGAGAAGGTGTAAGTACCCAACTCCGAAGTTGTGAAGGGTAATCACGGAATGTAAAGTGCTTATAAGAGCTAACAGTGAGAGGCCTGAAAGGAACCTTAAATAAGGATACAATTACTAGACACACCGTACAATATGCACAACTTCTGAGCTTTTTTTTTCTTCCTATTTTAAGGGTCTTCTGGTTTTGCTCCTTGTCTATTTTCATATATCTGACATGCCTCAGGGGAAAAATCCTAAATATATAACAGAGACACAAGGGCACTGTGGAACATGGGCACTGCAGCTATTCTCATGTCACTCATAATCACTCTTCTCTGCTAAAATGTGCACACCTGGGGAAGGCTGAACACTCAGTCTCCTACGTTATCCCCCATTACAGTGGGGGAGGGAACATCTGGCCAATTAATTTCCAGTGGTCTAGGAGGCTGGATCACCAATTACAGCATTCAAGAGTCCTTATTTTCATTACCTTCCTATCACCAGCACACACTGGACTGCTTGCCCTGAATGCTTCCATTGCCAACATTCTAGAGAAGGATACAAAGAAAGGACCACAAATCATACAAGTCAGAACTGTAATTGGATATGATGGTCTCTTCAGATTTCTCCCACCAATACACAAAGTGCCTATACATAAGCCAAGTTAGCCACGTTATGAATCTAAATCCTCTGCCAAAAAGAGTAATGCATTTCCATTTGGGCTAACCGTGAGGTCAGGCAGCAGTCCTCAAAACATCCTCACTCATTCTGTTTCCTAATAAAGAAAAGGAAATATAGTCTTTAGGATATACAGATATAAGATGTAAGGATATAAGTGTCTCCACAATTTATCCTGAAGAAGGGTGGTTCATTGTTAAATAAACTGTTTCTTCCTGTTATAAACAAAGAACTGGTTTCTATTGTAACAATATTCACTAAAAATGTCAGTTAGGCCCATCATTACAGCAGAAATTTAGGGGTAGGGGATGTTTATGTAGCCAACTTCTCTTCTAGGACTGTGCGTTCTATGTAACTACCATTTGTCCAATAAATAAAAAAACCTCTGACAGTTCTATGGTGAACTCAGCAGGGTCCAGGCTATTATTTAAGGCTTTTTAAAGAATAAATATCAACTAATCTGAAAAGGCATCTTACAGGGTGAAAGTATAGCCATGTTTTTTTTATGGCTGCTAGCTGTGGGGAATCAAAGGAGAATTTTCCTCCTTTGGAAGGCAGACTTCCATTCCGGCTAATGGAGAATATGAACTTTAACAATGTCCAGTATGGCACAAAGTTTCAGCATGCCTGCTCCGCACCTATAATCACCCCAAAGCAGGTACAAGGTATTGGTGCTGGAATACTGAAAGAAAAGTTGGGGATTACAATTTCATAGCAATGTATCTCTACATAGGCATGTATAGCTTCTGTGCCATATTTGTGTGTGTTTATCCACAGACACAAAGTTTTAGAGTAGGTCAAAAGTCATATCAGCATCTAGAATTTTTTATTTTGATGAACTTATGCCGCCCTTTGATAACTTATGATATTGGTAGAGCTGAAGTATCTCACTTCCCGTGTCGGTGGGCATATGAGTCAAGCATCACTGATCTGATCCTGTTTCTGACAGATCCTTGAAGGGGCCCTTCATTGGTTTCTGCTGCCTCCCTTTGAAACCTTCGCTCATTCCTATCCTTTTGTGAGGCTTGCCTTCTCAGCCATCCATTTGATTCTGTGAGATAGCCCATATGGTTTCAATTTATTCCTATGTTTTTCTGCTTATCTTAGTTACCGCTGGTCTCTGTTGCACGCAAACATGGTTTGATTCATGACATACACAGTGTCCTATGCTTCCTGGAACTTCCCACTTTACAAAATCAGACACAAGACATGTGTCCGCTCCTGCTTCCACAAAAAGCAAAACTATCTTGTGTTTAACCCTTAAAGCAAACATCCTCACATTCAATTACATTAAAAAAATAATACCTTATGTCCAACGAAAGTGATTTAAATGTGTTTTGTTTAAATTTTTACTTCCCTGCAGACAAAAAAACTTAAAAAAAAATTCACTTCATTGATTTTTAAACATTAATCTTTTAGCAGCACTTGGACAGAGCCTTACGATACATAAATAGGTTAGTTTCTGTATTTGGACATCAATAGCAATATTTTTCCAAGTTTTAAATCATCCACATAGCATGTTAAATTACAGTGCCTCTCTTTCTTCTCTGACAGAATCCAACCTTTTGATTCTCTGCCTTCTTTCTTTGCTACAGTAAATTGATCCTTCAAAACATCCAGGTGCAAATGAATTAATGGTCTTCCATTGTGAGTGAGAGTGATGGAGTCCCTCCCTCCCCCTCCGCATTGAGGTCCTTTCCCCTTCTGAGAAACCCACATATCAATTACACTCACCTGCTAATTAAAAGCTTGTTTGGGGAAAAAAAAAAAAAATCCTTGCTAGTTAGAAGCAACAGAAAGTGTAAAGGTGTCTAAAAATAGAGACTTTGAATGTCAATTACTTCCTTCTTCCTCAGTTCCTGGTTTCTTGGGTGAAATTCAACACTGGTAAAAAGATAGAAGAGGGAAAAAAAGAATGGAAAAAAAAAAAGAGTAAGTATCTTTTCCACCTATATTTCCCTGGGAGTATATATCACTGGCTTAGTAACTTCGGCTCTTTGTCAGCAACATCAAGATATGCAGTTTTTATTCCTGAGATGGAAACACCATTTCTCACTCCTTTTTATACAGCCACACTGATTTCCTGTATAAAGGCAGTCAACACCACCATTGTTACACTTTGACTGTCAACAATCAAGCCAGAGCTCTTGCAAGAGGAAACAAAGTGAATGTGGAAGCAATACCCCAGTTCTTTTTCTTAATGACACCTGCCTGCTCTTAGGTTCTGGGCCACTACTCATTCCCGTCCACTTTTTTGGAGAAACGAGTCCTAAGGGCAGATGGATATCAACACTAGGTTATCTTCTCTTTCTTTTCTACCTCAGACTTAAAAGCTATATTGCTGTGAAGTAACATGCTAAGTAGCAAACAATGCCAAACAAAAGGACATTATAAAATTAGAACTCCAAAAGACTGAGAAATACATGCTTATGAACAAAGCGCCCCCCCCACTTTTTTTTAATGTACCAGACAATGAGAAAAAATTATGTTATGATCTGCCTTAGAAAATGACAGCTATTATCCATTGATTTGTTCACTCAATAGATTTTGGTTAAAGATCCACTATTTGGTGGACCTTTATTGGGTTAGGAGGTAGAGAGAACTGCAGTTAAGATCTACTCCCAGTCCTGGGAGCGCATATAATCTAGGAAGAGAAGCTGAAAACAAACAAACTACAAAAGCAGATGATAAAGCTGGTAGTAGAGGAAACCCAGGAAGCTATCCCAACTATGGAAAGTTCAGCGGAGGCTTTTAGCAATGGTGAAAGCTAAGCAAAGGCGCAAAGGTTTAAACTAAATTATGTAGGAAGGAGAATAAGAAGAGAGAAAAGTCATCCCAATATTGTTGAAAGAGACCACGACACTTTTGGGGAACTATCCATAGTTCACTGGACTGGATGGAGTCTACAGAGTGAAGGGAAAGCCCAGGGATAGATCAAAGTACAGTGGTATTTTAAAACTGCATCCTGGAATAATCAGAAATTAGTGAATTTTTTTTTTTTTAATATGAAGTAGAAATGGAAATAGAACAGAGCAACAGCTCTCCATTTCATGATTCCCTTTATGATGTGCAAAAACAAAACAGGGCATATTTAGGTTACTATGAAAAAATGTGCTGACAAAAAAAATCTGGGTTTAACTGACTTCACAAAATTTAAGTCCAAAATAGATACATGCCACAGAGATTTAAATTCACAGGAATAAGGTAAACTGCATGACACAGACGTAGCATAATACAGTGACTAATATAGCAAAGCCCTGTAAAAACATACAGACTTCTTCGAAAATAAATTATTTCCAAATATGTTTATGTTAAAAAACAGGACATGGTTTTGAAAAAAAGAGGAGATACATTTATACAGTGTGTATCAATGAGATTAAAGCTCGCATGATAATCTGCAATTCCATTCAGTTAAAAATTGAGGGCTGGCTGAATGGCGTGGTGGTTAAGCGCTGGCTTGTGAAGCCAGTGGCCCCGGTTCGGGTCCCACATATGAGGACCCGTGACACTGCCCTCAAAAAAAAAAAAAATAAAAAAGAAAGAAAGAAAAAAAAAAAAATTGAGTACCTACAGGGAGGCTGGTTAGCTCAGTTGGTTGGAGCACAGTGCTCATAACACCAAGGTTGCCAGTTCGATTCCCACATGGGCCATTGAGATGTGCCCTCCACAACTAGATTGAAACAACTGCTTGACTTAGAGCTGATGAGTCCTGGAAAAGCACACTGTTCCCCAATTAGAAAAAAAAAAAAAATTGAGTACCGACTATGTGTGTCAAGCACTTTAATAGGTTCTCGGGCAATCACGATTGATAAACAGTGCAGTCAAGTTCTGAGGCTTAAAGGAAGATAGATTATTAAAAAGAACCCTCAGTTAGTGCTCTATCCTATTATCTAGAATATAAGGCAAATTTTGTTTCTACTTCACCGCTGTATCCTTGATGCCTAAAATAGCACCTGGCACAGTGATTAAGTTAAATGTGTAAATTGAATCTCAGTGAGTGGTCTCTGCATATAAGGGCTTAAGCTCTAGTTTCAATGTAGCGCTATAGCATATAGTCCTCTTAATCTTTTTCCAAATCTTGTTTCTGTGTGAGGCCAACAGAACCTGTATTCCTGGCTGTGAAATCAAAGTTCTTTCATATACCATATAGGTGGCTCCAAGCTGTAAATCACCCTCCAATGATTTCTTATTGAAATCAAAATAAAAACTCAACTTCTTACCAAGGCCTATTGTCTCCCCAGATTAAATCTCCTACGTCATCTCAACTTTCATCTGACATTTTCTACACTAGACACTCTGGCTTTCTTTCTGTTCCTCAAACACACCACGCATGTTTTCGTTTTGTGAACTTTGCCCTTTTTTTCTCTGCCTGCGATGTTCTTCCCCCAGGACTTTGCAACTCACTCTTATCATAAAGGTCTCAGCTTTAATGCCACATCTTCAATGAGGCCTTCTCTGATCGCCCTTTGAAAATCACCACTCATCAGTATTATTCTACTGTGTCATCCTGCTTTATATTCTTCATAGTGGTTTTTACTCTTTGAAATTTTCCCATTGTGTGTGTCTCCTCCCACCCTCCACAACTGGACTGTCAGCTCTACAAAAAAAAAAAAAAAAATTATACTGTTTATCATTAAAGGAGTGTTTCGTACATAGCAACTACATAATATCTGTTTACTGCATAAATAAATAAGTTACCCAATGATAAGCAGTCCTTCATTTAAATTGCGAGAAACTACAGACGTTGCAATCAGTAATAGGAAATTAAGGGCAATAGCTCCAGTATTTCAAATTATCCAATTTTTGCAGTGTAGACCTAAATTATAAGCCTAGAATTGAGATCCATTCTTAAAAGTATTTTTAAAAATCCATACACTTTTGTCCCCATCTCTCCTCCCCACACACAAAAAAGTGCTTACTGTTAAGATGAATTTTATTCTAAAAAAAAAGTTTTGGTCTGACAAATGACCCAAAGGGCATAAAACTATGCAGACTAAAAACTTCCACTGTAATTTCACTCAATATTTTAAGCTTCAAATAGCTTTCTAACTGACCATAAAATGCCTCAACTCATACTGGCCTTAAAGAAAACTACAGGGTGAAGAATGCCTTTCTGTAAGATCTATGATTTACTCTCTCATTTTTTATAAAGACGAAAGCCCAGATTGCACCAGTGAGCAGACGATTGTAGGACAAGCTTCACACAGAAGAGAACAAAATACAGAATTCTTTTTCTACATTAGCGTCATGACCTGGGGCAAACAGTATTCTGAAGTGGACAAAAAGAAAGTCACTCAGGCCACCTCTCCGAATTCAATGTCATATAAAATTACCAGTGAACTCTACACTATGTTTGACCAGAGTCCTTCATCAGTGTGATTCATATGAGCAGACCTTACATTGCTCAATTGTTCATTTCACTGCCATAGAAAATGTACAATTAAAATCAGGAGGTAGAATAATGGAGTGGCTAAAAACATAGGTATTGGAAGCAGAAGCCCTCAGATTCATAACTCACCCGCTTACTGAGTTTTGGGGCCAACTTAGTATATGTTTGTGAATTCCAGTTTCCTCATCTGGAAAGTACAGATAGTCATTCTCACTTCCATGGCGTCATGAGCTTAAATGGGATGAATGCATTTAACACAGTGCCAGACACACAGCGAAAGCTCAGTAAATTCCAACTATTATTATTAGCCTTGTTTTTAGGATAAAATTGAAAAGTGAAGTAACATTAGAAAATATAACATTAACCCTTAAACTGAGATATTTTCATTGACCTTTGGAATTTAGATATCGGAAATCTCAGGAGTTTTGTTATCCTGTCCCCATGTTAATATTTTACCTTTTAAAGCAATCATGTGCCTGCTCCATGTCTCTGCTTTTCTATTTGCCCACATTCCATGGTGAGTTCCCACAGCTTCTTTAATGCAACAGTAAAATCAGGCTTTATTTTATTGTTTTATTTTAAGGGCAGAGGCTACAATCCCAAAATTTCTCCAGTATTTGCACAGCACCCTCTTATATCTCAAGTCTCTCTCAGAAGTTCTGCATCCATTTATGAGGACTCTAAGTCATTTTGGTTGATGTAATCATCACCTATTTAGCAAGTTTGAGGCTCACCTAGGTTGCATTCCAGTGTGTTAACTTAGGGAATGCCTACTCCCTGCCTTCAGAAACCAATCAGTGAGGCAGAAGTAGCTATGCAACTTGCATATAGTATTGTTTTCATCATGTCTCCTATCCTTTCCATTCATCAGGGGTAGTCTTAAAATGCCCAAGTCAGGATATGAGCAGCGCATAACAATGGGATGCAAAACTAGGTTAATCCTTTATTGTCTTTGAAAACAGAATTAACCTTTTTTCTCCTGTTGGGTAAGAATATTTCTGGTTTGGCAGAAATCTACAATGTTTTCTAATCCTTGAGGCCTATGTATGGCTAATATGGCTATTTGAGATATATATATATATATATATATATATATATATATATATATATATATATATTTTTTTTTTTTTCACAAACAGCTGGAGTTCCAGCGATCTGAATTATGTGCTAGCTCTAGTCTGGTTAATTAGAGAGCTATTTAGTATTTGTAATTCCGCCTGAGCCTGAATAGTGCAAAATCCTGTATTTGACCTGTATCTCAGTCATCAGTTTGCCACAAGCCTCAGACCTTTTTAATGATGAACTGTTCTGACTGGCAACCATCTTGGGGCCTTCTGTTCCTTCTCTTTACAAATTAAAAAAGGAGCCTGAAAATAAGAAAATAAAAATAAAATAAAAATCTTGGTGCAATGTGCACAGATAAGAAGATCGTGGAAAACTAACAGTATGTCTGAATAGTGATGACTTAAACTATAGTGAAAGCATCTCCAACCCCCATCCACTATTTGTGCATTAAGGGGAAAGAAAGGGTAAGGGAGAAGCACACTGAGCTGAGGAGAGAGGGCAGAGGATGAACTGGAGAAGTCGATGTGGGTCACGTCCCGTATGGGGTGTGTTTCTGGCGGGAAGAGGACAGCCATGATAGGCAGCAGTTGTAAAAGATCCTAAGTACAGACTGAATTAGAAGGGATGAATGTTAAAGGGATACATATAGTAAGCTGGCTTGTTGTATTTCAAACAAGAAAGGATCGTTAGTTGGATATAGGATGGTTGTATTAAAGTTATTTGTTTAAATATTATTTATTGAGCAACTACTAAGTGGGGGGGGCTATTTTAGATGTTGAGGACTGAGTTTCCATGCCAATGACAAAGATGTCTGCTCTAATAAAGTTTACTTTCTAATTGGAGGGAGCTGAGAGAAAGAATAGTAAATAATAGACAAAACTAGCCAGGTTACTGTAGGGTGATGTGATTCAGGGAGAGCTGGAGGGGACTTCAGATGATGAGATTAAGAAAGAAGTGTTCTCGGGGCTGGCAGAGTGGCGCAGCGGTTGAGCGCTGGCTTAGGAGGCCAGCAGCCCCGGTTCGGGTCCCACATGTGAGGGCCGGTGACGCTGCCCTCAAAAAAAAAAAAAAAAAAAGAAAAGAAAAAAGAAAGAAATGTTCTCTAAAGAGAAGGCATCAGAAAAAAAAAGAAGAAGAAGCCGCATTGACTGACAAGGAAAAGCAGCCACAATGTATACTAAGGAGGAACAAGTTGATATATTTAAGGAAAATAAAGTTAGTGTAACTGGAGCTAAGTGGGAGATAGAAAAATAAAAGTTGCTGAAATCAGAGAAATAGGACTGTTTAAATTGGGTAAGGGTTTGGATGTTAAGTGAAAACTTTTATGTGAGGAAATGGCATGATTGGAATTAGGTTCTTAACAGATCACTGTAGCTCCTGGGTAGTTAATGTCATCTAATTTTTCTTTTTATTTTTAGCTGAGCCGTCCTGCCACCTGTTGGCAGCTCAGCTCAGCTGGGCATCGAACTGCTGTTGCTCAGAACTCAGCTCGCACTCTTGAGGGAGCTCTTAACCAACTGAGCCACTCGGCCGGCCCCTGGGTAGTTAATGGATGGTAGAGACCAAGAAGTAACATAGTTAGATTGGTTCATACATTTTTACTCTATCACAAGTTACAGTGATGGATCCAAGGTGAGAGCAGCATAGATGGAGAGAAGAGGCGAGATTTGGGAGATGTTGGAGGTAATGTTGACTGACAGCTCATACTGATCAACTGACAATGGAGGCTGGAATAAAGAAACAAATCAAAGAAAACACTCTAGGTCTTCAGCTCCAGCAATGTGGTGTCATCTATAA
Source organism: Aselliscus stoliczkanus (assembly GCA_033961575.1). Lineage (NCBI taxonomy): Eukaryota > Metazoa > Chordata > Mammalia > Chiroptera > Hipposideridae > Aselliscus > Aselliscus stoliczkanus. The sequence goes on from CM066733.1 coordinate 10,761,096, forward strand.
GATGGAGAAACTCAGGGAAGAGCAAATATGAGGAGTAAAATATGGCTGAGATGTTAATTTTAGCATGCCTATTACAACATCGATGTACATGTGTCAGATGTACTTCCAAGTATGAGACATGAGTCTGGAGTTTGGAATAAATTCAAAAAGGAGCTACAAAGGTGGCACTCGTTAGGAAATAGGTGGTGTTTTAAGGCATGAAATTGGATGAGTATGTAGCTAGAAAGGGCCAAGATTGGAGCATCTGTGGGCTTCCGGAAGAGTGAGATGGGGAAGCCGTGGGCATGGAGAAAAACCAGAGTGTGTCATGAGATTGAAGGAAGAATATCAACCATCAGAGGGGTCCACTGTGAGAAATGCTGCTGAGAGTTCAAATAACATAAGAGGGGGAAAAGTGGACAAGATATATGTCAGCGGAGTATTCCATCATAGGACTTGATGGATTGGATGTGGTAACAGATCAAGGGACTTCCTTAACCCTTTTCTGATGTCACTCCAGCCTCCCTCCTCCATCCCTGTTTCCTTTATACTTTTGATCCATCATCTCACAAAAACAATCAACCAAAAATAACCATCCCAGTTTGTTATGCTTTCTATGCCTCTAATTCTCATATGCCGCCCCCTTTTCCCACTGTTGTCTGAGCTAACTTCCTAAAACAGAGATTGGATTCTATCAAAAACCTCCAGCAGCCTTCCTTTGGGATTAAATTAAAATTCCACCTTCAAAGCTCAGCTTTAATGCATCTGACCCGTCACAATGGTCTCCGATTGCCCCTGCAGAATTATTCTTTCTTCGGCTGTTTCCAGAGTACATCGCTTGCACCTATACACAGGACTTTTTAAATTCTGCCTCGAGGTGTTTATATTTCTGTTTTCCCCATTACAATGAAAATACCTTGAGAAGAATTACTAAAAATTCAAGCTGAAGCAACAACAAAACAACAGTAGCAGAAGCATCAGGTCAAAAATAACCATTAATAGTTGAATGCTTATTATGTGCCAGGCACAATACTTAGCACTTGAAATAGATCACTTTATTTACTGGTTCTTGACTCTTTGGGGACAAGTACTAATATTATTCTAACTTTACAGAGGAGGAACCTGAGGCAGAAATAGGTAAGTCACATGTCTAAGATCAAAAGACTAGTACATATAGAGCCCATGTGCACAGAGCAGGATTTCAAGTTTATCTTCTCAAGTTTATAGGGCCTGCCCTTTCGTAATGCATAGAAACAACCACTGGCCTGAGAGCCTAATGGTCTCATTTCAGGAAAGCAAGAGCCATTTAACTTCATGGTTACACAGTTTGGTTAAGAACTTCTTTGGCTTCCAAATCAATCTAAAGTTACCCCTTTCGTCTGTATTCTAAACAGTGTATATGGGGTGGGGGGGAATCTTTCAATTTTCAACTTGCCATGGCCCACATATACCTTGGACTGAGGTCTACTCATGAGGACAGTTCATTTAATTACCAGGATCCAATCTACTTGTGTGTCCAGGTCATGGTGAATGTGCTGAAGCCTGTAGCCTGAAAACGGGAAACAAAAGCAAAGCATCCATCAGACCACAGGGCAACAGGAAAGAGAACTTAGAGAGCACTTTCCTTAAGGGTCCCCTGACACAGCACAGTATGAAAAGCTGCTGGGTTTGGACAATTTCCTACTGCTCAATGAAAGGAGATTTCACTTCTAATTATGGGTGAGCTATTTTGGTCATATGCCCCTATGGGGTCACTGCTTCCAACCCTGCACTTATTAATTTGGGAAACATTTTGGAAAATAGTGGAGATTAAGACTGACGGGTGCTATTTTAAACTATGCTCCAAAGAGAGACACTGAAATAAGCAAGTCAGTGCATCCTTTGGTAAGTTGACAGGCAGTGAATTTTAGCAAAAGAAATTAAGCTCCAGGCCAAAATTAAGTTTTATAAAGCATAGCTTTATAATTATTTCTATGGCTGTGAAGCCTGGTTCTGTTAGCATAGGACATTTCGTTTCAAGATAAAATTTATTTGAATGCCTCTGAATTAGGAAACCATTCAGTGAAGAGCCGTGACAGCTTGTCTGTTTTTATAAAAATATTTAGACTTGTCTTTCCCTTTCCTTAGTCTGGGTCTTCATTCATCCCCTCACACTCAGGTTACAATAGTCTCTGAACTAGTCTCTTTATGGTCATTCCTAGATTTACCCCATTGTGCCCCATTAGGCAAGCTGTGACCAATTATTCTTTGTCAAACATCACTCATACCATGCCACTCACTATATCCTCTGTTGCTTAAGGAAGATCTACAATGCCCACCCCCTCTGCTGTCCTCTGAGTAAACCTGTTAACCTGTTAACTTCAACTTGACATTCAACTGGCCCCACCTATATATTCAATGTGGAAATAAATCCTCTCAGCCCTGCTGATTCCGAATTGCTCCTCATCCACAAACATATATATATATATATATATATATATATATATATATATATATATGGCTTTTCCTCACTCCTATTCTTTCTCCATCCATACTTTTGGTTTCTCAATGTCTAGCACAAAAATCATTTCCTTAATGAACCTCTTCCAGAGAACTCCCTACCCCTTTATTTACCTATCTATTAATTCCATAGCTGTTTTCATTTGCAGCACAGAATACATGTTTCTAACAACCTTAACTAATTGCCTTACAATTGCACTCAATTTTTCCATGTACATGTATTGTCTTCTCAATTAAATAATAAATTCCTCGAGGGAACACATGGTTTTTTGCTGTTGTCATGTGATTCCCTCTATCCTAACACAGTGTTAGGCAGCAGAAAGAGCTTAATAAATACGTGTGGAAGGAAGTGAAACATTTTCTATGTTGCAGAGTAGGAAGGGCACTGGATTAAGTAAGAAGCTGTGAAGCAGGTTCTGGTCTCGACTGCAACACTTATCAACTGTGTGATATTGAGCGCTTCACTTAACTTCTCTAAGACTGAGTTTACAAATATGTCAGTTAAGAATAATAATAGTATCTTCCCTACCTGTACAAAAGCAGGGTGTGAAAAAGGAAGGAAAGGATGCATGTAAAAGTGTTTCTTTTGAAAAGAAGACTTTCCTACATTTTAATATATTTCCACTTACAACATGGAAAGCAATCTTGCTCCATCCTGGAGATATTATTTACAGTGACTTATACCTGGTTGATACAGTGAACAAGGGTGAACAAATGGTCGTAAAACAATATGAAAACTGAATTACAATATGACCACACAAAGGACTTATAAAAATGTGGGTCTAGAAGCTTTATTCATAATAGCTCAAAACTGAAAATAAACCAAACACATAAGTACAAGTTAATCAATAAGCAAATTGTGGCATATTCATCCAATGAAATACTACTTAAGAATAAAGAAGGAATGAGTTAAGAGGACTGGGCCTTAAAAGTATACCTCCAAGCAAAAGAGCCAGACCCAAATGAGTACATGTTGTATGCATTTAAATGAAAAAAAAAAAAAAAGTAATTTATCCTATCAGACAAGCAGATCAGTGGTTTCCTGGTGCCAAGGGTGGGAGTGGGGATTGACTAGGATATGGTATAAGGACCTTTTTGGAGTGACAGAAATGTTCTGTATCTTGATTGTCATGGTGATACATTTGTCAAAAGTCATGGTCATATATCTTTAATAGGTGCATTTTATTGTATGTGCATTTTACTTTAATTATATTAAAAAACAATGACTTGCATTTGAAATTGATATGTGACTTTATTGCAATTCTTGCAGAGAAAAAAGCATTGCTATGAGTATTATATATGGCCTTATTTTACAAACGGGAGAAAGAATGAATTACTTCCTCTTTCGAGGAGTACTGAGGATTTTAGCTAATAGGTCGCCACTTTGGCAGCAAAGAAAGCAAAGTGAGATGGAATTTGTGCATGGGCCTTTAAGGTCTAATGCATTTGCCCAAATTAGATGCATTACTTTCTACTTATTGATGAATTAAAATTCCCCCTTGTTTTTAAGGGTTCAGAGAAGTTTATTATTTTACAGAAAACAGGAGTATTTTTTTTTTTTTTTGAGGGCAGTGTCCCTGGCCCTCATATGTGGGACCCAAACCGGGGCCGCTGGCTTCCGAAGCCAGTGCTTAACCACTGCGCCACTCAGCCGACCCTAAAACAGGAGTATTTTTAAAGTCAGATTTCAACAGCCCACAAAATGACCAACCCCCGACACTGCAGAACTTACATTTCTAGACTCTCAAAAAATCAGCAAAAGCTGATAACAGCTTCTCTACTCTCCAATTATCTTCTTTCAGAGCCAGAACACACAAACACTTTTTTGCATTTAATTAAGTATTGCAATTCCAGATTATCTTTGATTAATGAAGAGCAATACAGCGTATAGCTAGAATTATATGATTATTTCACAATTGATCTTTAATTATTCCATCTGATAATAATTTCACTAATTTTTCATAATGTTCTCATCTAGCTTCTTATAAATGAGCTATAACAATTAATGATTTTTATTAATTTTCCTTGAAAATTACGTGTTTTTTAGATAGAACTCTTAACCTTCAAAAACTGTTTTTAAATTTTTAATTAAAGGATAAGCTGCACTAACACATGAAAAAAAGTGCATGATTTCTTCAGATCTAGGAAGTCAAGTAAACATGCAAATGTTTTCTGCCCCTTTTGTTGAGTTTGAAAGTTTGTACTTGGGTGATTTGTACTAAATCTTTTTTCTGTCTCCCTCTGCATTTTTAATAGCTTGGATTTCAGTGTCAGACAGATGTTGGTCTTATGCCAATTTGACCCTTTCTTTGTGACTTTGACCAATTTGCTTAACCTCTCTAAACTATGGCAGCAGTGTTAATAAGTTGGAAGTCTGAGCTTTCATAAAGAACTAGGTGGTGACTTAAGACATGGATTTGGATGGGGCCATCAAGGGCAAGTGTGTAGATTGTGAGAATGACCAGGTCACAGCCTTTAGCCACTGCATTTCCGGGCGAGCAGGGCAGGGGACTGCCATGGAGACTGAGAAGGAGCAGGCTGAGGCTGGAGGAAAACCAGGGGGTGTCATGAGAGGCCAAAGAAGGAAGGAGTTCAAGAAGCTTATACTGTACTGAATATCTTTAACATTCATTATCCCATCTAACCCTCCCACCAGCCCTCTGAAGTGCATATATTGGCATCCGCATTTTAAAACATGAGGAAGAGAAAGCATACCAAGGTCAGCCAGCTAATGAGGGCAGAGCCAAAATGTCAACCTAAGGCTATCGTATTTAGAACTCATTCTCATAAATACTGTGCTAATGAAATCATGCACCCATAACATGCATCCGGCACCCGGTTCATAGTATGTGTTCACTAAATGGAGAATTTCTATTGCTTATTTAATGGTTGTAAACACATTAGGTCCTTCCTTCCCAGCTGCCATTGCTTACTATCTAGATGGAGGCTGTGTGTGCACAGCCCTGACATGGCCTAGGTGATCTGAAAACCATTTGATTACAGAATCTAATCTTCTAGCAATTGGGATTTGGGGCAACTTTGAACTGCTGGAGATCATGAAGGGACACAGGGGTACTAATAACTATTGATGAACTTACACTTTTGTGCTGAGAATTTCATCCCAATTATATTTAGAGGGCATGACTTAAAGTTGTTGGAAAATATATTACCATTAATTAATGTTTAAAAACTCATGTATTGCTTGCAAATACATTTAAAGTAAAATATTTAAAGTAAAAAACTAAAAAATTCAGCCATTTATTAAGAATGTCCAGTATGCTAGGTACTATACTAAATATTTAATGTACATTCCTCAACACTGTAAGATTACCATTCCCATCCCCATTTTTTACAAAAGAAAACTGAGATATACAGAGCTGGAGTAACTTCCTGAAGGTCACACAACTTGGAAATGGCAAAACTAGGACTGAAACTTTGAAATTTACCCCAGATTTAATTGTATACAAATGTCCGGAATGGATTATTTACTTGAGGAGAGATAGCTTGGCTTGCAGGGCATAGGAAGTTGTTGTAGATAATTGAATTTTCCCAAGTGGTTAATAAAACACTTCAGGGAACCATGTTTTAAAATTGTCAATTGTTGGGGAGAATTCTTTCCAAAATGGTCATATGCCTTTCTGTCTACTTTAGTGTAGAACATTGGCTACGGGTTTACATTTTCCTGATGGCATAAGGCATTCATGATAGTCATCAGTCACAGTGCTGTTTCCCAGGTAGGACAGCCAGTGGGGATGAAGAGTTAAATGAATACAATCCTTATATAAAGAATTTATTCTCTTGAAAAACAAAAAATCCTTTAGTGGTAGCTGACTTTCTTTAAGTTATTTGCATCTTTCTTAAAATATGGAGAAAAGGGCACTTGCTTGTTAAACTTCTGGAAAGACATAATACAGCCACGTTTCCACAAAATCTACTAAGGAATCAAAGCTCAAAATATCAGTCTCCCATGAAACTGCCTCCTCCTCTAGAAAATGGTCTGGTTTCTTGGTGCTCCCCTATTCCTTTGTCTTGTCCACAAAAGTCAGAGCATGGTGGAGGGTTCCTGCAGGAGACACACAAGGAGGAAAATCCTCTCCTCATAAATCTACACTCACAGGTCTTTCTGACTCACTTACAGTGAATCCACTTGTGAAGACAATGTCAAAAACCCAGGACCATGTGAAAGAACTTTAAAGAGGGGATATTTCAAAGCCTTCATATGGTTTATAAACAGAAGTTGATAACATAGAGTTAGAATGTATGTGAACAACGTTTTTCAATAACTGTTGAATATTGAAGGAGACTTGGGTATAAGAACATAATCTTTGACCTTTAAAGTTGCAATGGGCTTCAACATTCTTTCACTGTAGTACCTCAATGTTCTGATTAAGATTCTGGTGCTATAGTAAGATTAAACGTATTGCACTATCAAAACTGTAAAGAAGGTGTTTTTTTTTTTAAAAAAAAAAAAGGCAGGACATCATCTCTGCTCCCTCTACTTTGTGTGACAGTAGATTAGCTTTGCTCTCATCGATAAGTCTGCCATTCTGAAAAGATGATTTATTAAATGCACCAAATGATCAATGAATTGGCCAGAAAAGTATATTCTCACTCTGTTAAATATTTGGCATGTTATAAAGCTCAGGGATAATAACAACTCCCAATTAGTTATCATTTCTATAGAAATCTAGGGTTTATAGGAGATTAACTGGGATTCAATTTGACTAGTTTAACATAAAATAGATGGGTTTAATCAGCCATTTAAAACTGATGAAGCGTTAGTTTTGTTTAGAAGTATGCTCTGAAATACCTATTAAATGGTTTGGTGGCTCTTTGAGTTATTGGTTTATTTCTACCAGTTGTATCTAACTTTCTATTAAATCTCAGGTAAAAGCACCAAAATTAATGGAACTACGATGCTAACCTAACTAGTCATTTATACATGTTTGGTCCTCCTTCCCTCTCCCCACCTCCTTCTTCCTTGCCACTTTCTGTCCCTCTGTTTGCTCCTCCTTTGTCTCTTTCATCTATTGACAGTCAATTATATACCAGGTGCCATGCTTGGGTTTGTTCAAAGATAAAATTAAAGGTAATTTCCTTACAGAGATACTCTACATTTCTCCTTCAAATTTGAACTACACACTTGGGGATGTATTTTAAATAAATTTGTTTTTTTTTTTGTTTTTTTTTTTTTTGAGGGCAGTGTCACTGACCCTCATACGTGGGACCCGAACCGGGGCTGCTGGCTTCCCAAGCCAGCGCTCAACCACTGCGCCACTCGGCCGGCCCATTTGGGGATGTATTTTAAACTACAGATTTTATATGTTTGACGTTCTATCTTGTATGATCTACTATAAAATAGCTTAGTTTTCCATTGCAGTAGAATGAATGACTTCACATCATTCACCACTAAGCCTTCCCATCGTCTGCCCTGATTAGCATAAAGTGGGATTAGGTGAAAATGACGATTCCTAATCTCAGAGGCTGAGGCAGAAAGCAGGGCCTGACTAGTCCTGTCACTAAATGTCCCAGTGCCTGCCCACATTGTAAAGCTGTCCGGTGATGGATGCATCTTTCATGTGGCACTCTGGCTCCCTGAGGGGGTGTGGCAATGGAGGCAGCTTAGAAAAGAGCTGTCCTCTCTTCTGTTTCCTTGTAGCTAGCATTCTTCTCCTCTTCACACTGGCCATCTCCTTTGCATCTCCATAGCTGCCTCTGTTATCTGTAGGCTCTCTTTTCCACCCTTCTTTAGCTTTCTCCATTCTTGGTTTTTCCTTACTTCTCCCATGACTCTTAACTGTCTGGCTGAGGATCATGATTTTCATAGCAGCAAATGGGTGTGCCCATATTTTCCTTTTAGTCATGTAAGCAATCACATTTTACTTCTAACAATTGGATATTCGGTCCTCTGTCTTATTGGTTTGCCCAGTTGGGAAGCAGGGCCACACACAGATGAAGACCTCAGGCTAAGGAATAAGATTAAATCTTGACTTCATGTCTAGCTGGATGACCTTAGGTGAGTTGCTTAATGTCTCTAAGACTCGGTTTCTTCATCTGATAAATGGGAATAGCAATAATAGCACTTATTTCATAGGGTTGCTATGATAGGCCTTGATCAATCTTAACTATTTTTAGGATTTTATTATTGTATGCTGCTCAAGGCTTGTTTCCTCTTTGTGTGTGTGTGTGTGTGTGTGTGTGTGTGTGTGTGTGTGTGTGTGTATACAATGGATACTTTTAAAAAGACAACTGTTTATAGGTTTGGATTTCCTAATGATGCCTGATATCATATCTTCAGATACTCTGAGTGTCTAAGTTTCACAATAGTTTTTGAAAATATGTTATTTTTAATAAGGGCATATATAAATGCCCTTAAAGAAGCATGCGTGTAACTGAAGAACAAAAAGACAGCAACTTGTCTGTTCCCCTTCCCCGATTCCCCAACGCTGTTCCCCTCTGCCAATTCCCCAATAAAATCTTTAAAAAAAAAAAAAAAAAGCATGCGTGTGCACACTCACATACACACACACTCACTGACTCACTGAATAGCTAATAGCCTATTGGCTATTCTAGCTCAACAGATGTTACCTCATTATTATAACTTAGAATGGACACATGCATCTATAAAGATATGCTGGCTGATTAATAAGAAAAGATGCATTTAGATTAATGTTTCGAAACACAGTGAACTTTCCCCACGCCATAAAAATATCCATCCTCCTTTTATTAATACTGAGGAATTTGATCACAACTTACACTCAGTGCAGATGAATGCTAATAAAAAACATATAATCCTTCATAACTAAAGGCAAAAGACAGACCGGGAAAAGAAAGTAGCATAGGGGTAATTCTGTTAAGAGTAGCTTAAAAGCCTGCATTGTACTACTGCCATGTAAGAAGAGGGAGGCTGCTGCCAAACACACTGCTGAAACGAAAATTGTTTAAACTACAAAAAGCACGACAGCTCCATGTGAATATCTTAAAGTCCCAAGGTCACTTACAAAGGAGAACCAGGTGGTAAAACAATGAAGAGGCAAAAATAATATCCCTCTCTTGACTCATTACCCTCTAAGAAGATACAATGTGTGATCACAAAATACAGTCAATGTTTAAATTTTTAAAAAATTACAGTAAAACACACATTGCCATTAATCCTCCTCACTTACTTATCCCATCGTCCTTGACACTTTTTTGTTTGTTTGTTTGTTTGTTTTTGAGGGCAGTGTCACTGGCCCTCATATGTGGGACCGAACCGGGGCCGCTGGCTTTCCAAGCCAGAGCTTAACCACCGCACCACTTGGCCAGCCCCCGTCCTTGACACTTTTGAAGCAGTTCTGGAAGTCCTCTTTCCTGAGCGCCTTTACTTATCCTCCATCATGACAATGCTCCACATCGCACATCACTTCTGCTATACGGCAATTTCTATCAAATAAAAATATTACAGTGTGTCCTCATCCACCTTACTCACTGGATCTGGCACCGTGTGACTTCTGGCTCTTCCCCAAAGTCAAAATGATTGAGGACATCGGGGCAGCCACAACGGCACAACTAAAGACACTCATGAAAGAGGACTTCCAGAGCTGCTTCAGAAAGTGGCAAGAAGTGTGTGTGTGTGTGTGTGTGTGTATGGGTGTGTACTTTGAGGGGGATTAATGGCAATGTGTCTTGTACTGAAATAAATTTTCTTTATTTCAACATTCACCATATGTTTTGATCACACCACATATAAAGCACAAAAAGCAGATACTAGCAACAAGAAAGTACTCAATAAACAATAGTTGAGTTTATTAGGTGACAATCCTTTGCTGAGATTTTACATTATATTGTTTAATCCTCACATCAATGCTGACTAAGGCCATGTTGTCCCCATTTTACTGAGAGAAAAAGAGATTCACAAATGTTAAGTAATCTACCAGAGTCCACCCACCAGTGAGCAAATGTATAGCCATTCAAACCCATCTCTGCATAACTCTAAAAAGCCAATTCCATAACACACCAGTCAGTTATCTCCTTGATCCTGTGAAAAATGCAATCGGTTTAAATTTTTTTGGAAATTGAAGAAATGAAAATGAACCAGCGTCTTTAAAAAGTTATTATGTAGGGCTGGCCAACTCACTCATTGGTTAAAGTTGGCTTGGGAGTGTGAACTCTGAGCAGCAGGGTCGCTGGTGTGGATCCCACATGGGCCAGTGACACTGCGCCCTCTACAGCTAAGATGGTGAACAACAGCTTGATTTGGAGCTGGGCTGCCGGGAGTGGCTAGTGACCGTGTAGGCTGCAGCAGGGCTGCAGTGGGCTGTTGTAAGCAATTGTGGGCGGCCAGCAGCCAGTATGAGCTACTGTGAGCCACTGTGAGCAGCCATCCAATGGCAGTGCCTGACTGCCTCATCCGGGAAGAGCGCAATGATGATACCAACATGGGCCAGTGAAGCAACGTCTTCCACAACTAGGCTGAAGAACAAAAGGACAGAAACTTGTCTGTTCCCCTTTCCCCATTCCCCAACACTGTTCCCTCCCCCAATTCCGCAATAAAATCTTTAAAAAATAAAGAAAAAAGAAAACAAGAAATAAAAAAAAATAATAAAAAGTTATCGTGTAACTTCTCTCTCCTGCAAACTAGAATGGTCCATTTTACACTTTTGCATTTTAGTTTTAAAGGGATAATACTGAAATAAAAATATCTAAAAGGAATGCACTGTCTTGGGCACACATAAATGTCCCTAGCATGAATTGTATGTGTAACTGTGATATTTTGGAGAAGAAATAAAAAACAGAAAAACCCAAACCCACAAGTATAATACAAGTGTTGCCATCTGCCTTTAGGTGAAATTCTGAGATTATTTTGAGCTTCTATTGGATGCTGGTTTATTTAGGTACCAAAAAAAAACAAAAAAAAAAAACACAATACTGGACCACCTGTCACCCATCCAAACTACAACTGACCTTGATGGCTGAAGCTTCAGAGATGGCTGCTTTGTATCAGTGCTACTTGAACGGGCTTCCACCATGTTACTTGCTGTTTACCCATCAAAAACTCCAAAGACAATGGGGTCTATAGGTGAAAACAGTGGGAGTATTTTATCAAAATAAAGTAAAGACTAGTAGCGCATGAATTTCTTAAATCCAAACTGGAGTCCAAAGGGAGATTGCATCCTGGAGGAACAAGCCACCCATGCAAACCATCTGTAGAATCGCCACATGACAGACCCAGTGGTGATTTCACAGTTGCCAATAAAACACACTTAGAAGCCTTCCAAGGAGACAAATGTTTCTGAAAAATATCTTCCACCACTTAGCATATGGGTCTGTGATCGCTGCCCAAACAAAAGGATAAAGCAAGGTGGGAAGGAGCGGTAGCTGAAAAATGTTTTTCCTTCTCCCTTCTGTTATAATAAGGAGAGTCTTTCTTATTCATTTCACTTTCCTTTTTGGAGTCTCCCAGAAAGTTGCCCAGTTGTTCTGACCAATGTTGGGGTTTAATTCCATTCTCCCCAGTGCTCAGAGGAACTGGATTTATTCAAGGAAATGCAGTGTGTGATTTTCCCATTGTTTTACCTTTCAGCAGCTTGATATCCTTTCCTGCTGAAGGAGATAGGAGAAGGCCCACAGAGGAGTTGGCATATCATTTTTGCATTTAAGTCTCTTCTCATTCTCTCTCCTTTATGACACGATACCAAGGCAACTTTCCCTCTCCTCTCTGCATGGGGCCGTGGAATTGCGAAACCAGAAGGTCTAGTCTGCAGGGCAGAGCAGCTTCATGAGTTACCCTGCCATGCGCCCTGTGGCTGATGGGAGAGAGGAAATCGCAAGCTTGGAAGGACATTTAATTGGAACCTCCTTGGCCAGAGGCACTGAGAAGAAGGGATGTCTCACTGGCAAAAGTAGCAATATTACCATATTCTTACCCTTCTTCCATGATCCACCCATGGGTTTTCCCCTCTCCCTCTGAAGAAAATAAAGTACATGTACAATATTGGAGCAAAAAAAAAAAGGCAAGACGAGGAAAAGAAAATTCAGTTCTCCCTTATTTCTAATGCAACAAAAGACAATGTGTCCAGAAGTGCAAAAATCTGTGTTTGAATGACCTCATCTAGTCTTGCCAAATGCTTCCCAATGAATCACAATTAATTGATCTCCTAATAAATTTCAGTGAAAAAAAAAATCAGGCATCCTGTGGTGAATAATTTAGAATCCACATGAAAGACTCAAAAGGGAACTGAAAGACTCAACATTTTTAAAGGGATACATTTTATTTAGGTATAACAAAGATTTGCCTAAAAAATGTGAACAAAATGCACTGATGCTAACAGCGAAATGTGTCTCTGTCACCAAACGCAGCAGAAAAATAAGAGCTTAAGCTGTGATGTTACAGATGAGTAAGCACTAGGGAAAACAGGTGCTATGTTCCAACTGCCAGTGAATAGTGAGTATTCCACCCTATAGGGGTCTGGATCAGGGTAGGATCCAGAATCAGGAACCCTTAGAGTCTGTCAACTCAGACTAGTACATCCATGAGCAGAAAGGTGCTCAAAGTGATACAGGGCATTTTAGAGAGATGGAGGGCACAGAACAGGGAGACCTCACTATTCCTTCCTTACAGGTGATTACAATCTGGTTCCCAAGATCAGACAATCAAACATGAGATAATTAGAGAATGAAACAAGAAAGATCATATACAGTTAGGTGCAAAATTACGTGACTCACTAAATAAATGTTATTGGTATTAAAACCGATGAAAAAAAAATCTTTGGAGTCCACAGTTCTTAGGAAAGCCCCTGTGGAGATGAAAATTGAGAAGACTTGAGAAGCTCTGACAACATATTATTGAAGAAAAATTAGGGAGAAGATTTTCAGATAAGAGGAAGCTCATGAGCAAAGACACGGAAGTGGGGATGAGCACGTGGTGAGTAGGGTGGTAAACAGGCAGAACAGAGAGGTGTGTGGCACACCCAAGGGAGAACTTTGAAGGAGTAGGATGGGCCAGTGATCAGTCAACTGGAATAAAGTAGTGCAATTGGGACTCAATCCAGTAGGTTTTCTGAAGCCATTTAATAATATTACAATCAATATTATTATTGATAACTTTTTTAATCCTTAAGAGATAGGCACGAAGTACTTTACATGCATTATTCTATATAATTTCCATAGTGACCCTATAGGACAGGAATCATCATTACTTCCATATTAGGATAAAGTACTAAAAAGTCAAAAAAACTTTAGAAAATTCCCCAGGTCCATGCAGTGGATTTGACTCAAAGCTGTTTTACTTCAGAACGTAAAAGAGTGGAGAGATGGAATATAGGACTTTCCACATCAGCTGTAATTCCTGAGTGCATATTAGATGCTGCACTTTTAAGTTTACATATGAGACACGTGCTGTTTGATTTCCAAGAGCAGAGGCATGTTGAAATTCTCGACTCCCTATATCAAGACCACGCTAGTTCTTTTACTTATGATAACTCATCAAATGTCACATACTCCTGCAAGTAGATTCATCCATATTCTCTCTCTCTCTCTCTCTCTCTCTCTCTCTCTCTCTCTCTCTCTCTCACACACACACACACACACACACACACACACACACACACACCCAATGATTACACTGATGTTGTCCAGGGAAGCCACATAACCTGTTCCTAAGGTCCTGGACATGGCAAAACCCAGATTTATGTCCAAATCAATCTCTTTCCTAAACAGTAGCTGACAAACCATAGCCTCCAAGCCAAATCTGGCCCATGGCCTGTTTCTGGATGGCACATGAGCTAAGAATGTTTTTACATTTTTAAGTGGTTTTAAAAATCAAAAGAATACTTGAGGTGGAAATTATATGAAATTCCCATTACTGCGTACATTAATGAAATGCTGTTGGAACACCACGCGTGTGGGTTCGGGTATTATCTGCTTTCATAGCAAGGTTAAGAAGCTGCCACAGAGACGAGCTGGCCTGCAAAGCTGAAAATATTTATTACCTGGCTCTTTACAGATAAACTTTTCCAACCCTGTCCTGAATCAGAATCTGTCTACTCTGTCACACTGCCTCTCATTATGCTCTGCTCTCCCTAATATATACACGTCTGACAGCATGAAGAAAGAAGGCCAGCTATGGTCCATGAACACCACAAAAAGCCAGGGACATTCTTCTATCATGAGTAATTTCAGATGTATAATAACTGGCACACTGAAGGCTATTTCCTCCTAGACAGTAAACCTGAATTACAAATGAGAGTGACAGAAAGAATATGCATTATAAGAGTATTTTATAAAGACTTTTCGATGCGAAAAAAAAAAAAAGAAGTGGATCAGAGACAAGAAGACAACTTGGAGGATGGTTTCAATGATTCAGGCATCAAGTGTCAAAGTCTCAAACGGTTGGGATATTTGTGGAAAGACAGCTATACACACAATCTGAGTCATGCAACCAAATGCTTCTCCAGAAGGATATTTGGGGAAAAATAAAAATAAGGGGACTGGTATTATATTTTAAGTGTTCTCTGTCACTGAGAACTGTACACTGGTCTACCCAGACTTCAAAGTAACGGCCATTTACAAAGATAGTGGAACCCAGAGAGGGCAGCTCTCCCACTATTTACAAGAGGACCATCGTCTAAAATCCTTCAACTTCCTGTGCTCTACCTCTTATGAGAAACTTGACTCAACACAGTGTACTACAAAACTCTTCATTCAAGTGTTTTATGCCTTAGTGTTTGGAGACGATCTGCCAAGGTTTCAATCATTAGCAATAGAAAGACATCAGGTCTGCTAATCAGTTTGGTGTCCCCTGTGTACCATGTTCTCAAAAACTAAGGCAGAGGCTGGACAATGCAGTATTTCATTACTGTGTGGGGAGGGAAAAGCCAGGTTCGACATTCAAGGCACTAATTACCAATAAGGATTAACAGAGTGTCAGACTCTACTCCGGAACCTTTCATATTACAGACAGCAGCTCCTAACAACCACACAAGGACCGGAGTTTAAAGAAGAACACTGCTGCCTTGTATTTAGGGATATGATTCTGAAAATGCTGCTGCTGCTGCTGCTTTTTTTTTGGGGGGGGGAGCTAATATGTCACATCGCCATGATTGTGTCAACCTTTAAGGTGATGTGCCAAAATGACAATCAGTTTGCTGAGGTAAAAATAAATGTGTTTTCCATTTGTTTAATTTTATTTGTTTAACTTCATTGGAAATATAAAATGCCTTAAAGCAGACAGCAAGAAAATCGGAGCATTACCCATTGTCCAATCTGAGTACTGCTATTTGAAAAAGCACACACCAAAAGCTTATACGGTCCCATGCAATGCTTGGCATTAGCGTCAGTCTGGTAGGTAATTAACCCCTGAGAGTCTGCGGACTATAGTCTTTCTTTTTTGTGTGTGCTAGTGAAAGCCAAGAGAACTGCCCCAGGCCCAACCCTACCTTCTAGTTCTAAGTGAAGTTGTTCTTGTCAGCTCATGCCCCAGCTTCTTTGTAGGTTTGAGAGCCCAAATGTTCTTTCCCATCAAGTTCCCACTTTTCATTTCAAGATTCCTATTAAGCAGAGTCAAAACACCAGCGTCCAGGGAGGTTGACAGGAAGACAGGATGGGGGTTTTAGAAGAAAGAGACCATACGCTCTTGTATTTATTTAAAAGGGCCAGAGATAAAATGTTAACCATAGTCAAACAAATGTGCTGTAACAGGACCTCCCATCTGGCCCATTTATCCCTGGGGCTACATTGAAAGGGGTCAAGAAGTTATTTATACATAGATTTATGCACAGATTGAATAAGTAATTTTTTCTCTATGTATGGAGAATTGGTCAAATGTTTAGAGACTCTATGATTAATAAACAGAATTTCATTTGCGAATGACAGATTCATAACAGTGCTTTCATCTATTTATTAAAGAAAAAGTAACAACCACAAGCCTTTGGAGGTCTGGGATAAATTTTGGTGATTTAAAAAGGTATGCATACTCAAAAACCTTGGGGCTCATGTGCCTGGAAATTTAGAAAAGAAAATATCCAAAAGATCAGAGGGAGAAAGTATATATTATTTCCATGGCTAGTAATACAAACTGCAAATGAAATCTGTGTTCAAAACTAGTTAAGCTTCTATAGTGGATGATTAACCAGAGGGTATTAAAAAAGAGATGGTCACTGGGAACTGGCGTAAATTTACTACAAACAAACAAATTTAATTTTCTTTGACAAAAGGATTACTAGAATGACCAGCTAATCAAGTATTATAGATTCTATATATTGGTTTCAATAAAACAGATGACAAAAGCTCCCATGATACTGTTGTCATCAAAAAGAAAATGTGGACTAGATAATTATATGATAAATCAGGTGGAACACTTGGCAAATGACAGAAAGTTAATGCCAACTGGCTGAAGCCAAAGAGTTCATAGTATGGCTCATAAAACAGAAACATCTAGACCTGGCTTTGCCTAGAACAGCTGGTGAGGGTTTGGTCTCTGTCTCCTTATCTCTTGGTGCACTTTCATCTGTCACCTAGGCCCTCTCCATTTGGGGATTACCAGCAATCCAATTTTGAGTCTTCCCAGTTTCATTTATAGTAAGATGGTCTCTCTTCCCAACAATGCTGGAAAAGGTCAAGAATTTAATCTCAGCAGAATGACCTTAGATTATGTTCCCAATTCTGTAGCAAGCAGGAGTCAATATTCTCAACAACCAAGTTTGGTCATCTGACACCCTAGGATAGACTTGAGTCCTCAAAGATCATACCGAGTGAAAATGGCAAAAGAATAAAAATATATTGCCAGGGGAAGGAAAAGTGGGTATTAGATGGCAGAGACAAAAAATATCTATGACAAATGGTTATGTAGTGAAAGATTTTATATACTATGTATCAGTATATCAACTTAGAGATGTCTGATGCATACCTTGGGACTTCACCTTTGATCTCCTGCTTTATTGAAGTCACTGAATGGTGCATATCGTATTTTCAGTTGATACAAAAGTTTATTTAATATGTTGGATGCCATAATTAGGATGAAAAAATGACTTTGACATGTTAGACCCATGGGCCAAAACCTAGGTGATAGAATTTTACATGCATAAGTGTAAAGTTTTGCATTGATGTTTAAAACTCAACTACATAAGTAGAAGGTAGGGGAAAGGTGACATGACAGAAGTTCATTTGAAAAAGACCAAGAAGCTCAAAATGCTAAAACAATTTCTTGGCTAAATTTTTATATATAGTATTCAGATCAAGGTCAGTAATAGCTTCTCTGTTTTTGTGCGGGTCAGTTCAGATCCAGAATTTGTGTTGTATTTTGCATATTCCATTGTGATTTGGGGTGATCTCATTTTTCATGCTTAACACAGTTCACAATTATGTATTTGTGCTGTTCTTTGCTATATGTTTACCTGCCCCCTCTTAAATATACATTTCTTGAGGGCAGGGTCTAGTGATGTGTGTCTGTGTGTGGGGGTGTGTGGTTTATCATTGGACCACCATATGATAGCATCAATAAATATGTTTTATAAAAAAAAAAAGAGAAACTTGAAAGTGCCCTGAGGATGATGAGGACAATGGATGGTAATTTGGGAATTCTTTCATGAAAAGAAGAGGTGCAGGAACAGACATGCTGAACTTGGTGGAGAACATTGTCTGCCTTTACATTTCTGAAATGTCTGTGAATGAGCAAGCAGTGCTCACAGATTAGCAACCTCTCTTTTTGCTTAACCATTCAAAGTGACCTTAGATGAACATCTCTGAAGTATGTTGAACACGGAGTTTCAGTTGGGTGAGAGGAGAGATGACTACCTTGTAAGATTCCTTGCAATTTTGGTAGAATAATATATTCGAATTCTACAAATACAGGTAAACTCCTGGGAACTTCACTCAGGGCCTTGTCCAGTCATGTCAAATTAGCACCATTCTTGGGGAACAGGATTGTATGGAGCCATGAAAAAGTCAGAAACTCATATCTAACTGTGCCAAAGGTTTTAACTGATGGTGGGTTTGCCTGTAGTGATGTGCAGCAGAGCGCCCTCCTCTTAAATATGTAGGAATGAGACAATCCAGCTTGGGCCCACCTGGGAAAGAAGCATCAGACTGATATATAGCACATATGACACAAGTCAAATTCCTGCTTTGTTTTCCTTCCCTACCCCCTTCCTTCTAATAGGAAGAATTTTAAGACACCTTTTGAAAGAAGTGAACCATTGTCTGGCATTTGGAGAACTTTTTCATCTATCTGTATATTTTTAGAATTGAGTAGTATGGCTGGAAGTAATTGCATACCTAATTTTACCTTTGCTTAGTAGCT
Source organism: Aselliscus stoliczkanus (assembly GCA_033961575.1). Lineage (NCBI taxonomy): Eukaryota > Metazoa > Chordata > Mammalia > Chiroptera > Hipposideridae > Aselliscus > Aselliscus stoliczkanus. Next base: position 10,779,850 of record CM066733.1, read on the forward strand.
AAAGTATACATATGTGTATATGGAAAAGGAAATTTTTGATGATTTATATTGTGAACAGAATTCAGCTCTCCAATTCCTCTCCCATTTTGAAGGCTACATCGCCTCTTCTTTATAAATCTAGATTACATCCCTCCTACTCAAGTAAAACTCCAGCATGTTTAACGTTGTTACTCAATTTTACTGTCTTGTCTTCTAATTTCTTTTTGACTATATAAATCCAGTTTCCTGGGCAGCGTTATGTGCCCAATGCTGTGCTATGGTTGCTGAAACAGACGGTTGCAATTTCCAGTTAAGCAAAGAGAGGCAGTGAGGGCGCTGTTCTCCTGTGTATACCCATGAAGAGCCCAACACAATTCTGGGTACATCGGGGTTGTTTAATTCTTAAAAACAAAGCTGAGCTTTTGGGGAGAACAGGATTCTCTTTTACTGGTAATTTTCATCATTTCTTCAAAGGCATCTGTGGAAACCCCTGGGGCTTCATGTCAGTGCTTAGATTCTTTAAAAAGTGTTTTTACAAAGGAATTCATCTATAATCAAAGCAGCAATAATGAGTCAACCTGGGAAACATGATAATTTCTCCTAAGGGTTAAGTTGTTTCAAATCAGAAGTCAAAATTATATTTATACTAATGACAACCTTAAAAATGTAACACAGCATCCAATTTTTGCATAAAAATTACACATTTTAAATACCAAAGCTTGATGTGAATTTTACACTCTGTTTATGTTAAACCAAAAAAGTGAACTTAAAAGTAATCATGTAAATTGAATGATAATAAGAGTTCTTTTATATTTTTAGACTACTTCAAATGAATAATTTAAAAGGCATCAAGCAAAATATTTTATTAACATAAAGTTAATGGTATATTTTTATAGTACCTGATTTTCAAAAATTTGCACTAAGACATTACCATAATCAGCTCATGTCAGTAGTGTGCCATTTTACATACACTATTTTTGAATAAAGTTAATGCACTCATTGGCACAGAAGCTCCGTTTCAATCTCGTCCCCACTAGCCTTATTAAAATACTTTTAATTTGCCAACTACTATGTAAATCTGAGGTGAAGATGGCTTTACTCATTGCAATGTAATGTCTATCAGCAGTGTTTCTGACTATGTAGCAAGGTCACATAAAAAAATCTGAATCGTTTTTGTTAAAATGGGAGGAAAATCATAAGAATCGGCAGGTTACCCACCATGAAATGGAGCAGAAAGTATTTTCACTCAGAAATAACATCATGATACAAATAAAACTTTATGGTGGTTACTCTCCTGTAAATTAGATATTTATTCCTTTCCCATTAATGTGCCTTTTCTCAATATGCTGGCCTGAATTGTAATATAAATCGGTAAATTACATGTGCCAAAGAAAATTGGCTTATTTTCAAATATGAATTTTCATATGTAATAATTTTATAGCAGATTCTAGTTTTAATACAAAATTGGGCAATTATTTAGCCATTTCCCTTTTACATATTAGAAATAATGGCATAAATAGCCTTTGACACTACAAACAGTTCTGCCCTCCTAATTGACATCTGGCACAGAATACTACAATTTTACTGATCTTATAGTAAGGGATAAAAGGTACATAAGTTACAATACTAGTTTGGAATTTGATTTATGATATCAGATCCTGTCTCTTTAAATTAGTTACTTCAGTTAGCAAGTTTCACCATCAAATAAGTCATTAAATGTATCTCACTACAGATACAACAATCTATGGATACACAACTGGATAAGCATCAGGTCTATTGTCTTGAATACCTATGGAATAAAAAGGACTGTCCTCCTGGATTTATAAACACCCTTTTGGTCAGTTGGTGCCTCAGTCATTTTTATATAACTTTTTTTGCTTTCTCTTTTGTCTTTTACCCCGAGTACCTAAATAAGCGTCATATTCCATTCTTGTTTTGCCACATGAAGTCTCAGTGGTGTTTTTGCACCAGAATCAAAGACCTAGAATAGTCCTTTAGAAGTCTTTAAATAAACAAATGGACTGGGGAATATGTGTATATTACATATATATAATTTTATATATATATATATATATATATATATATATATACAAAACAGAAATTTTAAAATTCCCATTGGTTCTTCATAAACACAGAACACTTTTTCTGTTTCTCTTGCTATTTTAAACTTTCTGTTTTCTCAGCATCTAGCATTTTTTCCCCCTCCAGCGTATGTGTTTTAGTCTAATGGTGCTCTTGAGTACCCAGGTACTGCTGTGATAAGTGCCATGGAAATACTTATGTAGAAAGATAGATTACTCAGAACTGGTTTCCATTATCCAAACAAAACTTTAGATGGGTGGGAAAAAAAATGCCCCTCGTTTATGAAAATCAACAGTGTTTCTGTCTACATAAGGAGTATGGGATAATGTCAAAGGAATAATATAATCAATACCTGAGTCCTAGAAGACAGTCCTTTCTCTTCAGAAGAAAAACAGTAAAACAAAGCTAAACAACAATAAAAAGACTCAGAAGCATGGTAACTTTGTTTTGGAATTGCATCCACATAGATTGAAAGAGATTGGGTTTCTTTTTCTCTAGGTTTACTACTAAATTTACAAGGGATTGAAAGTGAGTAAAATTCTCAAACACTATAAAATTAACACACAGGAAGCAGTAAATGAAGTAAAGTAACATAACCAGCGGATGAGCGACTGCAGACTCAGGACTCCAGAAACAAACTTGGCATATATAATTACCCTTATCAAAAGACTTGGATCCTATATGATGTAAAATTGCAGCAACATTTGAGGATAGTCTGAATTAAAAATTCCTATTGATGGTGCGTCAAAATAAAATCTAAAAGATGATGAGGGTGAATATGGGGTCTTGGGAGCTTTCCTGCAGCACTTCAGTGTGTTTATAATCACCCAGTAAACATCTGAAGTCCCAACATGTTCAAATGATTAATTTAAAAAGAAACAAAGCAAGAGGAAATTTGGTATGTGCAGGCCAGTGGCCTACTTCAAAGACTCCAGGAGAAGAGAACACTTTGTGATGGAAATTCTTTTCCTCTGGGGTTTCCCACTGCCACTCGATATTCAAGTTGCTTTTCCCATATTTTTCCTGGCATAGTAGAGCCCTTCTCCTCTAAAAAGGGCAGGCGATTCTTGAAGAAAGAGAGATGATGATAGAAATCATTACAGAGTTTCAGTTTCACGGCAACCATGTATGTCACCTTGGGGAGCAAATTCTGTGCTTATGCTGTCACGATGCACGTAGTGGTAAGTCGCTTTGCATATGTGTGCTCTGAAACCAAAGAGCATGTTAATTAATTCCAAGTTCTGTTTTGCCCATTCCTGTCATCTATAGACTATTATGAATCTGCTTAAAAGCCAACATCTCTGAGGGACTGATCTAGTCGTCCCAAATGGATTTAATTTTTTTTTTTTTTTTTTTTTTTTTTTTAGCTGAGCCATCCTGCCACCTGTTGGCAGCTCAACGGCAACTCAGCTCGGGCTGGCATCGAACCGCCGTTGCTCAGAGCTCAGCTCGCACTCTTGAGCGAGCTCTTAACCAACTGAGCCACTCGGCCGGCCCCCAAATGGATTTTAAACTTGACCCCAAACCTCCCAGTTTACCTCCAAAACTGTCAGCGTGTTCATTGTTATGGGGATATATTCAGATCACATGACAGCTGTTTATTATCTACCCCAACTCCTCTATGGATCGTGAGCCTTGAATAACTGGGATCTCTTCCCCTTCAAGCTCTGCACTCTGAACCACTCACTGGTCCCAGACCTCACTGATTTTTTCATGACTTGGGTTTGTAGATGCTCTCCTTTTTCCTGAGATGCATTTTCCTCCCTTGTTCACCTGCAAGTTCCAATGACCTTCTCAGAGAATCTAGCCCAGTCTCACTCCATCCCAGCCAACTTAGCAGGATGTAATGTTTCATGACATATGCAGTGGCTGCATTCTGCATATGTCTTCCATTCAGCACACATCACATAATAATCTGAATCGTCCACTCTCCTTTCCTTAACATGCTGTTTTCTGTCTTTATGGCCTAAGCATTTAGCAGAGTTCTTGGCATAAAAATAGATGCCAGATAACTGTCTGGTGCTTGACTTTGTATCTTTCACATTGCCTCACCCAGTTCTTTGTTTAGAACAGACAGAATAAGATTGACTAAAAGGAATGGTATTTTTTAAAAAATTATATCCACAGGTGTGGAATAAGCATTATGGAGTAAACATATGGGGTTGTCTGTTCAGCTTATATAAGGGTCTCTCCTTTCCTGATCTGCCTTGGGTCTGATATGATGGGTCCAGGACAAGGCACCAAACCTGAGCTGGAATGATGAGAAGTCCTTTGCCATCAATGAGGATGGGGAAGGGAAAGTGAGAGAGAGGGGTTTCCACTGCAATTCTGCCTTTGGGTGACTGGTCTTGTATAGTATCTGCCAACAACTACATTCAGCTGGGCAGACTGAGGAGACCAAAGGAATAGTTTAGAGACATACATAGAGGGGAACAGAAAGGAAATGTGGAAGGCAAAAGTCTAGACACTCTTCCCTCTCCTGGTCATAACCTGTTTGAAGGGACTGGCTGCATTGCTCTGTTTGGGTTTTGTGAGCTATGCTGTATCCTTACAATGAACTTTCCCTGTCCTGTGTTATCTATCTCAGTTTGGTTCTGTACTTAGGACAAAAGGATTCCTAATTAGGAGAAAAAGGTATTCTTAGGCATACAAAGTCTCTCAGGGAAGGTGACTGCCAGGATGGTCCCTGTGACTCCTCCCATGGCCTGTATCTGTTGTCTGTTGCTGCTGTAACACATTATCTCACATTTATGGCTTATATCCACACAGGAGTTATTACCTTACAGGTCTGGACGTCAGTTTTGTCTGACACAGGTCTCAAGGAGCTATGATCACGGTATTAGCAAGGCGGTATTACTTTCTGGAGACTCTAGTAGAGAATGCATTTCCTTGTCTTTTGCAGATCCTAGTGGATGCCCATTTTCCTTGACTCGCGATCTCCTCCCACTACCTTTAAAGACAGCAACAGGAGGCTGAGTCCTTCTCACACCGCATCACTTTGATTTCCTCTTCCACCACACTCTTCCATTGCTAAGGACTGTGTGATTACAATGGGCTGTCACAGATAACACACGATAATCTTCCTATCTCAAATTCCTTAATTTAGTAACATTTGCAAAATCTTTTTTGCCAAGTAAGGGAACATATTTTATATTCACAGGTTCTGAGGGTTAGGATATGGACTTTTATTTATTTATTTATTTATTTATTTTTATTTTTATTTTTATTAATTTATTTATTTATTTTTTAAGGGAGAGGCATTATTCTACCTTCCACACACTGCCTTTAACACAAAAGCTGTTATTATTTGCTCTTTTGTATACCCCAACTCCCCTCCCCCTCAAAAAATAAATAAACAGCTGGAATATAAGCTCCATAAAACCTTGAAATCTGTTTTGCCTATTGCCATGTCCCCCAGTGTCTACAAGAGCTGGTATTCAATAAATATCAGGTAAAAAATGAATTTAATCAGCCCCTCCATAAACCCTGATACTTTATCTTTTATTAAGAAAGATTTATAGCAACAGCATATCAGTATATGATTTCTGCTACTTAAGGGTCTCATCTTGTTGGAAACTGATAATGTCTACCAGCATGGGCTTTTGGGTCAGGCAGAACTGGGTTTAAATCCTTTCTCCACATACTCATTATTCCTTGCATGAAACCGAAAATAATTAAAAAAAAAATAACAACAATAAAATCACCCAGCACAATTTAACAAGTGCCAAACACTATTTTAATTACTATGTGCATGTTCACATGTCATTCTCATACAGGAGAAAAATATCTGCAAGGTGGAATCGTGGAAGGCTTCCCATGGGAGGTGAAATAGGATGTGGACATGCCCATTTGCCTAGTGGTAGGCAGCATCATGCCTGACTGCAAGGATGCCCATGTCCTAATTTGTAAAATATGTCCTTAGAAGCTATATATGCTAGGTTACGTGGCAAAAGAGAATTAAGGTAGTAGGTTGAATTAAGGTTGCTAAACAGATGACTTAAAAATAAGGAGATTAGTCAGGCTGCCCAGTGGCTCAGTTGGTTAAGAGCTCGCTCAAGAGTGCGAGCTGAGCTCTGAGCAACAGCAGTTCAATGCCCAGCCTGAGCTGAGCTGCTGCTGAACTGCCAACAGGTGACAGGATGGCTCAGTTAAAAAAAATAAAATAAGGAGATTATTTTGTATTATCCAGGTGGGCTCAATGTAATCACAAAGGTCCATTAAAGGGAAGAGGAAAGGAGAAAAGGGAGTCACAGGGAGATGTTAGGATGAAAGAATGGATGGTCAGAAAACACTAACATTGCTAGCTTTAAAGATGGAAAAAGAAGACCACGAGCCAAGAAATGTGGAATGTGGAAAAGACAATGGATGAGAGCCTCCTGAAAGGAACACATCTTTATCAACACCTTGATTTTATCCCACTGAGACCCATGTTGGGACTTACGGCCTACAGAGCTGTTAGAAAATACATTTGTTGTAAGCCACGAAGTTTGTGGTAATTTGTTAAGACAGCACATAGAAAACGAATACTATGCCATTTCTAATTTCTCCTTCAGGATATGTCACTATTTTATCCACCTTTTAAAAAATTATCCCCTGTTGTGTTCTTATTTTAAGTGAAACCAAACTCTTTCTAGTATAATTTTATTTGGAGCAATCATTGCTGGACTCCCCTTTTCTCATTTCTCTTGTTTCATGAGACAAAGAGTAGATAGCATACACCTTTCTTCAGTGCATCACCAGTCTTTCCTCTACAAATTAAAAACCTCCTTCTATTTTAACATTTTGGCTTCACAGTCTCTCAAAACTAATAATATACAGGAGCTTCAATTTCTTCCTCTTTTAGGAACTAATACCCAGGACTGAATTTGAACTCAGAACCTTAATTACAGTGTAGCAGAAGGTGGGGTGGGGGTAGCTAGGATACTGATGGCAAGAAGGTATATGTTACCTGATGTCTTAGCCTCTTCACGTTCCTTTTCTGGTAACAGAGCTTCCTTGAAAATAAGGTAAAATGACTCTCTTCTCCCTGAAACTCCCTTAATATTAATATCTACAATAGTAGTCTTTGATCAGTTCCTTCATCTTATTTGTTTATAATCATTTTCATATTCTTATTCTCTCTCTCTCTACACACACACACACACACACACACACACACACACACACACACACACCCATCATTCACTGAAATGTCATTGATGTTACCAGACCATGGACAGCGGTACATTTTGTTTAGGAAACCACCCAAGGTAATTCTATTATTTTTAAAACTGTTTCACTTTGAAATTAGTTCCTAAATTTTACTTCCTTTCTTCAAACCTCCTTTCCTCACACATGACTTGCTCCTTCGAGCCAACTCTCTGTCTGCAAGTACCTCACTGCTTTCATTAGCACATGGATTGTTTACTCCTTAGTATTTTGATCTGTCCTTTTGTCAGGCTCTTTCCCTGGTTTCTTCTTTCTGGCCTTGTTCACAATTTTGAACTCAAATGATTTCAGGCAATGGTGTGGACTGAAAATCCCTGCTATTCAGCCTCAATTGGACACCATCTCTGTAAGTTGTTTATATTATTAGGTTAAATCATATGAAATCTTTACATGTCAAAATAAAATATATATGTGTGTGTTTAAAATATATATGTGTGTGTCAAATTATAAGCAATTTTATAAGGTGTGAGCTAACTGATTTTTCGTTTCAAATAATATTTCTAGTAGAGTTTTTCAAAATCTTTCACCGCCCTCAAATTAACCACCTCGCACTTACGTTTCCTTCTCACGTAAGTTATTTTATTTTTGCAGGGCAGGTTGTGATCATACAAAAAAAAAACTCACTCAATTTTTCTTCTTACTTCTTCATACATTCTCAATTTTTTTCCTCATATCCACCTTTTTCTCTCATTTCAAGGAGTTTCACTGGCCTCAAATCCAACAAGAACTGCCCACACCTTTGATTCTCAAGCCCTAAAATCTCATCTGTAATGTTGGTCCTTAATTATCCTTCATATTTACCATCAGTACTTGACTATGCCCTTGATTTCTGCCTTTAAATCTACTCAGATCTCCCTTTTTTAAATAAAGTTGCCTATGACACTGCTCCCATTTACTGAGCTATTTGCCAACTTAAAGACAAAAAAATTATTCTACATTTTCTACCTTTACTATTTTAAACCCACCTAGTAGGGTTTCAGCCCTCACCACTCAAAGGAAGCCATTATCTCAAAGTTCACTGAAGAGCCTTTAATTGACAGATTTCATGGTACTTTTTCTTCAGAAAAAATTCCATTTCTACAGAGCTTTCAACGTGTATCCCTTCCTCAGTGCTACCCACTCTCTCTTCTGTTTTTCTAGTCCTTGACTCCTTCCAAATCAGGTGGTCTCCATGTTTCTGCTCTCCATCATTACAATGCTTTCTTCATATCTATTCCTAGCCTTTCTTCTTAGTTTCATACTCTCATTTTCATTTTAAATTTCTGTATTTTCCCAGTGTGGAGTTGAAAATTCAGATTGCACTACTTTAGTCTCTTCTCGCCATTACTTCCTGTACATTTTATCTCCCCCATGTTTCTTATGCCTGTCCTCTTTTATCCTTTTAAAACATTACAATATTGGGTGGACTAGGCCTGGGAAATGTGTATTCAAAGACCAGTACTTTTATACCATACTCTTTGTAGGTATTAGGGTTGTCTGGGGGTTCATCATTTAAGCATGCATGGTCAACATTTATACTGTGTTACTTTCTTTGCATATTAGCATTCTAAAGGTTCTGAAAAGCCCTTCAGTTAACAAACCTGTTTAATTCTGTTTAACCCAATGTTCACAAATGGATTTGACCTTGTAAACATTTTATTCATCATTTTTAATAACATCCTGTTGAACACACAACAAAATGTCATCATGAAGGAATAGGCATTTTTCTTTGCACTCTCACAAACATATTCAAACTCTGATTTTGCTACTTGTTAGCCCAGTGGGCAAGCTACATAGTCCCTCTGGGCTTCTACTTCTTCAGAATGAATAACAATCCTAAAACCATCTTCTCAGAATTAGAGAGAGTGTATATAATATACTTCGCATGGTATCTAGCACACAGTAAGTGCATCATAAATGCTAGTATCGCCAATGTCATTATTATTTTTGCATTATATTTATGTATGTGTCTTACATATGCTACTTTACAGCTTATTTTGAAGTCTCAAAGATGCAGATATTCGTTGTAGGATGTCTCATACACTGTTTTGCTCCATAAGAATCAGCATGAGACAGATAGATAGATAGATAGATAGATAGATAGATAGATAGATAGATAGATGATAGATAAACTAGATAGATATATAGACAGATCTCAGAAGCGTGAAAAACACCAAAGGGATGAGTTATTTAAATTACTCTCTCTTATGTCATGTCTTATAATGACCCTCGCTGAGTTGAAGAGGTGAAATTTCTCTACCAATAAATTAAAACTCAAGCCTGTGTCTGAAACCCACTGAAGAACAAAAATGGTCAAGCCAGTTTTTCTAAAGATAATTGAGAGTACTAATTTGCATATATTTTTGTTGTTGTTTTTTTACTTACTGGATTGAATGGCTTGACACAGGCTGAGTTACACGTGACATGTTGGTCATGATGTCAGCCTACACAACTTTCCCTTCTTCGAGAATTGTTTCAACAACAATCTCTAGCTCAAGCAGAAAATAATCAGTCTACTGCCTGGACCAGGGCAAGACTAACAAAACAGAACAAAACAAAACAAAACAACACAAAACAAAACAAAACAAAAAAGAATAGACCTCACATTTGCTGTTCTTTCTGCTTGGAATGTCCGGGGCATTTGTAGTATTTTGATTAAAAGCCAAGATTTGGGGGCCAGCCGAGTGGTGCATTGGTTAAGAGCTGGCTTGTGATGCCAGCGGCCCCGGTTCGGATCCCACATACGAGGGCCAGTGACACTGCCCTCTACAGCTAAGATGGTGAACAACAGCTCCACCTGGAGCTGGGCTGCCATGAGTCCCTGGGGACAGCATAGCTGCAACCCCTGCTGCAGTGGGCTGCCATCGGTAACAGTGAGTGGCCGGCAGCCAGCGTGAGTGGCTGGCACCAGCGTGAGCTGCCAAGAACCTCCGTGAGTGGCAGTCCAGAGGTCGGAGACCGAGCTGCCTCACCCGAGAAGAGTGCAATGATGATACCAACATGGGCCAGTGAAGCAACGTCCTCCACAACTAGACTGGAGAACAAAAGGACAACAACTTGTCTGATCCCCTTCCCTGGTTCCCCAACGCTGTTCCCCTCCCCCAATTCCCCAAAAAAATCTTAAAAAAAAAAAAGCTGAGATTCGAGTTCAAATTCTGTCTGGTCTGACATTTACAAGCTCCAATCTTGAGCAAATGGCTAAATTTCATTGTGTTTCAGATTCCTATTCTGTAAAACTGATTAATAATACTACATACGTCATAGGGTGATTGTGCAGACTAAATGAATTAGTGTGTGTCACACATTCAGGGCGGTGGATGGCAAAGGCAGTATGATAGCGTTTATTTCTATCATCATGCTTATCATCACCATCATTATTATCTTTGCATAACTGGCTCTTTCACATCCCATAGGTCTTGGTTCAAATGTTTCCTCCCCAGAGAAGCCTACACGGACCAGCCTATCTAAAGAAGTCCCTAAACCATTTTCTTTCCAGCACTTATTTTTTCATTTTTTCCTTCGCCTTTCATAGAGCAGGGTCTTACTGCTTCATTCAATGTTCTATCTCCAGAGCCTAATGGAGAAAATTACACATAGTTGGTCCTCAGTAAATATTGAGGTGCTCATGGTATGGCCTCTGGTTTAAAGGTCTCTACTTAATAGTGTCTAAATCAGTAGAAATAGTTCTTTCAAAGATTTGTTCTAAATAATATATAGATACTGGTTGGTTGTATGAAAACAATTCAGTGGAAACTAAGACAAAATCAAGATGTGGTGAACTAGAACCTTAAGAAAGGCTTTTGAGTTACAAGAAACTCTCATGGGCATCCATACAACAAATTCCCATTTAAATTACGGTGGCCTGATTGAGTCTCTGTTACTATCAAAGATTCTTATAAAACACAATTGTAAGTTTTTTGTTCCAGAACTCTATTTCAACTCAGAGCAGATTATTGTATGCTGAGAAAAAATTTTAAAAAATAAATAAAATACATAAGGTGTTCTGTTTACCCGAACGGGAAAGTCAAATTAGAAAATTGAAGCTTATAACCAGCATGGGTAAACAACTAAAAATGGAAGACGAGTCAACAATTTTCCATGGTCTCATTGGGTCTTATATTTGTTGGTTAATTAAAATGACCTAAAGTGTTGAACTTTCTTTCTCCAGGGGATATTTAAAAATTCTTATATTTCCTAGAGGAATAGCCATATTGTTTCACTCTCATTTTTTTGATGGGAAAATAAAGGCACAAGCAAGCCAATTAGTATTTCTGGGTTCAGAGCCTTTAGAATTTTAGAGTGGACCTGGCCTCTCACCAACTTCTCCTGTAACAGGCTGTATTATCTTTCACTACAAGCTCAAAAACTAAGCTCATAATGGGATTCAGCTCAAAGTCATTAACCTAGAATGTCGTTATACCGGTTGGTAAAACAAAAACTAGCAATTGTACTAGTGATCAGGAACTGGGCACTTATTTGGCGCAGAAACTGATTAATCCTTGGTGCATATTAAACTCAGGAAACCCATAAAGTGGTTATTATTAGTACCCTTTTGCAGATGGGGAAAAGAGGCTTAGAGGGTCTGCCTTCAGTGTGATCACTCAGTTAATAAATTCTTCAATTTGTATTTGCCTCCCACTTTGATTGCAGACCCCACACTCCTAACCATGAGGCACACATTTCCCCAGGAAGCAATTCTGACCCACTGCCTTATTTTGTATGGCCCTGAGATAAGAACAGTTTTCACATTTTTAAATGATTAAAAGAAAAAAAAAGAATATTTCATGATACTTGAAATTACATGAAAAAAGTCAGTGCCTGTAACTTAAGTTTTACTGGAAGAAAGCCACACTCCTTCATCTACATTTTTTTTGTTACTGCTTTTCGCAGCAGCCCTGAGCCGTTAGGATACAGACCACATCGACCACAAAGCCTGAAAGGATCTGGCCCCGCAGAGAAGGAGGTTGTGGGTCTGTGCTCCCAGTCATCAGGCCATACTGACTCTCCAAGTTCACAATTACAAAGAAAACAACAATGAAACTGCAGGGACGAAAGACAGCAGGTCTATGAGGAGGAGAGCAGATGCATGCCTCTCCACAATGGGGACAGTTCCATTTATGAATGGAGAAGCGTGTTCAAGAGCACAGATCTGGCACAAGGATCTGGTCAAGGGAAGCAACCCCTCCACTTGATTCCAGCTGAGATGATCATGTTATCCTTAAACAGGTCATCGCCATTCTTGTTAGGACATTTTTTCTCACCCTGCCTGCCAAACAAGAACAAGACATATTCACATCTAATCACATTAATGACCCACAAAGTGGGATCCCCTGGGAATCCCTGACACCCATTCTGGGGTCTCTGAGATGACAACTATTTTCATAATCTTAATAAGACATTGTTATCCTTTTCACTCTCATTCACTCATAAATGTATCTTGGAGTTTTCTAAAGGCTGCATGATAAGTGACATCACAACAAAGTGAATGCAGAAGCAAGTATGAGAATCCGGTTGTCTTATACTGAGCTACATATAAAAGAGGGTTACACACATGTAGAACAATGCCACTCTTTTTGCTAATTCTTTTGTTTTAGAAAACATTCACACAATTGTTATGTCAACATGTGATTTACCATTTTTGTTATAGTAATAATTACTTTTAAATGTCTCAGTTTTAATATCTAATAGGGTAACTATTGATAGATAAACCTCAGATACATAAAAGTTCTTAACCATCTTCCATGAGATTATAAGACTAAAAAGTTTGAGAACTGCTGCTATCCAACTGAATTCATCCTTCAGTGTTCAACCCAAGCCCGACCATGTACACAATGTTTTTCCAACTATTCTTGACTATACTCAGGGTTCCCAAACTGGAGTTCACATCAAAATCATCTTGGAGGTTTAATAATATCACTTCTGTATTCCCCAAACTCTCTAGGAGTAGAACCCAGATTGCTATACTTTATTCTCAGATGATTCTGCCCATCTAGTCCTGGACCTTGTGTTACGGAACCCCGCCAGAGGTCTTGTTGATGTCCTCAGTTATGACATGAATTGTGTTCCCCAAAATTCCTATGCTAAAGTTTTAATCCCCTAGTACCTCAGAATGTGCGTGTATTTGGAGATGGGGGTCTTTGAAGAGGTGGCTGAGTAAAATGATGGGCCCTAATCTGTTATGATTTACCTCCTTATAAGAAGAGGGGATTACGACAGAGACATGCACATCAAGGGAAGACCATGTGACATCACTGGGAGAAGATGGCTACCCACCATCCAAGGAAGGAGGCCTCAGAAGGAATCAACCAGTGAACACCTTGATCTTGGACATCTACCCTCCAGAACTGAAAGGAAATGAATTTATTTTGTATAAGCCAATGAGTGTGTGACATTTTGTAATGAGAGACCTAGAAAAACTAATGCAACCTCCTTCTCCGAAATTCTACTCTTCTAGTCTCTATTTCCTGCCTAATGGTTTTCACAATCTTTCCTTATCATTATGCATTTTTTTCATCTCTTTCCCTATAATATAAATTCCATGGGAAATGAGAGTGCATCTATTTATTTTATCACAACACTGTTAACTCTAATACAGTGCTGGGTTATGGTAGACACTCAGTACACATTTGGTGATTGACTAAATGAACAAATGTCAATAATTACACATTTATTCACTTAAACTACTTCAATGTGTCTAGTATGTGTGTCTCCTTTACTCAAAGAGATTATGAATTTCCGAATTGCAGAGATCATGACTTATCCTTCTTCCCTATTCCCTTCGTAAATGTTGTAGGTTATGTTTCCAAAGAGAAAATGGCTGCGTAAGTGACTTGATATATGTTTGGAGAGTTAACTTTAAAGTCTCTATTTCCTGGGCTAGTGGTAATAGAGAAAATGAATGTTTACTATAAGTATTGTGTGTATATCTAGTCTGACTGAATTGAAAAATAATTTAGATTTATCTGCATAAGTCTACTGATGACTAGTTGGTACCACAAGCATCTGTGGTATCTATTCGCATGAGTTGATTTGCCTGAGGGTTATTGGTTTTTGCCTGGATGCTGAGCAAGAAGGTTTGTGCAGGGTCTGGAGATTTCTGGAAACAACTGAAGGCAAAGAAAGAACATCTTTACCTTTCCTTTACCGCCAACTCATGGTCTCCTGACTTTCTGCAAAGTCACCCTGCCCTCAATGGTATTCATGGGAGTCTTCAGTATGCCTCACCTGACCCAATGGGCAGATTCATGAGGTTGAGTAAGGAAATGTGAACTGTTGCTCAGTCTCGGGGGTCATGGCGACATTTTGTTCCTCAGGATTTACTTCATGCAATTCTCACATCAAATCCATGGGGTGGGCATGCTTATCCCATTTTTTATGTTTGTAAAACTCGATCACCCGAGAGGCAGCAATGTAACAGAGTTAGTGGTTAAACACGATGGTTAAAAGACAAGACTGGATTCAGGACCAACTTTGCTACTTTTTCACTGAACACATTGTTTCTACCCTCTGTACCTTATTTCCTCATGTACAAAAAGGGAATGATGACATTAGTTGTACTAAAAACCCATATCTCCTAGAGTTGTTCCGAGCATTACATAAGTTTCTGTAGGTACATATCTTCATCAGTTCCTGGCACAAATAAGAGTTCAGTAAGAATGATTTTTATCATATTGGGTCACATGACAAGAAAATGGCATAGTCGGGATTCAAAACTCTGACCCTAACGTCTGTGTTCCTAAGAATTACGATATTATAGTTTCAGAAACAACTACAAAAAATACTAGTACTTCTTCTTCTCCCTCTTCTGCATCTTCCCCTTCTGCCCCTCCTCCTACTTCTTTTTTCTATTTGTATATTCCTTTTATAATCACCTATAGAGTGCTTGGTAGAGGGCTCAAAGGTCAATGGTTATTGTTAAGCCACTTTTTGCTGACTGACAACAGAAATTTTCATTTATTTCATTCATTTATCCATTCCCTACAAAATACAAGCCTCAGAAATACCCAAATAAATGAGTTGCAATCATTATTATGGAACACTGCTGGTATGACACAAATCTTTTTACCATGCATGTACATGGAGGCAAGAGGGGGACCTCTCTTGTCCTCTGTATCTTCTTTATACCTAATGGGAAGAAGCACCTGACAAGATGATATTCAGGTAATCTCCAACTTCAGTGCAATAAATGTGTAGGTGCGGAACTTGAAAGCTTGTGACATTTGACAGAATATCAATGAAATTGTTATGCACAGCTATGGTTCGGACTATGTAAAATTACATCACAGAAGATGAATGGCAACGTTTCAACAGCTATGAAATGATAACCTTGTTGGCAGTGTTTAGGTTTGTGAGGCACAGATAAGTAGAAAATGCCCCTTGGAACTACTCAGAAATGCAGGCAAGCATATTTGCAATTGCATGTATGTGACTTCCCATGAAATGGTATTAAAGTAGCAAGGGGATGGAATAAAATATGAAGATGCAATCGTTTGTCAACTTGTTAGCTGTGCATGATAATCTTTGTTCCCGCTTTATTAATTTAATTGTCCTATAGTGCATTACTGTACAGGGAACCCCTGAGATTTTATGATCAAAAATCTTAAAGATGGTACAGAGAGAATTTAATCATCTGAATTCAATGGATCAAGTTCCTTTAAACATTATAAGATACAAAGACAAAAGAAATATAAACAAAAAACAAATCCATTAAAATCTCGAGCTAATTTTCCATAGCGAGTCCTATCAATCCAAATCATTACAGAAAGCCCTAGAATGTGCCTTCAGCTTTTGTTAGGTAAAAATCCTTGACTAATCCTAGATCTTTTTGCTGCCACTTACAGACTTGATTCCTTCCTTTGAACAGCGTCAAGCCAAAAAATACTTATTTCTGGAAATCTATGCAAGAAAGCCAATTGTCATGACTTGGAGAGTGCTCCGCTGAACATTCTGGAAAAAGTTGAGTGAGTTCAGCAAACATAACTGGCAGTAAGGTCACTCCAAAAGAATTCAACATGTAAAATAATCATTAGGACATGGAAAGACAACCAGAGGCAGAGTGCCCTTGGAACCAGGGAATGTGGGCCAATGAGCTCTGCTTGAGACCAAGCCACTCCGCTATTTGGTGAAAGCGAGCATATTTACTCAAATGGGCATGTGAGAGTGTGTGTGTTTGTGGGTGACTGATAATCCAGGGGAAAGACATACTGAGAGGTGGATCATCCATGGTTTCTCATTTTGGGATATGCCTGTGAAGTTTATTGTAAATAAATATGAGGGAAGAATATGTTTTTTTCTTTGTTTCATCACAGTCTCTGAGGAAAAAAAAAAAATACTTATTTTCCCTTTTGTTTTTATCAAAGGGAATTTGCACAATTTCAAATGGGAAATCAGAAAAGGGAATGGATAAAAAATATGGATTTTCTTTCGTCATAGAGGAACTTTCATTAATATGTAACACACTTTGGAGGGGGAGAAAGGATGGGCAGGTACAGATGATTAAATGCAAGGATTATTTTTATGAAAACAGAGCAAAGCTGTGTCACAGGAAATTATAAATTCTGGTCATTAATGCCTTTACATGTAGGATAAAAATTCAAATTACTGGGAGTTTGGCAGAACTCAAATTCCCCCAATAAAATATAGACACTATGAAAGCAAAGCTACGCAATTTCTTAGCTGGTATGAGGCTAGAGACCCCCCAGTGAGTCTCTCACAATCACATTTATTTTAGGGTATTATGGTTGTTTTGTGGCTAGTTTTTTGTTGGTGTGACTTTAGGTGTCTGATTTCACTGCTGGCCTGTGAACAGCCCTTGTCACAGGCCTATGAGATGGATAGCCCCTCTGCCCCCACCAATCCCTCCCCCCACCCCCAGGATAAGTACTCAGAAGTATACAGAGGCGTAAATTCACTAGTTGCTGCCAGCTTACTCCATATAGAATTTGCTTAAACACACATGAAACAGGAGATAAAGGTTTCTGTTTGACAATATCTCCTCCACTTTGGAGAATATCAAATCTTCTAACTTTTGCCAATCTGATGGAGGTAAAAAATTTAATTTTTGTTTTAATTTGCAACTTCTGATAGCTAACTATGTTGTGAATTTCTCTACACATTTGATAGCTACTGCAGTTTCCCCATTTGGGAATTGCCTCTTCATATCCTTTGCTCATGTTTTGATTGGTTTTCTTTTCCTTGTTAATTCTGAATACGATTTCTGTAGGTACAAAAACATTCAGTAATACTAAATACAAATGATCCAAAAGAAATCAAAATTGCTAAATCAATATTTTTTTATAATTAATACAAATGCAAAAAGCTTAATGTTTCACAGCAAAGCCAAATAAATAACAAAGAGCTAGAGGGATATTTTTAGACCAGGGATCAATAAACTTTTTCTGAAAATGGCAAGATAGTAAGTATTTTAGGCTTTGTGGGCCATGATCTGTATCACAGCTACTGAACTTGGCTGTTGTAACCTGTATACTGCATTTTCCTTCACAATATGTAAAGGGATGGGCCTGGCTGTGTTCCAATTAAGCTTGTTTTACATGAACAATCAGGTCTGGCCCATGGGCTATAGTTTTTCACCACCTAATTTGGACAGAATAAGAGCTTTTGTTTTGCTTTGATTTGTTGCGCTTAATGTGAAGTATGTACATGTGTGGTCTAATTCTGGATTTTATTTTTTATAGAGTCATGCAGAATAATATGATTTACAGAGTCAGAATTGAATTGTCAGCACTCATTCCTGCTATGTTTTATTTGGTAGCATAAAGGGAGCTCGTCTGACCATATATCTCTTCCCCTTTTGTTGCTGGTACCCATGCGGTCATGTTGTTATAATTAAAATTTAATGTTCCTTTTAAGTTCTAATTTTATTTAGTTTTCCCCCAAACTAAAAACTGACGTGTGTGTGTGTGGGTATCATTATAATGAATGTTCATACATGTTGGAGGACGTGACTATTAATTACATGGTTAATGTTCTCAGTTTCCAAGATATAATGACTTGCTATTTATTATACCTTGACTTTTCTATAATTACTTGTGATTTTGAATTATAAGAAACATTATACTCTATTTGCTAATATTGCTAAGACTAAAATTCTGTGTGCACTTAAGAGCTCTGAAGTTTATTGAAAATTTAAATCTAAATTGCTATGAGATATATTTATACACTCTCCTTTTATTGGTGAATAATGTATGAAACTAAGTTTATCGACAATTACAAAACTATATTAATAGGAATTCCTATTACTCTTATAACTGTAAATTACAAGGCATAATGAACCATTATCAAATCCCCAAATAAAAGAAAGACATATCCCTTTAGAGGCTTAGTTTCATGTCCCGGGTTCATGTCCCTCCTATTAGGGTGTTAAACCTTGACACCAGGAGCTTCAAGTGACAAGCAATTAGGAAGCTTTTTGTAATAATCTGAACTATTCACTACAACCAGCTATTTTGCCATGCTGTCTATTTATGTGTCCTCATGTATTACAATTAAATGTTTCTATAAAAGTAAATCAAAACAAAATAGGAAGTCCTTATGTAGGTATCTGCTCTAAGAATGTCCAACTAGGTAAACTGTGGTATCCCCAATCACCAGTCAAAATGTATGTGCTGAAGAAAAAAAGCATATGCAATGTCTTATTGTACACACTTCTTTTGACTTCAATTAGGAATAGGTCTACAATTTTCCTACAACATTAAGACAAAAGTAAGCTAATGCCCTCACTCCAATGAACCCTGGCTCTTATATTGGTCATGCAACAAATGTGCTGATGGACATGACATCTGGGTCTCCTTCCTTTGAACCCAAGTATGTTCCTGTAGTAAGGGCTAAAATGGACTCACTTAATCTGTCCACTATCTATTATTTCTTAGCTTATACATAGTTTATATGTGACATACCTCTTATACCTCATAAGTACTTTCCATGTCAAGCCGGAGTCCTTGACACAAAGGATCAAGGGTGTTCAAAGTTCAGTGAATTAGACCTGTTGTACTTGGAAAGAAAGAGAGAGAGGGGGAGACAGGGAGGGGGGGTGAGGAGGGGAAAGAGGGAGAGAGGGAGAGGGGGAGGGGGGAGAGAAGGGAAGAGGGGGAGGGGGGAGAGAGAGAGAGAGAGAGAGACAGAGAGAGAGATAATCGAGAGAGAGAAAGAGAGAGAGAGAGAGAGAGAGAGAGAGAGAGAGAGAGAGAGAATATATCTCTGTTTTTTTTCCTTTTTATAAGATGATAACAATGTGGGAAAATATCTGTTTGCGGGGAGTTCATCCCATCCTCTCTGCCTGAAGGAAAGAAGTTTCAGCTAGGCAAAATTATGTTGATGATTCTAACCTGGACACTATCTACTTCTCCCTAAATTCCTGTATTTCTATGACAAACAATAAAACAAATGGCAGGGATTTTTTAAGTTGGCAATGTAAATGAACGGCAGTTATCTGTGAACAAAATCACTTTTATGAAACAGTTAATTTTAAAACTATAAGAATAGTAAGGAGTGCATTCGGATCTTTAGCTTTATCCATTGTCCCCTCATAAACCTCCTCTTCCTTCTGGACAAGGGGTTGAGAACCTTTTTCTATAAAAGGCCAAGTAGTAAATATTTTAGGCTTTGCAGTTCCTGGGTCTCTGTCACAATTACCCAACTCTCCCATTGTAGCATGAAGCACAGACAATATGTAAATAAATGAGCATGGCTATGTTCCAATAAAAGTTAGTTTATGGACACTGAAATTTGAATTTCACACAATTTCCATGTGTCATGAAATCTTCTTTTTCTTTTGATTTTTTTTCAAATATTTGGAAGTATAAAACCATTCTTGGCTCATAGGCTGTATAAAAATCAGAAGACAGGCCAATATCACAGAATGTTGTTTGCCAACCTCTGCTCTACAGTACTCTGCATGTCACACCATACGATTCTTTTTATTTTAGCTGATTGATGTCACCAGCCTCCATTCTAATCCTGGAGATAATAAACTCTCCTCACCTCCCCTCTCTACCCTTCCCCTCTATCATCCCCCCCACCCCTGATCCTGGTTGTTGTGGCAAGAGGGACCTACACCATATTCCACTGTCCCATAGTCTTTGTCCCTGACTCTGTCCCAAATTGTAAAAAGACCTATTCATTCACTGTCATGAAATCAACATTTTGGAGGGAAAAGTCTGGCTTCCAAGCAGTATGTCCAGAAATACAAACCTCCAGGAATAAAAGAGCGTTCCCGCTATGGTACTTCCTATTCTTTTGATTTAAAACATCTCCCACCACAGAAGAGTGACGATACTTCAAACAGAGTCTGCGGGAGATTGGATGCTTTCATATCTGACCCTGCACAGTCCACTTCATGTAGGCTATGCTAGCAAGATAGCCTCCTACACAGGAGAAGACAAGAAAGCTGACTCAAAGTGATAGAGCATAGGGATTTGCAAACATCATAATCTGCTCTAAAAGTACTAGCATCATCATTAGAATGCAATTAATTCCACAGGCAAAAACGTCTGAGGGAGAAAGGACGTGGGCAGTGTGATACTCAGAAGCGAAAACCACGTGAGAAATATATGCAGCTCATGTCGCCCATCCGCAGAGGGGAACCCACAGGCACCTCCATTGTTATGAGATGGGTTCTCATCAGACATAAAATAAAGTTCCCCTTTTTGTCTCCTTTACCTTCCCCCTTACAATTCCCATGCAGTATTGGAAGCATAACACTCATGGGGTACACATGGCAAGTATGAGTTACACTATTAGAAGCTACATACAACTCCTCTTCATGAAATGAAGAAATGCTTTAAATAGTGAAACTTCATAGCTTTTATTAAAAAAATATTTTCTCAGATTACATACTAAGTGATAAACAAGTTATCTTAACTTCTTATCTTGTCTTCTTTTCTTGTATTACCCATCTTGACTTCTTCTACTTGAATAATTTAACCTCCACAGTATCACATATCAAAGCTACAGTCTTTTTTTCTTTCTTTCTTTTTTTTTGGTGGGGGAAAGGGGGTGCGGAGAAGCCTCTGTGGTTTCTTCTAATTTATTCTCAGACAATTTTTAGACCTTCCTCTGAGTAGCCAGAATATATATTTTTTAGCCTATTTTACACAGAGTTTATAGCAAGTGACATGTTGTGCATTGTTTGATATTTGTATCCACCTACATCTCACCAGTTAAAATGTGTACAAGGAGTTAAATTGGTAGTAGATGTATGCGATACATGTCTGCTGTTTGGGCCAGCTAGCCACCATCCACCCTGCTGTGGGCAATAATCCCTGATCATCGTGAAGGGACCCACCACCCCGTACTTTTAGTCTCTGACACTTCTGGGGGGACCCCAGGAGTAGAGTGGAGCATGCTGTTTAAACCCAAGCCTATTAGTGAATTCCCCTGGTCACAGCCATTGGTTCAGGATTGGTCATGTGACCAAAATTGTTCAATGAGAGGGAACATCAGCACATGTGTGGAAATCATCAGAGAAGATACTTGGCATGTTTTCTCTGGACAAGACATGTCCATGATAGTTAATAACTATCTACATAACCATGGGAGAAAAGCCGGTCTGAAAATGAAGCCTATCCACAGAGGAGGGCGAGACCAAGAGATCAAAGATCAAGAGAAACCAGACCTTCCTACCTGATAGCCTGGAGAAACACTCAGCTGTACATTTCAACCGAGTTACCTAGTAAATCCTGTTTGTTTGTCAGTTTAAGGCAGGTTTTTCCTTACTTTCAATAACTATTATCACCATGTTTTATACCTATAACCTTTGGTTATAATCTTCTGTTTACCTACTATATTATTTGACCAGGCAATTGTATTTCAGAGCATTTCAGATCCTTTTAAGAGGCTAGCACGAGGAAAAACATGTGCTGACAAGACTACTCTGGAAGATGTGTGCAGACTGGGGGAGGCCGGACAAGGCAGAAAACAGGTTTGGCAATCTACAAGGGACTTGGTGACATTCAAGGGAGAGAGGAGATATGACTGTCACACCTCTCAGCTTGGAGAAGAAATCTGGAACATTACCTGAGGATAGACAGGATACAGGATGCAAATCTGAAAAAAGAACACAGAGAGGTCCTGCCCATTTCCTTTGTGATCTCCCAGCATTTTTCTTGTGCTGAACAAGCATTTATGGAGTACCCACTAAGGACCTAAGGGGTATTCATTACATTGGGAATTGTAGGAATTACATTTAAAATGCATCTTCTGTTTCCAAAGTTGTATAGTATGGTTTCTTCCAACTTAATATCTTCAGCTAATAGTCACAAGACACAAAGAAACAGGAGAATTATTTCAAATTTTATTCTACAGATAATCATGCAGCCTGACCTAGTTGCATAGTTTACAGGACACTTTCGGTTTCTTTACAGTAGCTAAATTATGAGTTTTCTGTTATTCAATTAGTTCACACTGACTCCTGGAAGCCAGAGTTCAGAGCTGAAAGCATGGTCAAATTCATGAGATATTTACATATATTCATCACAGCACACCCTTTCAGATGACATTAATTAGAGTAAAATATGTGAATCTCACTGTGTGATGATTAGAGGTACCAAATAATGTAGACTCTGGCACAGGGGTGGAGATGTCTGCACCGTGATAATATTTGGAGCACTTAGACGAGGCGATGGTAGGCTTCTTGAAAGGAGCATTAAAAAACTGATGACTTTTGCTTTTCTCTGAGGCGACAAAGAGGTCATCATCATTATTAATAGTAACTTCAGTGCCTGCAATATGGTGCTCAGTGAGAACTCATTGTCTGAGCGTCTGAAAAAGATGGCATACAATAAAGATCATTCCTGTCCACGCTTGTTTAACTTCCTTATGAGCTCTCCCAGAATTTCTGAGAAGGAAGAAATTCTTTAAAAAGCGACTCAAGTATGTTTGCTGTTTTGCTGAAGAATCATTATTAAGTACCAATAATAAGAAAACTTTCCTTGAGCCCTAAAACTTTGACTTTGCATATAAACGCACTCTATTTAAGCACTTCCATTATTCCTCCTGGCTTCATTTTATAGCTGAGGAACCTGAAGCATCAAGGGGTTAAGGAACTTGCCAAAATTTGCAGAGCTAGTAGGTGGGAGAATGAGAAATGACTCAGGCAAATCAACTTTCAAGTCCCAAATTTGTCAGTGTGTGAAATCAGCACATGGTTGTCAGCCCCGGGCAGAGCACCCATCTTGGTCCACTCTCCCACAGCTGCAGTTAGATGGGGACCTCTGTGAGGGCAGGGCATGTTTCTCAGTCATCCTTTTTTTTTTTTTTTTTCCTGAATCCACTCCTGGAACATAGCGGGGTGGGATGGTGGGGAAGCTTTGGGGACAGGTATATTGGCAATCAGCGAAGCATGCTATCTCCCTTATTCTATACAACTACCTTATAGACTGGGTACTAGTATTCCCACGAAAAACAAAATGACACAAGACAAATGATCAAAGAGGCTAACGAGTCTGCCCACGGTCACAAAACCAATGTGTGACAGTTGGAATTCAGGATGGTAACCCTCCAAAGTCAAAGTCTTCCACTCCAGTAGATGCATTTTTTTGAGCAAGTCTATGAATGATTCTGACTTGTATTACATCAATCACTTGGAGTCTCAAAGTCTGGTTTCTTTAGCTCTAATGTTGGCAGGATTTCTCTCTCCACCTAGTGAAGAGGAGAGATATGTGATGCATAAACACACACACACATACCAAATGTGTGTTTGTTCTTTTAAACTGTGTCACATTTCAAATATGATTCTACTCGGTTAAAATAAGATTATGTATCTTGGAGGATGCCTTGTGCTCCTCATAACCTCCAAAATATCTTTACTTAAAATGTGGACAAACTGTTTAACAAGGAATTCTTCAATGATGGGGATCTTTGAAATGGGATCTTTGAACATTTAAAGTTAACAACCTATTTATTTGCTAGGCAGAACACAAGTTGACTAACGCTTCATCAGCTGAAATGAGAGAAAATTCTAATGTTAGCCCCTGCCAGCTTCAAATTATATGTGATGATTAAGCATACGACTGTTTTGTTGAAAATTAAGTATTGATACAAATTTTGGCTTTTGATTTGCTAACTGAATGATGAGTTGTTATAATAAAACAGGGACATAATAATGATCAGAGTCCACATTTACGGATTCCCTCCATCCTAGGGATACATGGATTCTCATCTTCCCCATTCCATGAAGTCTGTAGTCTGCTCATTAAACAAATGAGGACGCTGGGGTTTCCCATGGTGAAGTAAGCTGCCCAAGCTGATACAGTCTTAGGGCAGGTGTGGCTAATAGGAGCCCAGGTCTGTTTGAATACAAAGTCCTTTTCTTTTTTTTTTTTTTTTTTTATCATTACTCTTCACTGGATAGTATATTTTGGTACAAGAGGCAAAATACTTTCGTCTTTCCTTTCAAACAAAACAAAACAAAACCAAAACAAGAAGCAGTAGGAGCATTAGCTAGATTCTATCTGGAGATTATAACTAAAGAATAGGCCAAGATGAATAGAAAGAAAGCCACTGTCCACAGAGATTCTGGTTATTAAAAAATAAAATAAAATAAAATCTCTGAGAAAAAGGGACAATCCCTTGGACGAGGAGGAGGAAATTAGTGATGACATGAGGAGATGAGGGAAGAAAAGACAGACTTCTCCCTAGTACTTGGAAAATAGAGACTTGTTAAAAAGCCAGACAAATAGATGTTACGGATATATATAATTAAATACTAGCAAATCAGCAAATGTTAACAGATCAAGTAATAAATAGCAAATCAATATCAAATACCCATAATGTACAAAATATTTCCTTGAGCATTGAAACTGAGATATAAAGACCATTGTCTTCTAGACTAGTTGATAAAAGCTATAAAATTAAAAGAGCCAAACTAAATTATCCACCAGCTTATAATAATCTTATAATAATAATAAATAACATTTACTGAGTACTTTCTGCATGTCTAGCATATGCTAAGAACTTTTATATTCATTAACTCATTTAACTATTACAATGATCATAAAGAGGTAGGAAGCAATGGTGTTTTCCCAATTTTATAGAGAGAAACAAGCCCAGGATTACAGAATTGGTAAGCGGTTGAGCTGCAATTTGAACCCAGTTTCACATTCTCTATCACTGCAATATACCCTTGACATATGCAGTAGTCTCTACACTTAAAATGTATTTCTATCAAATTTTAAAATCGTTAATGTATCTGACCTTGTGGTTATTGTTTAATGATGACAATCCCCCACATCAAAGGAAACACTCTACTTTTATCTGCTTTGATTTATCAGGTTTCTTTAAACATGAAAAACTTTTTTGGAGCAAAAATTTTGGTTTTCAAAAAAAAGTTTGAAATGAGTGTAACAGATAATTCTTAGGGTTGCTTACTGGTGTGGACAAAAAAGGGGCCATACACTAAACCTGACAAGCTCAGGGGAGGCTAGCATGGCATGCCCCACAAACTCAGAGACCAAAATTAACCACATAGGATGGTCTGAGCATAAAAATTCCTAAGAGGGAGCCATGGTGGGTAGCCACATCCTTGGCCTGTAGCTTCTCTGATAAAGGTCAGTCTTTACCTTAAGTGAGCCTGCCTGTTGTCTTTTTACATCTAGAATAACATACCCTTGAGATATCAGAGTAATCCCTTTTTCAGACTCCTAAGGGCACAACCCACAGCACCAGAGCAGGAGACTACATTGTTATCTTGTTGCTGGAATACCAATTTTGTGTGCTATAAATATTAATTACTAACTATCCTGTACCCACCACTGTAGAAGAAATACCTGTCTCTTCATCTTACTTTTTATCCAATCCCAGAGATTACCTGGCTTTACTTTCTCCCACCCCCTTAATCTACCACCAATGGATTTCATATAACCCTCCTTACATCTCCTCTTTTGATTCTAATGTATAAAATAAGCTGCAAAACTGCTATTCTCTGGAGCATTTTCTCAATCCATTGAGATTTTGCTTCCTGGGAACTGTCATCGCTTTGGCTCAAATACACTCATTAAAGTTCTCCATAGGTTTAGACATTTCTTACGTCGACACTCATATGAAGGGTGCTTTATACACTTCATGAAACTCAGCCGTTGAAGTACAATATGAAATGTATTTTCTTGTAAAATGCTATGTTATTGATCTATGAGCTCTATAAATCACATTCAAATTCTGTCAGTTTGATATTCATTGACTTACAGAATTTTAGAGACGAGCAAATGTGAAGGATAAGTAGGTGTTCAGTGTGAATATTTATCCCTCTCAAGAAAACACATTTGGGGCACTTAAAAACAAAACAAAACAGAAATCTTGTAGCTGTGCACAAACAGTATGCCAATCTCCAATTATGTTTACATCATTAATAAAAGTAGGCTGGTGGCACCTCTTCTTCTCCATGTATTTGGGTCTCATGTGTGCACAAGAATGATGAACATATGTTTTACCATTAGTATCCTTTGGCTAAAACTTTTTGTCTCCATAGATTTGTCTTAAAGTGGTGAGTCTGGAATATATTTTAAGTAATTTAAAATAAGTAGTTTAATTACAATAAGAGCACAAAAGATTAGATAAGTCTTCTGAAGCACATTTGCAAGTGGTATCAAATATATTAGCCCTGAAATTCTCCCTCTGACTTTTTAGGATGATGTTTCTCATACTTTGTTTTTCTGCAACAAAGAAAGACACATGCTTTGAAAATTATTCTGTGTCATAATTAACTTTGGGAAACATGAGGTTCAAAGAAGCTAAGCAACTTTCTTGCAGGAGTTCTGAAAGCATCTAATATGCTAATGTATGTGGTGAATATCCAAGAAGTAGATTTTATAGGCAGTCTTTCCCATACTTAAATGTCATTGTGCACATCTATTATTATAATCAGAAATTGTTTTCCACAAAATACTATTTTGGAAAAGGCTGTTCTCAGTTAACCATGACTTGAGGGAGAGTCCTGCATTGTCTGGAGTTTTCTTTTCATTTTCACTTCTCCCAATTTTCTAGAGAAGCAAGTATTTCCCCTCCAAAAAAAAAAAAAAAAATCACTGAGTTGCTGGCAATAATCTCATTCCCAAGTAGCTGGTCTGCAGTGTGCCGTTGGCCATCACTGATTTTGTAAGAAAAGGTAATTAATTACACTTGACATTTAATCGGGTTTTGGATACCTTTGGTATCTCTTCTTTCACATTCTAGAGTTCTGCAACAGCCTACAGATTAAGATTTTAATGCTACACTGTTTTTAACATTCCCTTATCTGCCTCCAAGACATTTGACAATGGAGACTCCATCTGACTCTCCAGCCTCCTTCCCAACTATCTGCTTGCAGGAGTGTCCATTCCAGCAAGACTGTTCTGTCAATTACATTTTCTTCACTGATTCATTTGCTCATTAAAAGACATTCATCAGTGTCCACAATTTCCAAATACTGGATTAGACCCTAATGATATAAGTGATGCATATGACAGATACAGCCACTATACACAAGCGATATAGTCCTTGAATGGGAGTAAACAGATAATTAAAATGAGGTTTTTAAACCAAATAAAATCAATGCATGTTAGTGGCGGCATGGATGTAAACAGAAGGGGCATCTAATTCAGTTTGGGTGATTCAGGGAGAACTTCCCTAATTGGGCATAAAATGAGCACCATCCATTTCTTAGTCAAGTGAATGGTGTGTATAATAGGGAGAGAGAATGACATGGAGGGGTGTTCCAGACAGAGCAATGGAAATCACATAAGCAGAGACAGGTGAGAACTTGCCCTGTTTGAGAAACTGAAAGACATTCCCTGGATGGGGTAGATAGAGATCAAGAAGAGAAATGAGAGAGTTGCCTGGAGGAGTAAGCAGGGATAGATCTTGAGCCAAAATGTTTTTTTGTTTGTTTGTTTTGGTGTTTTTTAGAGGGCAGTGTCACTGGCCCTCATATGTGAGATCCGAACCGGGGCCGCTGGCTTCCCAGGCCAGCGCTTAACCACCGCGCCACTCTACCGGCCCTCGAAATGTTTTAATCGCTACTTTTTGTTCTTTTCTCCCAAAATGTCAAGCACATTACAATTATCTTGCTCGTTCTTCCAGTTTTCCCTCCCAAAAACGTTTTACCTAAATTCTATCCTTCTTTTAAGATCCAGGCAAAAATCATCCATCTCACAGCAATTGTGCTGAATTGTAGTTCACTGAACTACAATAAGAGTCTCTATCATCCCCACCCCTTAATAAGAGTCCACGGCAACTTGAAGAAATAAAAGTAGCAACGCAGGCTCTCTTCTCACCAGCCAGTAGGTGTGAGGGTAAGGATGGCAGAATCTTTGAAGGTAAAAGGGAAAACAATAAATATTCAATACAGAATGATGAAAAATAAAAGAGGGGGCTGGCATATTTGGGGAAAATTTTATATATTAACCACAAATAACTATTCTAAGGATGTCTCCGAATTCTAGGAATATATCCAAAGAAGACAATAGGACCAATGCACAATGGTGTACTGGGTGTTCATTAAAGCCTGCCTATAATAGCCAAAACGTCGGAAACAATTCCAAGGTCCCTCAAACATGGATCAGTGTTAAAAAATGTTGGTTTATGCATACAAAGGAGTACCATGCAGCCATTAAAAATAATGATGTAGATCTAAATACACTGAGATCAAAAGGAGCCCATGACATATATCATTAAATGACAAAAGCAGGTCGCCAAT
The DNA here is from genome assembly GCA_033961575.1 of Aselliscus stoliczkanus. Lineage (NCBI taxonomy): Eukaryota > Metazoa > Chordata > Mammalia > Chiroptera > Hipposideridae > Aselliscus > Aselliscus stoliczkanus. The sequence continues at coordinate 10,808,783 of CM066733.1, forward strand.
AAGCCCGTATGGTATAATTTCAATTATGTAAAATTTTACAAAGACCTAGTCACAGGGAGATAGTGAAAAGAATAGTCACCAAAAAGATAATAAAGGTTAATTCAGGGTGGAAGATTTTCTGGTGATTTTTGTTTCCTTCTGCTGTACTGTTTGCTTTCTTTTAAATAATGAGCATTGGACTACATGGAAAAAAATGTAAAAATCAAGTTTCATTTTGATTTCAAAAAGAAAATTTCATCTTCAATGGACAGAATAGTGGAATATGTTTTAGACCTGTTGCTCAGTAGGCAAGCAATTCTCAAATATTTTTCTCCTTGGATATGTCTGATGGCGGCCTCATTTGGGACCTCCCCAGACATGAGACAGCCTGTGGGTCCTGGGCCACTGGAGGCGGGGAGCTGACTGTTGTTCCACCTTTCTGTTCCCCAATGACCTCAGATCTGAACTGCTATATTAGACTGTCGGTCTGGCATGTTCTGAGTCTCAGGATTAGGATCGGTGAGAACACAATGACAGAGTTTGACTGGTATTAAAAGTCATAATAAGAGGATTTTTTTTCTTTCTATTCATAAAACAAGAGCCTAAACTTCACAAGAATTTGGTTCAACAGGTACTTTAATAAATGTTTCTCATGCCAATGAAAGAATTTTATATATTAAACTGACTTCCATGAAGGCTGACCTAAAAATAATCAAATAAATACAACCCATTATCTTATCATTTATACCCCACCCATGTATGTCTGACTGACATCCTTGGTCTGTGTGCTTAATTTTCTTCTATGATATAATGTCCTCCATCTTCCAGAAAACCCTTGGTCTTCATTTTCTTCAAAATCAACAACCTAATCTTCTCAATCAGAAAAGCTTCATTCATGATCCCTCTCGACTCAATGTAGTCCTGTTGGACTCCTCGCCACCTACCTATTAAGTCTACTCCCTACTCATCTGTACATCAGGGTAATGTTGCTTCATGGGGTTTCCATGTCTACTCCACTTCTTGAACCGTCGGCCTCAATGACAATTGCGTATTTACAGATTGCTACATGTAACCTTTATTTTCTAGTCTGGTACATTTCCTTAGCATACTCTTCTAAATACACATCAGTGATTCTTATGGGCTGAACTGTGTCTCCCTCAAAATTCACATGTTGAAGACTTAACCTCCAGACCCTCCAAATATGGCTATATTTAGAGAAAGGGCCTTTAAAAGGCTGCTATTATTATTATTATTATTATTATTATTATTATTATTTTACAAATGAGGCTATTAGAATGGGTCCTGATCCAGTCTGACTGTTGTCCTTACAAGAAGAGGGTGTTTAAACACATAAAAGGCTGAGCAAGCAGGGGAAAAACCACTTGAGGACACAGCGAGAAGACAGCCATCTACCAGCCAAGTAAGGCAGCCTCAGAAGAAACCAAACCTGCCAACACCTTGATCTTGGAACTTCAGTTTCCAGAACCGAGAAAATAACTTTCTGTTGTTTAGGCCACTTGGTTGGTTCTATTTTGTTATGTCAGCCCTAGCAAACTAATATAGTGGTCAAAATCCCAGTCCTCCACGAACACTGAAAGTTAAGCTATAAGGAAGAATAATGTCTTCAAATAAATGATTTTAAACTTCTTTATTAAGCAATCTATTTTTATTCCTCCTCCATAGATTAGGGAGAAATGTGTCCCTTGATATTTCATATAAGTTAAAAGGAAGTTGGAATCACAGTGGTCCTATAACTTCTGTCCTGGTGAAAATAATTAAAATGAGTCAGAGCCCCTTTTGGTCACAGATGTTCTCTAAACATTTAGAAAACTTCAGAGGATGCAACTAGAGGACAGATTCTCAGTAATATAACATGTAGCCAACTGCAGGACAATTTGATTTTACAATAAATGCATTTATTCAACAAAAATAAAAGAGGTTGAAGCTCCTATCCCCCTCGTATAGCTGGAAATGCCTCCAGTTACTAAAAGATATTGTCTCAGCCATGGGTTGTGGGCTATGGATAAGGTACGAGTACATCTGAGATCAGTCCAGGGTTCTTGGGTGGGTGATCCAGAGTTAGAGTTATTCCAATAATTGAAAACTCTCACCTTCAAATTAAAGGGTTGGAAATAGCAGTAATAAGATCTGATATACTTTAGATAAATCTTTTAATTGGGAATAGCAGATATGTACAAATGTTTGACAGGCCTTCAATCCTTAGCGTTCCAAAATATCCATCGCAAAAAAATCAAAAGAATCAAAATATCATCTGGACTACTTAGATAAGCAAAGATTTCTGAAGTTCACACACACACACAAAAGAATCAGATAATAAAATTTTATAAACTGACATTCAATAAAATTAAGAATTTCTTTTCGAGGCACTACTGAGAGAGTGAAAAGGCAAGCTACAGACTGATGGAAGATATTCTCATTTACATCTAAAATATAAGGAAGCAGATCCATAAGGAACAGACAATTAACCAAAATAACCATTTTTTAAATGGGCAATAGACTTGCACAGCTGTTTCAGAAAGCAGTGCAAGAATATCCAAATGACCACAAAGAATACGAAAAAGTGTTAACCATTCTACCATCTTCAGACATAAGGGAAAAAGAAGTCAAAACCAGAAATGGGTACTGATATATCCACCCCAGAACCTGCACATTTAAAAACTGGGAATATCAATCTGTTTCTGCTTTGTTTATTCATTTTTTTTGTTCTTTAGATTCCACATATAACTGGGATCATATGGTATTTGTCTTTAACGTTGAATCACTATGCATAGTGCCAGGTGGGTGCTAGACTAATTTGGGGGATCACAGCATAACTTATATAAATGTCTAACCACTCTGCTGTACACCTGAAACTGATACAAAATAATACTGAATGTCAACTGTAACCTAAATAAATAAATAAACAAATAAAAATAAATGCTGGGAACATCAAGTGTTGTGAGGATATGAAGCAACGGGAACTCTCATCCATTGCTTATGGATAAAAATGGTGAGCGAAAGACACCAGACACAAAAAAGTACGTACTGAACAATTCCATGCATACGAAGTTAAGAAATGGCAAAACTATTTTATGGCGATTGAAACCAGTATAGTAAATTGGGGATAGAGGATTAATTAGGATGAAGGTCATGGGATATAGACAGGAAAGTGGAAAAAAATAAATGTATAGCATGATAGAAATATTCTATACCTTCATCAGTGGTAGTTCCATGTGTGTATACATATGAAAAAAAAACTCCATTGAGCTGAACACTTAAGATTCGTACACTTTCCTATATGTGTGCTGTATCTACCTCAATCAACTGTTTTTAAGAGTATGCAATCTGACAGACCTTAACACTCCATGCAGCAATCCTGAGCGATGTCTCCTTTTATCATCATTTATAAATTATCTGTTGACTTGAGACCTCGTATTAACTTGATGCCGGAGTTAGGCAGCAATGGAATTGGTATTTATATTTTTAAGTGATATATATTTTGTCTGTAACTAGATTATAAGCTACCTAAAGGCAAGCAGCATTTAATGTATCTGTGCTTTGGGAGCGCTTACTGTAAACTGGGCACTCCATGCTAATTGCTGAATAAACAGTATGTTTTTTTTCACCCTCAACTACTTGGGAAGTAACTACCTTCATCCCATTTTTACAGGTAATCCTAGGGCCAACCAGCTGAGCAGTAGAGATTTCAGCCCCGTTTTTTTGCTTTGTTTTGTTTTCTTTTGTTTTGTTGGCAGTACTTTTCAGCAATACTATATACTATACATAGAATAATATACGCACACACACACGCACACATGCTATACTATAGCATACTACATATAATAGTATACCATAATATTATAGGGAGTATCATACATTGTTATTTAATGTTTTGCCTTCCCTACTAGATTTTAAGCTCCTAAAGGGGTACAATTATATCTTCCATTTCTGTGACATGGCTTGACTCTCTCTGCATAGGGAAGTAAATGCAATGGTTCTAAATCAACCATGTGGACAATGGCTGGCAACCAATACTCGGAAGCAGGTGCATGACTAGTGACTACAGGGATGGAAGCTTCCAGATATATTTCAAAATATAGTGCATGACAAAATCAAAGGCAGACATTCTGCAAACATATGACGAGGCCATTATCAATGACAAGAGCAGTATGCTTAGGCAAAACAAAAAGGTGCTCAGCTGTGATACAAATAGAGAAGTCTCCATTTCTCCAAATATCTCACAGACTGAAAAGCACTGAGGTATTTGGGTGTGTAAGAAACAAACACGAGATAAATTGAGGCAAATGGAAAACAAGACTATGTCTAAGTGGGAGGTTTTAAAACTAACTGCCACACACTTTCTGTTGACTGGAAAATAGCATTTTCAATTTTTAATTTATTCATTTTTCCCAAGAACTCTGACTTTGAAATATTCTCCTTAACTCTCCCTTCATGATGACTCAAAAGATAGCCTCTCATTTTCCTCTAGTTCTCTGCAATACGACCAGCTTTAGGTGGAATCATTGAGTAAGCAGGTTTTGCCTTTAACTTCCTAAGACCTCTTTTTATCTTACCTCCCCCACATGTTGGTACCCCCCAGTCCTTTGTCTAGTGACACCTGCTGATAACAGTGCTCTTAGGAGCTGGGCATTCCAGGGGGGGTTGCATTTTAATATGTTACTCTCCCACCTAGAGGCCTTTACACTGGATCATCAGTGTGCAGTCATGGAATGTTTAACGTGCCCAGTGTTTAAAACTCAGCAATAACTTCTAAAACTATTGAGGCAACCTGTAAAAAAAGAAACAAACAAACCAAAAAACTAAGTTTCTAGATTCATCTGAATAATGAAAGTGTTGGAAACACCAGGCTTGCATTCTGAAATACAATTATCAGCTGCAGGTGTGCACAGTCTGCTGACCCAAGGTTATGGGGTCTGCAAGCTGCCGCAGTCTCCACCGCTCCCCATTGCATTCTTGACATGCCTCAGTAGTTGATTGCCATTAGGTGTTGGACCTGTTATTTTACTGAGAGTACAGAATAATTTCCCAGTGCGCAGATAGCTATCCAAAGTGAGAAAATAAAAGGGAGATCAAAAGGACTTGCTTCTGTTTCTTTTCTTTTCTTTTTTACATTGAGTATGCTTTACTCGTTTACATGCCATGACTCAACAATGTAGACACCAAGTTTGTGGCCCAACTTTAGCCCCTCAGGGTAGACTTTAAGGGTAATAACAAGAGGTAGAAACGTTCATTTTGTCTAGCATTTATGCAGTTAGTCATCATGTATTTACTGAATGTCTGTCATGTGTCAGATACTGTAATATACAGTGCCAGGAATGATGATAAAAAAATAATAATTAATATTTATGAAAGGCCACATTATTATTCTAAGCATGCTCTGATTTGATCCTCATAATGACCCTAGGAGGTGGATTCTATTATTATCCTCATTTCACAGATCAGAAAACAGAACTCAGAGATGCAAAGTAATTTGCCCAAGATCTGCTAAAAAGTGACCTGGCTAGATTATCAACCCAGCAATCTAACTACAGAGTATAGCAGCCTTCACCATCATACTACACAGCCTGCAATGGGACAGACACACATGGTGGCACCTGGGCCTCCGGGGGATTTGTAAGAGCTCCTTTCCAGGCCCTTAGAAGTAGACTATACAGATAACGAGATTTCTTGCATCACCATGTTTTTAAATTTTATGTTTGTTCTCTGAATCTCTCATGTTTGTTCAAATTTTTAAGCAGGACCATTTACCAAATCCCTCATTTTCCAATATTTTAATTAATTACTTTTCAGATCAGACACTGCTGTATCCCTCCTTCCATCCAGGGCCGAGTTTATAAATCCCAAGAAGGAAATGGAAACAAACAAACAAACAGAACGCCCACTAATCCTCTCTGGCAATTCCTGTGTTTTATCTAATGAGCGCTAATACATCAGGATAAACAACCATTGCAAACTATTTGGTCAGAATTTAGAGAATCAATTTTTTTTTAAGCATTTGGGTGATTTTATTTTCTTCAGTCAATTCAGGTCTAAATAAGCTGTCAATATGAACTCCAGGATCTTGTCTCCTTTGCTTGATGTTTTTAGATTATCATAAGAACAGAGTCCCTTGGAAAGTTTTGTTATGTTAGGGAATTCGTGAGGCTTCATCAGACCACTCAACTCCCTTGAAACCAAAGGCCAACTAGCTATTCCAGAAAGACATTTTGGAGATATTTTGCTTAACCCCAGTGTAGGACCCTAAGCAAATGTGATATATTATAACAATTATATTGTTCATTTAATCCAAATTCGTTTGTTTTCAGGGTAAATGAAAAAACTCTGGCTTTGTCAGCCCTTTCTGCTTGCCTCCATTCTCTGATTTCTCTACTGGTTCTAAATTTTAACAATGTGAAATAATCATAGTCCATTTTCTCCTTCTTAATAGTCCATTTTCTCCTTCTTCTTGACATCTGAAATCCTATAAGCAAATGAAATTATTTTGGGGCTTTCCTCTCCTATATTCCTCTCCAACTCTGGCTTTTTTATGGTAAGAAACAATTACTTATGAATAACATCGACATCCCATTTCATTTTATCTGGAAAAAAAAATTCTGCTGTTTACCACTAATCAAAGGGCCATGTCATGATTTTTTTAACCTGATTTTAATATGATCAATATAAGAGGAGTGGGAAACAAGAAGGGATCATAGTCAGTGTCCTTACTATCATCGTCAGCAGTCACAGCTGAAATCAGCTAGTCACAAGTGGTGAAGAACCCATGTTTCACCCAAGTCCGAAAGAGGTCTTTGGAATATTAAGTCCTATAATCCAACTATCTTCTCATAATGAACTTGATCCTCCTTGGCTCTCTACCTCCATCATTCAGGGGATTTCCATTCACCAATGAAAGTTATATTTTTCTAGTGAGGTGTATCTTATATTTCACTAAATACTTTCTCCATCTAATCCAGACCCATTCGTTTTTGTTTTTTTTGTTTTTGAGGGCAGTGTCACTGACCCTCATATGTGGGACCCGAACCGGGGCCGCTGGCTTCCCAAGCCAGCGCTTAACCACCACGCCACTCAGCCGGCCCCAGACCCATTCTTTTTGACTGACCTTGACCACCTTTCCAGCTTCTCCTCTTTGATACTCCTATTCTACTGCTTAAAACCAGAATCATACTCTCAAGATTTTCCTCAAACATTCACTCCAACTTATGCATTTATCGAACAGACATTTACTGAGCACCTACTATTAGCCAGGCTCTGTTTTCCATGTTGGAGCTACAGTTGTTGACAAATCAAAGTCCCTACCCTCATGTTGCTCATATGTTAGTAATGAATAAACTGTAAAACAAGTGGGTGGTTTTATGTAATGTTAAACACCAGGAGGAAAATGAGAGAGGCTAACATGATGAAGAATTATTAGAGGAGGGAGTTACTTGAGATTCAGTAACAAGGAAAGGCCTCTCTGAGGAAATGCAAAATACAGAGAATTGTTTTCTTCTTTCTCTCCTTTGAAAACCAAAATCCTGCTCAATGCCTTCTAGAGGTAACTCCTTTTCTCATACCTTGGAGTTAGGAGTCAGTTTTGGAATCATATTTACTTCCCAATGCCACTTTCCTATTTTTTTTTTTTTTTTTTGCCATTCCTTTTGTTCAACAGTTCCAGCGGTTTATGAAGCCCACACCTTTTTGGTTTTTTTTCCCCCACCATATTTTGCCTACTTCCATGGCATTTCTCTAATATTCTTTGACATCTTTATTTCAATGCTTCTTTATTTTGCTCATAAATTCTCTATTTTGTTCCTTACCCTCTATTTTTAGCTTGGATGGATAAATTGTTCACAGGGTTCAAGAAAACAACACCCTAGTGAATTGGTCCTTTGATTTACTTTTACTCCAGTGGCCTTCAGCTCTACTGCACTGGGACAACCCATTTGCACAGACAACCACACTTACACTTCATTAGAACTCTATGATAGTAACTTTAAATTTCTTTTCTGGATTTACAGGCTTTCATCATTCCACTTGATACTAACCATGCTCTTTTCATTTGAATACACACACACACACACACACACACACACACACACACCCCATACAGAGAGTGCCAAAGAATGTACACACATTTTAAGAAAGGAAAAAACTATTAAAATTATGCTGCTGGCAATCACTTTGAGCACCTCTTGTAATTGCACAAGTCAAACATGTCTTCTATTCATCTTTTGTTATAGGTATATATTGAGTATTACAATTTTAATAGATTTTTACTTTCTTAAAATGTGTGTACATTTTTTTTGGCACCCTTTGTGTGTGCGTGCATAGAAATAGATAAATAGATATAGATATAATCATTTATCTCCAGGTCTATTCATACACAATTTTTATTCTTGATTTCCCCGAGTGCCTGTTCTACGTGGGACAGATCTGAGTTCAAACCCCATACTCCACTTAGGGCCATAGGACTTCAAGGAAAAGTTACTTAACTTATTCTAAGACTTCCTTTCTTTTTCTGTGAAATAAGCATACGATGTATACAAAGCCCTTAGCAACTCTTTGGCACACAAGAAGTGCTTAATGAATGGTTAAGGTCATTATCGTTATTTCCATTCTACCTAGTCTGACTTCTCTTGTAAGTCTTAACTATTGATTAGTACCCTCTTATGGTGCAAAACATTTGCCAGTCATCGTCATTAGAATACAATTCTCTATTGCTTTTTCTATTTAGCTTCCATATTACTGGTTTCACAACAGCAAAATTCCCATAACTGTATTGATGCCTTGTAGTTTATATCGATGTTATCAAACCTCCCAACTGTTATTCACCCAATCTTTTCCTCATTGCTAATTGACTGTCTACCTCACTTGCTGTGGTCCCTATTTCTCTTTTATTAACCACAGAAATCCCTAAATGCCCTTGTTCAGTCTCAACAAATGATCTAATCTCCCATTTTACTAATGTATCAGGATGTTCAATTCAACTCTTCCTGTTGTCTTGAATTTTCTGCATAGGTCCTTGGCTGAGAATAACACCATAGTTGCCAAATAACTCCCCCATTCTAAAGACAGTTGCTAAAGCAACTGCACAGGACTTACCAAGGAGATGGCTGAAAACCAATTCTGCTAGCATATGCCCATCCCTGCTTTTGAATGTACAAGACACTGAGGTTTCAGGGGGTCCCGAGGGAACTTCTCTGGGGAGCAACGGGTGAAATACCATCATAGCCTGTCCTTTTTCCTCACCTTATACTAAGTGAAAAACTCTTTCAAAAGGAGACATTAATACACGTTATTGGTGTTAGCGGACCTACGGTATGTCATCTGACTCTTGCTGGGAAAAGTCTAAAGGAAAATGGGGTCTGGAGTGACCGGTACCAGGATGTAGTACCACTCTACCAACAGCTAGACACAGTGCAGGCTTCCTAGGAAATAAAATGGCCCCCAAGACAGGTGCCTGGGGTCCTCTTCAGAACTGCATGGAGGGAGGAAGCAACCCAGCAGAGAAGTGGGCAACCTGAAGGCCAGAGGATGAGGGTGGGACTGAAAGCAGCTGTCCAGATGACAAGCCTCATCGGGATTTTAGATGCTGCCATTCGTGCTTCCCAGTGGGAGGATCTTGGAGAGACTCAACGAAAGATTCTCTTTTGAGAAACTCAACCAAAGAAACATGGAGCCCAAGAGTGTACATCTATCTCGAGAGGATAATGACAACAGACGACAACTATTCTAGCCACACAGACTGAGCCATTTCCCTGTTAGACCACTCTCTGCCTAACTAGATCCTGGAGGTGTAAATAACAAACCGGGAGTTGGGGAACAGCCAAATAGGAGGAGAGAAGAAATGCATGCATCCTTTCCCACTGCAAGCTTCTAAGCCTAAAGTGTGCAGAACGGTGGGAGTAGAGACCTTTCAATTGAATGACTTCTAAATTAAATATTACATTGGTTGAGACTATTCATTTGGCAAAATAAGGCCGTTCTTGGGAATTAAAGAGTCCAGAGAAGCTGTGGTCCCTGGCTGAGATTTCATTCAGATTATGTCAGAAGGACTCTAGGGATCCATTCTAACGATCAGTGAGAGAAAGAATCAACCACCACCTGACTTCGCTCAGATCCAGATCATTCTATAAAATAATAACACCAGGGCCGGCCGAGTGGCGCGGTGGTTAAGCGCTGGCTTGGGAAGCCAGACGCCCCAGTTTGGGTTCCACATTTGAGGGCCAGTGACACTGCCCTCAAAATAAATAAATAAATAAATAAAAATAAAATAAAATAAAATAATAACACTAAGACTCTTTACAATGGACTTCCACTTCTTTCCTAGTCTCTTTAACAGTGTACTATTTGCTCACTTGTCCTTTCTTTATTTCCTCATGACTCATAACAAAAATCCTCTCTCCGGTAGATAATTCATTTTCACCAACTTCCTCTTCATGGTCCTCATTTATTCTACAATTGATTTTTCTTTTGAATTTAATACTTCCTCATTTTTGATGACACTGCACTCCCATTATTGCCCCTTGTGATCATTTCTTAGTCTCCACTGCGGCTCTTTTTTTCTGCTTATAATTGATGATTCTTTGTTTTCTTTCTTTCTGTCCATAATCTCTCTCTCTCTCTCTGGTTTTCTGTATATACATGGCTTCCTGTAACTCCACTATTCTTAAAACTTTCATAGCTGTATTTCCAGCCGTGGTCTTTTGCCTAAGTCTAAGATTCACAGTTTCAAAGTCCTGTTGGATATCTCTGTATTTTTCTTTCTAGCATACTTTGCTTCCCCTTTGTGTTTCCTTACCAGAATCCTATTAATCAATTAAGAGCAGCTCAAATGTCACTTAATTTCTGACTTATTCCCTTAGACAAAGAAACACACAAAATTTCATTCTTCCTTTGAATGTGAAAAATAAGTTGTTGTTTTGTTTTTTTTTATATATGGCTTCCCCATGTGCTAAGATCTCTATGGGCAAACATGATGTTGGTTTATTTTTCACCTTCCAAAGCACCTAACATAGTCCTCCTACAATGAGAACATTCTTGATCACTGCTAAATTGAATGGACATAAAGATTTTGGGTAGAATGTGTGAAGATTATGTCTTTGAAAATAGTCTGTTTAAATACTTAAAGTTAAAAAAAATGAAGGACGTGTAGCCAGAATACACAGAAAAGCGGATGCAGGGTATGGGGGCTGGCGGAGGGTAACTCCTTCTACATAATCTTATCTGTTTTCTTAAACATTTATTTTTTTGACTATTTTGTTTCCTCAAATAAATTAGAAACTCCTTGAGAAATTTCACCCCATGAGGAGGAAAACTTGAATATAAAGGACTGTTGAGTTGGGTTTTAGTGTCAGTACCCAGAATAAGGACAAGTATAGATTTAGACAGGCAATGAAGGAATGATAATTAGCCATCCCTAAAACACAAATATATGTAAGAAGCATATAGATATCAAACATATATGCATATACGTGTCTGTATTGACACACCTATAGGACTATATCTGCTTAACAAATCTGAGTTGGAATCACAAAATGAAAACGTTTATAGACAAGTTCCTTCACAAGTGACTAATTGTAAAGAAAAAAAAATGTATTATTAAAAGAAGCCATGGTCAGCTGCCTCTACTCCCGAGTCCTGATTCCTGATTCTTGATTGCTTCCGTGACAAGCATGTCATTTCACAGCCAGAATATCTTATAAACAGTTAAGATGAATGGAAGTATATGCGTACTCTTGAAATTAATTGTTAAGAAATAAGAGAGAGAGAACTAAAGTGATTCATTTGGTGACCAACATTTTACAAGGACAAGGACGATTTTCCTGGCTAAGCCCTCTTCACATAGATCAAATGTTATATGCTAATTACTCTTAGTTAGAGTCTACCTGTAATCATTCTCTAGTTGTTTCACCAGTGCATGTCTTGCTTCCTTCAGTGGAATATGAACTCTCACAGAGCTGGTCTTGTAATTTCTTCCTTTATTGAGTTCTTGCTGTGTGCCAGACACTGGCATTCACTTTCATGATGTGTGATCAGATTTAACCTTTACAAAAATAATCGTTAAGATGAGGAAACTGAGGCACCCAAAAGTTAAACAATTAATTCAGATTTAATAAGAGAAGGAGATGGGTTCAAATTAAGGTCTCATGATTCTGACCATGGCCAACTCTTCTCTTTCTTAGGTGCTTCTTAAGAAATTTACTATAGTATGTTACTTATTGTGGTAAATATTATTGTTCTCGAGTCTCTCGATTCCCTCATCTGTATCTATGTCTCCTGCTAGGTGACTGTCTTGTTCCTCCATTATAGGCAGGAGTCTATTTTCTCAACCCGTTAATGGAGAATTTGACTGTGCAACTTCTTTTGCCCATGGAACCTGCGTGAAGTGACAGTGTCTCCACAGCCTTGTCTGCAGGAGGCACTCACGTTTTCTGCTTGCCCCTCTTCTGCTCTGCCATCACCATGGGAAGGATAGGCTCTGGCTGGCACACTGAATCGGGGAGGATGGGAGACCCTTGAAACCCATTTTCATGCAGTTAATCACTTCGTGCCAAGCCAAGCAAACTGCAAGCAAGGTCAGATAACACTGGCCTAGGCCACCCACAGACAAGTAAGCAGGAAGAATTACAGGTCACTGAGTTTTAGAGTGGTTTGTTATGCAGCATTATTATGGCAATACTAACTGATACACTCATGATTACTTTTTGCACCTAATTTCTGTTACCAGATTATAGGTTCCAGAGTTATTCAGTGTCCTTGTCTTTTTTTAACCCTCCAAAATCAACTAATGCAGTATCACACAGGGTGTGGGTGTCCAAGCAATATTGAATGAATGAATAAATGTGTGTCTTCTTTTCTATCTGTAAAAGTGAGTGACTGTGTAAGGCTTGGTCAAAAAGTATGAATCATGTAATCAAAGATTCTGTAAAATAAAATACTTTGCACTGAGCTTTCTACTCTTGGTATGTGTCTCTAGAGGACCCTAAAGTTTTCCTATTTAAAATGTCAATTTTCCAAGAAGCGAATTGTTTCAAAATATTAATGCAACTTCTTTAGAAGGACAGCTTTGTACGCTGCAAAAAACTCAGCATGGGCTCCATAGGCCTGGTTCTGTGACTTACTGGGGATGCCAACAGGAGACAAACCTGTCGACATTTCTGAGGCCAAGTTTTCCATATGTACAGCGGGGAAAATGGTATGATTCCTCATAGGGTTTCTAAAATTCATATTAGAATAACTTAAACTGATAAAAGCCTATCTTTAATTTTAAAATCACTGTGTATTGCACACCTACTATGTGTAATATATCTTTTTCTCAAAGCCAGCGCCGTATAACCACACCACATTGTTCCAGAACATCAATTTTATTTGATATCACATAATACATAATATTTTCATAAACTTCATAAATAAAAACTGCACATAAATTCTTATTCACATGCAGGTGGATTTGGGGCTGTATTTTACAACCATCAGAGTTTTGACTTCCTTCTTTTCTTACATTAGTAGTGCTTCATGAATGCATTAGTCTGCTAAGGGTTACGGTAACCAAATATTACAGACTGGGTGGTGAAAACAGCAGAAATTTATTTTCTCACAGTCCTAAGCACTGGAAGAGCAAGATCAAGGTACCCATAGGATTGGTTCCTGGTGAGGTCACTCAGCTTAGCTTCTCAGTGTGTCCTCACATGGCCTTTCTTTAAGTACAGGGATAGAGGGAGGGACTTCTTATAAGGACACCAGTACCACAGGAATAGGGCCCCACCCTTATGACTTCATTTAACCTTAATCACCTCTTTTTTTTTTTTTTTTGAGGGCAGTGTCACTGGCCCTCATGTGTGGGATCCAACCCGGGGCCCCTGGCTTCCCAAGCCAGCGCTTAACCACCGCACCACTTGGCCGGCCCCTTAATCACCTCTTTAAAGACCCATCTCCAAGTACAGTCATATTGGGGGTCAACACTTCAACATATGATTTTGGAGACCACACAATTCTGACCATAAGAGTGGGGTATGGTGATTTTTCAAATATGTCCAAAAATTATTTGATACTCCCCTTTACAAGAAGTGAAGCTTAAGTCTCCTCCTTTTGAGTGCAGGCTGGATTTATGACCCGCTTCTAATGAATATAAGAGAAATGATGGGATGTCATTCCAAGATTATGTTACAAAGAGTCTACATTTTCAATTTGTGTGCTCTATCTCATTCTTGGACAGTAGGTCTCTCCTTTTTGGGTCAAAGTATTAAAATCTACCAACTGTTAATACTACATGAGTAAACTTGTGAATTCTCCAGCCCCATTCAAACCTTGAGATGACTGTAGCTATAACTGAAAGCTGATTCCAACCTCATAATTTCTAAGAAACTAATTTAAAGTCCTGCCTCATTTCTTATTGCTCTTTATAGGAACATGTGAGAGGAGAAAAATAAAGGAAAGACTACTAAGCTTGAGGGAACCAGACTTGATGGTTTTGAAAATTCTCAGGCATTCCAGATAGTAAATGATTATAAACTTAAGAAATATACTGCAAACAGTATATACAGGAAAACAAGTATAAAAGAAGCCAAGGGTGTGACTGTAAAATTATAAAACCTCAGAAAGAGTTATAGCATTGCCTCAAATTTCCTTTTGGTCAGATAAAAAATTCACTAAAGATATTGACTGAGTGTGTGACAGATCCTCTCAGTCAAACAAGGGAATTGCTTTCAATAGTCTCAGCAGAATCCTAAGGTAGAGAACGGCTTATCTTGAGGAAATCAGGGTTGTGGCTTTTGTCTAATACAGTGATCCTCAACAAGATTCACACCTCTGAGGTTTATAGAAGAATTATATATGCAGACACATATATAATTCAAGCCCGCTTGAAGTGAAGAGGACAGAGACAATGCAGAACGAAAAAAGGCTCTTGGACCTCCAACATTGGCAGAGAGCAGCCTCAGAAAACTACTGTGCAAACACATTCTATTCATGAAAAAGGAAGGAAAAGGGAGAACCAAGAGATGAGGTGGTGGAGCTGATTGCCAGGGAGAATTATTCCCAGGCCTTGGGAACTTGTCAGTGAATACCCAGCATTTGTCCAACTGGATTTCACAATAACTATGGATCAATGACATTTTTGTATCTCCCATTTTCACCCATTTGGGTTGGGAATGCCTAGAGCGGTTACCCTTGGCTCATCACACTAACATATGTGTGCATGTGTATTGTGTGTTCAGGGCAGATAACATATGCCCTTCGCTTCATAAGTAGGGAGAAACTCTACTCAAGGGGCCATACTTAAGGAACTGAACCCTAAGAGTCTTATCTATTCCTGGCTTCAATTTACATGATGAAATTCTGGAATCTGAGGTGAGATTGCCATGGGATGAGATTATATTTCGTATGTCAGATCAACGTAAATTGTGAACTGGGGAAGATTTGGTGATTTTACAAATATATCTTACAATTTCTTTGATATTCATCTTTTCAAGAAATGGAGCTTAATTTTCTTTTCCTTAAATATGGGCTTATTGGACTCCTAGGGTGTCAGTAGCTTGTTTCTATTAAATTAAAGCAAGAGTGATGGGTTGTCACTCCTGAGATTAGGTTATAAAAGGACTGTACCTTCTGTGTTTGGTTCTTTTTCTTGTTCTGGTGCTCTCACTCTTTTCTTCTCAGACCACTCATTCTGGGGGAAGCCAGCTGCTATGGAGAGGACCGTATGACAGGAATAGCATCCTCAGGTCACCAAAGCCTTCTAACAGCCACATGAGTGAGCTTAGAAACAGGGTCTTGAGCCTCAATCGAGTCTCCAGACTATCGTAGCTGTGACTGATGTCTGATTGCAATCTCATGAAAAATCCTAAGCCAGAATCATCCAACTAAACTGTTCTTTTTTCCGAATCCTCAGAAACTGGGAAGGACAATAAATATTTGCTGTTTTAAGCTGCTAAATGTCTGGCATAAACTGTTATACTGCAATAGATGACTAATATAGGGGAAAACCTTAAACAATCCTTTATAGGTAAATCTTATTACACTTATTCTGTAGATAACAAGGCTGAAGTATCAAAGTGTTAAAGAATTTTCCCAAATCACACAGCTTATAACTGGTAGGATAAAGAGTTGAATTCATAGCTATGTGCCTCAAGGGAAAACAAAGAAAAACAAAAACTTTGTATAAATAAAAATCAAAATATAATGAAACCACAATCTTTTATAAAAAGAAGGTTTGGACTAATACAGAAAGTTCAATAATGACATACATAACTACCATCCGCTTAAGGAGTAACGGAGGTGATGGGCAGGCCGACGAATGAGCAAGAGATGCTTAAATCTATAACCACAGGGGCCAGGACATCTGGTGAAAAAGAGGTGAGCCATTCCTTCTTGATTCCAGCTTCCCCAATTATGTTAATTGTAACAGAACTTGGCTTCCTGGCAATGCAGAGCTAGTGAGGCATTTGACACACTGTAGAATTTAAGTTCAAAAGTAAAATTGTTTAATGAATGCACACCCTACTCCTTATTCATTATGCAAAGTTGGGTTGTAGAGATTTTCAATATGTAGTCTAATTCCCTTTAAGAAACGTGATTCCACATTCCTCGTATTACTGTGGGGGAGAAAAATTATTCTGCTGGAAAAGGCTTCGGGGTCAGTTAGAAATTCTCAGCTCTGTTTGAAAAGGAAGACAGAATCCCCTTTTCTCAGCGATTGTGTTTTAATTCTGTTGAGGTGGATGGCTGTAAAACACAGCACCTCCTCCTTCAACTTTGCCATATAACTTGATTAGACAGGAATAATCTCTTATGCTTTCATGCACAAATTTAGGAGTGACCCAGAACAAACGAGTTTCCTTCATCACCATAGCAACCAGGACTATGGAAAAATGCCACTCACTAGGCTATGCAAGTCAGATTTCATTCCTTTGATGTTAATTAACAAATTGCTTTCAGAAAATCAATGAGTTCCCCTGCTTCCCTCTAAATGTTTGTGATATATTTTTTAATACTTCCTTAAGGAATGTGTTTTAGGAATGGATGGGAAAGACAGTGAGCAAAATAGACCACTGCTTTTTACTGGTGTAACACATAGGTGATTAAGGATGCAAGAGGGCATTTGGCTGACAGTAGAATCCACTTGGTTCTCTTGGGCATTGAGACAAACCTAAGTTCATGTTTCCTCCTATACTCATTTCCTTCCTCTCTGAAAATGGTGGCTGCTTTCTTTCCAGAAAAAGAAATACAGAAAAGCTAAACAAAGGAGCTGTCTCAAATCAAAGGTTGTTGTAAAATCCTATATTTAGATTCTTCTATTCTCTTATTCTGCTGCTGGGAATGTAAAATTTCTCAAGGGCAATTGGTGAATTTTACCCAAAGTCTTTATGCACCCTTTCACTCAGAAATTCAACTTCTGTGAGTTACTCAAAGGAGATACTCAGAGAAGGGTATGTAGATAAATGTACATGGATAGTCTTCACAGTGATGTTTATAATACATTTTAGAGTTGGAAACATCCTAAATGACAATGGAGGATTAAAGTAATCTAAATGTGTTTTTAGAGACATTAAAAAGGACTTATAAAATATTAGGTTTAAAAAATAGACTGCTGAGATGATGCATTAAAAAAGAAAATTTAGTCTCCAGGCAAGTTTCAGAAATTTGCAAAAGTATAAAAAACTTGTAAAAGACCTCCCATGAAGTTTTCTCTTTCATCTTCTGTCTTTCTGAGGTTTGCAGCTGTTTTACTGTGCGTATGTGATAGGATAGAAAATGATTTTGACAGAAATATATGAAAGACTTAGTTTTAACAGGTGCTTATACTAGGCATGCACCTATCTCTATTTTTTTTTTTTAACTAGGTGACAAAAGTTTATTCAAAAACATCATATCACTGGTCCCAAGAAGTCACTCCAGTGTAGTCAATATAACGTGATGTGCGAGAACAATTCAAAACAGGCATACATTGAATTGGCTTAATTAAGTAAGTTATTCATAAAAGGATTAAAAAATGGACATTTTCAAATATACTGAGCCCTACCAAAAAAAAAAAAAATCTTTACCTGTTTATAAGTAACAAAATAATTTCAAATCTTTACCTGTTTATAAGTAACAAAATAATTTCTAGATTAAATGATGTGTCAGAAAAAAATGCATAAATGTGATCAGAGTATATTTTCAGCTCCAGGAGTAAACCAGAAAACCTTTATCAAACGAACTTCATGAGGAGCAATTACTCTGAAAATATTTTTGAGCTGCGGAATCATGTCATTCAAAGACATCCTATAAGGAAGACCAATACACAAAGCTAATCCAAATATATTTTATCCAGTTCAAGGACTGGATGAACCATCTCAAGCCTATCCCCTTTACTTTATGAACATAGTTGAGAAGCCACTGTGGCAGAAAATGGGTTCTACATTTCCATCCCTGTCCATTCTTGCCTTTCTCTTATCATAGAGGTTTGGACTAGGTCAAGATATTCAGACTCTTGCAACAATAGCCGCAGGCTCTGCTACATTGAATAAATCATTTACTACTTTGCACCTCAGTTTTCTTAGTAAAATGAGGTTGGATTCAATTATTTTTATATAGGGCAAGCCTTTTCTTATATGGCTCCCAATGACACCACCTAATGGCATTCAAGTTGCGCATATATCTCTCTATTTAATTCACTGAGCGTCGGCTGGACCTAGCAACTCACTTCTAATAAATAGAATAAGATCAAAGTTTGGAGATTATGGTACTAAGATTATGGTTATTCTCTCTCTCTCTCTCTCTCTCTCTCTCTCTCTCTCTCTGTCTCCCCCCCCCCCGCCCCCTCATTCTTTTCCTGTCTTAGAAGGAATATTTCAAGTTGTGAATAACCCCTTGGAGAGGTCCACATTTTAAGCAGTAAAGCTTTGGGGGTAAATTTGCTATACAACAGACACACAACAGGTAATGTTTCCTTATATTTCTAAGGTTCTTTTAACAGGCATTTAATGAGCATTTGTGGTTGTCTATGAAACCAGCGTAAAGTTTGAAAGTATAAGAAAATATTTACTCTGATTTGAATTTTTAATAACCTTCTGGGAAACCCATTTTCCTGGTTTTCTTCTTCATCCTCTTTAGACGCTGAAATGAATGATAGATACTGCCCATGGAATCAAGACATCCCCCACTCCTTCTGGCCTTGACACTCCCAGGTCCAGGAGAAACTGACAGTTTGTATTGGGAATGCCATCACTACAACTGCTAATGAGCAGCTGACTGCAGCTTTGGCAAGAATCATTCCTTCCTCTTGAAAAGCACAAATCCAGAGGCTCTTTAAGAGTTAAAGTGAAACGGCTTAGGAAACATTTTGTAAAATCAAACTCGATTATCTTAGAAATTTTTTTTTTTTTTTTGAGGGCTGTTACTGACCCTCATATGTGGGACCCGAACCGGGGCCGCTGGCATCCCAAGCCAGCTCTTAACCACCGCGCCACTTGGCCGACCATCAAATTTGGTTATCTTAAAGTAATTTTCACCTTAGTACCTCACGTAGCCTAAGCTCATAATCCTGGCCCACTCACCATGATTGATTTGGATCTTTGCGAATTGAATTATCAATCAAAATAAATTCCATAACTATGCTTTATCTTATGAAATCTCTGAGCTCTAAGAAATTGCATTTTAATTTGCAGCCCATTAATTAATTTATTATTTACTATGCCCCTCCTTCAACCCCCACCCTTAAATTGTATACTCTCCTTAAAGAAAAATGCAGTACTTCTTCCATCTTTACAACATAAGACAATCCTCATCAAAGAAGTGTTTATAAATGCTACATGAAATGATGAAATTATTATTTAGCCTGTTTCTTAGTGACAATTACTGTGTTATCCTAAGAGGCATTCAATTATTTGTTGAATGAGTGACATTCTAATATATTAATAAAATATCACAGACTATTACCTCTTCCAAAAATTTCAGTCTCATTCCTACCTGCAAATAGAGTATAACTGTTTCTACTACTTTTTTTTTCCTTTAGAAGTTCTAGTTACAACAACCAACTCTAATATACCAAAAAAACAACTCCAGTATGAGACACAGCAATGTCCTAATAAAACATGTAATAAACAATACCACAACACACACAAAATCCAGTTTGCTTTCAAACGTCCTGAAATGTGACACTGAGCAGTCCTTCCTGGGACCACACAGAGCTGTGTCTGTACACTGCATATAATATTTGTATTTAGGGAAGGATAAAAATTCCCTTTCTGTAGTTCACTGTGGAACTGGAGGTGCCTATCCAAAGTCTACTGTCTTAGAGCCACCACAGCTGCCATGGAAATGAAGGTTTAGAAAACATGAAAACAATGCATGATCCCAGCTGATAGGCCCGCTCTTTGAAAAAACCACATGATGGAAGAGAGTTACAAAGAGTCTTGACATTGTATGATGATGTCAGGAAAAAAAGAAAGTCACATTAGCATGTGATTATGTTGACAATCAAGCAGAGTGACCTAGCACCTACTTTTGATTAGAGATTAGATGGTGGAATTGGCAGACTCAAGATGAATTACGGAGTGGTACATTAGACTGGCACCACAAATGAGCAAAAGCTAACATGAATTTCCCTTTGGAGCCTACTTAGGGAGTCCGAATATTTCTGAAGCCGAAAAACAAAACTCAAATATACTACCTAGCACAGCTTCTTTACTATGATAACCTATTTTCTTATAAGAGGAAGCATTAGAGTTCCCAAGAATAGATACCTGATGAAATAACACAACTTAATGACAAATACGAGACAGGATTTGGAAGATTAGTATTTAATTCTCCTTACTTTGTTTGGGAGGATTTTTGTTGTTGTTTGTTTGTTTGTTTTGTTTTTTAAGATACTTCCTAAACTGTAAGGCACTATTATACTTACTTACGAATCACTTATTTTAGTTGCATACAAGTCAAACATTAAAATGCATCCACAAATGTCAGTTCCCATTCCTAGCTGTACATTACTCACCTGGGGAGAGTTTTCATAATAGGGATCCCTCTAATCATATTGAATGAGAAATTCTAGGGGTGGGGGTCAGAAATGGATGTTTCTGAAATATATACCTGGACATCTCGGGGGAAGAGACAGAGACTTCAGCGCTTGGATCTATGCATTTGTTCAGAACATCGTATCAACACATTTCTGCCTCCTCTAAAGCCAGGGACTTTTTCCCTAGCCCATGTTTCCACCTTGGAATACACTCTCCTCCATCCTCACTTCCTGATCTTATAATATTTAAGATGATGATGCTTCCTTCCAAGCACTGGCAAGATCCTGGCTCCTGTGGGTTTCTGAGCAACACAGGGTCTGAGCGATCTGAGACTTTGCTGGGTTTCTGCCCCGGGGAAAGTTCCTTTCTCTCCTGCCAGTACTCTACAGGAAGAATGATAAGGAAGTTTCAGTGGCATGCAATCTGCTTATCAAGTTTATCTGTGATCCCTCTGTTATTTGCATCAATTTAGCTTCCTATGTTGGATTGTCTGCCCTTAGCTTAACCAAGTGGCCCGAAAAAATAATAGGACTTTTGTCAATGTGATTGGTGAGAGACAATTCTTTGTTTCTCCAAGTTTCATAATGATTTTTGTTCTGGACTATCATTTTCAAGGGTGATTGTTTAGTGAGCAGGATTAGATGATAGAGATCCAATCTTTCTCTGGGCCAGAGGGCAGGTTTATTTCCTGACCAGGATAATCAATAGAACATCTCCCTTCAGGCAAAGGCTGGGAAGGTTCAACTCTTTTCTGTGATGCAAGCCCGCTGGGAGGGTAACATCCACCTTCTCCACCTCATGCTGGTGGGACTTGGGGTCAAGGAGACCCGATGGGAGCACGAAGCCCATGTTTCCTGCTGGGCCATGTGTATTACAGTTATTTACTTTTGAGCCAGGAGCCTCGGTGCCACTGCCCATGGAATGGTGACAGAATGCCTTGTTAAAGCAATGGGGAAAAATCACAGACCATTCACACTTCTTAAGAGTGCTTAGTAAGTCCCTGACCTCTAATAGATACTATGTCACTAAGTCCCAGTTGTACCACTTACTAGCTGTAGGGCTTACTAGCTATACCACATACTAGCTACGTCATGAGCAATGGTACTTACTAGTTGCATCACTTACTAGCTCTGCAAACTTGCTAGTAACAATAGCAGTAATAACACTAATAATAAACATAGTCACAATGATAACAGTATTAAGAGCTAATAGTGGTTCCTTGTATTCTAGATACTGTATGAAGTGTATTATAAAACAGCGCCTTCAATCACAGATGCCATATAAAAACAGAAACATCAATGGCTATCACAACTTTATCCTTCAGAATTATTGTGAAGATCAAAAGGAAATATTGATAGCAGAGCACACGGGGAGCTGTAAACATAAATCCGAAAGTAAATCTACTCTTTTCCTGTATTCACCTGGATCTCACGCCGGGCCCTTCTATCTCTGGCTTTCCCCGTGCTGTGTCGTCTGTCTGAAATGCTTTTCCTGTTCTTCTGCAGCCTCCTCTCTGCCCTTCATGATTCGGCTCAAACAATGATGATAAGGGGAACAGATTTTTCCCTCTAAACGTGTTTCCTTCTTGAGCCAAACTCTAACTTCTTTTGGCTTCTTGGGTAAGGGAAAGTGTTCACCCTTCCTTCCAACCCCAATTCTCACTTATGTTCTTAGGAGGCAGAGTGACAACTTCTGTTGTAAGAGGAAAAGTGCTATTATTGCACCTCCATTTTTCTCTTCCAGGATCTCTCTGAAACCAGCTGCGTGGAACACACACAGTGAGCCATTGAGCGAACTCTGCTCCAGCCTGGGAGACAGAGCTGGCAGGGGTCTGGCCCCTCTGCTGAAGACCAGGGGGCTAATTAGTTCATTTGGGCTGGCCAGTGGGGCCCGGGGACTGGGAGAAACACATGCCAGCCCCTAGTCCTAGTCACATGCTCCCATCCAGCATTGCTGGAATGAAGGTGACTAATTTATCACTATTTCACACCAATACTCATTTCTCAATTGGTTTGGAAGTCAAAGAGGAGAAAGGAGTGAATAATAGTCTTGTCCTGAAAAGTTCCACCCAGCCTCCCCTACCTCCATCTGCAATATTATTAGAGAATAATGAAGGCACTAGTCTTCCTGTTTACCTGCCTGTTTTTAGTGTTTTGTGTTTTTTTTTGTACAACTGAGCTTGGGGTGGAGCCGACTGGCATCCATAGTCTCAGTGTCTAGCAGTATTCGGTACATAGTACACAGCACTGTGTATTGAGTATTTTGTGTTGCGCATGTACTAGGTACTCAGTACATGAGAGAATGTAAGTCCCAGAGATTCTTTTAGCACCCCCTTAGTTTATCATTGCAGTAGCAACATCATTCCAGGGAAGGTATGATGCCTGCCAGATAGGTTTGCACCAAAAACAGAGCAGACAATCACACTTCACAGGAGAGACTCAATGTCTCTGTATTTCCTTTCCACAGATAGCAAGTCATCAGTATGAGATTTCAGAATGTCAATCATTGGCTTCCAAGCCATGCCATCATATCCTAAAGAAAACCAATTTCTCACCAATGATGTTTTATTTTATGAGATCAAAGGATTTCTTAGCCATAAAAAAACTGGATGGCAACAAGGAACAATTCTTCTGTCTTCAAGAATATCATTACCGGGCCAGCCGAGTGGCACATTGGTTAAGAGCTGGTTTTGGGATGCCAGCCGCCCCGGTTTGGATCCCACATATGAGGGCCAGTGACACTGCTGGCTCCACAGCTAACAACAGCTCCACCTGGAGCTGGGCTGTGCGAGCCCCGGCGATGGTGTAGGCTGCAGCCCCTGCTGCAGTGGGCTGCCATAGGCTACAGTGAGTGGCCAGCAGCCAGTGTGAGTGGCTGGCAGCCAGTGTGAGCTGCCAAAAACTGCGGTGAGCAACATCCAGAGGCCGGTGACCGATCTGCCTCATCCGGGAAGAGCGCAATGACAATACCAACATGGGCCAGTGAAGCAACGTCCTCCGCAACTGGACTGAAGAACAAGAAGACAGCAACTTGTCTGCCCTTCCCCGATTCCCCAACGCTGTTCCTGTCCCCCAATTCCCCAATAAAATCTTTAAAAAAAAAAAAAAAAAAGAATATCATTACCCACCAAAACCCTGAAGAGATAGTCAAAGGAGGGCACACCTCGAGATGTCCCTGACAAATCATGGTGATTATATGTTCTGCCCTTCTGTCTCCTTCCTTCTAAAACTAAAGCTATATTCTTAATATGTTACTGAAAACACAGCAATGGGGTCTGGTGCTCAGAGTATCACACTAAGCTAATTTCTTAAGAATGACTTATCCCGGCTGGCCGAGTGGCGCAGTGGTTAAGCGCTGGCTTGGGATGCCAGCGACCCCGGTTCGGTCCCACATATGAGGGCCAGTGACACTGCCCTCAAAAAAACAAACAAACAAACAAAACAAAACAAAACACAAAAAAGAATGACTTATCCCATGTACAACTTTTTCAGGAGTCGATACTGGCAATTACCTTCAATTGGTCTGTTGAGAAATGGTTTCAAAAATTCAGGTTAACATCAGTTACTTGTACTGTGTGTCCATAGAAGGGGTGTCACGTAGGAGAGAAAGTAAGTTAAGTGTATGGGTTCTGTGAGCTGAAAGCCCTGGGTTTGAATGACCTAGAGCGCACGACTTCCTCTCAGGAAACCATGGGCGTAGTAATAATAGTATTTCCTATCGAGGACTATTAAAGTCAACAGAGACGTTGAGAAAAATGACTGGCCCCCCAGAAAGTTGTCAACAGATATTATAAATTATACTGCAGGTCTTAAGTGAAGACATCTCATTGCGATTCTGGTGGTTTTTACATACGCTCCTATAGAGGCAAATTTTAAATAACATCTCATCTGGCAAAAATACATTCGATGAAGTGCACAGAAGAGAAACCAAGGGCTTTTTGAAAATGTTTACAGACAAACAGTCCCTCAAAATACATTTTCCTGAACCCACATGGATGTACAGCGAAACTGCAATATCCAAGCTCATGCCTTCTCAAATAGTGGTGCTGGAACATTCCCATGGATTCTAGAAAGTGTGACTTACTTCGAGCACTGTAATTTGAAGAGCAATTAGCTCCTAACCTTGTTGATCAGCTGCTATTGAGTGTTGAAAGTGGGCGTGGAAAAAGAGGGAAAAAAAATCTTTTCTCAAAGGCTTGAAAAAAAAAAATCCTGACACATGGAGACTAGCACACTTGTTATTTCACCAGATTTCTCCACACCTGCATGCATATAACACATCATTTTAAAAATTCACTAACAACATTTGAAATTGGATTCATTTTAACTTGGAAAAAAAATATACCAAGAAAACTGCTAGTTACCAAAGGCCAAAAAGGAAGGCTTTTCCATACAAGGAACAATTTCTGGAGTTCTGTGAAAAGCTAATTTTGTTCCCCTTCTTCTTCCTTTATTTATATTACAGATATTTTGTAAGTTCCATAAGACTCCATCCCACACGAAACGGTGAAACTAAGCATCACGGAAGACTGAATTTCCTCAGTATTTTACAGTTACTGAAACACCTGTGCTAAATACTTTGCTGTGTGTCAGCTGTGAAAACTCAGTGTTCAATAGCCCTCCAAATTCCTCCGTCAGTCCCTGTGATGGGAGGAGATTCTGGGCGCCTCACAATGGGTTATTGTTAAACACTTCGAAGAATAGTGGTTCAAAAGCTTCATAATGGATTAAAAAAAAATAAAAATAAAAAAAGGTACCAGCACATTTCACCTACACTCCTTACAGACACCCGCTTCCGCCTCTTCTGAGATGCCGCCTTATCTGGAAATTAATTAAGCAGAAACTAGATGGGCACAAATACCATAACATTCTGAAGCTTAATTAGCAAATGCTTTTTAACTTCACAACAGGTCTTGGCCTCGTTGGTTACTTTGTTTCTTGAGAGAGGAGAAAGCCAAGCGGTATTATTCTTTGCTTCTTTTCAGAGAGGAAACAAGCGTGGAAATTTAAAAATAGATCAAGGGATGCTCAGAGGGCAGCTCCCTAGCAACCCAGCTGTATTGCTGCTATGCTAACCTGAGTGGCCCGCATTTTGTCAGGTATGTAGGCAAGGCAAGCCACGCCCACTGATAGGAAAGGCATGGAGGGAGCCTTAAGGAGGACAGCCAGGCAGGGGACTCACATAGGTGCCAGAGAGAACCACAGATATTCTTCCAAGTGGCCCTCAGTCTGATCAATGGAAAGGCCCACTGACTACCCAACCAGCTTCCCACCTGAAGCCTCCAGCCCCTCCCCCAGGGTCAAGCGGAGAGGCTTGGAAGTGGGAAGCTCTTGGCCATCAAAGACCCACAGGAAATCATTCCTGAAGTGTTTGCTCTCTGAGAGTCAACATGATGGCTCTGCCTTTTCTTTATCAAATAAGAAAGGGAAAAAAATGAAAAGATGGAATGTTGATTGGTAATCTTTGTGCCTGATGCCACGAAGCTTGTTTTTGAGGCTCTGATGTGAAGGGGGAAAAAAAATATTCCAGCTTGTCATATAGCTGCAGCATACAGGCACCCTGCTATGCACTGTGAAAATATCACAGGAAAATATGACATCAAATTGTCTGCATATGATGATAGCATTTCTTATTAAAATGAAAAGACGAAATATATAGAGACTAACAATGCATTTCCTTTTCTCACTCAGGTTTCACACATGGAAAGTCACCTGGATGTTCAAGATGTTAAAACACGTCCTTGTGTCAAAACTGGAATAATTAAGTATTAAATGCCAGTCTGTCAGCCAGATATGTCCCCCTCTGCCTTTTATTCCCCCTCTGCTTGCATATTCAAGATGCCTTTTTTAATATATTTTTTTCAAGATGCCTTTTGAAGGAAAATGTCAAATAAACTACATTTATTCAAAATATCTGTTCTGTCCTTCCTTCCTTCCTTCCTTCCTTCCTTCCTTCCTTCCTTTCTTCCTTCCTTCCTTCCTTCCTTCCTTCCTTCCTTCCTTCCTTCCTTTCTTCCTTCCTTCCTTCCTTCCTTCTTTCCTTCCCTCCCTCCCTCCAGAAAGCAGTCTCAAATGTTTGGCTACTCACTACTTTTTATACAAATGTTTTTCTTTGAGTTTTGTTTTTTTTTAATAATGAAATATATGGCAACAGAAAAAAAGGTCAATATAATGAACATTCATGTTTCTCTTACTAAGCTTAAGGAATAAAACCTTACAAATGCTGTTAAAGAGCATATTTTTACCATTCAACTATATTTCTTTTCCACACACTGAGAAGTAACCATGCCCCACAATTTGGTTCATACCCTTTCCAAGCTCTTCCATATACCATCACTATATATGCACCTATCTGTAAACAATTTTGTTTTTTATGTTTCAAACTTTTTATGTGCTGTTATATTGTGCAACTTCTTGCTTTTTAAAAAAAATTCTACAACTTACTGAAAAAAAAAACAAAAAACCAAACCTCAGAATTGTGTTTGGAGATATATCCAGGTTACTACTTTTGTTTTCATTTCATATTCTGTCTACTTGAATAAATATAATACAATTTAATTATACACTCTTTTCAACTGAGTCCCTGTTTCCATTTTTGGTACAATTATAAGCAATGCTGTTATAATACATGAGTGTAGCTATCTTGGTACACGTGTACAGATAAATTATTATCTACTTGGGATAACTATGGCCAACGTATATGTTGCCACCTCCCCACATTTTCTATGATGACCTCCGTTGCTTTTTAAAATAATTTAAATGTATTGTACTCTGATTTATTTATTTATTTATTTATTTATTTATTTATTTATTTTTTGAGGGCAGTGTCCCTGGCCCTCATATGTGGGACCTGAATCGGGGCCACTGGCTTCCCAAGCCAGCGCTCAACCACTGTGCCACTCGGCCGGCCCTAAATGTATTGTACTCTTATTAGTTACAACCATTGCACTCTGTTTTTTTTTTGTTTTTTTTTTGAGGGCAGTGTCCCTGGCCCTCATATGTGGGACCCGAACCGGGGCCGCCGGCTTCCAAGGCCAGCGCTTAACCACCACGCCACTCGGCCAGCCACATTGCACTCTGTTTTATAAAATACACCTCACTGTAGTCTGAAGGAGGTCATTTTATTTCCATTTTACAGAGAAGGAAACTGGGATTCAGAAGCTAGAAATAACTGGCAAGCATAGAGCAGGCCTGCTGATCAAATATAGATCTGACTCCAAACAGTCTGCTCTAAACCACCAGCGGCTCCTGCTGCCCACAGACAGAAAACTCACCCCAATGGTTTCCCAATTTTTTGAAATTGAGCACCCTTCTCAATGGACATTTGTTGATAATGAATCCATTATCCTTATTTAAATGCACATCATATTTAACAGTCTACCAATGAACTTATATGATGAAAAAATTTAAAAGAACAAGGTAAGCATAAAATGTTATTTTATATTGTTTAATTTATTGATGGTCCCAAACATTGTGTCCTTTCTAAAATACATTCATAACAGTTATCATTATCTATGCTGCAGATAGCATTATTGACAGATATTTCATTGCTTTTGTATTTGATTAGAAGTTTAAGAATATCATCATCATCATTTTAAGTATGTTTTTAATGAGGGCAAAGTGATGAATATTCAGAATATTCACTTTGTGTTACACTGTGTCACAGGTCTGGGTCCAAGTTCAGGTTTTCTTTTTTTTTTTTTAATATGCATTTTTCAATCACTGTCATTGACAAAAAGGAAACCTCCCAAATCACTGACTATGCTCAGTAAATCATAACATTCATTTTTTAATCACACCCACCAACTATATGAGGGTATTTTTTGCTTAAATGTATAGCCCGTAAATTTCCCTCTTTTTAAATGTCATTCAGCTATTCTGGAAAGCTATCAAAAGTGTTACTTTCATTGTAATGTAAAAGATTAGTTCAAAACCTAACTAAAAAATATTTAGAGTGTTTTAAAATGGGTTTGAAGGCACCATTTCTAAATGTTTTAAGTGCTCAAACATGAGTTGTTGTTTTTTTACTGTGACACACATTGTTTTCAGCAGCAATGTAAACCTTGTCAAACATGATATTTCAAAATGCATTCCCAGAGCATGAGTTTTTACAAATATGTACTGCTTTCACACCCAGTGTGAATATATCACAGAAAAGATTGTTTAAGTATGCCTTTTAAATATATGTATATATAATACACATATTATATATTGGGTTGTCGGAAAAGTCATGACATATTTTTTCTATGTTTTTAGTTGCAAAAATGCATGATGACTTTTCCGACAACCCAAAATATATGTGTGTGTGTGTGTGTGTGTGTGTGTGTGTGTGTATATATATATATATATATATATATATAGAGAGAGAGAGAGAGAGAGAGAGAGAGAGAGAAAATATAATATTTTCTATATAGCACACTAATACATAACTCATCTGTAAATTCAACAACACTTTTAAGACTTTGCCAAGAGAAAAGCTGAGAATCTCTGAGACAAAAGTCTTTTTAATCAATCTACATTTCATTACATACAGTATAGCAGTATAAAGACACTGCTATATTTTAATTGTCTTGTTTTATAAAATGAGCCACATTGTTGATAAGCTGTATTCATATGAGCATTTCTAATTTATAGCTGGATGAGGTGGCAAATACATTTCATGTCTGGTACCTTTTCCATAAAATTAACCCTGGGATTTTTTTATTCTAATCAATGAATCTGTATCATCAAAAATTTCACTTACTGGGCCGGCTGAGTGGCGTGGTGGTTAAGCGCTGGCTTGGGAAGCCAGCGGCCCTGGTTTGGGTCCCACAGATGAGGGCCAGTAACACTGCTCTCAAAAAAAGAAAAAAAATTTTTAAAAAAATTAAAAAAAATTCCACTTACTGATATAATCTCACTCTTTTCCATAAAACATAGTTTGTATTAGAGAAGCCATTAAATAACTTCCTGGGAGCATCTTTCCTTAGTGGCTCAAAAAAAGGTTACTATGTAATACATTATTGAATAAATTAAGCAAATATCATAAATTGGACAAATTACAATTTATCTGTACATTTATTAAACTGTATAGATGAGATCCACATTTCATAATTCAAAATGATGGTTGTTTCTCTAAATATTTACTAACATTTTTATGCATCATTTTATAGCATTTATTAACAAATGTAAATATTTTAGTTTACACTATATATATTTCTTTGTATGTTATTTCAGCTCTTTTTGCAGTAGCAGGAAGAACAAGCATGTGACTTTTTATTTCTTGCTAATAAGAAATCTCCAAATAAGTTTCTAAATATTAATCATTAGGTATATTAAAACTTAGGTTATTGGAATGAGTAATATATGCTTTTGAATATCCCTGAAACAACTCTCAGGCTTGCCTTCAAGTTCTAGATGGTTAGTTTTCAAATGTCTTGTTAATTGTGATGGCTTCATTTTAGCTAATATCTCAAGACACAGCACACACCTAAGAGTAAAGATGATCCTTAACGAGAGTATATAAATCCTTACATCAGATATCCTTTTTCAGAAATCAAATTTGTGGACATCAACTTTTCAGTCAAATGGGGTTAGGTAATCATCATCTGTTTGTTTGTTTGTTTTACCAGTTTTGTGGTTTCTGAAGATTTCATTTTAGCACTAGAAATGTCAGGGTTTTTTTTTTTTTTTTTATCATTTTCAATTGCTCATTTATGCTTCCATTATGAGTATTTTATCATCTCCAATCTGGTTTCTTTGCAAGAACCTATTGAAGCTATATGTCCATCTTAGTTTAGTTAAAAGTTGATAATATATTCTGCTAATACATTTAACAAAGCATATGTTAATTTCAGTGTGTCTTTGTTCAATGAAGACAAAGGTATGAGGGGGTCTCAGTCAATATTCCATCCTATGGATTTCTCACTTGTCTCCAAGGATATTTCAGATTAATTTGTATATAAAATGTGATTAAAGTTAATCTTATCCTCTACAATCACAGAAATAGTAAATGCAAATATAATTTTTAACATTTTTTTCCTACCTTGGGGTACATGCAGCCACATTTATATGTTGATTGTATTAAATTCCATATCTAGTTTAAGGGGCTCAAATCCAAATTGAAGTGCATTCACACAGTCAACAAGTGTTTATTCAGTCCTTACTAGATGCCAGGCACAATGATAATCATTAGGCACATTAAGAACAAAACAGAAAAGGACTCATGTTCATGGAATTTATCATCCAAGGGATGAAAATACATCCAAATACATATATATAGTTACAAATTGTGATTAGTGACCAAACGGAAATGAACAAGAAGAGGAGTAGAGATATAATTTAGATGATGAGATCGAAGAAAGTCTTTGAAGGGACTTGCAAGATGAGAAGATGGCATTGTCAAGAGTTGGAAGAACAGGAAATCATTCAATGGCTAGTGTATTTGGATCACAGTGCAGAAGGGAAAGAGCTAGTACCAATCTCTAAAAATACACCTTTCGGTGCAGCGAGGCATTGGAACATTGGAACTTCTGGGAGCCAATGGCAGGATCCTCCAAGGACAGCAGAGGTGGCACTGCAGTGAGAGCAGTGGAGACCCTCTTGCAGTTCCATGGAAAGAAATAAGAAAGGACAATGAAACCTAGATACCAGGTACCTGCTGCAAAAACTGTTTCAGGTGCCCTGGAAGGAAAGCCTGGGAATTTCTAAAACACTTGGAGTAGCTTTGGTTTCTGATTAGGACAGTCTAATGAAGTTGCAAAAGTAGGGAGAGATAAATAAAAAAAACCCAAAACGTTAAATGAAAGGTTAGGGGCAACAGCTGTTTCCTATTTATTTACAATACAACAGACATTGGCCTTGATGTTGGACCCATTTAGGTTTAAGTGCCAGCTCTACCACTTACTACCTGGATTGTCCTGAGTAAATGACCTCATCTCTCAGTGTCACTTTAATGTAGCTATAAATATAAATCAAGATAGTATTTGTTGTGTGGTAAAAGTGTCATTAACTAATGCATATATACAGTTTAACACAATGCTTGGCACACAAAAGGACCTGGTGAATTTTACCTATTAGTATTACTATTTCATAGGTAACATGAATTTTTTTTTTTTTTTTGTCACTTGGAAACCTGAGCGATAGCAAAACTCTAAGTGAAGGAATCTATTCTTTCAGCATTAGCAATCTGATTCTGCTAGTAAGAAGACATTGTTTCACAGACTGAGTCATTCCTTTTGAAAATAGAATATTGTTATCAAAGAACAAAGAGTACCAAGTTGCTGGGGGAAATAAAGAACACCCACAGTTACCATTTACAGTTTGTTAAAGGAACTACTGCTCTCATTTACTCATACATTAATAAATGGTTAATTAAATTCCTCTTTCATATGGTGATGCTATATACCGTTGACTTTTTCCAGCTCTATGAACAATAATGTTAAAACAATGTATTTCAAAGACAATAAAGAGGCATCAGATGGACACGAGGATATAAATGAGCATTTGCACATGTGAATGAACTTTAGAGGAATGGGACTGCCCTTATCTCAGAATGTTTCTCTCTTGCCAACTACCAAGCCTGAAATTCTACCAGTGAATTTCATCCTTTCAACTCTCCTGTTCTTCAATAGTTTCCTATCATAAGAGATGTAATAAAGTTTTTGGAAGTCAAAACTTTAATAAGAAATCACTTATCTTTTTTTTGTATTATTTGTATTATTATTATTAGTTACAGATGCACAAAACTATGCAATAGTTATCTTTTTCACCCCTTACAAAGTGACTACCCCTCCTCCCTCCCCTGCCCCCCCACCCCCGATATCATACATATCTATTACAATTCCATTGATTCCATCCCCACACTATATTCCACATCCCATGACTATATATGCGTTTAATTATAGTCAACATCTAATATTATACAGTGGCAGCTTCAGATGTACAGTGCAGTTGTCAGGCCACTACACCGTCCATGAAGTGGTCTCTCTGACAAGACATGAATCCATCTGGTCCCCTAAAAAAATATTTACAACCTTATTGATTACATTCCCTAAACTGTCTCTTCTGTCTCTATGGTAGTATTATATGTGGCCTCGTCCCTTCCCCTTCTCCCCCATGCCCACCCTCATCCCATTTAGCCCTCATCAGTTTTTTCTTTGTGTCTCTAAGACTATTTCTGTTTGTTTTGTTCATTTATTCAGTTCTTTATATTCCATATATAAGTGAGATCATATGGTATTTGTCTTTCTCTGACTGACTTCTTTCACTTAGCATAATATTCTCTCGATTTGCCTTAAAAAAAGACAATATTTCTTATACAAATGGGAGAGAAAAGCAAAGAGATGCCAGGATAGGCAAGCGATATTACAAGAAACATATTTCCAGTCGTATCCACCTTTCCACTTAGGAAAACGCCTTATATGCTGGATACCCCAAACCCATCGCTTCAGTTTCTTCTTAAGAAGAAAGAACTCTTACCTAAATCACCGATTAAAATGGATCATGGTCCCCAGAGGCCTAAAAGTACTGTGTATTCCCTGGGGTCAAGCTACTTAACATGTTATTGGACATGTATCCATGTAGAATTTAAGTATTATAGACCAGTTTTACAGAGCCATTTTGGGGCAGGAATTGGCATGGGTTTATATTCTGAGACTCTATCTCGATGAACAGGGTATTGCCCCACCCTCACACCTCCTCTTTGATTTTGTTTTCGATTTTGTTGTTTTCTGTTTTGTTTGGTTTTGTTTTTTAACAAGGTAGATAGTATATTAGAGTTTTGTTTAAAAGTAACATTTGTCACTTCACAAAAAAATGATGAGCCACAACCCTAACATTAAGAGGGCAGAAATCCCCCTTTTTTTCTTCCATTGTTTTCTCTATTTCCACACACTAGGCAATCCTGTGCTAAGAAGCAATAGTGGCAGAAGTGGGAGCCTGCAGGAGCCAAAAGCCTCCCTCTCTATTTGGTGGGGCTCTGCTTCTAAGAGAGTGGGGAGAACATTATAGGATTTTTTTAGTTTTATTTTTTTCTCTGTATCTCTACCATTTTGCAACTTGACCCTGGATGCAGACATATTCAAAGCAGTCAGGAGTAGAGTTGGGTGCTGGGTTACCAAAGCCCCAGCCTTTGGGATGAAGAACTGAAGAGGGCATTTCAGGGAAATTGAACATTGCCGGGAGCCGACATCAGACAAGGCCACATTGCCCTGCTCAACACTGGATATTAGGAGTGCTGCCTTATGGTTGGTCATGTAATATCTCCTGCCTCTATGAACCCATGTGCCTCTCCTATAGGAGACAATATATTCACTGCATTTGTGACAAGTTCTTGTGGTGCCCTGATGATAGCTGGTTGTGTAAGCCAGAGACGGTGCAAGATTTCCTAAAGAGAAGGAAACTCCCTAAAACAGGCTACAACCCGAGGGGACCCCTGAACTGAGATATTGGGGACTCAAACCCCTTGGAAACTGAGGCACAGACCTCTGATAACATAGGCCAAGAAGCCTGCCTGTGGCCTAAGGGCCTTGCTGTGAATAGTCTCCTTGAAGATTAAAGGTCTTCAGGCCAGGAGAGTTCTGGTAAGAGGCAGCTCCTCCCTGACCATAGGGTATGTTAATTAACAAGTTTGTTTAAATTCTTTAACAGATACTGAAGCTTTGACTGAGAAACAGATGTAGCCCTCCTAGGACAAAAGATGTTAAGTATTATATTTACATAGGAATAGATGGTTTTACCCTAAGCACAGCCACTCCTAGTCCTTTTAGTATAGCCCTGTGAGTCTAGCTGCTGGAATTTGGGATAATGGCTAGGTAGTCATGGCAACCACTCTTTAGGCGACAGTAGAGATAAGTAAAGACTGAGTAAATCCTGGGAACTAGAAACCACCAAACTCAAGTGATTGAGGCAATGGTCAGGTATCCCTATAAAATGAACATGCTCTGGCAATAAAGTGTGACACTTTTTTCCTTTTCTCTTTAACTCCCAGTGTCTCCACTGTCTCCCTTATTTTCCTCCCTCGCTGATGCCATCTCCACCTGAGGGAAACCCTGGTCAGTGGCGGCTGGTCCCCCGCAGAAAATACTGGGGTGATTGTAAACAAGTTTGAGATAGTAACCACGTAAACTTCTTTACAAACTGCTGGACTAATGCATGCATAGATCTGATTCTAATAAGCACAATAAATAATTTCAGAGCTGAACTAATGTTATCGGCCAACTGAGCAGCACCAACCCCCACCACTGAAAACCTTTCAAGTTTTCTTTCCTATAGAAATGTTAAGTATAAAAATGTTGAGTCTCCTCCCTAGTTCTTTAGTTTCTTAGCTCTTGGGCTTTGATTGCTCTTCTAACCAGTTTGTGAATCTTGGACTGAAGATCCCCCTTGCTTCTTAATTGCTTTGTAAATTAGTTCCTGAATCTGAAACAATATAAGTCTCCTACCTCTGCTTCAGATAACTAGTTGAAAGCCTGAGACTTCCTAATATCCCCCAGGCCAGGAAGCTAAATGTCAAACCCATTCTGTGTCCAGACAACTGACGCCACCTGAGTGATGGACTGAATAGCTACAAGTTTCATAAGAACTAACAGATTTATATTTTTGTCCTCATTCAGGAGCCTTGAGGATACAGGGGATACCCCAACAAGCAAAGAAGCCAACGCGGTCTTCCAGGTGGAGCTTGAGACCCCTTCCTCTCATCTGAGATCAGCTAGGGCGAGAGTTCCATGAACCCCAATAGGCAGGGGCAGCTCTACACCCCTGCCCAGCAGGAAGCAGATACAGAAGACGAGACCTCCTGTCCCTCAGCTTCCCATAGAGATTTTATGGGGATCACGTCTCTCAAGGAAAACTAGGCAGGCAGTTAGAGGCAGGCATTGGGTCTCTGCATTCCTACACCTCCCACAGAGTGTGACTGCCTGGGGCACATCCCCTCTCCACCCAAAACTCCCCTTTGTATTGTAATTACCTACCCCTGCGGGAAGAGCAAATGGGCACAAAATATCCAACTAGATCAGACCAGTCACTCACACCTACACAGTACCTCTTGTTAATCACAGGGGCCAATCAAGTGGTCCTACGCCCAGAAAGAACAACCCATTCTGGAGAAAAAGGATAAAAACCCCAAGTCCTGGGAGGGAAGCAAGGCTGCTGCGGCTGCTACTGCTACTACTGCTACTACTGCTACTACTGCTACTACTGCTACTACTGCTACTACTGCTACTACTGCTACTTCTGCTACTTCTGCTACTGCTTCTTCCCTTTAAGACTCACCTTTGCATATGCCCCCTCCACACACTTTGGTAATGGGCCCTTGGGCCATCACTCTAGTCTGGATGTACTGTCTTTTCTAATAAACTAATTATTTTACTGCTTTACTCTGGTATCTCGTTCAATTCTTTGCTCGAGTTGCCAAGACCTGGACTCGGCGCCTAGAAAGGCCCACTTTCCGACAACACTAACACAACCTAGAACCCCTGGAGCACACAGGTAGAACAAATCTGAATAACACTGCAAAGGATTGAGCACTGACGGACAGTTATTGTTTTTGAGACAACAGCCCAAAAGTGTCACATTGTAACTTGCAGCTAGAACTTGACCAGTTCAAACAAAAATGTAAATGTTCTCCTTAGGATTTGACAAGACTCAAAATCTTGTAATACTCAAAATATCTACAACTTAACCCCAAATTACCAGATATTCAATGAACCCTGAAAATCTGAACTTGTATGGGAAAAGACAATTAACAGACATTGATGCCCAGATGACAAAATTGTTGGAATTATTTGTTGAAGAGTTTAAAGCATAAAAATTATTCAACGAATAACTGCAAATATACTCGAAGCAAATGGAAAAGCAGAAAGTCTTCTCAAAAAAAAAAAAAGGTAAGATGACAAAATTGTTGGAATTATTTGTTGAAGAGTTTAAAGCATAAAAATTATTCAACGAATAACTGCAAATATACTCGATGCAAATGGAAAATCAGAAAGTCTTCTCAAAAAAAAAAGGTAATATAAAGAAGAATTAATTAGACTAATGCACTGAAAAAATACAATAAATGAAATTAAAAGCTCACTGAATGGGCTATAGCAGAATGGAGATAACAGAGGAAATCGCAAGTGAATCTGAAATAAAATAGAAATTGTCTAGTCTGAACAAAAAGAAAAGAAAAATTTGAAGGAAAGCAAACAGTTT
The DNA here is from genome assembly GCA_033961575.1 of Aselliscus stoliczkanus. NCBI lineage: Eukaryota > Metazoa > Chordata > Mammalia > Chiroptera > Hipposideridae > Aselliscus > Aselliscus stoliczkanus. The sequence continues at coordinate 10,845,930 of CM066733.1, forward strand.
TAGGGACCTGTGGGACTATAACAGAATGTCTACTACTGTGTCACAAAGAAGAGAAAGTAGTAAAAGGCACAAAAAGAAAGAAAGAAAGAAAATGAAAGAAAGGTGGAAAGAAAGACAGACAGAAGGAAAGAAAGAAAGAAAGAAAGAAAGAAAGAAAGAAAGAAAGAAAGAACAGAAAAAAGACTGAAAACTTCTTAAATTTAGTGAAAGACACAAACCTCAAGTTTAGCAAATCCCAAACAAGAAAAAGTCCAAAAAAACCCTGTCCTAAAACACAATTAAACTGCTAAAAACAAAAGAGAAAGAACAACTTTTAACAACATGTTACCTATAGGTGGCTAATGGTTTGAATGAAGGAAGGATCATGGCATTTTTAAAATATTGAAAGAAAAATATTGTCAACTCAGAATTTTATACCAGTGAACATAACTGTCAGGAATGAAGGGCAAAAGAGAGAGAAAAAAAAAAAGATAGTAATTACAATGAAAAACAAAATAAAACAAAACAAAGTCATTGCCAACAAATCTGTTCTGAAGTTAGGCAAATATAATAGAAAGGCAAATCAACTTGTATTTGATCACTTGATGATCCTCTTTCCTTCCTTCTGTTATTTTTCACCTGGTTTATAACAATAGTTTATAAATTTCTCTAGAGCTCAGTAAATACTAGTCTGATATGGTAATGAACATAAATATGCATTTGTTCCTCAAGTGGAAGTTTTTTTCTGACAACATGTCTGTATTCCTTTATTCTTATAGGGTCATGTCAGTGAATGGTCTCTTTTTATGGTACTCAGTTTTGAATTTTTTGGTATAATAATAACAACAACAACCAAAATTCTTAGAGGGCATTCTTTGAAAGGATAGAAATACATTCGGGGGGGAATATAAGGAAGATAGTATTTTCTAAGAGTGATTTTTCTTGGTTTTAATCAAAAGCAAAGCAGTATTATCGTAAGAGCCAAAGTAGATAGACTTCTCTACTCCAAATTTCACCAGAGTCCCCCAATTCCCTTCATTTTTCTGAGGTAAGAAAATCTAGAGACTCTACCTTTTGGGCTAGGCCTGATTTCCTTGCAGAGGTCCTGCTAATTTTAAGGTCTATGCACTGACTTGAATGTCTTCAGCCATGATTTTTGACAGATACAAAAATCATGAGGAAAGAGAGATCTAGAATTATCTTCATAATGTTTTAAATTTCCTGATATCTTCCAAAAGTTTAACTCACACATATTTGTCCTATGTTAAACTAAGATTTCTAGGGAGTTGAAATTCCCAACCAAAGCTAACCTTCAGCAGTAACAGTCTTCTTAATAAATCCTCCTATCTCTGGGCGACTATTCTTTTTTTAAAGCACGTGTCTGAAAATACGTTATTTTTCTCGATGCTGCTTAAGAATTTCTTCTCCATCTGCTTTTAGTCCTCCTTTAGGTTTAAAAGGAAGAGCTGCCTAAATTCAGTAGATCAATAGATAGCAGCATACAGTAATGCGTTCATTATACTGTTAAAATCTTGTTTCCTGTTAGCGTGGTTCACCTGTGCTTTCATGTTGGCTTTGGGGACATTTTAGAGCTAATCTTTCTCTGAAATGTTTTACTTGTTGAGGATTTTGCATCGATGAAGGTACAAGGAAGTGACTTGATCATTTTACCACAAAAGCTCCAAGAGCTGTCACTCCTGTTCTCACCCATGCAGCAGGCTTATCAATAGGTAAATATTCCCTTGCATATTAAGCACTTAATCAAAACCCTGTTTCAGCACAGACTTTTCAGCCAAATGGGGCAATGAGACATGAACTTGGGAATAGATGCTGAGATTACCTTGCTTTCTAGCAAAATTGAAGAGTTGGCTGTTTTACTTTAGAAAGGTTTGCAATGATCAAGACCTTTTGGAGTGATTTAAACTGTTTATTAAAATCCCGCTGATGAGAGCTACTTCTAGCCTTTCTCAAGAAGCAGCCTGACAAAACGGGCTGCCCTCTCAATGACTTGTCAGGGAGGGGGATCCACAAAGGACCAAGCCACTGTGAGCAGGAGGCCAGCTGGGAGGAGGGCTGCTGGGGCTGGGCTGCTCAGCAGCCCCCAAAGGCAACGGAGTCTTTTTAGCCTTATTCAGATCAAGTGGGGAATTAGAAACACATTAATGCCCTCCAGTTAAATACTTGCCAAGATAACAGATGGCTGATACCACTCAGCAACCTTGACCTTGCAGTCACCTGTCCTGTCAATCAGGCACAGGATCTCTTCTCTGGGGAAAATACTGTCTTCTATGCAACACGGCATGTTCAACCATCTTTTCAGCTTTCATAAAACACATAGTCCATGCAGCAAATATGGGCACGGTGTCTTCTCTATGGCGCTGAAGGCCTGACATGCTACATCAATTCCCTGAAGTCCTCAACTGCTACCACATCAACAGTGGACAGAAAATGGGACATAGCTGAGCCAGAATCAACAGACATATTCAACACCTGAAATCAAAAAGTTCAATTTGGAGGCTGACAGAACACCTGAGTGTCATATACCACACAGGTGAGTGCCTCCCTAAATCACAGGAGATAGCTATTGTCTACAGCTTCAACGTATGTTATGAACCAATGTGTTCAGATGGATCCACAAGGTGTGAAAATCCTACAAATATTTCAGGGAGCATTTACCACTGGGTGTAAAAGAGAGACTGCCCTTACTGATGTTAAAACTCCACAAGTCCAGATGCTAACATAAAGAGGTATCTAAATAGACACACAGATGCCCACATGCAGAGCGCAGCCATAAAGCGCTGGCAAGAGATCAGTAGGGACCTAGTGTGGCTGCTTCTGCAATGAAAAGACATTCTTCCTGAGCTAAGCTATACCCCTGTGAGGTGTGTAGCTGGAAATTTCCCAGGCTAAGGGATAGTATCACAAAGTTTCACTGACTTGGAAACAAGACATCAGTGTTCCCGTGCCTTCTCTGGATCTCACTATCCTGGCTACTATCATGGGAAGCTATTTAGCCTTGGGAGCAAGCACCCCGGATCTTGATCCAAGATGAGCCTGGGCTTGAGCCCCAGTGCTGCCACTTACCACCCACATGGCCTTGAGGTTATTATATAAACTCTCTACCTCAGTTTCTTCACCAAATATGGATAGTAATATTTTTCCACGATATACCGCTGTGATCGTTACAAGCACTAAAGTAGGTTAAGCCCTTAGTACAGTGGCTGACACACACCAAGACTCTTTAACTGTAAGTTATTATTAATAAATGTTTGTCATTACTATTAATAGTTCAGTAAATATTGGGAAAATGACTTATGCACTTTGAGCCTATTTTCTCATTTGTTGAAAGGGAAATTGGAATAGATTATGCTGATAAAAACGCTTCCAGCTCTAGCATTCCACAGATTTGTAACTCCAATTTATTGCTGGTAAATATAGATGCCTCCTACAGACATGTAATAGGATACTAATGCATTTTCAGAGCGTAAAACTGTTTAAGTTGGCATTTCATTTCATAAAAGGTCCAAGGCAACGCCTCATTAAATCCTTACAACTCTGTGAGCCCTGAAGAGGTGAGGAAACTGAGGCCCAAACCTGTTCAGGGGCTGCCCATGGTCACGCAGATTTCAGGACTAAAAATTCATGGGTAGCAACAAGATTGGGAGCCCAAGTGCCAAGAGGCACATTTGCCAAAGAACCTGGCAAAGCAGGCAACCCCGGCGGTGCTGCCGCCTGGGCCCGGAAGATGCATGAGTTCCTGTGAGATGACGGAAACTCAGGCACTGCAGCCAAGGGGACAGAGAGGAAAAGTGATGTCAGGTTCATTTATTTAACATAAATAATGTATTCCTTAATTATCTGCCACATGATTAAGTGATTCTGATGTAAATAATTGAAATCAAGGGAAGGGGAGGACATCAAGTGCAGGGAGCGTTGTTGTTAAAAATGTACTTGCAAGGGAGAGGTCAATTTGGATTTCAGATGAAGACATCATTAGGGCATTTATCCGCTGACACTACGGAGTGCTGCCATACGCCAGGCATTGTGTAAGCCTCTGGGAATATAACGAGGAATACGCTGAGTTCTAAACTTAGAGCCACACATAGTCTACTATGAGGAAGACAGCTACATAACCAAAAATGACATTATCACTATAATCAGTCCCATGGGAGAACAGAGGCGGGAGCAACCAATCGCCAGGAAGGTTCCTTAAGGATGGACTCTGGTTCGGGCTAAAAATAAGACCAAATAGGAGAAGAGGTGGATGTAGAGAAGATAGTGTAGGAAGGTCGAAACTGGATACTGTTATTAATTCCAAAAACAAAACAGAAGAAGAATTTAATTTGATTCGTTCTTTATTTTTGTGAAAGAAAGAAGTGTATTGTTCTCAGTAACTTTTGGTAAAACCCTTAACAAAATGGTAACTCAGACGCAGCCGGCTATGCAAAAGTGAAGTCCAAGGTTAGAAGGTGAGACAGTGGTGTGAGGAGGCTTTGGGGTCAGAGTTTCGGAGTTTGAATCCTATCTCTATCTCTTGGCACTTGGGAGACTTTGGGCAGGCCACTCCTACTTCTCTGAGCTTGAGTTTCATTTTTTTTTTTTTTTTTTTTTTTTTTTATTGGGGAATTGGCGGAGGGGAACAGCATTGGGGAATCGGGGAAGGGGAACAGACAAGTTGCTGTCTTTTTGTTCTTCAGTTTTAGTTGCGGAGGATGTTGCTTCACTGTTGGTATCGTCATTGCGCTCTTCCCGGATGAGGCAGATCGGTCGCTGGCCTCTGGATGTCGCTCACCGCGGCTATTGGCAGCTCACGCTTGGCTGCCAGCCGCTCACGCTGGCTGCGGGCCACTCACTGTAGCCTATGGGGGCTGCAGCCCACACCATCACCGGGGCTCGCACAGCCCAGCTCCAGGTGGAGCTGTTGTTAGCTGTAGAGGGCAGTGTCACTGGCCCTCATGTGGGATCCGAACCGGGGCCACTGGCATCCCAAAACCAGCACTTAACCAATGCGCCACTCGGCCGGCCCTTGAGTTTCATTTTTGAAAGTAGATAATGGTGATAATAATAGGAATAACAATGCCTCCCTTGTTAAACTGTTGTGAAGATTAAATGCAGTAATCCTATACTGAGGTTAATACAGAGTCTGAGAAATAACAAGTAGTCGATAATGTTTAACTATTATTATCATAAGCATCAATTTTAATTGCTATTTCTAGAGGGCATATAAGGCTCAGAACATCTGGAGTTCAAGAAAACCTGACTACTTTTCTGAGACTGTAGCTGATAATATTTCAGCACTGAGAGGAAATCCCCATATACAGTGCGAAACATACAATACTATGCATAGAAGGTATAGTGTGACTTATACAATTTATGGAATTTGAAATTTATGTCAAACTATAAAAAGTACAGAAACTCAGAATGTTCAAAGCAAGTACTTAACTAGCTGATTCTACTTACTAGCTTTGTTGTTTTTAAATAAGTAATTTAACAAATATACTCATTTTTTCTCATTTGAAAAATGGGCTCATCTTATCTCTCTATCTAATGAAAGGGATTCCTAGGGATGGATTCTGAAAATAAATTAAAAATAACAAGTGTGGGTCTCAGGGTCTGACCCAATCACAACAACAGCCCTTGTCCTTATGTGCTTCACAAAAAAACTGATTCCTTCATTCCACTAAGCCATTTTGGAATAATCTTTGTGAATTATTCTATCTCCATACAGCACTTGGATGACTGAGCCATTTATGTCTCATCTGGGCTTCTTCATGTTCTGGAGTGGTGGTCTGAAGTCTGCTATAGTCTTCAGCACACCATCCTACCATTGCTGTATTAGTGTGCAAACATTGGTGTGTTTTCTCCTTTCTCTTTTGCTGCTTCACTGGTGTAGCCAAACTGGATTACAGGCTCCCATGTATCTTGAACCTCAACATGAACCAGTTAGATAGGACAGCTGCAGTTGCCATGAGGATGAAGGTCCTGGTGACAAATACAGAATCCAGCCCTAGACAGTGTCTGTGTTCAGATCACCGTGTTTCCCAAATGGTACTCAGTTACAAAACAGAAAATTTTGAAACATGCAACCTAGCGATCTGTAGTGTTTCGTGTCCCGTTTGGCATACATATCGGTTAGGGTTTGGTTACGGGGTACAGAAACTAGGTCTGGTTAAATTAAGCTGGTTTTTAAACATCTGAGTACAAGGCAAACCTGAGCCTCTGAATACAAGGCCTCTGAAAAGATGGTAACTGGGAGGCTCTGAGTATCAAAATTGCAGGAAGCCAACAGGGATCTCATCATGGTGCTACCGTTGAGATGAATCCCCGCCAACCATTTCCTGCCCATACATCATGCATGAGAGATTCAGATGCCCGGGGGAGAGACTGGATAACCTACTGGCATCAGGTACCTACCCTACCATGGGGCCAGTGGAGAGCGAGACACCTTGAATGAATATCACCCAAAAATTATACATGTTAGGTAAACTGTGGTATTTCAAAGGAAACTTGAAATGCTATTACCAAAAGAGGAAGAAATGGATGCTGGGCAGGCAAAAACAACAGATGTCCACTGCAGCAGGCCGATTTGGCTTATCTTTAATGAGCCAAAAGCCCAGAAACTGCGAGAGCACACACAAACACACACACACACACACACACACACACACACAGAGTTGCATCAATTCCTAGAGAAAGTCCATCTCAGGTGTGACTGACATTGTTTCCGTTTGATTTTCTTCTTGCTTTGCAAAACATGTCTTCCTCTCTCCAATCTCAATGCCCAGTTTCCCACATAACATTTTTGCCAAAGCGATGGTATTTCCAAAAATATAGTCAGCTAAGTCTGCAATCCTCTCCCAATTTCTGTTATTGAATAAATATCAAACAGTGCCAAAGACAGAACTATTATAAACATTTTTGATAAAAAATCATTCCAAATTACCTTGCATTACTTTCAATTGGGGGGAAAAATGAAAGTATTTTTGTTAAGACATGATCTACCCATATTGTCATACTCCACTCTGAAGCCATATCATATATCTTTTCTCTAGTGAAATGTTTTCTAGATAGTAGAATATACTCCTCTGTTTCTAATCTTTAGATGCTACAGATTGCTATGGTAACGTTGGGTTTCTTGATTTATAAATTTCTTCCTTTGTGAAAGAAGTAATTTCAGTCTAATTTACTAATGATTTTGACTCAATCTACAATAACAAATAAGTCTGACCACACCTCTTTTTATTAAAAATCTGTAATTGGAATTTTGCAAATGAAAATATTGCTTCTTAAAGACCATGAACTGTAATAGATTGTAGGAAAAGCAAGAAAATGGGAATAAAGGAATCTATGAATGCCAACATACAGTGGCAACTTCAAAAGCAATTTCTTAAAAAAAAAAAAAATAGCATTTATCTTAGAAGATCAAAAGATAAGCTTGAAATAGTAATCAGGATACCAAAGGATAAAATATCACAAAAATGAAACTACTGAGTCATGAAGCACCATGTCCAAGAATGCATGCATTTATTTATTCTTTGTTGTGAAAATCCTGAATGTAGATTCAAATAGACACATCCAAATGGTATTTTGACACATAACATCAGGGTTAAATGTGCCCTCATTTACTTCAGTCCCCGCTTTCCTTAGACTGAATTCAATGTAGGATCCAAAAAAACTGCAAAAAATTTTAACTTGAAACAAACTGGAACGTCCTAACAAATCGAGTTGTCTCTCGTCTGGCTGTGTGTTTATCCCCTTTGAAAAATCAACAGGAAGGCTTAGTGGAAAGAGATCTGGGCCAAATATCAGAAGGCTTCCACTTCTGTTGCAAGCTCTACCATTTATGTGCTGGGTGGCCTTAGGGGAGACTGTAAACACTCTGTCTTTTAAGTCCCTGCCCAGCCTACATCAGAGGATGTTGTTTGGGTACTAAAAGCTTTGAAATGTATAAGGTTGGATTCAAATGTAGGGTACTGTCATGAATGGGGCCAAATCATCACATTGGCTACCTAAGCAGGAGGGTAGTGATATTATGGGATTCTGGTCCCTCGCAGAGCCTTGTGCATCTCATGACTTTTCCATGTGGTCTTCGGGGGAACGAGGAAAGCCAGAGGGGGCAAACTCTTCAATCTGAGCACAAAAGAAGAACTCTGTAGGTGTAAATGTTCCCAAAACAAAGCACCGACTACCTAGGGAGGTGGTAAGGACCCATCTAGAGATCACCAGACTTCTTTTCTAAGGTTTATCTCATAAATATATGTTTCCTTTTATCTGCCTCAGTTTGATCAAAACGAGACAGCATTTCTGTTCTCCACAGAAGAAAAATGAATCATCTATTTTGTGTAGCTCCCCAGTCCTTATGAAAAATCTTCCTCCCTCCCAAACTATGGGCATCTTCAAATTTTAACACGTGAGCTACACCTCTTTGGATGGTGTTTCTTAAAATTAAAATACTGCTCATGTACGTCTTATAGAGTGGTCTAAGACAAACACTAGTAAATTTACAGTCCTCCATAGGATGATCCTACCTGTAGACCTGAGCTCCCCTGTGTGACCCCATATTTGCCCAGAGGGAAGCAGTTAAGAGGAGGAAAAGGACTGGGGTCTCCTAGAAAACCTCAGATAGAGTCTAGGTCTTGCCATTGGTCAGCTGTTGGACCTGACTGGAAGCTCCCAGACTTGTAGAACAAAAATACCATTACTATTCTCTCAAGGTCATAGCCCTGTGCTCAAGTAGCATTTGATGAAGAAACTAAACTATGCTTGATTGACAAGGAGAAATAACTGATGACTTTAGCATGTCTTAATGTTAAATGTTTCTTCATCTTCTATAAAAAGTATTCATTTTTTTTTCTGATTTTAAAATAATAAGTGTTTACCATGGAACATTTGGAAAATAGGAAAAGTACAAAGTAAAAAGTAAAACCCTCTCATATTGCACTCCCCATGTATAATTGTTGGCTATGTTCTGCCGTGTTTCTTTCTAATGGGTGTGCACATATATATATGTGTGGAGGAGCCATATGCACTGTGTATATTCTGATTTTCTTTCTCTTAACATGATACCACGCATATTTTCCACATTCATTACTATTTTTAGAACACATGAGTTTAATAGCTACTTAAAATACCATCCTATGACTCTACCAAGTTTGATTTTCTCTTCCCTGAATTTCACGTTCTTCAAAAAAATATTTTGGAAATGAAACCTTAGTTCAAAAAATCAAGCAAAACAGAAATGTAAAGAAAACATAGTAAATACCGTATTGACTCCATTTTGTCCAGCTCCCATTCCCAGAGATGTATTCTATACTTATAGATGTTTTCCGCATGCACAAAAATAATTTCTATATTCTCACTACTCCAGACCTGCAGCATTAGCATTCAGCTAGAGTTTGTTGGAAGGACAGAATCTCTGGTCCAGACCTACTGAATTGAATCTGCATTTTAACAAGATCTCATGTAATCTGTATGCATGTTCAAGTTAGAGAAGCTGGTCTAGATCAGGAAGCTTTGGGGCCAAATTCAGCCTGCCGCATGTTTTATATGGCATGGCAAATATGAGTCATTTCCACACTTTTATATGGTTCAAAACAAATCAGAAGAAGATTCCTACTTAGTGACATAAAAAATTATACGAAATTCAAAGTTCGGTGTCCCTAAAGAAGTTTTCATTGAGCAAAGCCATTCTTATTTGTTAATGTGTGAATTGTGACAGCTTTTGTGCTGTAAGGACAGTTGAGCAGCTGTGACAGAGACCTTATGGCCTGCAGGGCCTAAAATATTCATTACCTGTCTCTACAGAAAACGTTTGCCACCCCAGGTTTATCTTCAGAATGCCTAGGACACTGAACATATAACTTGATTTTTGTAATATGTAAGTATACGATTAAATGAACTAATAGCGACCAACTCAAACGGTATGTGTATATTTCATCACTTATCATTTGCTGATATTTATCCTGTTTCATATTTGCCTATTTGCTTATTATCTGTCTCCCTATACTAGAATAAAAGTTCCAAGAGACCATCTTGCTTACTGGAGGCACACAGCACAGATACTCAATAAATATTAGTTGATTTTTTTTTTAAGATTTTATTGGGGAATTGGGGGAGGGGCACAGCGTTGGCAAATCGGGGAAGGGGAACAGACAAGTTGCTGTCTTCTTGTTCTTCAGTCTAGTTGCAGAGGATGTTGCTTCACTGGCCCATGTTGGTATCATCATTGCGTTCTTCCTGGATAAGGCAGATTGGTCACCGGCCTCTGGATGGTTGATCACTGCGGCTATTGGCAGCTCACGCTGGCTGCCGGCCACTCACTGTAGCCTATGGCAGCCCACTGCAGCAGGGGCTGCGGCCTACACTGTCACCGGGGCTCACAGCCCAGCTACAGGTGGAGCTGTTGTTAGCTGTGGAGGGCACTGTCACTGGCCCTCATATGTGGGATCCGAACCGGGGCTGCTGGCATCCCAAAACCAGCTCTTAACCAATGCGCCACTCAGCCGGCCCATTAGTTGAATTTTTAATGTTCACAATAATATCATCAGGTAGGTACAATTATTATTCACATAATACTTATATATTTAAATAATTATATACATATTATATATACATGAAATTAGCTGGCCAATACCATAAGCTAATTAGTGACATAGACCTCAAATATTTCTGCTAGAAATGAGTTTGGAGCTCTGCTTTTTCTTTGAAGAACTTCAATGGAAAAGATAGAGAAGAAATGACAATGGGCATTCCTTTATGTGCATTAAAAAATAAAGACTGCATTCAGTTGGTACATGAGAAAATGTGGCTTAGAGAAGTTACGGCTTCATGTACGTATTTATACAGCCATTGGCCACCTGAGCTGGGATTCCAAATCACTCAGCATCATTTCAGATTCCACACTACAGTGACCAGCTTCTGAGAGCTGAATGATATGAGCCAAATCTCAGAGGGCTGTTTGATTGTTTATCATGGAAATCTGAAGTTGGCTCAAAGATCTTTGTTCTCAGAAAAACGCTGCTATTATAGTTTGTGTCAGCAGCTTAGCCGAGCACTTTACTGATAAATTCAGTAGTATACACCAAAGAAAGAGTCCTGAGTTACAGAAACCAACTTTGTGAGAGGTGGGGATACAGATAAGCCACAAGGGGCCTATGATGGAACTGTGTCCTAAGGCCAGGAGGAAGAGTGTACAACCTCGGCTGATCTGATGCAGGAGGGCGAAGAGATAGAGTGAAGAGTGATTAGTAAGGTAAAGGAGGAATGAATGGAAATAACTCTAAAAAGGGAATCGGAGCTCCCTGGGCCTGAGCCAGAGGTTTTACAGGACCCCGGTTTCTGGTGCATGGGTAGTTGTCTCATTTCTATCTCATGCCAACCTCTCAAGGTGTTGCAAATGAGAAGAGAATTTGCACAGCTAGATATTGTTTTAATTATAAGAGGAAGAATCCAGCAAGGAATTCTGCAATTTGCTCACCTGGACATCCCTGGGAGTGAACTCATTGGTTTGAATCTGGCTGCTTGAAAGAGCTCCTTAATGCAGCCTTTTGATTTGCACATTGTTGCAGATTTGCGAGGGACTAATATCAGCATTTTCATTGCCAGGGTGGGCCCGAGGCAATGATTTACGTTTTGCCTGAGGACCCACGAGAATGAAAGCATGGCTTTGCTGCTAAAATACACAGGCTTATGATGGGTTAGGTAGGGGCTTCATGGTTCCAGGGCTTTGTCTATCATGAGGGCATTTTCAAATGGTGGCAGGAGAAAACCAAACGTGGTAGGATCTTCTCTTTGCTGCTGAAGTAATTATTTTGTATACACATTTTACTGGTGTGTGTTCAAACACGGTATGGTATCTAAAAATATGTTTATATTACACTATAACCCTGAACTTAACATTTTAATGCACTGAGTATTCATTAAACATTTTTATTCACTAAGGATGAAAATTTCCGAAAGAATGAAACCAGGTGTTTTGCTTATCAAAAAATAATTATTCCCAAACCCAAAAGTACATTTTTTTTTTTAACTGACTAGGGAATCTCACAAGTCAGTTCCACACCACAATCTCCCTATCTCTTTTATAATAAAGTTCCTATAAATTGTGGAAGAAGGTTCCTTTTTTCTCCAACAGCTATTGTGCCAAGACTTATTGTACCTTTCTCCCCTTCTTCTTAGAATCAGCTGATTATGCTCAGAACATGGCACTGTATCATCACTGATCTATGCAATGCCCACTTTTACTTTTATTCTCTTTGCTTTATTCCATTTCATCTGTATTTTCCCCACATGTATTTATCTTCTTACCCTGAAAAGGCAATCATTCTAAGGTTTATATCATTTGTTTGGTGTAGGGTTGGCGGTTAAAATATACTCCCGGTTAGATTTAAATTTCAAGTAATCTACAAATAATTTTTAATACAAGTATGTCTCAAATATTGTATAGGGCATACTTATACTAAAAAAAAAATTGGCACATATATATACTAAAAAATTGTTAAGTTTTTCTGAAATTCTAATTGAACTCAGCATCCTGCATTTTTATTTGCTAACTCTGGCAATCATAGTTTGCTATAATCTGTACAATGTGTGCTTGTTATTTTGTTGTATGTATTTTAATATATTTTAACAATGAATGCATAGTTTTCTATCTTGCTTTCTTTTTCTTTTTCTTTCTTTTTCTATCTCTCTCTCCTTCTTGCCCTCTCTCCCCCATCTGCCTTTCTCTCTCTCTCTCTCTCTCCCTCCCTCCCTCCCTCCCTCCCTCCCTCCCTCCCTCCCTCCCTCGCTCCCTCGCGCGCGCTCTCTCTCTCTCTCTCTCTCTCTCTCTCTCTCTCTCTCTCTCTCTCTCTGCTCTTACCAAAAGTCTGAAAATCTTTTCAAGGAACCAACCTCTGTTTTCACTGGTCTTTAACGTGTTAGATGCATGGGTGTACCACCATCTTGCTCTGTTGTTCTTTCTGTACATATGCAATGTCCTTTTTGCTTTTTGTAATATTCTTGGAGAGGTTCCATTCCTTAGTGTCTCTTTCTCTACAGTCCACCAGTGCTCAAGATGAATTCTACATTATTATCTGGTACGCATTAAGGAGAAAGGGGCATCTTATGAAGCCAAGAGTCAACAAGAGAAAAAGAAGGAGAGAGGCTTGCCCCCCATGCTCCATCCTCCTGTGGAGAAAGCATACCAGGGCCGTGGGCCCTCAGCATGAGTCTATTTTTCAGGGGGAGAACTGAATCCTTTACTGAGCTCTTTCCTAAGGCAACTATGAGTGCAAATTTATCAATAAATTATGCTGTTTATGCCAGGCATCTTGGATATGCAGAAATGGCTCTTTGTAGGAGTTGTGTGTAATCATCTCTCTTCAGGACAGAGACCACTGATCACCATGGTAAACAGTTCGCAAACATTCTCTGCTCTTGGAAGAAAACAGTATTGAGGCTGAAATCAGTTGATTCCCCTTTTAGGTAACAGAATAAATTCCTGAACAAATCTGCTCATTATATCATTTCTTTTTCCTTCAAGTTATGTTTTGCCAAATATTAAGATTACTATACCCTTTCAGTTTTAGTTCATATGTACCTGGTCTATATTTTCCATCTTCTATTTTTTTTTTTTTTTAAAGCAACTTTTTTTTTTTTTGTTTTAAGATTTTATTGGGGAATTGGCAGAGGGGAACAGCGTTGGGGAATCGGGGAAGGGGAACAGACAAGTTGCTGTTTTTTTGTTCTTCAATTTAGTTGCGGAGGATGTTGCTTCACTGTTGGTATCGTCATTGCGCTCTTCCCAGATGAGGCAGATCGGTCGCTGGCCTCTGGATGTCGCTCACCGTGGCTATTGGCAGCTCACGCTTGGCTGCCAGCCGCTCACGCTGGCTGCGGGCCACTCACTGTAGCCTATGGCAGCCCACTGCAGCAGGGGCTGCAGCCCACACCATCACCGGGGCTCACACAGCCCAGCTCCAGGTGGAGCTGTTGTTAGCTGTAGAGGGCAGTGTCACTGGCCCTCATGTGGGATCCGAACCGGGGCCGCTGGCATCCCCAAACCAGTGCTTAACCAATGCGCCACTCGGCCGGCCCCCATCTTCTATTTTTAATCTTTTTAAGTCCTTTTGTGTTACCTGTCTTTTTTTTTTTTTATGAAGAGTATTTATACTATTTTTGTTATTGTTAAAAATACGTTTGAAACTCTCTGGTATTTCTCATTTGTAAAGATTCTAACTATTTTTATAGTAGGAAATTTATGTTTTATTTGATATTTTTCATTTTCTGCACTTTTTTTCCATCAATCTTCTCCTTTCTTACTTTCCTTTAGGTAAACAGGTTTTGTTCTTCACTTTTAAAAAAGTATATATTACACATTTGTACTCATGCTTTCTGCCTTTTATTTAATACCAAAGCCTATCCCTGGTCACTCTTACTAATTTCTTAAACTTATCAAGATCTGTATCTTCTTATTTATTGTCTTTATTTTGTGCTAGATTGTTATGAATTGTTATACATACATTTTATCTTTTACTTTTTTTTGTATTATTATTATATTATTTTTAAGAGGACCTAAACTGCACCTAAAGTAATTTCCCATATCACTTACAAGTCCCTCCCTAGAGCTGCTTGCTTCTATGTTTCCCTCTTTCAGCAGTGTGTTTAGTGTGTGCTTTTGTATGGAAAAACTTCTAAGTTCTGTATGCCAAGAATATTTTTTATTATGTCCTCATGTTGAACTATGAATTAGCTCGATATGTATATTTAGATTACTTTAACTGCTTTAGAAAGTTTACTTTATCAACCTCTTGTATTCACTGTTGTTTTTAATAAAGTCAGTGTGTATAGGTGATTTGTTCTTTCTCTGTGGATGTTCCTTTTTCCAGTTTTCATCTTTAAATTTTACTAAACTATTGAATTATAACAATGTCCTTATCTCACAATTTGAGCCCTGACTTTTACTTCACAACTTCAGAAATGTTTTTAATTCTACCAAATTTATCTTCTTTCTTGGGGTATTTCCTATTTTTCTGTTTTCCTTTATTTTGCTTATTCTGTAATTTTGATTGCCTAGACATCGGCATTTTTATTTTCCAACATTTTTATCTGCTGAATCTCTTTATATTTCCCATCTCCTTTCCAGCTTTTTTCAAAGTCCACCCATCTGATCTTCTATTCTTAATCTCTATATGTCCTGCTATTTATCTTAACTACTGAGTTCTCTAGTTCTAAAAGTTTTCACACCTGTTTTTCCACTTGGCTTTTTAAGTTTTATTTCTCATTCTTTCTTCATATTACAAACATCAACTTTTATCTTTAAGCCCTTTAGCATGCCATTTTATTTGATATTATTTTTTAATTTTTTTTTTTTGAGGGCAATGTTACTGACCCTCATATGTGGGACCCGAACTGGGGCCGCTGACTTCTGAAGCCAGCGCTTAACCACCGCGCCACTCGGCCGGCTCCTTTAGCATGCTGTTTTAATTACTTTTCTGTGTGTTTCAATGATTGTGCATCAGATGTTACATGTTGTTATTCTGTGTTCTTTCTTTGCTAATAGCTGCCCTCCTCAACTGTCTAGTTATTTTGCCTTGGACTCATGTCATGGTGCATCTGCTGCTCTGTGAAACCTGTAATAGGAAGGCCTGAAGGACTTAGTATGACCACAGGTGAAAATAAGGGGAAAAGCTCCTGAGCATAAAACTCCAGAAACAACAGAAAGACTGCTCAGCACTCCAGTTTATTTCCAGTCCACCAGGCAACACTTCTGACCATTATTTCATCTTCAAACACTTAGGAAGCAGCGGCACAAAGATAAGGCAGGGCCCCCGGTCCAAATCTTTCATTGCTGGGGGTTGGAGGAACGGAGCTGCGAATGCCTAAGCGTGTCTATCCAGCCCTCACGTCTTTATCCAGTCACGCCAACACGACTTGAACATGACCTTGATCTTATCCCTGCTCCTATCTGACACTGGAGGGCTAAGGTATTGCAGCTAATTTCTGTGGTAAGAGAGCAGGAGCAAAGCTTCATAGGATCATACAACCTGTGTCCTCATGGCTGCCTCTTTTTGTCCTCTGGTCCATATTTTAAACATCTCCCACCCAAAACTCTCCAACAGCCAAGGCAGACCTCAGACTTCTCAGGGATCCTTTGGTTTTTCATTTTCCATTCCTCAAATGCATGCTTTCCTCTAGCTTTGACTTTGTTTCCTTAGCCTTGACTTTGGGGGAAGGATCAACATCCCAGAATAGTATGTCATCCCCGCAAGGAACTATTATTTAGCGTCCTAAGTGCATTCCGTCTACAACTCAAGTCTCTATCATTAACTAACTTCAGTCTCTTGTTAAGTTATACCAAACTTGTGGAGGAAATATTTTTCACATCTCTTATCAAATGCTCTTACTCCATTCTCTTGTTTATTCTTCCAATAAACATTATTGAGCATTATAATATGTTGACGCTCTGATAGGTTCCAGGGACACACCATGGATTAAAACATGAGATAGACCTTCAAGCATTTAGCTAACCAATGTATGAGGACTTTGGGGAATATACAATAAAAATCCTTTGAAACTACCATATCAATTATTCAATTACAGTGGTGATTAGACTGTATTTTCTCCCATCCCACATAACTCAGAAAGATTATTTTATTTATTTTTTCTTTTAAGATTTTTTTATTTTTTTATTG
This sequence comes from Aselliscus stoliczkanus, assembly GCA_033961575.1. Taxonomy (NCBI): domain Eukaryota; kingdom Metazoa; phylum Chordata; class Mammalia; order Chiroptera; family Hipposideridae; genus Aselliscus; species Aselliscus stoliczkanus. The sequence continues at coordinate 10,862,582 of CM066733.1, forward strand.
GGGAATTGGCAGAGGGGAACAGCGTTGGAGAATCAGGGAAGGGGAACAGACAAGTTGCTGTCCTTTTGTTCTTCAGTCTAGTTGCAGAGGATGTTGCTTCACTGTTGGTATCGTCATTGCGCTCTTCCCGGATGAGGCAGATTGGTCGCTGGCCTCTGGATGTCGCTCATCGCGGCTATTGGCAGCTCACGCTTGGCTGCCTGCCGCTCACGCTGGCTGCTGGCCACTCACTGTAGCCTATGGCAGCCCACTGCAGCAGGGGCTGCAGCCCACACCATCACCGGGGCTCACACAGCCCAGCTCCAGGTGGAGCTGTTGTTAGCTGTAGAGGGCAGTGTCACTGGCCCTCATGTGGGATCCGAACCTGGGCCGCTGACATCCCAAAACCAGCCCTTAACCAATGCGCCACTCGGTCGGCCCAAAAAGATTATTTTTAATGAGCGATTATTTCATTTTCCAGGCATTATTTTCCATTCTTTAATTCTTTTAAAATAGCATTTCACATTATTGAGGGGTGGGTTAGTTAATCTTCCGATTGCTATATCTTCTGGGATTCCTTCTGTTCCCTAAGGCTAAGGCAAAACCCAAATTTACTAATGAACTGCCAAAAATTTCATTTCACAAATACCTCCTCATGTGCCATTGCTGTAAAGGCTTTATAGTTATTACAGCAAAGAGTTTATACCTTAGAAACTAGGACAATGCTGTTTTAACTAGTTCATCACCCACCCTTTTTACATTTTGAAGAGGAAATAAAGGTGTGCATGCATAACTGTGAGAGAGAGAGAGAGAGAGAGAGAGAGAGAGAGAGAGAGAGAGAGATGCATGCATGTTTCTCATCTGGCATTAGACACCATTCTTCAACAAAATAAAGACTGCTTCAACATTTGTTTCATCCTTGTTCTTTGTACTCAGGTTAGCATTTGGTAAACCTCCCCGCTTCTATAGGTCATTAATCCATTTAGTTTTCATTCAATGAATGTTCATTTAGTGCCTACTCTGCACTAGGCACTCCAAAGGTGCTAAAGATGTAGCAAAAGCTGAACTACATTTCCCAGAATTCCCTGTCCTGCATACTTCTAGTTAGGCTGGGCCACAGGAGACACTTCTTGTGGGAGATTTTGGGGGGTGGAAATGAAGTAAGAGCCTTTTGTGTGTCACATACATTGTCTATGATCTATTGGCTCGTCTATCCGATGTGAGTTAGGGACTGGTCCTGTAACGCTCCACATTCCTGTGGATTCTCCTTAAGCTTCTTTGACTCATGGGCTGGGCATGTGTGCTAAACTCCATGAAAATGGGCCCTGCTGTTTGCAAGACACACACACCGCCATCATCGGAGGAAACAAGAAATGCCACGGTTTCAGTCCATGCTTGTGGAAATTCAGCTGATTTATGCTTATGGGGGTCCAGCCTACTCTTGATCTCCCCCACTTTATATTCATCTTCCATTCTTATTGGCCTGCTTGTGGACTCCATGCTTTACTGTGATACATGAAGATGACAGCCTTACAGAGATTTCACCAGCTCCCCGATTTCATAAGGTCAAATCCCTGGAGCGAATCCCTGAGTATCACACAGGTGCCTTTCCTAGTGGTCCTGCTTCTCTGACAGAACCCTGATTCATACTTTCATAAATCAGATAATTATAATTTCTCTGCCTTAGTGGAGTATACAATTTAGATAGGGATGGATATATTTTCAAAGTATTACATCACAGTTAATTATTACATCTATGTAAAGCTCCATGAACAAAAATTCAGATAGGAGACCCTCAAAGCAGTGGTCTTCTAAAGAGATCCTCAATTAACAGGGCAGAGAGTGTATTCTATTCCATCCAGACCCCTTTGGATTCCATTTTCCCTCTTTTGTAAATGTCCCTCTTTTGTAAATGACAGTGTACTTTTGTTTCCAGAAATAGCAATTATTATTGGGTGGACTGTTCCTGGGCTACTGAAACGTGCTTTGCCCCATGAGGAGAATGTGACACTTACTTAATCCATAAGACATGTTGGTCTTTAAAATTATTTGCTTCCATGATCCAAAAAAGGGTCTCCCCAACTATCCCTTATTCAGTAGCTTTCCTTGCTCAATGACTCTTGCAGACAGATTTAAAACAATGAGCCATTTTTTTTTCACTTAGAATTTAACATTCAGAAGCTTTTCATAAGCATATGTTTAATGCTAATAAAGGTATGCTCAACTTTAGGAGTATTTATTCTAGTCAGCATTCTCAAAAGCAGTCATATTATCTTACCCTCTTCCATAGCTATACTGCCAACCAAAAAGAAATTGGTTTTCCTCTTTTTCTGAGTAAATGGCACTTTAATTGACACAGTTGCCAACCTCAGTGATACCTCAGCCTCTTTATTTCTCACCCCTCATATCACATTAGATGCCAAGTCATTCAAAACATACCCCCTTTTCTGTCTCTCCAATCGCTCCCTTCTTCACCCATTTCTTTCAATCCTCTTTACTACTAGCCTAGGTGAGAAGGATACCATCTCTCACCTAGATTGGTCCAGTTGTTTACCTTTTCTTTCTCCAGTCTTGCCACCTTTAATATGCCTTCTACTCTTTGTTCCAGAAGGAACTTACTAGCCATTATGACCCTGTAAGCATCCAGCTCAAAATACCTTGTGTTTCCAAGCATCAAGCATTGATACATTTAAATTTTTGTAAAATTCACCTGAAAAGACTTGTCAAAAGTCTTGCAGATTAGTGGTTGTTCTGCAAATTCTGTATATAAAAATCTCAACATCTTAGCATGAAGATTGGATTTAGTTCTGCTACTGCTCAGCTCTTCCCTCACCTTCTCTTCCACTCTTAGAATAATTTAGCCATTTATGGAAGATCCTGTTTATGGTACCTCCTTGCCTTTGCATATGTTGTTCCTACGGCTCAGAAAGCAAAGCCTTCCCTTGTTAAACTTGTGTTGTCTTGTCAGTTCACCTGTTCCTGTCTGAAGCTTTTCCACATGCCCTCGGGCTTTCTGTCGGCTTCCACTACGCTACCTACCTTTCAAACAACACTCACCCATGGTATGCGCTTGTTTCCATATCTGTTTTCCAAACAGACTGTAAGCCCTTGAGAGCAAAAAGCTGTCTTTTTATTTTATTTTTTTTAAATTCACCAACATATCAGAGATGACTAAAATATATTTGATAAATGAAGAAAAGAGTGTGTACTGCTCCCTGAGGAACTTGAAGCATGCTGGACAAGACTTCCACTCTACTGCAAGGCATGTAGCACACAGAGAATGATCTCTATTGTTCCAAGAGGATGAGCTCTGCCAACTCTCATCAGCCACTCAATAAAATCAATTCCCTTCAGTTAACCAGACTCTTCTTTTTTGGACTGGAAATGAAGAAGTTACTCAAGCATTTACTATGGGGATCTCACCTGCCTCCACCCTCCATCCCCACACAGTTAATAATGTTAATTCTTTCAATCAGAGAAGATTTCTGAAAACTACAATTTCTTCTATTTCATTGTACTTGCAGCAGTTATCCCTTAGTACCCCCTATAGAGTTGAGCTCTGGACAACTGATCAACTAGTCTGCCCTGAAACTGACTCTGGATCTGATCATGTCTGGAACTTTCGAAATATATACTCTTGTAGAAAATACCCTATAATGTAACGTGTTCAAGAACTCCGAGGAACTGAACAAAGCCTACCCCATTTCTGGTGGGGCTTCCAGTGTAGCAAATGCCACTGAGCAAATCTTTTCAATTACATCTGATGCAGTGGCTATAATATAAACATGGGGGTGATTAACTTAAACGTGGGAGGAATTATTATGGAGAACATGAATTTCCTTCATCTCTAGGCCAGCATTTCTCAAGCTGTGGAATTTAGACCACCTGTTTCTAAACCAACAAAGATGTGTGTTAATATTAATACACATTCCTTAGCCCCATCTATTAGACACTTTTTCAGAATCCCTAGCGATGGGCCTCAGGAGTCTCACCTGATTTGTTGTTGTTTGCAAATTTAATATCAACGCCACTGTTCAAGACAAAATGCCAACTGAATGAACATTTTATCTGGAGTCTTTTCACTGCTCTCTCTGGCTACCCAGCCATCGTGATGGTCTGCTTTGTGCAAAATCCTTTTGCAGAATTTTTATATTGTAATAAATGTTTCTTAAATGTCAACATCACCTGCAAAATGATCCTGCAATAAGGATTTCAGATGTTAGCTAGGAAAAATCTCCTCCGACATTCTTTTGAGTCTAATAAGAGACCCATTATTATTAAAAATAGTCATTTAAACTTATTAGGTGCATAAAAATGCCACCAAGTACCTGAAATCTTTCTGGTATAGAGGTAACATTATTTTTAAAAAGGGAGCTAAGGCATATTGAGTGTCTTAAGTTACTTCATTTATTTAAGCCATGTCTACAAGGGTAAATGTAATGAAGCACTGAACAATTATTTAGAGAATTTGAACATTATAGATTAGGAAAAAAAATCTCATTAATTGATATTATAGTTTCTCTTTTTCTCAAAAAAATTAGTTCCTTCGAATGATCCATGTAATTGCATTATCCCTTTTCTTCTTTTGGTTTTTTAGATGAACAATTCCGTTGATTAAAACCCATTTCCATATTTATTTTGTACAATTTACGTATCCTAGTCCTGGACTTTGCACCTAGTCCTGGACTTTGCACCTTTAGAGGTTTACTAGCTGACTATCACACTGAGTCTTACAGTATTAGCCAAAAACTCAATAGGTAATGCTTTAAAAAATCAAAACATTTCCAACTGGCTACTATTTATCTTAATGTCTCCATGTTAATGCTTTTTTTTTTTTTTTTGGTACTAAGCTTGTAAATACAGAATAGTATTAAATTTATAAATTAGGATCTTAGTTATAGGTCTAAAATGAATGATATTCACTTACTAGCTTAAATACCTGTGTTTTCATAGTAATTATCATTATGTAAAAATTTTGGATACAAGTGACCATTCTAATAAACACAGTCAAGCAGCAAGCACATTCACTGTGTGTGTGTATGTTTTCTCTAATGAAAGAGTGACTGAAACGAACTAAGGAGTCTTCAGAACAAAGAAGCAAATGATAACAAATGTAGAAAGAAGGGTACCGTGACCTCATTCTAATGAATGACTTTGACAATCATTATTTGCTTTTGAAGGGCATTAGTTAAGGTTCCATCTTTAGCCCAGGCAGTGACCACTCAATAACATACAGTCACAGTGAAGACTTCTCCACGTTAATTATCTATTACAAACAATCAAGTCACTTTGAAATAGTTAAACAAATCTATATATTGACATTAGCTGGAATTCTTTTTTATGCTACATTGAACCAACTTCAAGTTTATGCTGTATAAACTTCGGGGCAGATATTTCTAAGATCTTCAAAAGGGTAAACTCTCCAAGGAGATGGAAATTTTGAGGCGCTGCAGAAATGCTGGGTTATTCCTATGAAAACAGTGAAAAACAGACAAGTGGATTTCCAGTGTCCCAAATTAAGGATGCTTTTTAAACCGTCCATTTCATTAAATTGCATGGCTGGATAGGAGAGTCTTGCTAAAATATTGTGATTAACACAAAGGAAGCTTAACAGACAATGCTATTATAGGTGAAAGACTGCTAATTGCCACCTTCCCAATAAGTTATTGATTTTAATCAAATCTTCCTAGAGCTGCATGCCAGCAGCAAATGGATAACTAGATAGAGGAAAAACACAACAATGAAGGAAGTAATATGGAAGAAATTATTCATGTTTGATTCGTATAAAATTGAACAAATATTCTTGATCAGCATTTATACAAATATAGATTCATCGGGAAGGTGCTATCTAAATTGCTTCTCTCACAGTGTATTAAAAATTACCATAACTGTTAGCATTTTTAATTATTTTGATCTGCTGAAAATAGATTAAACTGAATGGGAAATTGGCTTATTAAGGCTTATATATCTGAGTTAATATGAAATGTTCTCAGCCACTGTGCCCTGAGAATCTTTTAGTCTAAAAGACATTTCACTATCTCTGGGTGACAATGGAAGGGGGAAGGATAGAGGATTTAATCTTCAGAAAGTAAAGTTTTGTTTTGGGGTGGGTATAACAGAAAACATTCTCACTCCCACCACTTCATTAAGGAAACTTGAGCACACCTGGTAATGGGAACATTGCATAAATGAGCAACTGATCTCTTTGACAGAACTGAGGTTTTGCAGGGGGAAAAAAAAACACAATAATCTTGCTAGACTAAACTTCACACTTAAAAAAAAATGGAGAACCCTTGAAATCCATCTTGTATTACAAGAGGAGTTTCTCAGTGTGGGATTCAATATAGCAATATCGTGTGAAGCAATGGAGAACTCACACTTTGGTCATTCACTCGTGATGAAACAGAAATACAATGCTGCGTTTCAACTCTGGTCTCCAGACAGGTGCCTTGGCATCCCGCTGAATATCTTTGGGGAATGTCTTATTCATTGAATCCGTGACACTGGAACCAAAGGTAGGTTTCATATCTGAACATGACTACACTTTAAAAAATAAATAAACAAAGAGTATTTAAATAGCTTTCCTTAAAAATGAAAGTTATGGCATGTAGATTTCGGTAAATATATATATATATATATATATATATATATATATATATATATATATATATATATATATAGAGAGAGAGAGAGAGAGAGAGAGAGAGAGAGATATAGATATAGATATAGATATAGATAGATATCCTTCAGTATCTATGCTAAGTGTTTTAATAGTTTAGGACAGGATTTGTCAACTTCAACACCAGTGAAATTTTGAGTCTGGATAATTGTTTGTTGTAGGGATCTGTCTTGTACATTGTACGATTTTTAGCAGCAGCTCTGGCCTCTACCCACTAGGTACCACTAGCACTGTCCCCCATCCCCCTTGTCACAACCAAATATGTCTCTAGACATTGCAAAGTGTCCCCTGATAGGTAAAATCGCTCGCGGTAGAGAACGACTGACTTAGTAGAAGGGGACGCTTGGGTTCTCTTGATAATGATGCATCTCAAATCATTCTTTAGAAAATTTCCATTTCACTGTAATAATGCGGAAGCAGAACAATGAAATTTGCATTATAGCTCTGAAGCCTGAGAAGCTGCTCTTTAAATATATTCTATCCACAAAACACCTGTATCTAAGTCAGCATTTTAATTTTATGAGATTAATTGGCTATGTGAAACAGGTAGCAGAAAACAATCACCATGGTAGTCTGAAAGGCAAGACAGTCTCATGATTATACAACGCTACCTTCTGTTTAAGGGTTTAGGGAAATGCCGTCTAGCTCCACAATGGCAGATAGTTTGGAAATAGTAGCCACCTCCAGCAATGGGGACTCGCTGATGGCGACCCTGTATTGACAAGGCCCCTGGTGCTGCTGTGACCAGGCTCTGCAGGAAAGAGGGCTGTGACACATGAGCGACATCTGCCTGGACACTGCAAGGGCAGGAATGGGGAACATGTTACACACCCGTCCTTTCCTTCCTAATCATTTTAACTGACTTGCTCTCTGGATTATTTTAAGCATGTGATGAGGCTGTGATATGCTGTTTTTGTGTTACATGAATACACACACACACACACACACACACACACACACAAGAATCAAGATCACTTCTAAGTATTGATGAACCATCTCCTCTGCTCTAGGCACAATTTTAGGCTCTGTGGACATGCTATCAAATAAAAAAAACATAGTGCTTTATATCAAAATGAATGGTCCAGTGATCTGGTCTCTAGTGAAAAAGAAACAAGTTACTATCTTATTTAAAAAACAAAACAAAATAAAAAAAATCACGAAGTATTGACTTCCTAGAAACATATAGTTCCTTCCAAAATCTGTATAATTCTTTCCTAGTGTTTTTCTAGTATTTCTCTCTCAGTTGAAAAAAATCAAATAATAGGCTAATATCCCTTTGCATCTAGAAAGTGGTATGGATTTAGTTTTCAGGAATGCTTTGTAAGACGTTTGAAGACAAGGCAACTTTTGTGTTTATTTAGGGCCAAAAATGGTTTTTATACATACAGTTGCAAATAAATCCCTTAGATCAATACTGAATACATAATAATCATCATAATAATAACCTACAAAATTATTTTCTACTTACAAACCATCCCTTTTCTTAAACCTCCCTGTTTCAAAGACTAAGGTTAGCTGTTGTTAGGCTAATAGCTACTGTTTATGTAAAACTAAAAATTAAAATTAAAGTTCTGCTCACTTTTCCTGAGATGCTGCACATATAATGAGAATCAAATTAGTTGGCTCTTCCAAGATGAGGGTTCTAGGCTCCCTGTCCAATGGAATGACTCGAAGGCAAGCCAGCTTTGAAGAGCGCAACTGAATTTTCATCGTGGCACCAAAAATTACAAATAACATGTGAATAACGGAAACCATACATATTAAACCCTTCACTGTTAAGGGTCTACTGTACATAAGGTTGGCCTAAAACTTGTTTGACTTGATTTCGTTGTATCAGGACTGATTTTATTTGCCTGATAAAAGTAAAATGAAGACTGAGACAAAGTGAGTATGAACCAGAGTTTACTGTTCCAGAGGCTAGAAAATAGGAAAACTGGTTCCAGCGCAGAGATTAGGCTTTATGGGTTCAGGTTTTCAGACTGTCAAATGGATACTAATCCAGACAATATCAACGCCCGGGGAAGTGACTTGCATACGGACGTGGCCTCCCAAATCAGCTGCAAGGTGTGGTTTTTGGAGGCAGTGGCCACCAAAGTTCTCTAGGAAATGTGACTGACCAGTTCAAACAAGTCAGGGGCTTCTCAGCTGAGGGCTGATTGGCTGTAGAGGAGTTTGGCACTGGCCAATTACAGAGCGTCCAGTTCAGAGGCTGAGTCATCCTAAGTTTACTATCAGGCTGTTTTCTGTCCATTTGGACCAATTTCCTAAGAAGAAGATGTTTTGCTTCTTACTATGGTGTCCTGATCGCTTGCTATTTTATAGGGTCAAGGCTCAGAGTCATGTAAGTTCATCTGTGCAAGTTCAAGAAGCTTTGAAAATATCCTTTATCATCCTCATGTTAATTTGACATCTGCGGCAGCTTCAAAAGAAAGACTATACTTTACAGAAAAAGAGAAAAATGTCCTTTACTCTTAATGGAAAAAAAAAACAAAAAAACTGGAACTATTGAATTATTTTCTTCATTTGGAGCCTATTGGCAAGTTATTTGGGTTTGTAGAAAACAAAGCCAGGCTGAAACCCCAGTGGAAAAGAGGGAACTCACTCAAGACAACCATGTGGGTTCCTTGGTCAGACATCTTGTGGTGCAGAATGGGCCCCATCTATATAGCCCAGAGCCAAAAATGAATCTGAAATAAAGTCAAGGACAGAGCCACCGAGGGAATCTTAAAAATATATTTGGATGCACACTGCAATTGAACTACTAATGTTGGGTAAATGAAGAAATAAAACAAATTACATGATATGTTATCACTTGGAAAGACTTCCGTTTGAAAGAACACTTTGGGGCTTTTCCTTCCACAAGAAACATGTTTCATGTCATCTAGACACTAAGTAGATTTCTTTCACAAAAACTGTTACATTATCTGGGTAAACATGTCAATCAAAGACTACAACTAGCAATTTACAGCAATAATGCTAGATTTAACATTGAGAGAGCAAGATTCCGGTGGGAAATAGTGTTTTTATTTACCTCTTTGTTACTAGAACACTTTTTAAAAAAGAAACATTTTTATATAAAGAGCTTGGAAAAGAGGGTATTTATGTTACATGCAAAACAAATCTTTAAAACTTTGAGGTCTTTTTATTGAATTGCATGCTCTTTCAATTTAAGAGATAAGTTCTCCAAAACACTATTTACAAAATGTCTGGGGGTATCTCAGAACAAACACTTCTTATAATGAAGTTTTAGGAGAGCGGTGACGTGGTATCTTATTCAGTTTGCATGTCAGAGGTTTGATCATTACTTATTAATTTTCCTATTTTCATGAGATTTTCTCAAACTTAATATTCTATTAAGGTAGCATCTGTTAGAGGAATTATCTTAGTTTTTTAAAGCAAATTTTAGCTGATTACCATGAATCTACATAATTAGAATTAGGTCTAATTATGTAGTGTAAATACATGTAATATATTTATAACATATAATGACATAATTATGATTCACAATAATGTTGAAAAACTCCTCCTTAAAATTAGTAAGAAAAATTTGCTGCACAACCCCTCTACAATTTATTAGACATTTTACAATGCATGTTTTTCTGTATTTTCTAAAATAGGGTTTGGTAAGAAAATCTGATGAAAATATTTTGAAGTTATTACCCCCCAAAATACCAATGAACCTTTATTAGATTTCAAAACTACAAATAGTTTCCAAGAAGAGCCCATTTTAAAATGTTGATTCTAATAAGCATACATCTCTAATGCACTGTGAACCAAATTTGGAATGTTAAGAATGTCTAGCAAGAGCAGATGCAAATGACTTTGACTTTGTCTTATACATCATTCATCCACATGATAGAAAATATAACAAATTATGATGAATTTTTACTTATATAGTAATGAGAAATATGAGACATATGGGGAGCACCTATGCATTTTATATGCTGCATTAAGTACAAGATACATTTCAAAATTATAGGACTACAATTTGTTTAATTCATCAAGTTGAATGGTATATTTGATAAACCCCAGGGGGACTGACCGTTTTTTTCTATAAAAGATCAGAGAGTAAATATTTTAAGTTAAGAGGGACATATAAAGACTGTCACAACTCTTCAGCTCTACTGTTGGATCTCTGACAGGGCCACAGACCTTAGTGACAGAAATGGGCGAGGCTCTTTGCCAACAAAATTTCATTACAAAAGAGGCAGCTACTAGATTTAGCCTGGGAGGGATGCTTAGTTTGACAAGCCCAGGATTCTACCTTAGAGGATTCAATAATAGATTCTGGAAGTTGCTTTTCCTCTTGATATCTTGCTTTCACTATTGAAGAACTTTGTGACCTCAGCTAACTTACTTCAGCTTTCTCATTTGTAAAATGGCAGTGGATAACCACTTTCTGTCTCGTAAGGTGGTTGTGAGGATAAAAATTCAATAATTTATGTAAAGGACTTACTATAACAGGATACATCTTCCTTGTGGGAGGAATAAATTGGTGATTATAGATGGAAAGTGTGCATATGCAAAATATTTGGTGTTCAACACTAGTTTTCAAATTTTGACAGTGTTATTTTGCACACTGAAGTTTGAGAAGCATTGGTGTAGTTGTGGAAGTGAAAATGTCCATACTGATAAATTATTTTTTTCCAAAACGGAAAATAACAGTACCCTAATGAGTCTGATCTTATACAAAAGGCATAAACTTATAAATATACTAAATAAATTAAGTATACTTAGATAATATACTTTACAAATAGAGCAAGTATATCATATAGCATATAGAGAAAGCATATGATTATATACTCATGCATATTCAATCAGCAAATGAATATTCAGTGACTAATATGCATTCATCATGCTAGGCAATAGTTAATTTCACTGCTTTCTTGCTTTTTAAATGTTTTCAATGTGGTAAGAGATGCAAACAAATAGCAGACGATTAAAATTCAGTGGGACTAACTATTCTAATAGGGTACACATGGTGGTTTTTAAATCAAGATTTTATGGGAAACCCTATAAAATTCTTCTTGTCAAACCACTGAACATTTTTTAAAAGAACTTCATGACTACAGGTTTCACCCCTAAAAATGCAAGCCCTTTAAAGACAGGATCTCTGTTTATATCTATAGTGCTTCCTAGGGTGCTGTTCATGTTATTTTTTTATTTTTTTTTTTTTGAGGGCAGTGTCACTGGCCCTACATATGTGGGACCCGAACTGGGGCCGCTGGCTTGAGAAGCCAGCGCTTAACCACCGCGCCACTCGGCCAGCCCTCATGTTATTTTCTACATCCTATTTGTTAAATGAACATTTTTGAATAAGTTAATTTGGTACTAAGTGGATAAGGTAGTAACAATTAATTCACAAAGGTTTTCTAGAGTTCGTGTAATCAATAGTTCAGGCACTGCTATGAGGATAAATGAGCACCTTAAAATTAAAATTATGTGAATCCTGTCTGCTACCTATCTTTCTAAAAATTGTGATGAATCACTACATATTATAAAAACTATTAACTACCTCAATAAAATAATTACATCAAAAATTAGCTTATAAGTAATTGATAAATAGTCCACAGGTTGCCATTGAGTTTCTATCAAAATGCCCCATCCACTAAAGAATACAGCTTATAGTAGAGTGATCAAGTGTCAAGCTCGAGTATCAAGAATTCTTCTGAGTTTGAAGACCAGCTATCGAAAAATGACGTAGCTAAGCTTTGGCAAGTCAATTGTCCCTACACTTCGAGTTTCGCATAGATAAAATAAGCTTCATGGGTTTTCAAAAAAAGTGGCATCCATCAGACATCAGAATGCCCGGCTTCTTCCCTGAGATTCTGATACGCCTGTCTGGGGGTTGGGTGTGGGGAGGAGGCAGAAGACGCAATGTGGTGCCCACAGGTTCAAGGTGGCCCTCTTGGTGGGAAGTCTGCCTTATAACATGGGACCAGAAAAGTGAGAAACAAAAAACGAGGTCATCCCTCAAATCTCTTTCAGATGGGAAGCAGATGACATTCTAGGCTTTCCATGCCCATATTTCCTCTGTACCTTTTTCTTCCATCTTGCTCTTTCAGTCCTGGATTTGGAATCTCTTTAATATGTCTACACCTATTCCAGTAATTTCAGTGCAACCTCCAGCTGCCTTATTCAGCTTCTTTGACCCAAACATTTGGGATCCTGCATCTCCCCACCCAACTTCCCCTTCCCTTTATCTCATTTTCTCATGTTTCTGCTTGGGGGCCCACACTTATCTGAGAAGCTAGGACTATTTCCACCTAAAGTGTAATATTTAAGTTTAACATCAAATGTTAACTAACTCAGATAATCCACCTGCATTTTCACAGCAGCCTTCACATTACAAACATGAGTAATAAATAAATGGGGAATTTACGTACTTACTGTTAGGGAAGGAAACTGGGAAGACATTTTAAGGAAGTGGGATCATTTAGCTATTCAACAGTTACTCTTTCAAATTCCTCTAGTAAAAAATATTCTTAGTTCGGCATACTGGACTTGTCATATAATGAGGATGCTGTTTATAGACGTGCCCAAGCATCCTTCGACCTTGCCACTCAGAGTGTTTCCTGGTGACCAGCAGCAGTGACAATGCTGGAAATGTAACATCTTGGGCCTCACCCCAGTCCCACTAAAGCAGAGTCTGCATTTTAATCAGAGGTCCTGGTGATGATTCTCAGTGACATTAAAATGTGAGAAGTGATAAATCAGGCAGGTAAATGTGGTGGTAATATTGCCTTCCCAAAGAAGAGGGTGAGGTAGATAATGTCTAATCACAATGGATGGATCCAGTCAACTGTGGGCTTTGAGAATCCTTTACTATCCATATACCACTGAAGCAATGGAGCATACCAAGAGATACCTTTTAAGCTGTACCTGGCTACTTACATACCAAACCTCCTTCTGGTCCTTAATTTGTTCTATTTTCCTACATGCCTGCATGCCTTAGGAAGATTTAAATTACTTTGGGGGAAGAAACTTAATGTTATCCATTTTCCTTTCTTTCCATCCCAAACTACTCCCCGATCCCCTTGTACTGATATGCTGTAGTCTACATACTTGGCACTAAAGCCATGTCTGTTCAACTTTTAATAAAGAATCCATAGGGACAAGTCTGCTGGGAAAGATGTTTCCTTCACCCACAGGAAATAGAGCCAGGGAAAGACATACATTCCATGGACATAGAACAGGGGCAGCAAACTGCATACAGCTCTCCATCTGCTTTTGTAAATAAAGATATATATGGACACACCGTCATTGTCACATGCATCCTCATTCTCATGCCTATTTACTCTGTGGCTGTTTGTGTGTAACCATGGTACACTTGCGTGTTGTGACAGAGACCGGATGGCCCACAACAACTAAAATATGTACTGCCTGGCCAGTTACAGAAAGTTTGCCACCCCTTGTCACAGATCTTGGGCCTGGGTCCTTAAGGCCATTCTATGCTCCTTTATATTATGTATGGCCCCGCTGCTGACCTCCCTGGGCTTCTTAACTCAGCAAGGATGGCCTACATTGCACCAGGCCAGGATTTACTTGAGGAATGAAAAGACCTTTCAGGACCAGCAAAAGTAACCAGCAGTGAGCCTCCTTCCTCATCTTTCAAAGCCCAGAATCCTTTTCATAGAACATTTAATACAGCGTAGAGTAGGACCAAAGTTTCATTTATGCTTTGATGATCAAAACGCATTCTCCTCCTTCTTCTCGTTTAAACTATGTGTAATTGAGTAAATTTGGGAAGAGCATTCATACAACTCATTCTGTGAACTCCCCTCCCCCAGCCCCTCACTGTTCTGCCTTCCTCTGTGTGCCCACAAACCTTCTGATTCCCCAGAGAAAAGGGAAAGCTCTCTGTGGGACGTCTCTCTCAAGCTCTGCTTAAATTAGACTTCTGTGTTCTCCACGGTTATTGAAACTGCCTTGTAATCACCTCACAAGGCAAAACCTCCTACTATGTTAGTGACATAGGATCTTGATCCCTTAAAACATAATTGAAATTTATGTCACATTTTCTTACCTTTGTATACATTGTCCCAAATGTTACCTCATTGATCACTCAGGGTTTAATCAAAAAAATCTAATATCTAATCAATTGTGTTGTTAGTAACACCTCACCTTATGTTCAGGGTTTAAGCTACCATCATCATCATTGTTATTATCGCTACTAGGCTTTGCCTTGAATACACTGCTTCTAATCTTTCCCTTCTCTGGGAGCTACGATGAGGATCATGGTTGCTTGTCCCACAGTCAATCTCCAGCCCTAGGAGGACATGTCACTAGACCCAGCTCTTAGCCTTTCTTTGCGCTTCTGCCTGCTCAGATTTGACATGTCCTGAGAAGCGGTATTCTAAATGTAAAGGTTCAGCCTGAAGCAAATCATTTGTCTTTCTGCGTCAAGGATTTGCTACAGAGAGAAAGAGCATTGCGGGGATGTTGATTTCAATTAACATTGCCAACTGTGATGGCATAACTCTTTGTGAGTCACTTTAATTATTTTAAATGTAGGTGGACCAATCAACTGTAAAGATGGCCGTGCATCTGAACCCAGCTACTTCCTTTTATCGGCTGACCTGAACCAATTCGCTCATTCACTATTGTTAGAGTTGGGTGTGAGCTACAGACCTCTGACTTACACACTCCATATCGGGTTACAGTGAAAACAAGTGTCAGGTGAATTCAGGTCCACATACCACCATTTATTAGCAGGCGGGCACCGAACAATCATATATCTAAAGTCCAGGCCTCCACCCATTTAGGTGTCCCAAGAATGCCTGTCATGAACTGTATCATTAAGGCAGGTGCTTTCAGCAGGATTTCGCTAACCACAGAGTTAGAAGTCCTAACTAACCAGTAGCCTAGTTACCTGTGAATACAATCTACCATTTCCTCTCGATTCTTACTGTCCTATAAGATCAGGGAAGACCTCTACAATAATTGATCAATGAAGATGTCTTGAACATCACAGATTTCCCAAAACATCTCTTGTACTAATATTTATTTTCTTATTTTTCAAAATCCCAGTGTTTTTCACAGATAAAGATAGCTGCTCCTGCAATAGCTGCCTCTAGTGCGTGGCATTTCATGTGGAATGTGTACACGTGATTAGGACAACTAACTGCCCCTACCTCCTAAATCAAAAGGAACAAAAAACATATATATCACACTGTCTGTGCTGAAATTCTTTTCAGTGTTAGCTACAGAACAGATAACATTTCCAGTGCTCTCACCTTCTCTGACTGGGCACCATTCATTTGTTCCATCAAAGAAGCACGCATTAGACTCAAGCCCTGTACCACAAGATGACTGACAGACCCTTGCCCTACATGTATCTCACAGTAGGGCCTCACATTCAAAGTGTGGTCCAGGGAGCATTCGCATCAGCATTCCCTGAGATCTTGTCAGAAACACAGAATCTCATGTCCCAAGCCCAGATAGTCTGAGTTAGTCACATCTTACTAGATGCCGGGTATTTCCACCGCATGTGACTTTTTTCAGATGTACAGTCTAGTATGGCAGAAGTCCTCAAATATGACAATGCATCAGCATTACCTGGGGGATGCTTGTTAAAAATTGCATTATTTCCAAGCATCCTTTCTTCAGGGTGGAGAGGGCCCAGAAGTCTGCAATTTCACAAGCCAGCAACCCTTCCACAGAGGATCCTGAGAAGACTTTGAGAAACACTACATGGTTGGAGGGTAATAAGAGCAATTTGGGGGTAGGGGGGGGGAGGGTACATGAGTCAATACTGAAAGGAGAGTATCTTGAGTCTGAAACCACTGTGCTTTGTGTTGCTGCCACTGAATCCTGTCTTTTAGGGGGCTGAATAGAACCGACAGCCTGCCTAATTGCTGCTCTAGCTCAGGAGGGGCAGAGACTTGAATATCTCAGCTGCCAGAGGTCTTTTTCATAGCTAATGCACATCAAATAATTTAGGCCATTTCCGTGTCTGATAAAATGGATTTTTGACAGAAACAAGGAGGTCTAAACATTAGTCATTACTGAGTGCTAATCACAGAGTATTAAGATACTTGTTTATTATTATTGAGCATTTCATTTGCTTACTGTTTTTCTAAAATAAACTGCTTTGCATTTGTGCAAAGGGAGGGCGATAGAGTGTATCCGCCCTAACAAGGCCTACGAGCCCATCCACCAAAGCCTAACCGATAAATTGTATCCCTATTTTTTAACAGAAAAACCAAAGAGGAAAAGTTAATGATATGCCGAAGAACAGCTTTATATAACCAGGGCTGAGCTGCTGCCTTCCGATTCTATCTCTAGTCTAAGTTTTTTTTTTTTTGAGCCCAGTTAACGAGGGAAAGGTTTTCAGGTAACCTAGATTGCTGCTTTTATAAGTGCTTGTTACAGCCGGAGTGAAATAAAAAGAAGAGCTGGGTGGGAGGAACACATTATCACCCATAAAAATGAGCAAGAAAGAAATCACCGTAGGCCTGCATGTTGGATAAAAAGTGAAAAAGCCCCATCAGAAAAGTGCAGTTCTAGAAATTTGCTTATTTTCAGGCCATCACCTAGAGAGGGAATTCTCAAACACAAGATCTGGTTTGAGGTGGTTGCCTAGGGGACCCTGCAACTTAAGTAGTGTTGAAAAGGATCTTGGGCCCTTAGCTCAAAAATTCCTTTTCCTGTAGAATTTATCCTGTAGAAATACACAGGCAAGACTGCAGAGATGTGTGCAAAGTGTGTTTGCTATAGTTGTACTGGGATTGGTGAATAACTGGAAACCACACAAATTGAGACTGGTGGAAGTTTGGGCAACCCATACAATGAAATGCTGTAGAGCCATTAAAGAAGAAAAACTTAGATGACTGACATGAAAATATGACCCATTATTAAGCACAAAAAGCAAATTGTAGAATAGTATGTATGAACCATAATATGTAAAAACGTTATGTGTGAACAAGGAATGCGATCTCAGGGAATATACAATAAACTGTTGATGGTCATCTTTAAGTTAGAATTATAATTAATTTTTATATTTAATGTATATTTTATATTAATTTATTTAATGCCTATGTATCATTTTTAACATCAGAAAATAAAAGACTGAGAGATTATCAAGTCCTGTTTATTCCAATCTTTCATTTCTTTGAAGGATGAGCAATCTGGGGTCTAGTGATGGACTGGCCCGGATTCTATAAGTGAATTAACTGTTCAGAAAGCCACATAAGTTGTCAAGGCTCGCTGGAAACTTCAAAAGAGCGCGAGCTGCCCCTGCCTTCTAAGTCTCTCCCGGCAAGAGCTTGCCAAGTCTCTAGCGTTGTGATATGGGGCTAGAGGTAGCGGGGAGAGTAGCATCACCAGATGAGAAAGCTCAGCCAGAGATCTAGCAGGGAGAAACTGTACTGTGCACATTTCTTTCGAATTAATAATCTGGCAGCTAATTTTTTGAACTAACTGTAATTTGTATGTGGCACCTTCTGTCAGAGCTGTCAACGTGGAGTTGCCTTCCTTTCATACTGGCTTGCTAGCTGGAAGGGTTGGCATCATTCCAGGGGCTCACCCTGCTAACACAGGCTGCCATCCACGTGGGCTCTTTGGCTGAAACTATTGGGCAATTTCATGAACAAATGCAGAAGCCTATTTATAGGAGTGGTTTCTATTTCAAGAGACAAGGAAACCCTCCCCTCACCTCTTATCCAATATACAGAATATGGGAGAAGGGATGGTTCTAGAAGTTAGAGTCTCCAGATTTCAGTAATTCTATACTATGAGCTGGTTAGGGTTTTTTTTTGTTTTTTTTTGTTTTTTTAGTAAAGGATTGGAGGTGTTGCCTCAGCTCCTTCACCTGTCAAATTTCAGTAAAAATATTTACTTGACCTGCCTTGTAAACATTAAATATTAGGTTGTGAGGTAGGGCTTCCATGTTTAAATATTATTTTGTGTGAATTAAATTGAAAATCCTAACACTGCAACCGCAACTACCTTTCACAGGACACAACTCATACAACCTTAAGCAGAAGCCCAAGCAATAAACAGCCTGTCTCTGTCTTCTTCCCATAGAACTGTTCTTTTGCCTTATCCTCAGGGAAACCACGTCTTCAATGGCGTCAGTCTTGGCTCCAGGGGGTTACAGATTTGGTCTGATCTAAAGATGTGCCTGCCTCACTTTGCCAACAATTTCTTTAAGCTTAGGTACCATCTCTTCTGGCTGAAAGGACCTATGAGATGTCTTCTCAAGTCATCTACAAAGGGTTTTTTCTTATCTCATAAAGAGACTTAAAAAACAAACAAACAAAAAAATCACTCTTTCTGCAACCAGCCATTGTCAACTGCAAACACTGTCTGATTGCACAGAAATCTTACAAGCTTGAGAAGAGAACTGGAAGAAGACAATGAGAAGCCATGACAATGACACCCTTGTTCCTGGGATGGGGAATCCTACAATCATGACAAAGCTAATTTTCTTCCAAGACCATAAGCCTGGCCAGGCCTACTTTTATTCCCTTTTTGCCTTTTTGCATCATTACACACAACAAAGCCCAAGAGAGCAGTGAAAATATTTCCTGGCTTGAGAGATCCTGGAAAGTTGAAATTTCCTGAACGAAGATTTATAGGTGAAACTAGAAATCTACTCTCTGAAACATGGGCAGGTATCATGGAATGTAACTGAGAGCTATATTTCCCAAAAGGCAGGCTGTTGCACACACAGCCTAGGAAACGTCCCACAAATTTTAAACGGATTAAGAGAGAGACATCTAAAAATGGGAGGTAAAAGAAGTTAAACAGGTCACTTAAAAAATTGTTATTGTTGTTAATTTTATGGCTTATTTTAGTGTTGACATACTCAGAATTCTGAAGATGTCACTGTGCATTGTATAACTCCAATGGGGGATGCAATACTTTATTTTTTCTAATTATTCTGATTATACTACTATATTTAACTTGAACATCTTATAGGTGTAGTGCTCACCAGAAAATGAATGAAGAAATAAATAAATAAGAAAAAAAAAACCCCACGAATTTAGAAACCGTTGTTTGCTTGATGTACAGATAACAATTTGCCCTGCTCAGACATATTTTTTAGCAAACATGGCCAGTAGACATCTGCTTCATTATGTGCATGTTTTTTTCTGGAATGTTTAGCCTCAGAAGAACTAATTTCCTTCTGACAACTGAGATAGGGTAACAATCATCATCACCCACCCGCATCATCTCCAAACCCGGTCCCATGCATTCACTGAACAAATGAGCACCTACAACATGCACAGCACTTGTGTAGCCATTTGGAAGAGAACCCCACCCTGTTCTCATGGGGCTTCCAATCTAACTGGAGAATTCTAATGTGGAGAGGAGTTTTTTGTTTGTTTGTTTGTTTGTTTTGAGGGCAGTGTCACTGGCCCTCATATGTAGGACCGAACCAGGGCTGCTGGCTTTCCAAGCCAGCGCTTAACCACCGCTCCACTCAGCCAGCCCTCTTTTCTTTTTTTTTTTTTAAGTTTTTTTTTTTTTTTTTTTTAATTTGGGAATTGGGGAAGGGGAACAAACAAGTTGCTGTCCTTTTGTTCTTCAGTCTAGTTGTGAAGTACATCGCTTCACTGGCCCATGTTGGTATCGTCATTGTGCTCTTCTCAGGTGAGGCAGATTGGTTGCTGGCCTTTGGACGGCCGCTCACAGTGGCTCTTGGCAGCTCACGCTGGCTGCCGGCCACTCACTGTAGCATGCAGCTCCAGGTGGAGCTGTTGTTCACCATCTTAGCTGTAGAGGGCAGTGACACTGGCCCTCATATGTGGGATCCAAACCTGGGCGGCTGGCGTCCCAAGCCAGCTCCTAACCAATGCACCACTTGGCCGGCCTGGGAGGTATTTCTCCACGTATCTGTAGCATTCCTACATGCTCAGTAATTAGCAGTCAGTATACTCTAGGCCTATCTTTTTACAAACGTGTGTATACTCAGGTAGCCCTGAACAGAAAGAGGTAAGGACTTCCTAAGGAACACATGGATATACATTTTTAGATAAGGAAAGTCAAAAGAGTGAATTTTTCCTGAGAGATTTAGAGACAGGAAACAGCTTTCTTTGACGATAATTGCTTACATTCTGCAGTAATAACTACAATATCTCTCTTTGGAGAGAGAATGGGCAGATCTTATATAAGATCAGCGCCTCCTCTCTTGTAATGTACCTACTACAGGCACCAACTAGCCCTCACTGAACTGTCCGGACGGATGGGGTCTTAGGGAACATGTCATAATGTCATTCTGGTTGCTGCTTTTGTTAAGAATAATCAACTCTTTGTCTCTCTCTTTTTTTTTTTTTTTTGGGGGGGGTGGTCTCCTAGTTTCCTAGACTCTTCACACTTCTGCATTTAACACAATAAGAAACAAGTTAGCACATTTTAGTTTGAGATATTAGAAAAGATCTGGCCAAGTTGTAATGCATGGTAGCTTCTGTTTTTTTTAAACTTCAGTATGAGAAACCCTGTGAGCCTCCTTCTTTAGCCATCACATGGTGGTCATGTAGTCAGGTAATGCCACTCGAATAAAAGCTCCACGAGGGTGGGGATTCTATCTGTTTCATGTTTACTGCTGCATTCCCAGTGCCTAAAGCAACACCCCATACACAAAAGGTGCTCAACATATTTTTATGGGGTGAATGAGTGACGGAGACAGTTAGATATTTTCCACCTTGCCTCAATTCACAGAAAACCACCATAGAATCCAAAAACAATAATAGTAATAAATATTTCCGTTGGGTGGTGATGGCAGGTTTGAGGAGAAAAACTGCCTTACTGCCTTTGAGTGAGGAAAATAAAAAAAAGAAATATTCTTAATATGTGGGTCATGAGTCTGTATTAAAAAAATAATAATTTCTTCTAGATGCTTGATTTCATTTGGACCCATCATAACAAATACAATAAATGAATTATAGTAAAAAAATAAGTTCCACACCAAATAAATGTACATATACCTGCCGGCATTCCAATTGGATTTTATTTTTAAAACTCAAGAAGTAATTACACCATTATCTATTAGTGGACCTAGTGAGCTGTGAAGAGATAGTGGAATTCATGTCTGCCAATACTGGGTCATTTTTTTTTCCTTGCTAAAAACTAATATGTCAGAAAAGTAGTCAAGTATAAAAACACATTAGAAATATTGAGATTAATAACAATTATGGTCATATAGTAGAAACAGGGAAACAGATATATTGATAGGACATAAAAATCTGCATTAACTGTCACAATGTGCTTAGATTCCTCAAATTATCTTCACAGATATTAATAAATATATGGATTTCATTCTGTTTGAACATGTAGAATATGTGCTGGCTACTAGCAGGATTAATGCAATAAGAAGTTTAAAGAAATAATCACTTTTTATTGGACTCAAAGGTACTGATACTAGTATGATTGTTTTTGAAGGTTCCTGTCCATGGCAAAATATTTTTTTTAAATGTACTAATTTGCCAGGCACACAATTCCATTCATGCCTTTTTTTTTTCCTATTTCTGTAAGGCTGTCACTTTTTGGATTTTAAGAGTAGGAACAAGATTTGTGCATTCTTGGGCCTGTCGAGTGGCACGTGGGTTAAGAGTTGGCTTGGGACGCCAGCTCTGAACAGCAGGGCCCAGGTTCTGATCCCACATGAGGGCCAGTGATGCTGCGCCCTCTACAGCTAAGATAGTGAACAACAGCTCCACCTGGAGCTGGGCTCCCCTGAGTCACTAGCAACAGTGTAGGCTGCAGCCCCTGCTGCAGTGGGCTGTCATGGTACCATGAGTGCCCGGCAGCCAGCGTGACCTGCCCTGAGCTGCCGTGAGTGGCTGGCCAATGGCCGGCGAGCGACTGTCTCACACGGGAAGAGCGCAATGATCACAATACCAACATGGGCCAGTGAAATGATGTCCTGCACAACTAGACTGAAGAACAAAAGGACAGCAACTTGTCTTTTCCCCTTCCCCGATTCCCCAACGCTGTTCCCCACCCCGAGTTCCCCAATAAAAAAATCTTTTAAAAGCAAACAAAAAAAAAGATTTGTGCATTCTTTCAAGCAGCTGGGGATCACAACCAAAACAAAATAACAGCTGACAGTTACTGGGCACTGACCATATGCCAAGGTCTGTGCTAAGAACTTCACTAACCCTCCCAGCAACCCTATGGGGGAAAGCACTGGCATGAGCCCATTTGCCAGATGAAAGATGTGAGGTTTAAAGAGGTCCAATAATTTGCTCAAGATGATGAAACTGCATTAAAGTAGGGTCCAAATATAAGCAATCAAACCCCAGTGTCTATAGTCTTCACCATGGCACTGTTCAGTGTTACAGGAAAATCTTGTCAAATACTGGATGGAGGGTGTCTGCTGAGGGAACGAGGCTATGAGACTCAGACGCAGCCTATTCTGAATCAGGCCTCAGTGTGGTTGAAACCAGGCTTCTCAGCACTGGTGACATAAAGCCTGAAGGCGATTAATGACAAAGGAAGAACTATGATCTGCCTTAGGAACCATTCTGTGTTCACAGTCTTGTCTTAGCTGCTCTGTCTTCCTTTCTGCCCTCTACCCAGGTCTTCAGATGCTTGCTTAGAAGACCCACAGCTGGGTGACACTTAGGAAAACACAAATTTAACTTGGTTTCACATCACTTTTCAGTGGCCTGTATTGTTTTTTCTCTTTTAATTGTAAGAATGAAAATGAGGAGTCCGTTATGCACTGGCACTGAAAACTTAGAGAAATGTCTGAATACTTTTCATTGACATAGCCGGTATTCAGGTATTTAGAAATATTCTGACAGTATCTCTCCTGTTTAGCTCCAATCTACCTTCCCTACCTGTCTTTGTCATTGAATCCCAAATGAACATTTCAGTCATAGCAGAGTAGGGTTTTTTATTCTCTTAACCAAGACACTTCTGACACTTGCTTCAGGACCTTTGCTTCGGCTGTGTCCCCTCCAGGCGGTTTTCCCCATCCTCCCCCTACTTGCCACAGACTAAAGGACTTTTAGCCCAAGGTCACATCCTAACTCTTCTGTGATGAATTCCTCTGACTATTCACCTCCAGAAAGAGCCTCCCTTTTTTTCAACCCTGTAGTACATATTGATAGACCAGCATATACGGATGGTTTAGAACGGTACACACTGTGACTGCAAAACTTTCCCCAATGAGAAGAGAAAATAGAGAATTATGGCTGTTAAGGAGCCTCTAATGAAGTTACCCATGAACCACATTTTAAGCAATTAAAAAGCATTCTTATATGATATATCGATATATGCTACAGGGGTTCTGAGAATGAATAAAAGTACTTTGTTAACTAAAATAATTAATTTCATATTCTTACACTCTTCTAGTGAATACCAGTGAAACCAAGAATTAAAGTCATTCAGTCAGATTACAGTTTCTCCAAATTACAACATTTTTTTTTTTTTTTGGAAAATCGCAATGCATAGCACATAAAAGTTCTGAGAATCATTTAGTAGTAAAAGAAACGTGCTGAAGTTTTTAAACCTCCCATTTCCAAATTGGATTTTACCGTGGAACACCTCCTTCACAGAAAACCGATTCTTCGCACCATGTGGAATTAAGCTTTAACATAATGTGTGCATCCAAAATGTAGTCTGTGGGGAAAGATTCTGAGAGAAACAAGCTAATGAGAATCTCTGTGCTGTTTATGAACCTCCTGCATAGATTCAGAGTTAGGTCAGTGCTTTTGCTTTGAACAACCTGTGGATAGGTGAGGATTCCAGGGGTCTAAAATAATGACATGATTCATGGAACGTAATTTATTTCAAGTTTTAATCTTTGAAGTTAGACTAAAACTCCTGGAAAAGGTTCTATTTTCAATGAGTATTTGACCACCCAGAAGACTGACCAAGGGGCCTCTTTCCCAGAACACCCAGCTCACTTCTTAAAAAGTTTCTCCAGTTGAGTGTATCGCCCACTATAAAATAGCTAAACCAACATTTTGGGTGCATTTTAGGTGAGGTAGTCATTATTTGGGGGCTTGCAGAGCTGAGGGCTAGACCTGCGTCCACCATCCTTCAGCCAAAGAACTGGCCACAGAAGTGATTCTTGTGTAGAAGTTAAGTGTTCCTTCTCTTCATGGGTTTGTTATACCACTGCACACTGAAGATCTATTTTTCAGGGTATTAGAGCTCAAAATTAACAGTTCAAATGATCTGCATAAAAAGAGTAGCCTCTAGTATTTGCCTAGGTAGTATAGAGGTTAGGAACAAAGGTTTTGAGTCAGATACAACTAGGATGAAATTCCAGCTCTGTTTTTACTACTTTGTGACCTGGCACAACACTTTAACTGTCCCAGGGTAACATCAGCTTTTTAAAGAATGATTGTTACAAGGTTTAACTGAGATAGTCTGTGTAACACTTAATAAATGTTAGTATGATTCCTATTGCTAGACCTGCTACTTCTAGTACTACCATTTCTTTAAATTGTCATGTTAAAGGGAACCATTTGTTAAATGCAATGACTATTGCTATTTTTGTTAGGAGCCAGGGCTGTGTTAAACTTACAGGATACGGCAATGAACAAGATATAGTCACCATGTCTAAGAGCTTAGAGTCTTATGAGGAAGGCAGATAAATAAACCCAAGATTAAGATAACTCTGCTAAGTACTGTGGGGTATACCCAGCATATCGTGGCAACACAGATCAAGTCAACTCAGCAGAGGCCAGTACTCCAAGAGGCAGAAGCAAATAAAATGAATACAAAGGTAAGGAGGAATTGAACCAGTTGGACAAAGCTGGAGGTCGGGTAGGTGGAAGAAACAGGGGAGAAATGCATTTCAGCTGGGAGCTCACAGCATGTGAGAAATTTGCAAGTCATGTTTTTAAATGCCAGTGCCTTGGAGGTATTTGAAAAGTTAATCAGTAGAAATATGCACGTTCACAATACTTGGGCTCATGTGAGGGCATTATTCTTTATCATGTGGGCATAGTGGGTGCTCTATTGTAGGGTTCTCTCCCCAAGAATGACAATTGGATTTAGACAGATGAAGAGGAATGTGATGGAGGACACCTAGTAGCCCTTTCTGAAATTGTCAAGGTCAGTAACAGTCAACATATCTGCATTCCACCAGTCCAGGTAAAGTGATGAAAGCTTCTATATAAGATGGAGGGCAGTCACTAGTATAGCAGGAAATCCACACAGAGAAATTGTGTCTTTCCTTTTTTTTTTTTTTTTTTCCTTTGTTATAGGTTCACTACAAGAGAATAAAATCTCCCCACTACCAACTTATCTGGGGCAACCTCCGTTTGGGGTTTTAAAACTCTAGGCTCTCCTATTCCTGGAGGAGAAAATAAGAGCTCCCTCCCACCTTTTCTTCCCTCTTACTTTCCATTTGTTTTAAGCCTACGTTTTAGAATTGAAAGGAAAATTTGAATTTGTTTCAAGAATGAGGGCTCCTGGTTCATGGTGAAGAGGCAGACTCGAGGGAACCTCTGAGTTAGTTCCAGATGGCCCCAGTCCTGTGTTCAGGGGACACAAATGCCTTGGCACTGACAATGATCCCTGCAACCCTGGGTCCCCAGCAAAAGACTCGGAGCCAAACTGGGCCTGGGTGAATGGCTCAGCATCCGCCTTCTAATTGACCCATGGGATTTAGGACTGGCAACCTCAGAGGTTACCACTGAAGGTTAAAGAACACCCCCTCCTACACACACACACACACACACACACACACACGCACACACACGTTTCAGGATTCTTAAGGAAGAGCCCCTACCTACTGAAGGGACTTTGCATTTCTTGAAAATCCCAGGTGGAGAGGGAGAGATTGGAGAGGGAAATAGAGAGAGAGAGAAAGAAAGGAGGAGGAGGAGGAGGAGGAGGAGGAGGAGGAGGAGAAAAGAGGAGAGAGACAAGAGGGAGGGAGGGAGGGAGGGAGGGAGGGAGGGAGGGAAGGAGGGAGGGAGGGAAGGAGGGATTGAAAGAAGCCAACTTTAATTTGCATAGTAAATGAATTAAGGGTTACCAAAATTTGATGTATGTGAGTTAAAATTAGCAAGTTAATAGACTCTAATTATGGAAGATTCTAGTATTAAGTTGGGCTGCCATAGCAGTCCTTGTCAATGTTGCAAAGAACACACTGTACATGTCAATATGCTTATCTGTTGTAGTTGGAATTTTCAGGTCAGGCATCTTATTTGCAATCTAGTTTCAGAGTTGACTTGATTTGCTTGTGGTTTTCACTTGCTGTTCTTTTTTTTTTTTTTAAGATTTTATTGAGGTTTTGGGGGAGGGGAACAGTGTTAGGGAACCGGGGAAGGGGAATAGACAAGTTGCTGTCCTTTTGTTCTTCAGTCTAGTTATGGAGGACGTTGCTTCACTGGCCCATGTTGGTATCGTCATTGTGCTCTTCCCAGATGAGGCAGATTGTTTGCTGGCCTCTGGATGGTCACTCACCGCTGCTATTGGCAGCTCACGCTGGCTGCCGGTGCTCACTGTAGCCTATGGCAGCCCACTGCAGCAGGTGCTGTAGCTATGCCATCCCAGGGCTCGCACAGCCCAGCTCCAGGTGGAGCCATTCTTAGGTGTAGAGGGCACTGTCACTGGCCCTCATATGCGGGATCCAAACCAAGGCCGCTGGCATCCCAAGCCAGCTATTAACCAACGTGCCACTCAGCCAGCCCACTGGTGTTCTTTTTTAAAAATCATAGATTACTGTTGCTTTAACCATTATTGATTTAATTTGTTGTGGATTGATTAGTTAACCCTAAAGTCTACAGGTTACATTACCAGTGTTTTTCACCTATAATTTTCTTTTCTTTTTTTTACCTATAATTCTTAATAACTAGACTTAAAGCATATATGTTCAAAGATGAAGCACTCATATTTCCATTACTAAAAAAGTTGTGCTACAGTGATGATGTGCCACCCATGCTTTTGTGACACTTAAATAACTTATGAAGTCCATAAGACTTAGTGAATATTTTAACTTCATGGAACACTGGTTTGTAACCTCTGTATAAGAAATTAATTGTGTTCTTTATACTGCTAGGTCATTGCATCTGTAAATAAGCTTGTACCTTTTTTAATCAAGTAAATGATACCCAATTTATCTCTATCATTGACAACATTTTATTGACATTGTTTATTTTGTCCTTTTGAACTAAGTGTTCATCAACAGGCTCATTTTCCACTGAAAAGTACCCTTGGGTGGGAATGGAAGGGGTTGGCTCTTGATGTCTAAAAATGGATTGTGATCTAAAAAGTCTGAGAATTTCCAGTGTGACTATGAAGCAAGGAGAGAGCTTCAAGTAAAGCGGAACTCCTCTGAGGAAGAGGTGGGAAATTTCATCATCACCTGGAGCCCACAAGCTGTCAGCAATTATATTAACCTTTCAGGCTAACTGCAGTCTAGAAATGAAGAATGTCGGGAAAAGCTGCATAAGCTACCCATGATCACTCATTTAGCTTCCCAACCTTGTTTGTGTCTGGGTTTAATGGATAAAATTCTTCCCAATTTGCACCCATTCGCATTGGAACCAACACTCAAAGTAAAGCCTTTTTTATTTTCCCTTAACACAATCGAAATATGACTCAAGGGCCAGAAACAATAATAATTTATATCCAGCATATCAGAAATATCAGAAACCAAAAAGATCACACTAGGTAAAATAGACATCAATTATGTTATTATGTGCCTAGAAAATTTGATCTGGAGAGATATATAAACCAAATTATTAACAAGTGGGTATTCCGGCAAGGGGGTTATTGGAAACTTTTATTTCCCATACTATATATTTTTAGCAATGTTTGATTTTTAAAATAGAGAGCCTGCATTGCTTTATAATCAAGGTGCACTAACATGTGTTTCTTTTGTATATGGTATGAACCTATCCCTCACAACTGAAAAAAGAAAGACTAGAGGAGAAGCTCTGCTTTGCAGATTGCGCTCATTCACACTGCCTTCCTGCTTCCTAACCTATCTACTACCATTTGTACAATTGCTTACTCAACACTTCAGCTTCATTCCGAGCAATAAAATGTGGGGAATCTTTTTGATATGCTACTTGTATTAAAATTAAAAATCTGTTCTTCCAGGAACTGCTGCAATTATGGTGCACAATCTCATAAAGGATCTGTATTTTCAAAAGCTCTGATTAAGGACCCCAAGATTCTTTTCAATCCCAAGATTCTATAAATCCTGAAAACACTGGCCACCCTGATGCTTTTTGTGGCACTAAAATTTTATTTTCTTTCTTTTTTTTTTTTTTAAGATTTTATTGGGGAATTGGGGGAGGAGAACAGTGTTGGGGAATTGGGAGAGGGGACCAGCCAAGTTGTTCTTCAGTCTTCCTTGTGGAGGGCGCCAGTACTATCTGGCTTCCTGCCGGCAGCTCGTGGCCTCTAAGCTCAAGGTGCTGTGTGCAGTCTTAGTTGAGGGCGGGTGTAGCCACCATCCCATGCAGGAGTCGAACCAGCAGCCTTGTTGTTAAGAGCGCACGCTCTATCCACTGAGCATTCCGGGCGGCAGCTCAGCTCAAGGTGCCGAGTTCAATCTTTAGTTGCGGATGGGCATAGCCCACCATTGAACAGGCAATCTTGTTGTTATACCACCTGACCATCCTGCCACCTGTTGTTCACCTCAGTGACAGCTAGGGCACAGTGTTCACTGGCCCATGTGGGAATCGAACTGGCAGCCCTGTTGCTCAGAGCATGTGCTCTAAGCCAACTCTTAACCAACTGAGCCACTCGGCCAGCCTAAAATTTTCTACTTTCTCAATTCTTCAGGTAGCATTTAACTACTCGGGGACTGTACAATTTTCCAGACTGCTTTCTGGATTGACTATTGCACCGTGAGAGGGCAGCACTTTTTTTTGCTTGTTTGTTTTTTTCTGTCAAGGGACAGATAATAAACATTTTAGGCTTTGGAGCCACACACTGTCTCTGTCATTCTTCCTCCCCCTTTCCTCCTTTGTCTTGGACTTCTTCTAATAGGCTTTATAAAGGTAAAAACCATTCTTAGCTCCTACGCTACACTAAAAGAGGCTGATTCACAGGCCATAGCTGCTGACCCCTAGGATGGTGCAATGACTGGTCCAGCAGGGTTTGGTGAAAATATAGTACTTTGGGCATAATGGGGATACAATGGATATTTGTTGGTTTAATTTGGAGATGACTGGTGCTCATAAGTCTATTTTCTTCTCTTTGTGGGCAGCTTAGTAAAAGCTTGGGTAGTAGAGTATGGCAACCATGAAATGGCTCAGTTTCCCATGGATTTTAATTATCCAGTTCACTTCTGTGCCCTCCCCCCGGCCCCCTCACCAGTATGACAGGCTCCTCAAAACTCTGTGAGGTGCATTCCTTCCACTGATGCCCAGAAGTTCAGAATCCCTTCATGAGGCCCAGTGGGGACAGCGAGAAGACATGTCTTCACAGAGGCCACAGTGGGCTTTTCAAATACATTTTAGTTTTAACAATTTCACATTCATTTCTGCTAATGATTGGGGAAGTGAAGCTTTCCTCTGAGTCACCTTTCCGCTTCTAAAAGAGAGTCTGCATTTCACCTTGATGGGAAGCTCTCAGTTTAGTGCTTCATCCCACATCAAAACTCACCCGGGGGATTTCCACCTTCAAACAAGTGAAACAAATGCATCCCCTCAGGGGGGCGTGCTGTCAAAAGCACGGAAGTTATCCAGGTATCAGAACTATTCAGATAGGATTGCCTACTTAGAGGAAATCAGTGGCTGGTAGAGAATACTTTCAGTGGGGGACCAATTAGCACTCCATCCCACAGGCTTCCAATCTCTCTAGAGCTAGCAAAGGGAAGAAAAAAAAAAAAAAAACCCTCCACATTTACATGAGCCAAGGACGGGTGTTCATAGATGACACAACATAGCATGCGCTAACCAATATATTTTGATTATTTTTATCTTCACCTTCCTAAATGAATGGGCACTCTTTTACCAGTAAGTCACATTTCCCATAGAAACTCCCTGCATCAAAGCCTTCCTTGTCTCTACCTCTTCCCCATTTTACCATTTACCTAAAAGAAAAGATAGAAAAGGATAGATGTTTCCTGTTTAAAAAAAAAAAAAAAAGACAGAAAGAAAGAAAAAGAAAAAGAAAGGAAAGAAAAAAAAAAAAGTAGTTCCATTAGCAACTTTGGTAAGAAATTGTTCCACATTGTTCCTCTGACAAGTAATTTTTCCCAGCATGTGTGCATCTTAAAAGTATTGCAAAACAATATCTTAAAATGAACTGATTAGTATGCATGCTCTGTGGTCACATTTAAGTTCTATTTATAAAATCTATTCTGTTCCAGGCTCAGACAAACAAAACTGAAATGCAGCTGTGGAACACATTGATAATTTTCATTAGTTCTAAAAGCCTCAATAGAATTTGCAATTTTATTCATTACATCTAAATAATCCTGTAAAACCTGTTGGGAAGGTGACCTTTCGCTGTCCCCGCCCCTACCCTGCTTTTGTGAGGTGTAGTCTGAGGGTGTGTTTCTGTGCCGTTGTATGTGGGGAAGGGCTGGACAGGGAAGCAGGTTTTTGCAGGAGGAAAGCACAAACCAGAACAAGAAATCAAGTCAGGCACAGATGAAAAATGAGGTAGGTGCTGGGAATTGGTCTCCCACATGGCTTCTGAAAGTCCTTTTAACGAGGGGCATCCTGCCATCATTCCCCAGATGTGAACAAACCCAGATTTCTGAAGTCACTGTGTGATACTCTGGGCCAATGTGGACTAGATTCTAATTCACTGGAAGGCAGTGCTATTTCTTTGATATGCAGAAATGAGGATTTTTCCAGAGAGTGAGCCAAAGGACCGGCCCATGAGAAACAAACAGTGTCGCTTCTGTCACCTCCAACTTGTTCTTGCAAAGTAAAACAATGCCAACATTGGAGATGGCTTTTTCTTACTAGGAATGTGTGTGTGTGTGTGTGTGTGTGTGTGTGTGTGTGTGTGAAGGGATCTTTGAAAAATAATTTTAAAACACACACTTGGCAGCCAGCCATGAAAGCACAAAGAAGTCTTTAGAAAATTAAGATAACAAAAAATAACAGAATACAAAAGGTGAAAAATAAAGACAAACATGTGAAATTCAGCAGCTACTGAGATGATGCTTCAACACGGACCAGGCAATTAAAACGGTAGAACCTTGTGTGTAGAGGATGCCAGGAGCCCATCATAGATAAACACATATGTGTGGATACAAATGCTCTTACTCAAGGATATACCTGATAATTGCTAATTTGGGACTAAAGACAATGACAGTTATGTATTACCCATTACATGCAGGTGCCACCTTGCATATTCCACCTTCCTCAGTAAGGCTAGCCAGAGCCTCAGAAAGGATTATTTTATCTCAGTGTCTCTGAAAGTCTCATATTTTAAAAAATAAATAAATAAAATAAAATAAAATAATACAAAAAATAAAAAGTGGCCAGGTGAAATTCTGGGAAATACTAGGCTAATCAAGGTCAAAATAACTTCTATGCTGCTCAGAACTTTTTATATATGAGGCTGCCAATATCTAACCTCCAAGAGAGAGGATACAGTATAGGGTATTTCTCACACTGACGAAAGCACAAAATCTCCCCCCCCCCTTTCTTTTCCTTTTTTTCTGTAGAATGTTCTGCAGAATTAAGGTTCTAGGGAGCATTTTTTGGGAAATGCTATTTTATCTGAGTAATTGCTTTAGCAACCATTATCAACTAATAGAAATTAAGGTTCAGATGGAAGAATACCGTAGGATAATCCATACTAGGTAAGGGGGGAAAATCAAAGCGCAGAGTTTTTGGAAGGCCAGCTATATATGAGAGAGAGAGAGAGAGAGAGAGAGAGAGAGAGAGAGAGAGAGAGAGAGAGAGAGAGAGAGAGAGAGATCTGCGCTGTTAGAGGATTCAGACATAAGATGGGAGAATGAGGGACAACAGTGGGAAAAACACCCTTCATTGAAATTTATAATTTGTCCAATTTTAAGCCTTTGATGCTACAATTTAAGACAGAAATTTACCAACAAACTAAAATGTTCTAGAGGTTTCCCTGTCAATGGTTAGACAAACAAACAAGCATCTTCCCACTATTGTATTACAAGTTTAGTAAAAAATGTGGCTATATAATCAGGTAAAATTCTACCTCATTTCAAACTTCATGGGGTGATTCTCAGGAGATGGGCAGCATACACTGCTGGGAGAATCTTATGTGAAGGAATCTTATCTGCCGAAGGAATCTTATGTGAAGAGGTCTCCTGCCAATATAGTACTTGGAAAGCATGGAGAGAACGAACGCCTAGCAAGGAATATGTGCATCTATCCTTTAGTGTGAAGAGCTGCAGAACACACCCACTAGGAGGAAGTTCCCGCCTTACTTGCAAATCACTGCAGAACTAGAGGGATTTTTCAACTACTTAACCTCATGGAGAGTCATAGGCTAGAACACTTCAGGTAGTGAGACTTCCATTTTGAACACAGCTAGGACAACAGCCCCATTTGTGAATGTTATAAAACAAAGAAGCCCTAGGAACTGCTGGTTGCATGCATGTTATGGCAAGGATTTACTGGGTTTGGGACTTCACCAGAACCAATTCCAGGCAGATAAGACCCTGTGGGTTTACAATTATGTAAGAGGTTTTGGTAATCACGGTACTCACTGGGCTCAGTGGAGCTGTTAAAATGTGGTGACTTTTTATAACTATTTGAATTAAATTTGTATTTTTAAAAATACATCATGACACATACATACATTTTGGGGAAAAAAATGTTTCACCATTTTAAAAAAATGTCAATGATTACATCATTTAAAATGTTTAGCTCAAGGGGGGTTATCAATTACATTACTGCTGTTGATTGTGTTAGCGCCACTTAGGCTGATATAGGGAAATACCTACTATCATTTTTCATCCTCAGGTGGACCAAGCTGTGGTTTACAAGTAACAGAACTTGTAGATGATTTGGAAGATTATTGTGCTATTATGTTAGCATCCACTCTCAATGTAACTTTGTATCTGCCTTAATCACGTCCAGGCAATGTTAATTTGCAAGCTGTGATAGTGCTCCAGCTGAAAAGTGGTAACTCTGGGAAGAAGTTAGCTGTGATGAGGAGCGGTGAAGGCCAAACCACTACCGTGACACACAAAGCCACACATTTAGGACGGCTACTCTGCAAATTGCTGGGGAGGATGCTGACAAAATGCAAAGCACCTTTTGTCTGACTTACCCTCTGAGTTTGCAAACACTATCTTACATAACAAGGTAAATAAGGTGGAAAAAACACTGGTGACGGAACCACAGAATCTTGAGAATTCACTCCAATTACTTTCTATTTGTTGCTATGGCAAAATTAATGTTGAGCTATGTCAGTTTTGAATTATGAGACCTTTTCAGGAATATACCGCTGGCATAAAGAGAGCAGCCTGCACCAACCTTTCATTTCTTCTGAAAGCCATTAAGTATCAAGCCAACTCCACAGCCATGCACTTGAGCACTGCTCTGTATAATGAGAAAACAGTAAGGATAGGAAATTTCTGTTGCTCATGAGGAACTTAACACATGCTAAGACTTGAGGCCCATCCTTTCATGTACCTCCTAATAAACATCCACTGGTGTGTCTATTGGTATTCTGCATATTTTAGAGTGAGTTTGTGTGCATCTTAAAAGTATTTCTGAAGTTTGGAAGGCTGATATACTTGCCCAAGACCATCGAGTTTCATACATAGGTTCTGCCAGCCAACAACTTCTATCCATGCTTCTACTATATTAAGGCAGAGTACACGTGTAAATACCTGAGAGTCTGTCCACATTGCCTTTGTTTCTGGAACTTGCCTGGATTCCACAAAGCTTTTTTTTTTATGTGTTTATAATGCTAAGAAAAATTGTAAATTACTGTACACAATGTCATTTCTTTAATTCCATAAGAGGATGGTAATTAATGAGGACTATATTTTTGTAATGCCAGGGTGATCTTTCTGTGGGTGGTTTTCAAAGCCCACGGTATGCAATTAGAGATAATGTGGATGGCTCCTTGTTTTCCGGGCCTGTGCCATCCGCTGGGCATTTGCTGAGAGCCTCGCTGCATATGCCACAAGAATTGATCTGGATGTTCCGTCGGCCTCTCAAAGTTGAGAGGCCTCAGGATTTTGGCAGTTGCACACATCCTCAGTGACTTGTAATGGACATCTCCAAGGAGAAGTCTCTATTCTATTCTAATATAGTTGTTTTTTGTTGTTGTTTGCTTTGTTTTAATTCTGACCGTATTTCCTCCTCCTTGGATTTCTTCCCTGTACTCAAAACTGCCATTGTAATCAGGAAAGTGACTCTTGAAACTTGGGCCTACTGGCTTTATTTATTCTCTTGCTCTGACTTTCATCCGAACTTTGCAGAAGGCACAGACCAAAAGAGAACCTTCTCCCTGCCAAGGCATTTCAGCTCAGCAGAAGCAGATGTCCAGCAGTGTAATTTCTGCCCAAGTGTCACTGATATATTATTGAGGAAACATCAAATCAGATGAGTACTGCAGAAATTAAAGCTTGTTCCCAGAGTCTCTCTGCTTGACCTCTACTCCTGAAGTTAGATTTATATTAACCTTCCAGCCCTCAAATTCCCTAACCTTTACCCATGTGTTATGAAAAAAAAAAACAACGAAAAAAACTTATTTTTCCATGAGTTTCTTCAACAGTCCTATTGGTTTCCATGTTTTTATTTAAACTGCTTCATTAGTCCTTTTTTTCTTGTTTATCTCAGACCATGTTCTAACCCTTGTCCCTGCCAAAGTAACCTAACATGCATCCTTCATTTTTCTCTGTATCAGAAGTTTTAGCCATTGATTAATTTACCAAAACAAACAAAAGCACAAAAATGACATCATATTTTATAACAAACACTGCTTTGCATCTTGCTTTACGCACTCATGCTTTTATTACTTATTATTAAGTATCTTTCACCTCAACTATTGTTTGGCTCTTCATCACAAATGTGCGTTCCTTAGATATGAACTCTGATGGCAATATTCCATACAGCAGAGTTCACTGATGACATTGCTCTAGCTCTCTTGGCCCCACTCTTAACTAGTACTGAGTGGAAAGGAAAAGATGCCCAGGTAATATATCTGCTTGTAAAACATGTGTAATCTAATAGTTAATTTATAACCATCCACTCATTAAGAGTCTACCATGTTCCCAGTACTTTCCCACAGTTACACATTAGAAATAAGTGCCTGTTTTCATGGGCCTTACTTTCTAGTAACATTGCAAAAAAGCTGCTTGTAAACTACTAAAGAAGTCAACAAGATGGTGTCAAGACAGTAATAGATGCTATTAAGAAAATTAAAAAATAACAACAGAATAATGGTGTAGAGAGCAAATGGTGTAGTCAAAAAAGACACCAATTTGAGCTAAGAACCGATCGATGAAAAGAATCAGCCATGTTGAGGTCTAGGTTTGAGGGCGAGCATTAGAGGCAGAGAGGCCCTGAGGTATAAATGGTCTGAGAGCATCTGAGGGACCAACAGAGGGGATAAAAGAAAGGGATAATAGGAAAAGGGGCAGTTGAAAGTTGTAAGGCAACTGCTGAGATGAACAGGAGCCAGATCATGACAAGTTATAGCTCAGAACTATGATGGTTGTTAATTACCACGAGGGTAGCTCAAAGTGCTCTGGTGTGCTAAAGGAGTGTGTGTGTGCTTGGGCGTGTGTGTGTGTGTGTGTGTGTGTGTGTGTGTGAATAATACCCATCTCCATGGAGGAGATCATGATTGAGATGACCTTTGGAAAATGGATAGTATTTAGACAGATCAAAAATAGGAGTGGGAGTGAGTGAAAGGTATAGCAGCTGGTGAGAACAGCCTGTGCAAGGCAAAATAGGTGGGGGTAATCCGGCAGTTCTGTGACCAACAAGCAGCCCATTACAAGACGGTGAGGAAGGGTTGGGGGATGGATATAAAGCTTGCGAGGGCTGTAACGGGGACTGAATGCCAGAATCAGAAAACTATTGGATAGTTCATCTGGAACCATTGGAGGTTTGGGAATTGAGAAACAACATAATCACAGCTGAGATTTCAAATGATTTCTCTGACATGTGATTATTGGATTAAATCGGTCAGACTGCAGAAGCTAGTTAGGATGCTCTTAAAACAGTTCTGCACAGTGGACATAGGAAGTCAACAGAGAGACTACTAGAGAGAATGTAAGAGAACATGGCTGAGACGAACCTGAGACATGAAATCTGCCCTAAATCCAACACAGAATTTCCTTTTCCATCATGCTCATCAGGGTCTCTAATCTTCCTCGAGTGACAGGAGAAACATGGCCTCATGGGAAACACAGTTCTGCGGCTGCACAGCTCCGACTGTTTAAGAAAGCCATTCCTCAGGTTGAATTAGAATCTGCTTCCTTAGTAGGATCCACTGAAGCTAGTTCTGCCTTTTGAGGAAAAGCAATCTATGAAGCCTTCTTCTCTTAAGTCATCCTTTCATTTATGAGAAACCAATGATCATTTTTATCTTTTGTCAGGTCCAGGTTAACCGCCCTCTAATTTCCGTAACCATGCATTTTACTTGGTTCTATAGAATGTGTATTTATTTTAATAAATAATGAACACTTATTGATTCTTTAAATATAAAGTGGGGATATATTTTTCAGGGGATTTTTTCTTCATTTGGAAAAAAAATATCTTTTAAAATTTTCCTCTCATTGATGCTAGGCACTCAACACCCAAGGAATCACCCTGCTCTATATAATATTATTTTTAGCCAAGAGTCAGCCAACTATGGCCTGTGAGCTAAGAATCATTTTCTTATTTTTAAATGGTTGAAAAAAGATCAAGAGAAGAGAATATTTTGATATACATAATGATTGTATGAAATTCTAATTTCAGGTCCCATAAATAAAATGTTACGGGAACATGCCAATCCATTTATGTATTGTCTGTGGTTCCTTTCATGTGGCAAAAGAGACTATATTGCAGCCCAGACTAAAATGCTTCCTATCTGGCCCTCTATAGAAAATGGTGGCTGACCGCACTTCTCAGGCACTAGTGAATAGTCTGTGGACAGATAGTGCCTACTTCATATGGGAGCTGCTTAGAAATGTACCATCTCAGCTCCACTCCACACCCACAAAATGAGAATCCACATTTTACCTGATCCCCAGGCGATGTGCCTGTCTGGTGAAATTCCAGAAACAGTGCTGGAGAAATGCTTCTCAACTCTGGTGTAAGAATCACCCCCAAGAATGTGTTGAAGTATCAATTCCTGGGTTCCACCCCCATGAAGTAGACTGGGGCGGGGCTGAGAGTTTGCATTTTTAATGAGCTCCCAGGAGAAGCTGCCATGGCTCCCTCCTAATCCCATTTTGAAAGGTACTACCGCACTCTCTTCTACCCACATGAAAATCCTTTCTCCTTTGCAAGATTTTCACTGACCATTCCAGGCACAATCAACTTCTCCTGCGTTCTTTGACCT
Organism: Aselliscus stoliczkanus; assembly: GCA_033961575.1. Taxonomy (NCBI): domain Eukaryota; kingdom Metazoa; phylum Chordata; class Mammalia; order Chiroptera; family Hipposideridae; genus Aselliscus; species Aselliscus stoliczkanus. The sequence continues at coordinate 10,900,626 of CM066733.1, forward strand.
CCTCTAGTACAGAGGGTGCTCATTTTACATTTCTATAATAGCATTTAACATTACTAGGCATCTCAAGTGGAAAGAACTTTTTATCTTACTCACTTAACAGTTTCTTGCTCTTCCCCAAACCTGCCAAGCACATTCCCACCTTAAAGCCCATGTATTTGGTTTCCACTTCCTGGCAGACAGGTCATTTGGGGCTATCCTTAAACATCCCCTCTTCAGCAACGCATCCTCTGACCTCAATTCTAAAATTGTTTTCTACCCTCATGCCATCAGTCTTCCCTCATGACTTTATTTTTCTTCACAGAATGTAATAGCACTTCACATTATATATTCATTCAATGCATCTTTCCTCCAACTAGATTATAAATTCTGTGACATCAGGGACTTTGTTTTCATTCACTCAACCTTGATTTATTGAGTACCTACTATGCGTTGGGTACTGGGTAGGGAACAAATGAGTTTCCTTAAAAAAATGCCTATCACTTGGTAGGCCTTCAATGAATATCTATTGAGTGAAATAAATGAATGAATTCCTTTTTAAGTTACTTGGAGCAGAATTATGGTTGATACTTTATAAGATTTATATATCCATCATGTTAAGCATAATAAGCGTATGACAATAACAAAAGTTAATACTCATTGAGCACTCATATGGCAGGCGCTTGACGTACTTACAGTTTTTATTCTCATTTTAAATTTAGGAAACCTGAGCACTAAGGAGGTTACATAATTTTAAAAGGGTTAAACATACATAAATCCAGGCAGTCTAACTCAAGACCAGAAATGATAAGCATCACATATTCTTGCTCCTCAAAATGCAACTTGTGGATAAATTGGCAGGTTTGTGTGGCAACGGAACAATACTATGAGAGTTACTTGTAAAATTTTAAATATCCACTCACTACTTGCATCCTTCCGCAACAGGCGGAAAGTAGTTCTAACAAACACACACACACACAAACACACACACACACACACACACACACACACACACACACACACAATATGATAAATAGAAATGGAAATAATTAGGTCTAAGTAAAATATAACTAAGAACTAGCCAATAAAGATGAAGACAAAAAACACAGCTATGGAAATTCCAGTTGTTAACACTGAGATTGACATTTTGCTGTGAATTCCTGGTATCTGACATGAGTTGAATTGTGTCTCCCCCAACAACAACAACAAAATATGTTGAAATGCTAATGGCTGGTGCCTCAGAGTGTGACCTTCTTTGGAAATGGTGTGTTTGCAGATGTACTTAGTTAAGATGAGATCACTCTGGAGTAGGGTAAGCTCTTAATCTATTATGACTGGTGTCAACAGCTATGTGACAACAGGAGACACACAGGGAGAGCGCCATTCAAAGATGGGGGGTGAGATTGGAGTGAGGGATCTGCAGGTCAAGGAAGGCGAAGAATGGACGGCCACCATTGGAGGTTCAGAAAATGCAAGGGATTTGTCTTCCCTGCAGATTTCAGAAGGAACATGGATCTGCCAACATCTTGATTTTGAACTTCTAGCTTCCAGGGCTGTGAGACAATACATTTTAGGCCACCAAGTTTATAGTACTTTGTTGAGGAAGCCCTTGGAAAAGAAAAAAAAAAAAAAATATATATATATATATATATATATATATATATATATATATATATGATTTTTCTGGAAGAGTATAAGAGGTAGAGTTATTTTAGAGATGAAATCTGCACATTCGTTGCTTAGTAGATTTTGACAAGGTCTCTGAATTTTCATTTTACTCTGGGCCTTCAAATTACGTAGCTGATCCTGGCTCCAATAATAAAGACAATATTGGTATTAGTAGATGAACTGGTAAATGCACTAATAGAATATAGAGAGCCTAAAAATATGACAGGTAATATTTCAGATCAGTGAGGAAAGAGTGGATGATTCCATAAATGTTGCTGAGACAGTTGGTTGTCCATATGGGAAAAAAAATAATAATAATTTGGAACCGAAATTCACATCACAGTAAAAAATCAATTCTAGGGACATTAAAAGACCTAAACGTGAAGGCACACATAGATAACATGTGTAAGACAATATTTGAGACTATTTTAATGTTCTTGTGTATAGGAGAAGGTTACTTGAACAAGACACAAAAAAGGGCAGAGATCATGAAAAGTTTGATAAATTTGTCTACATTAAAATGAAGCGCTTCTTCTCCGTGTTTCATTTCTCCTTGTGGGATCTGAGATTCTGAACAGTGCCTATAAATATCTGGGGCCTGATTTTGGGCTGGCCTCCCAAATATGCAGGGCTCACCTCCAGGAATACACTTTCTGACTGGCCTTTCCTCCTTATTCCTTTCCGTTATTTTGTGGAGTTTGGGGCTTGTATGCCTGAAAGGAGTGGGGTAGGGACTGGTGGAGGACAATGTGTTACAGCTCAACTTTGAGCTGACTCTCCCCCAAGTTTGGCTACATACAGGGGAGATTGATATAATAAGTAAAGAGACTAAGGATCATGAGAGCCAGAGTTTTCACTGTTGGAGGAGGAAGTTAGGAACATGAACTAACAAAGACTAGAATAAACTTTGTGGTGTTTGAGTAGCATCAGAAATTGCAGTAAACACATGGTTTTTAGCAGTAAGCTTACGGAATACCCAGATCTGTTTCTGAATACCATTCTCCACTAAAAGAACTGGGACTTCCTAGAAAAATGGCTGAGTCAACAAGGAAAATATAAGATGAGCTTAAAACAAGTGAGTGATCCACTTGTTTTACTTCCAAAAAGAAAGGAAGTGCTCAAAGAATGATAGGGACATGTCAAAGGTTACATAGGCCAGCTTGAGCGGGCTTCCATTGGCCATGATTTGGAAAATTAGACCATGAAAATAAATACTGGTAGTAAGGGATTATGAGCCTTTGAGTAAACCAGGAATTCACAAGTCTATACTGATATAAATTAAAACAAAAAAACAGAATAATTAACTAAATGAAAGGGAAGGAAAAGCTCTATGTTGCAGTAGAACGACAACTAATAAATAAATATATCAGAATTACAAAATCACCGTTTGGCAAGTACCACTGTCGTGATTAAGTCAGACAAGAATCATTAATGGATGCTAAACACGGGTGAATGAGGAACAGGGAAAAGGCATAATTTCAAAGAATCTCCTAATAATATATTTAATAATTATTTATCAATTTAAGGATGATATCCCAATTAATTGTAGAAGATAGTGTCCTGCCATTCAACATCCTAACCAAGAAATAAAAGTTAGTATCACCAGTCATGGGACAAATCATATGGTATGCCTCCTGATAATAATGCATTGAAAATAGCACAAAATGACTTCTGTGGAATTACTAGCAAAAAAGCAGGAACCACAAGAAAAGATCAGATGCCAAATTAAAGGACAGTCTACAAAGTAACTGGCCTGTATGCTTCAGAAATGTCAAGATATAAAGGGAAACAAAGAGGAACTGTTCTTAATTGAAGAAGTCTAAAGAGGCATGAGAACTAAATATTCCCTGGGCTGGATCTTGGGCCTATAAAGAACATCATTAGAATAAATAGTAAAACTTGAATGGTATGTTTGGATTAACAATAGTATGAGAACTTCTTGATCTTGGGGGGATGTACTGTGATTATTCTTTTATATAAGAAACACGCACTGGGACGGCCGGTTGACTCAGATGGTTAGAGGGCAGGATGCAGTGAGCATAACACAGGGCTGCCAGTTTGATTCCCACATGGGCCACTCAACTGTGCCCTCCACAACTAGATTGAAACACCTACAGTAAAACTTTGGAAAGAAAGAAAAAAAAAAAAGAAGAAGAAATATGCACTGAAGTGTTAAGAGGTAATGGGGTGTCATGTCCGAAATTACTCCCAAACGGTTCCCCAAAAAAGAATATGTTCAATGTCTGTGTATACGTTTTGCAATTTTTAAGTGTAAATTTAAACTTATTTCAAAATATTTGAAAAACATTAAGTTCTTCTCTTCTCAGAAGACATAATTGGAAGCTAATGATTTGGGAGAAGAAATCTGCAATAGAAAACTGAGAAAGGATTAACAACCAGCAAAGGAATTCCTATGAGTAGAGAAAGAATGATGGACACATTCATCCAACCCAACAGAAAAACTGGCAAAATGATTGATCAGAAACCTCATAGGTCCTGTTAAATAGCCTATAACATATGAAATGATGTTCAACCTCATTAATAATGAGAGAATGCAAATTAAAATAACAAGGAGACACCACTCACTCCCATTAGGCTGATAAAAGTCAGATGACACAGAGCACAGGAGCATCAGTGAAGGTGTGGACAATGTAACTCTAATCCTGTCGGTGGGGTGCCATTGGATACAAGCACTCTGAAAGCAGCTTGACACCCTACGAAAGTTAAACACACACTGTGGTAGATTGTGTTACTGTCACCAAATATACCGGCTCATTTCTCCACAGTGCCCTTCAATGAATTTTACATCCCACCCTGTTGAATTCAGACTTGGTGATGTTACTTACTTTAGCATATAAAATACGAGTAAAAATTACATGCATCACTTCTAAGCAGAGAAGCTTTTAGTTGCCAGCTGTTGTATGCTATGGTCTTTTCTCTAGGGCACACGTCTAACAGTGTCACCATTTGGGGAGCCTCTTAGATCCATCCTGGACTGAAGAAAACATGGAGCACATCCCCAACCCACAAACAATGCACATGGAACAGCAGAGAACAGTAAGCCTTGGCTAGTGTAAATTTAATTGGCTAGTTGTTATTTAATTACATACCCAGCATATTCTTTCTTACACACATATACTCTAAACCCTACAATTCTATCACCAAACATGTATCCCAGAGAAACTGTTACAAATGTATACCAGGATATAGCTTTTAAAATATTTGTAGCTATACTGTTTGTAAAATGGAAAACAATAGAAACAATTAAAACCTTCACCAAGAGTGAAATAATTAAGCTGTGGTATATTCACACAATGGGAAAAATGACCTACAGTTACACAGCTCAACACTGATGAGTCTCAAAAACATAACGATGAGATGAAGAAAATACACTGTATGGCTCCATATACTTTCTAAAAAGCAGGTAAAAGTAAATAATATCAGGTTGTCGGAAAAGCCATGACGCATTTTAGCAATGAAAAACAGAAAAAATACATCATGACTTTTCTGACAACCCAATATATTGTTTATTGAAGCATACATGGAGTAAGAATTACAAATAAAAGAAAAAAACACAAAACTCAGGACAACAGTTACTATGGGAGGTAGGGGAGAAGAAACACGTGAATCCAAGAAGAAGAGCATAACATCTCAGATAGGATCATATTCTATGTCTGAAAGTTGTAGTGGAGACATGGTGATCATTTACTTTGTCCTTTAAATGATACACATACATGTTCATACAACAGTTCATGTACAGTATATCTTACAATGAAAAACATTGGGGTAGCAAATGCTGGATAAGAGGAGTATAAATTTGCGAAGATATCTAAACTCCAATCTCTTCTTCCACTGTATTTTTAATAATGTCTTCAATGCAATTAATTCACGTTTGGTCAATCTAGACATAGGGTTCCTTGAAGGACAGTTTTTCCTAGGAATTTTACTTAATAGTAAAAACAATCTAGGGCTGGCCGAGTGGCTCATTGGTTCAGAGCTGGTTTGGGGATGCCAGCGGCCCCGGTTCGGATCCCACATATGAGGGCCAGTGACATTGCCCTCTACAGCTATCAACAGCTCCACCTGGTGAGCCCCGGCGATGGTGTAGGCTGCAGCCCCTGCTGCAGTGGGCTGCCATGGGCTACAGTGAGTGGCTGGCAGCCAGTGTGAGCAGCTGGCAGCCAATGTGAGCTGCCAATAGCCACGGTGAGCGACATCCAGAGGCCGGCGACCGATCTGCCTCATCCGGGAAGAGCGCAATGATGATACCAACATAGGTCAGTGAAGCAATGTCCTCCACAACTAGACTGAAGAACAAAAGGACAGCAACTTGTCTGTTCCCCTCCCCCCAATTCTCCAATACAATCTTTAAAAACACAAAAAACAAAAAAAACAATCCAAATTATTCCTGGTGATTTCTCTATACCCAGAGAAGGTGTGAGTGTGTGTGTGTGTGTGTCTGTGTGCATGCTCCGCATGCATGCAACACTGCTACTTAAAATTTAAATCCAAAAATGAATCAAGACCCTTTTGTTGTTTTAAATAGAACCAACCTGAAAGCATAGGTAGCAACTCAAGTACTGGTGTCGCAGTATTCACTGACCAGAGCTAGCTCATTGTGCCGTGAGGATGTGTATACACATGGGAACCACTTCAGCAGAACAGAAAAATCACATGGACTCCATACTTTTTTACTCAAAATCCACATGGCACTCTCTGTGGCAAACACTAAAGTAACACAAGTAGAAGAAAAAAAAAATGTGTAAAAAGATTTCATAATATGTGGATAGCTTTTGTTTGAGGAATTTTTTCAGATGAAGTAGAGAAATATTTTCTCATCCCTAGCTATGCTTGATTGTTTAAAAAATTACCAACAAAATCACAAAACAGTTGGTCGAAAGGTTAAGTTGGTAAAACTGGCCGGAAGAAAATGCATTTGTTTTCTACCTCATAGATCACAACCACAGCCTATTGCTTAGGAGAAATGCAGAGAGCACGTCCTTCGGAGGCTTTTTGAAGTAAGAGTCACATCAGAGTCTCCAACAGCCTTAAGGAACACTGCAGCTCTAAGAACGATTACAACAGTGATACAGATGATAAAATAGGGAAACGGGCCACCAGCACAAAGGGAGAGCATACAAATGACCAACCGACCAGAAAGGGGCGAGTGATATTTGCTGAGAATAAGTGTCTTCAGATCTGTGGTCAAGTACATGCTCCAAATGAGAGCTGGTCAGGTCAACATCTTGGTTGGTGGTCTGATTACTCTGTAATTTGGATAATAAATAGCGATTCTGACTTGAAAAGGAAATGCTGCCAAGAATTTAAAGGGCTGAAAAATGGTACTAGGTAGATGGATTCATTCACCCATCTGCCTGGCCCTTCATCATCTGTCCGTCCGTCCATCCATCCATCCATCCATCCATCCATCCATCCACCCACCCACCCAACCAGTAAGTCATTCATTTATTTATTCAATTATCCATGTATCAAACATGATCTCAACATAGACAGGATAAGCCTTGTGTTAAAACTCTGGAGGTTCAAACAATTTAGCAATGAACTGAGACACATTTCCTGCCTTCAAAGAGCTCATGGTTTAGCGCAGGATTTTTCAGCTTCAGCACTACTGACATTATGAGATGGATAATTCTTAGTGGGAGGAGGCTGTCATGTGCACTGTAGGATGTTTAGCACATCTCTGCCTCTACTCATTAGATTACCGGAGCTCCTCTTCCTCGTACCCACTATTAACAACCAAAAATGTCTCCAGACACTTTTAAATGTCCCCGAGGGGACAATCCATCCTGGTTGAGAATCACTGGTCTAGCATAAGAGGCAAATGTGTTCACAAATGTTTGCAACGTCATCTAAAATTTTTGAAAATTAAGAAGCCTTAAGTGAATGGTGATAGCACAAGAGAGAGAGACAGAGTGATGGTGAGGGAGGGTGGAGGGGAAAGAGAGGGGGCACAAGCACCAGCTCTCATGAACACCTCTGCCTTCAGGAGTTTAGTGGGGGCGCACAAGGGGGCACCCCAGAGCTGGCTCTTACAGAAAAAGCAGACTTCATTATTTTTGGAAGGCACAGCTCTGCAAATATGTGGAAACACCAAGATCACATTCCCTTTTCTAGGTTAACACATTTCTAGTTCTCTAACCTCTGGTTATAAGAAACCTAATATATTTGAATATGTTTCTGGCAGTTAGTATAGTGTCATTGACATATTTTCATGTAGACAGTGACAACCATTCATTCATTCATTCATTGAGCAGTGACAAAGCACTGTTCCTGATATGATGCTGGGTATCTGAGGATATGAGACAAAAAAGATACAATGCCTGCACTCTAGGTTATAATAGTCTAACATAGAACAAACTAACCCCCGGAATATTTTCCAGTTCTTTATAATCCAGCTTTCTTGCTAAATAGCACAACATTTTAGAAACTTACTGCCTAATCCTTTCACTCACTTGCTGGCTGTCTGACTTCAGAGCTCGAAGTCTACAAATGAGGCAGATGTACAAACAACTAGTTATGAAGTTCAGTGTTAACTGCTTTGGTAGTGGGACATAAAAAGTATAGGCCGGCCAAGTGGAGCGGTGGTTAAGCGCTGGCTTGGGAAGCCAGCGGCCCCGGTTTGGTCCCACATATGAGGGCCAGGGACACTGCCCTAAAAAACAAACAAACAAACAAACAAACAAACAAAAACTCAGGGACGCCAAGGACAAGGCAATCGTCTGTGTCTGGGGATCTGCGAGACTTTTCTAAAGTCATGACATTTAAACTAGCCTTAAAAGACAAGTAGAAGTTCTTTATATGTGGAGGAGGCAACCAGTAAACGGAACAGTAAATGAGAAGATACAAAAGATGTTAGAATGCCCAAGAAATGGTGAGAATTCACTACTGACCCATGACCAGGGTGGCAGGGGTGTTCTAATAACTTGTTTCTAACACTTGTCTTTACAGATGGGAGCTGGGAACTCAGGTAAATAGATGTTAATAGGTAAATAACAACACTGGTGTGTTAGTGAAGTGCAAATTCCTCCCTCCTAACACACACACACACACACACACACACACACACACACACGTGCACACTTCCCAGTGGAAGAGGAAATGCCTAAGAATCTCCTTCTTGTGAATATGCTGGATGATCATGACACCTACGTCAGATCTTTCTACATAAACTGGAGACCACAATGTTTAGTCGGGTCCCCTAGCACCCCTATTGGCACCAATTTTGACACCTCTTTTGAAAGTCCCTTTGCCTGCTTGGACTGGCAAAACACAGACTGATAGCTGAAACTTCTGATCAATTCTCCCCTGTGATGTTTTAACCTGGAATGCAGAATAGTTTACACAAAAAGAAGAGTATTGAGATCAGAGGGGGCACATGGCTCACTAGAGCACAGCAAACGGCATGGGTTGAGGGATATCTGAAGCCTTGCTCACACTCACCATGCCAAAGGCTTCGAGAAAATGAAGGACATTGGGATGTACACACAGCCCTGAATGCAGCTCATTCATCTCTACCACAGTTGCCTGTCTCTTCCTGCCCTGTCACCAGAACAATCGGGTCCCACAACTTACTTTCAAAAGGGACTAATTAACTGGCATTCAGCACACTACACTGCATGTCATGCAGGCAAAGAAAGGCTTGCGTTGCTGCTGAGCAGGTTCAGGATCAGAAGCCAGGTGGCTGGGCTCACCTTTCACCTCCATCCTCCTCTCCCCCCGAGGGCTGCTGGATGCTCTCAACTCCCAGAGGTTTCCAGACAATATCTTTGGATTCCCAGAAGCACTCGACTGATAAGAAAACTGAAGGATGACAAAGCAACCAGAGCTGGTCTCTCAAAATGTATAATGCTGAGCGAGAAAAAAAAAAAAAAAAGAGAGGAGCTGCTGCTAGAGGCGAAGGATTCAAGGGTAGGGTCATCCTTGACTCTGCTGATGCTATGAAAGAAAAGAACACAGTCCTGGGATGTGAAAAAACGGCCATGGGGTATGGACTGGACAAGCCCTTGTTCACCAGCCCAACGGAGAGCTGCCGTATGTTTATTCATCACTGGCATGTGCTAATAGATGTCCAGATCAACAATTGGCAGAATTGGGAATAAACACAAAGAATTCACAATAAGATATCAGACCTAGACGGTTGAATGGTACTGATGGATTGATTATGTTTTTGAGCTATTTGGATAATTGGGCATACTAAGTATAGAGCTTTCTGCAACGATAATGGACCTGTCCCATTGTGGTCTATTTAACAAACACTTGGACTATGTTTTTAAAGCTTGTTTACATTCCTGTACATCCTGGCTTTATTGATATTCTGTCCTTTGAATTACAGTGTCACCCTAGCAACGCTCCAGAGAAAGTTGAGAGGGCATAATGGCTGTTAACCCACGATTTCAAAGTGAAAGAAAGCAAACACTTTCCAGGCAGAATCTGGAGCTGGTCTTTTCTTGTGTTACCCCCAAATACACACCCCCGTATGATGGCTGGTCCAGGATGGGGGTGGCAGGTAGAGGAATATCTAGATCTCCTGTTCCTAAACAAAAGTGTCTTTCTGTACAATTTTTGAACTATATATCACGCTGCCTGACAGACTCTTCCCAGATCTTTCTAGGCTTCACTACCTGTCATCTGGGTCTCAGCTTGAGTGTCCCCTCTCAGAAGCTTATCACTCTAGTTTGAGCAGGTTCCCAGTGAATACACCTTATTTGATTCTTTCATAATGTACTATCTGAAAAGTTTATCCACTACTCATTTCTCCCATTGTTAGGTAAACTCCTTGAGAGCAAAGACCATGCCTGTCTCTCACAATACTTTGTCCCCACAGTCTAAGACTATGCCTTAGATAGTGATTGGTGTATAATGATTATGTGCACACTTCAGGCACGTGTAGAACTCCATACTCTTAAACAGAACCGAGCCGTGGTGGGGAAATATGCACATCCAATATGGGCCGAGGCACCCAAATCAGTGGATGATTTTCACTCTCTTTGCAACAAAGTATCTGGTGCTATACGCCCAGGGCTTGTTGGGCCACCTTATGTGGATAGTCCATTTCTTTACAGAAATGCATGGTTGGCTGTGAGTAGACTTCTAAGGTCCCCATTAGAAATTCTATAGCTCTTCTTTCTAAGAAGATCTTCTCGCTGACAACTGGAGTACATCTTGCCTAAGAAAGGAGTGTTGTTATCATTGATGACCAAAGTTCTTAAAAGTGCAATGTAACCCCCAGATGATGGTGTCTATTCTCAGTTCTAACAATCCCATGAAGTCATGTGTATCTGTTCTTAAGTAAAACATTCTCCTTGAAATATAATTCAGGTAAAACATTTTCTCCTGAAATGGTACCCAGGGACCCCATGAATTACAGAGATCCTAACATGGGTTTTACATGAAGAGTCAATAAAATGTTGCATGGGGGACATATGGATATATTATTTATTTCACAGTTATAGAGCTTCATAGTTCCCATCTTTATAGAAGTAAAAGGTCCCTTTAATTATCCATCCTAGGCAATTATATCTTCGTGGGTATCAGCAAAACAGTTTAATTCAAATCCTCGGTGATTTCCTCATAATTCATAAGCCACTTTATGAACTTGAAAATGACTTATAGTTTATATTGCTGAGATTGTAAACAATGAGGATAGTGAGATTATTGTTTTCATTCCTTGATTCATTTATAGTATTTCTGATCTTTCCCTCTCATGAAGCTTCCTCCTCCCAGGTTGCAGCACCTTTTGCAACTTCCTTTAACCCCAGGGATGGACGGCATGACTTCTTTGAATCAGTTTCACTTTGAAGTTTTCTCCTTTAGGAATTTTCATCATTCAGTTTATTTTACTTCTTTATTTTTTCAATTTCACATACAAAAATAAAGTAGTGGAAGAATGCAGGAAGCTATGAATGCTGTTTGAAGGAATTTGACAGATTCTCTGAGCATTTGTTTTGTTCAGTTTTTACATGACCGATTTATGAAACTTGTCTGGGGTTTGGAGCTGTGGGGTGACAATCTCCTCATCTTTATGTTCTTTAGAACTCATCCCTAATGGCACAGCTCGGGTCAATGTTTGTTATAGTGTTAAGAGATGAGTTTCAGAATTTTGATTTCTCTTTTTTTCCTCAGTAAAAATAAGGGGAAAAAAAGAAAGACTAAAATTCCCACTGGTTATTAAAAAATAAAATAAAATAAAATTAAAACAACTTGGAAGCTGACCCTGTGGAAGACGTGTTACTTGTAGGTTGCCTTGGTAATGGGGAACATTAGACAAACTCTTCATTGGCGCTGGCTCCATAATTTGAATATGGGAAGGGAGGAAAGGAAAGGTGATTGGAAGTTGGATGAGGGGGTAGGTGGAAGCCACAAGGAATGTGGGAGTTTGACAATAGAGCCTGCATAGGAAACAGCCTGTTTTTCCTTAAAGTATATGTTTATTTGAAGTGATTTGCTAGAAGCTGCTTTGGGGTCTGGGTTGATGTTACCCTGGGAGGAAGCCTGTCCTAAAATGCAGAGTCATACTGCAAACTTCAGTTTCTCCATGTGTAAAATGAGGATAATAAATATATGCATTCCCTGATATTGATGTAAGGGTGAAATGATTTAATCTGTGTAACGTACTCCATGCCTGGCACAGCTGAGAACTCACTATTACTTATTATAATCACTGTGTGATGAAAGACTAATCTGTGACACACAGACTAACTTTTAGGATCACCACTGCACATGTGCTTAGTTAGGTGTCCCCTCCTTTATGACAGAATTTACTTTATTATTTATTGTGTTCCATATGTGTAAATTGTCCCATATTAAATGAAAATGGAATTCCTCAAAGAAATTATGGATTTAATAGTTGTGTTATTATTCCTGAAAAGATGTTTTACTCTGAGGAGAAAAACAAAACAAACAAACAAACAAAAAACACCTTAAAAAAATGCATAAGCCACAGCTCAAAGACTGTCAAATGATAATATCTGAGTTAAACTTTGAAGAGTCATGCTGACTTATTTCATTTAATTAGCTTTTCTTTTTTTCTTTCTTTTTCTCTTTCCCCTAAACATCTGAACTTTACATTGGGTTTAAATATCAATCAATAGAAAATGAATGAAATATTAGTTCCATCTTTTCACCAAACTTTCTCATTTAACAGTATTTTCAAAGAATCGTTTCTAAAATTACATTTTTAAGGCAATTTTCCCAATTATATTATGTTTTTGAAGTTCATTGTTCTTGGGAGGTGAAAGATTCCGAATGCTATAAAGCAAAATGTCACACGGCAAGTTGTAGGCAAGGCTGATAAACTTGACGTTGCCTTGTAGTGCATTTCAGTTAGGTGCATCGAGACCTGGAGCAAAAGGATTACTGCATTGCCTTTTACCAGTGAATCATACAACTATGCAGTCATGTGCATATGAGGATCAATTCACGATAAACATACACAAATACAAAAGCACCGTCTTCAAAACAGCAAGTTATATGGATGAATCACTTTTTAACATAGATTCTGGCAGACTTATGAAAAACCCAAAATAGTTAATTTTCCCCATGTACTTTTCCTTCATCCTCATTGTATGAATTAAATCTACTTTTATTATTCCGCTGTTAATACAGGTGAGACACAAGACACCTATCATGAAGGAGTTGTATTAGGAAAGTCACCATCTATCACACACACACAAAATATTGATGCAAATACATGATGGCTTATTAGTAACATTTACTTAGTGACAATTTTGCTTTCAGACCAAAATATATCTAATTACCAAAGGGCAGAATAATCCAACAGCATGAAATCAGGTCACGAGATAGAATTGATGGGGCCTGCAAGACTTCCTGGAATGATAACTCAATGATACTTTGGATAAAGAACAGGAATTTACTGATAAAATAAATTGCAGAGAAACTAGCTCATAAAGAACAAAAGTCAATGAGCAAAGCAGCTTATGTTGAAAATGAAAAAAAAAATAATTAAAAAAAAGGAAAAGTTCATTTTATGATTTGCATGAGGGATTAATAATAAAAAAAAATCTCTTTCCAAAAGATGAGGCATCTGATATAATTTTGCATCTCAGGATTATGATAAAAATACACAATGAAAATTCATCTAAAAATTTGCTTATGTAAGGTGATTCACAATCATATAATCCTTTCCAACCCATAAAATTGCAACATTGGGAATTTTAAGCTTACAAGTCTCAAATATTAAAATTATAGAAGATTCAGGGACCTCCTGCCTACCTGTCTAATTCGTTATAGGAGAAAAATACTCCTCAAGTTGCAGAAACTCTAGGAAATATAAATTACTGTACAAATGAAAATATTAACTCATTTCTCTGGCCCAGCCAAACAACAAAAATCATACACTCTACATCCACCAATAGACCAACATTCTCCATGACTTACTTTTACCTTTAGATGTAATAACATCAATATGTTTATCAGACTCTTCAAATATCTATCCATAGGTCAGAGAAGCTGACTCATGATAACTTACAGATGAGTTAGATTTACATAGCACTTTTTCAGTTTGCAAAATGTTTCATTTTTAATACAGTTTTATTTCACATGCAAAACAACCTTATAAAATAGATGGCATTGGTATTAGCAGCCCCATTTAAATGACTGAGGGAAATAAAGTCAGTTAGTGTAGAGTGACTTGTCCTTGGCCATGAAACTAGCAAGAGTCAGAGCCTCTCTCAGATTTCCACGTGGTTTTACAATGCCAGAAACATAAATATAGACGTTTATGCACAGGTAATTAAATAAGATGTATGAAATTCTGATTGGAGCTGCTTCTTCCTTTTTCCGAGCTTCCATTTGGAATGTTGTCACATTGATATACACATGCATTTTTTAAATGCTTGATTTTTTATACTAAATTAATTTCTTTTTTTGTAAAATTTTCAATGAATATTGTATGAACCGGAGGCAAAGATGCAGAATCGGTTTTAAGGATATTTTGCATAACACATTTGCACACTCTGAGTAATACTACCCAGAAGGGAAATGAGCGTCTGATAACATGGTGTGCTACCTTTCAGGATCTCAGCTTTTCCCTGTTCTTGGTGTCATGTACAACCAGCAAGGCCATCTTTTAAAATTTAAATGTCTCATACACATGAACTGAAGCAATGCTGAATTCTATTTTGAAAAAAAGTGCAGTGGGTTTCAAATGCCCCTTCTGCACAGTTCCTTAATTGCCTATCTAAGAAAAGATTCAATTGGAAAAAAAAAGATAATTTTAAACTTGAATAGCTGGAGAATGCTTAGGTATGTAGGTGATGCTGAATATCTTTTTAAAATCTTTGTAAAAATATAAATGTGTCTAATTGTATTAACCATGATGATTTTTTATGAAAAAAAAAAAGCTTATCAATTTTTGGCATCAAGAGAAAAAAATATGACTTGGGACCAATTCTGCCTTTCTTATGCAAAATAGGAAGGCTGGAGGGAAAACTGGGAGGTTGGTTTTCCTATATGAGTCAGTCCATCTCTAACTAATGCTTGTTTCCCTCTGCCTGCAGAACTAACATCCTTTACTTGGATATCTCTATCATCCTCACCAATGGAAGGAGAGGCAAGCAGGGGGTATACTTTTGTGTCGCCACCCTGGGCTCTCAGAATGCCCCTGTTTTTCTTTCACACAGTGTACTTAACACAATTCCCCTGACACAATTCCCATGACACAATTCCCATCTGTTTCCAGTTGGGATGTGTATCTTAACCACCGTTGCCCCAGTAAAACATGCATCAAAACCTATTTAATGAATATTGTGAATTACCATAATGAATGCTTACACACATCTGCTTTCTACTATTTTTTTTTAATTCAGATTTCTCTAACTTTTAACTCTCTTCTCCCAATCACCATTACCACCACTGACTAGAGATATTTTCCATATCTCCTTCACCTTTTTATTCTGGCCCATGGTAAATATTTATAAATATGGGATGACTAGCCATTCTTTACATGGACTCCAAAGGTTCTTTATGAATCCTTAAACAGAGACTTAAAAGCCTCAAATTATCCTCCTCAAGAGTAGGGGTCATTTTTTTAATCATGGACAGTATAAAGACTAGTCTGAACTCAGGCTTTGACCCCCAATACAGAGCTGGTCTTAAAATAGTCCCAACTGTCATCAGCACAGCCAAGAATATTATTTAAAATCAGTCCACACCCCCTACAACATAGTCTAGGGGATCTTAGCTTCTAATTCCTATTTAGCATATTCTCCATCATTCAGTCAAAGCTAAGCCTGTAGTAAGTGGTGCACAAAGAAGACCAAAAGAGGTGATTATATTCTTTGATATGCTTTCTCAATTCTTATCTTCCCCATCCAGTCAGAGGGAGACTTCTCTGAAGTGAAAATGGCAATGTCTTTATTTCCCCATGATTGAAACCTATTTGACCATCATATTGGTTTGCATCAACTTTCTGATTCAGGAGGAAACCCTCATTCTTGATCAGCTTTGAGGTTTAGCCTCACAGTCAGTGAGATTGTCCTTGGTGGGGGGGTGGGGTTAGGCCTTTCCACTTTCATTTAACTCCATTCAGTACTTAATCTGGAGAGAGGACCCTGAAGTGGCTTGAAACTGGCAAGGCATTTGGAACAATACCCAACCTAGAAATTTGGAGGTGTGGTTAAACACATGAACATCATTATTTCCCGTTATTACAGCCCTAGGTATTTGGCTTTTACTATATGCCAATGACACTCCATAAGTAATACCTCTTTTAATTTAATCCATTATAAGAAGCCTAAGAGGGAACATTATAAAAATTGGAGAAGTACATTTCCAGAACCCACATAGATAGAAAATGCACGTGTCAAGAGAGCAGAGATTAAAACCTATGTCCAAGTGATGCCAAAGCTTCTATCTTGCCCTAGTTCACATCAATGCCTCACTTCCAACAGCAGTTATTTCTACAGAGATAACTCCCCACCCCAACCATGACTGATTTAATAAGCAAGAGTGACTATCACTGGTCTTTAATTCCTACAACCAAGGACTCTTTAAACCATGTTTCACTTTGTGAAGTTTTAGGTAGGATTAGGGAAGTAATGTCAGCAGGGATAGAAGAAGCTATGGGTGGGAAATGTCTGTGGACAGGAACTGGGTAGGTGGTATAGTACTGACTGTCCATCCAAACAACCATCGCTGAGCATTGCCTGAGCACTTGCTATGTGTCCGACAAGAATACAAGTGCTTCTCTGCACTATTTCCATTGATTTTTAATATACATCTATGAGACATCTATTCATCCATTCACTCATTCTGTAACTGAACAAATATTTATTAACTATCTAGTATGTTTCAGGCACTCCTCTAAGTGAACAGGAATGTACGTGGCAGGGTTGTTGCTTACCTTCCCCGTGGGGGGGACAGGGAATAATCATGTCATCAAGTAAGTGAACACATTCATTTAAGATAGTAACATATGCTCTTGGAGAAATTAAATACAGTGATGGGCCAGACAGCAAATGTTGAGGGGATTGTTCAGATGGGTGGTCTGAGGAAGGTGTATTGACAACTGGGCTCAGGTCTAAAAGTTACAAGGAGGAAGAGAGAAGGTTTCAGGAACAAAGCCATATGGGATGAGTAAGTGTAGTGTTTTCAAAAACACAAGGAAATCCAGGAGAGTTGGAGCTGGGTCAGAGAGAGGCCCAGAGCCAAATCATTCTGTGGCCTCAAAGATCTGGAAGAGGACTTGGTTCATTCTGAGTAAATGGACATCAGGAGAGTCCTGTGCAGATGAGTGACATTATCTGATCCACTATTTCAAATGATCATTTTGGCTGTTCAGGAGTGTCCAGTGCTGGAGGTGGCAAGAAAGGCTGCGGCAATGAAAGCAAGGAAGAGGAAGTGCACAGAAGCATGGGTTTCCATGGTGATGACTTGTTTTAGGGTAGTGCCTTGACTGTACTATGATTTATCCCATGTTATAAGAAAGAGGACTGAGACAGTGTTATTCAGCAATTTGCCCAAAGTCCCACAGCGATGCAATTAGGGGGGTGAGATCTGGACCTCATCAGTCTGACCTCAGAACCCCTGCTCTTACACCCTATACTGTCTCCCCATTGGGGCAGGGAGTCTTTTCTGCTTGTTGGGGTACCTTTTTTGCTGAGAATCCCATCCCATCAAACCAAAGAAAAGAGGGTGCGGCCATAGCCAGCATTTTAGCACCAACAGGTGACAGAAGTTAACGGTACTATTAGAACATTATCCCTGTTCATTGGTTAATAAGTCCACCTAAAACAACGTCACTTGTATGAAATTGCTTTCTGATTTATTCCCCTTTCACAGAAGACTCCCACAGTCAGAGACCACGGTCAGCATCCATACTTGTTCTCTAGATACATCATCCATTAGAATGACTAAAAAGTGGGCTACTGCACCTGGACCACCAGCACAACTATAGAAAAAGTTGAAAAAAGCTGACTCTGAAAAGTCTTAAGTGGACAGAGAAAAAAATGAGTATGAAAAAAAGCATCATTTGCCACATGACCCAACTCTCATCACTCACACTGATGAAGGCTTATGACCTCTAGATTCATATTCTTCATTTCCTGGGCCATGGTCCGTCAATTTCCCAGCCTCGGGTGCTTTTGGGTCACATCCTCTTAAACCTCGGTATCCAGAGCTGGCCGCGCAAGCCATTGACCTCTGTGGGTGCCTTAACCAATCTTTCTAGCATTCTCCTAAGTGAATGACTCTTTTCTGCCAATGCCGGGCTTCCTCTACGCCTCCAAGAAACAGTTAATGCTGGTGATTAACTCCCCTTTCCTATAGGCTCACTTCAAAGATGCCAGATCTTAGTGGGTTCCATCGTTTTTTATCTGTTCTTTTGAAGCTAGCAAAGTTTAGTTTGCTTTAAGATAATAGCTCTCTCTCTTGAATATTAATGCCAAAGCTCAAGTTTGAAATACATCAGGGTAAGTACCAGAAAAAGCAATCAAGGATGCATAATATCCCCAACTGGATACCACCACATTGTTTGAACAAGGAAGTATTTATTGAGTGCCTACTGTGTGCTAATCAATGTGAGGTACATGAAATGAGTAATAATGCCTGCCCTCATTTTTTAAAATTTTATTTAGACTTAAAACACATATTTAGAGTTAGGATGCATAATTTATGGTAATTAAATGCACTGTACAGTAAGTGCTAAGTAAAGAATGCAAACTATTGCTATATCATCAAGGAAAACCCTTGATGAACTTGAGGCTGGACTGGCACTGCCAAGGTGGGTAAAGGAGTAAGCAGCCATCACTAGCTGTTCCCTGGAGCCAGTATCACCCTTTTCCATTTGGAAATAAAATCCCGTTAGAAATGGTATTTACCTTCAAGCTAGGTCATGTGACTATATTTTGGTGTACAACTTCATGACTGGGTTTTAAAAGAAAGTTGTTTGCCTTCTCTTTCTTAATCCAAAATGCTGAAATGTCAGTCTGGGGTTCATCAGCTGGTTTGACCCTGAAGAAAAGATGACACCTCCAGGAGGCATTGGGGCAGTCAGGTGAGAGGAACCCATGTCCGTTCCTGAGCTGCAGTTGCCTGAACCGCCTACCTATCTCCAGATTGCTACAGGAGAAATAAATAAAACTTCTATATCATTAAGCATTTGTGTGCCTCTGATTTATACTGACTCGGGCTGTACTATAACTAATAAGAGATGGGGGAGAGTTGAAGGGGGATGAGGCACTCAGCTAATACTCATTGGTTTGTATTTAGAAAAATAAGGAGGGAAGAGTTAGTAGAGTAAATTAATGTCAGGAGTTAGGAATACTGAAGCTGAGATACAACCTTGGAATTAAAAAAAAAATAGAGAAGAGGAGAAAAAAATTGGAAGAAGAGAAGGAGGAAGAGGTAGTGGCAGAGTATTATTTGGAAAACCACAGTGTGCAACTTACTCTGTCCATAGTCTGAGTTTGCAGTGGGGGAATTACTAGATTATGGAAGAAACAGTAAAGGATGGCATCATTCTTACCTGGTAGTTCTCTAAGATACTGCTAACATCAGGCTGTACAATGCAGTGTGTTCACAGTCTACGTAGAAAGGGTTTCTGGCAAGCAGAAGCACCTCACTCTTGCTTGGTTTAGTCTGTGGAATAGTGGTTCAGAGCTCAGGGCAGATGATGGGAGATGAGCTTGCAACAAGATTTGGATGTCAGGAAAGTGACTTGGGTCTCTACTTAAAACAAAAAAAGAAAAGCTCTGGAACAGTGTCTTGGGTTAGGGCTGGGAGAATCAAAGCAATTTCTTAGAGTGGTTTATTAATCTGAAAAATCTTGACTGAAGTTTTATAACATGGCAAGCATGCTGAGATAAATCTGATTGTGGTCATACAGAATAGATAGAGACTTCTCCAATGTCATAAGAAAGTAAATGAGGATCCTGAATGATTTACAATATCGAAGCCCTGAGAATGAAAAGTTTAAACTGTTTAAAAACCACTCATGTTTATTTTAACCTGAAATATTATTTTCAACAATGTATGACCGATGCTCCAAGAAGATGTGCCATGTTTTCACAGTGGCCTCGTCTGTGCTTGGCCCACTTTCCCATGCCTGGGTCTGAGGTGGGGCAAGTGTGCAATGTGGCCAAGACTTTGGGTTGGAGTTATATGCGGACTCCACAGAAAAGGCAAGCAGAGAGCACACTGGCTGTGTCTCTAAGTCTTATTTTCACATTATATATTCTACATGTCTTTGCTGTGGCCTCCATATCTGTCGGGTCACCATATACCTTTGATAGAAAAAGGTAGACAACTGCTCCTGCTGTCCTCCTGCTTATCCCAGTAGGCCATTTGGAGAAAGAGGCATCTGGAGGGTATAGTGGATTGAAGTGTTCTCCCATAATTCAAATCGACCCAGTACTTCAGCATGTGGCCTTATTTGGAAATGGGACCTTTGCAGATATAACTAGTTAGGATGAGGTCGTACTGAATGAGGGGTGACCCTAAATCAAATGACTGTTGTGTAAGAAAGCAGAGGACATGCAGAGAGACATCCATCCAGTCAGAGAGGAGACAGATACGCAGAGAAGAAGGTGAGGTAAGCTGGAGGCACAGACTGGGGTGATGCATCTTCAAGACAAGAGACAGCAAGGATTGCTGGTGGCCATCAAAAGAAAGGAAACGCAAGAATGGATTCTACCCTAGAGCCTTTGGAGTGAATATGGCCCTGCTGACACTCCAATTTCAGAGTTCTAGTCTCTAGAACTGTGAGAGAATACAGCTTTGTTGTTTTAAGCCACCCAGTTTGTGAGAATGTCTAATAGTCCTAGGAGAACAATACAAATGGGTAGGATGAGGCCTTGGCCAGGATACTCCCATGAAAAATCAGTGTTTAGCTAAAGATGCTTCAGATATGAGGTGAGGGAGCTTGGATATTATAGCAGAAATGGAAATAAAGGGGTTCACTTCAGGCATAATCAGTGTATTTTAAATTTAATAAATGAAAAGATTGCTGATTTCTTAGATCTTGGGAGGAGGGAAATGAAAAACCATAACGAATGGGGATTGGGGTAAAGAATTCTGAGTGGAGGATTAAGAAACAATCACTCTAGAGATGTGGAGTCCCTTTCTCTGAAAGAGAATTCGACGCCCCGAGTCACAGGGAGATGGGCCCAGTCCACCCGTTGGGGTTCAAGTGGACCTCTGAGAGCTCTATAGCTGGTAGGTGACTTGAGGTTTGTTTTAAACCCATCTTAAAGACTAAAGTCTTTCAAAGGGCTCAGGAAGATGCCATTAAAAAAATAATAAGGGACCTAAGTATATTAAAAAAATAAAAGAAATGACAAAACAATATTTGAAAACATAGTGGTTGCTTTTTAATATTTTATTTAACAGACTGTGTATTTAAAACTAACAGTGTAAGTATACCGGGTGTGCCCAAAAAATGTATACACGTTTTAAGAGATGTTATCTAAGCTCAAGCAGCAGTTCGCCATAATCAGAAGAGTCTGGACGCTGATGGGAACCACTTTGAGCACCTCTTGTAATTGCAGAAGTCAAACGTGACTTGTATTCATCTTTTGTGATCGGTATATGTTGAGTATTACATTTAATACAGATTTTATCTTTTTTTAAAATGTGTATACATTTTTTTTGGCACTCTCTGTATTTGTACAACTGCATTTGAAAATAACATCATACTTCCAAATATGAAGTTTTAAGGAATAAAACTCCAGGTTAAAGGATCTTCTGGCTGTGGGCATCTAGCTCCAGCTACCCTCACCCACCATGGACCTGTTAAATATTTTTTGTCCCTAAATCAGGGCGTTGTCTCTCTTTGTGTTCACTTCTATTCTTATTTTAACCATGGTCCCCATTGAGACTGGCTTAAAGTGAAGTCACTTGGCTGCTACTTACTATTTATACATATAGACCCAGCTAGTTTTTCTGAGTTACCTTACAAAATCGGTACCTCACATGACAGTTAGAGGTCGAGCCACAGTGATGTTAAATAAGGATTTTCTCTTTTAATGACTCAATTTGATCCAACACCAAAAAGGTTTTGGTGCCAAACAGGAACAGCAATGTTTTCTCAGGATGAAATTGTGGTTTTTTTGCCAATAGTCTATTGGGAACCTGCATTAGCAGATAAAGCACTAATCATCTCAACTGTAGGACAGCTGTTCTTGCCAAAGACATATTCCTACATAAACAGAGTTCAGTGGTAGTCTATTCATATGAGAAAACCAACCACAAGCGATCTTTCAGGGTAATTGGCAGTGCCCAGCTAAGCGAGGTCCAGGCCTCTGCCTACCTGCAAAGCAAATCATTTGTTATCCCCTGAGAAGGTACAATCTTCAGCTCAGAGCAGGCGTCAGTGGCAAAGCTGTGTGATGGAGGCACACGTTCATGGCTGTATGGACCCTCTACCTGGTCTACGAAGAAAAAGATGGGGCTACCTCAGCATTATCATTCTCCTGACCTTCAGGAGTGAAGCCATCCCAGCAGGGGGAAAAAACAGTGGGGGAAGAAAAGGGAAAATTAAAATGTTGAAAACGATATTAGAGCTCCTTTGTGACCTTTAAAAAAATTAGACTTGAGAATATTAGGCTGGATTGTATACAACAAAGTCTGACAGCTGTAAAGTTATAGATTTTTTTTTTCTTTTTCTGAGTGGCTTTCTACCAAAATCTTAAACAATAAGCCTGCGTGTTTCTTGCTGCCTGACAGCCAGAGGAAACACAGAATTTTGATCAGCGCTTAACTATTGAAAGAAATTTGCCTTGAATCGCAGAGCATTCCTCTCTTCTATAAGCTATTTGCAGGGATGTCAAAGTCAGTTCCTATTAATAAGGCGATGCGAAATGTTGCAGATCAAAAGTTAGGCAACGATATTCTTTTCCCTTAAACTTGCATGTTAGTAGGTGTGCTATGTGAATTCAGCCTGACAGGCACACATTTGAAGCCACCACTGTTATCATAAGAATACTTCAAGAAAATCTGTGTTAGAAGTGATGGCAAGTGTCAATATATTCCAACTACCTAGAGCATTCGAATTTAAAAACCAAAATACTATTGTTGTTAGAGCAATGTGCCAAAGCCTGAAGACATACTGCTGCTATGTATAGGATGAAAGGGTTTCACTGTCCCTAAGGAAAGGCGCCCCTAGGTTTTCTCGGCCTTCATCCTTGACAATAAACCAACAGGCAAACAAATCCACCCAGAATTTTACAGCAATTATATATCTCTTCTGTTCTAAACAAAATGATTTTCCACTTGGTGGGGGGGGGCGTGATATATATAATTGTTTGTTTTCTTTTTTTCTATTTTCTTTAATGTCTTTGGGTAATCAATGTTGGCTTATGCTGCTTACGTTGATTCTCAGACATTTTATCATCTCTCTACTCTCTAAAGTGTGTTTTATTAGGTTACTGATATTTTTCAATAGCCATTTAATTTCCACCTTTGTATAGACTGGAAAATCACAAACAAATCTATTTAACCTCTAGACTTAAACTCAGGGAAAAGGCAATTTTAAAATAATATTCTTGGATGATGTCCTGACCACACATAAGAAACATCATTAAAGGTCAAAATGAATATGGAGATTACCATATTAATTGGTCAGAAGTTATTTTGCAGAAGATGCAGAATACGTTTGCAATCTGATTTTGTGAAATATCTATTACAAATGAGAAAAAACCTCAGTGGTTTTTGCAGAATCCCATTTTCTTAATAGGAAATTGATGAATGACAGCATCTGGCAGGAAGAAAAAAGCATATGGTCTAACTAACTGTTTCTATAGAGGTTAAAAACAGCTTTGGAATTTATCTGGTTGCCGTTATGATTGACAGACCATCAAATAAACCATTCACTTTTCTTCCCTCCTCCACTGGTCCCATGTACTGACAAAGACACAAGGGGGGATCGGCAGTATGGTGCATGAGAAATGAGACATACAATGCCCATTAACATAAATGGAGTTTTTTGCACCTAATTCCCTACACACGAGGCAAAAATCTACCCACAGGATGTGGGGTATGCATGTTTTTTTGTTACTTCTATTTATAATTTTTAATTATTAATTTCATATATAATTGGTTTCTTTAGAGAATGAAATGCCTAGTAGGTTATCTAAAACACTGTTTTGGAGTCCTGGGGTTTGATGCTGTGAAAAGATGGGCTGATACTGAAAGATGTTATGGTGTGTAATACAAACAATGAAAATTAGGCTGAGAGGTCTTGAAAGAAGTTAGGCTAATTAAACAATTCTCAGTGTTTAAATCCTTGCTCTCTTCTCCAGGGTACCCTGCCAATCACTTCATCCTGGGGGATTACTCTGGTTTGCCCTCACCTCCAGGCATATTCATAAATGGAACCCTCAAACAACTCATTGAATATTTTTACTATAACAATGAAAACTGTTTTGGTTCTTTCAACTCACTTAATTTCTCTCTCTTGCTCTCTTTTCTCCAAGTCAGTTTAAATACTCATAAGAGAACAGTGCTGAAAACAAGGAAGCTTGCCTAATCATCACATGTTCTAGAAGCCCCTGTTCTCATTTGCCTCGTTTCAGCCTAGACTTTCTTCATGTACCTCCAGTGACCAGAAACTCCCCATCTCATGAAGCAGCTTATTGTGTCAATGGACAGTTTTATTAAGATGGCCAACCTCCAAGATGTCCGCCAGTGATCCTTGCCTCTTGGTATTTGTGCTTTAGCCTAGTAGCTCCACCTCCTGACATTGAACAGAGCTTACCTCTGTCACCAACAGGATATTATGGAAGTGATGGTGTGAATTCAGAGACTGAGTCATAAAAGACAGGACAGTTTCCAGCTTGCTGTCTCACGGATCACTAGTTTGAAGAGAAGCCAGTTTTCACAGCATGGAGACACTCAAACAGCCCTGAGGAGAGTGTATGTGGGGAGGTGCATGTGAAGAAACAATGAAGCCTCCTTCAAATGACCAGCGGCCACTCACCGGCCACATGAGCTGGCCATTGGAAAGCTGGTCATTCAGCCTCAGTTAAGCCCTCAGGTGACTCCAGCCATGGTCAACGACTTACTGAAACTTGATGTGGCACCCCACACCAGAACCACCCAGCTCCCTGATGCATAGAAGCGGTAAGGTAACAAATGTTTATTGTTCTTTGAGGGTATTAAGTTTGGGATATATATTTTTATCTTTTTATATATAGAATATGATGAATCTAGGTTGCATTAAAGTCTATTTGTTATTTCTAGTTCACTCACTGAAGACTTGGGAAATCAAGGAAACCTACTTTTCATATGATAGTGAATTCCAGATAATAGTAAATCTTTCTAAATCGTGTCTTCTCTAGGTAAAATAATCTCAGTCCCTTCCTTACTTTGATCCTCTGCTCTGCTTTTTCGCTACAGATCTTCTTTCTGGGTCATCCTACTCCCAAGCTTCCAGCCTTTATTACACTGGGGTCCCCCACACTACACACAGACACTTCTGATTGTCTCTTGCTCAGATCTCCCCAATGGGCTCAAAGCACCTCAAACTTACAGAATTAGAATTAAACACCTCATTTACCATTTCCATCCAGATTTGTTCTCTGTAGTGCTTGGTCTATCTGCCTAAGTACAGTGCTATAGCCACTTAATTATCCCAATCATAAACGCAATATATCTTATACCCCTCTTTGTAACTTACAGAATTCTGAAACTCTTAAGATTCCTTTCAAACTCTCTACTGCCTTCAGGATAGAATGAATCTAAACTTCTAAGCAGCAATAAAGGCTTTATAATCTGACCGGTGCCTACGTTTCTAGCCTTTCCTATCACTTTCCATAACTCATTCCAGTCATACAGAGCTCTCTGCTGGCTGTTTCACACTCTAGGGCCTTGGCATATGTGGTTCTCTGTGCTTTGAGTGGCTTTTTCTCACACTGACTCCCCACCCCTAGGGGCTCTTCTGCCACTCAAAAGAGCAGGAAGGCATACTGACTCTTTAAAACTTCCCTTCAAATTAAAAGCCTCCCCTGCTTTCCATTCCGCTGCATCATTTCCTCTGTATAACTTTTTAGAGATCTTATCACGCTTTATATTGTGTTTGTTCATGCAGATATACTCTAGTAATCTCTGATTTTCTTGACAGTGCATGTCTTACTCATATCTAGATTTACTCAATCATGCGGCTATTCAGAAATACTGAGTAATTTTTCCACTGTAATGCCAGTGACTATTGTAGATGCTGGGGATATAGCAGTTAACAAGACAGACAAAAAGCCAGTCCTCAGGAAGCTTATATCTTAGTAAAAGACACAGATAGCAGACAAGTATGCTGGTAGATATACACTATGTTAGGTGGTAATAAGAGCAAAACAGCAAGATAATGAGTTTAGGCATGTCAGCCCAAGTGAGATACAGGAATTTTATATATGGTGATCAGGGAAGGTCTTTCCGATATGGGGGCTTTTGAGCAGATACCAGAAGTAAAGGAAAGGAGGAAGCTCTTTGATATCTGGGGCAAGGGTATCCCAAGCAGAGGGACGAACTGCAAGGGTGCTTAGGCTGTAGAATATTTGAGCTCAGAGAGGCATCCTGGGAGGGATCCTGAAGGGGCTTGCAGCTAAGGAACGGGATTTGCTGTTTAAGCTTTGGAAGGTGGAAGTCACAGGAAGGTTCTGCACAGGGAGAGGTTAAGACTAGGCCGCAGGGGTCGGTTTCACCCCCTTCAGCATCTTCTCTCAGTAACTGACCCATCAAGGTGCTCATAAACGTCAGCTGATAATTATGTATTATGAAGGCCATTGGTCAAGACCCTTCAGGATCCCTCCCATGAAACCTCTCTGAGCTTGTGGATTTCCCCCTTTCCTCCCTTCTGCTCCAGCCACACTGGGTTCCTGGAAATTCCTTCTGTACCTCAAGTATTCTCTAGCCTCAGGATCTTTGTCAGACCTCTGCAAAAGAGTTCTGCAAAAGTCTACAGCAACCAAGTGAATGCCTAGTCAAGGAAATGGGAAATAAAAACTGGTAGGAAAGCTTTGTGGCATTTTGATCTGGCCTTGCCCCACCTTCTCTAGCTCAGTGGAGGTATTTAAGATGGCAGCCCACATTCCTAGTATTGGATCCTGTCCCTGGTTCCAGAGGAAACAGAGCACACCCAATTTACAAAGAATTAGGTTTGTCTGTTCTAATTGTTTGTAGACAACTTGAAGGACTGATGCAAGGTGCTTGATACAGTGGTAATGCACAGCGATGACTGGGGGGAGGTCTGAGCCCCGCTCAATAATCTCCCCAACTCTTCTCTCCTCCAAGTAAAGACACAACCCAAGTAAAAATTAACAACAAGTGTTTGCTATGCAAGTACAGCTTCAGCAACATAACCACCATGGCATCCAAACACACACACACATGCATATTTCTCTCTCTCTCTCTCTCTCTCTCTCTCTCTCTCTCTCTCTCTCTCTCTTTCTCTTTCCCTCCCTCCCTCTCCTCCCTCTTTTTTTCTCTATAAGGGGTGGCTGAAAAAGTCAATATACTGAATTCAATGTAAGTTTTGTAAATGTACACTTTGTTAAAATAATGAATCATATCATGGAAAAAGTATATATAACTAAATTAATAGCCTCTATATTTTATGTAAGGTTGCCTTTCTTAATCCAAAATTATAAAAATATTATCCCAAATTTCCTAAAATGTTCATGCTGTTCTATTTTTACGTTTAATTTTCTTATTCCATAAGGAGTTTAGCTTTATATCTTGTGATTGAACAACTGAACATTTTTTTTCTAATAGTATAGCTATTTAACATATGTTATTTATTAAAGAATTTACCATTCTCTTTTTACCCAATTTGAAATGGCCATAAGTTAGATTTTCAAAATTATACAGGCCCATTTCTGAATTCTATTATGCCACTGTTATCTATTTGTCTATTATCATACATATGTCAGCAATGTTTTAATTAATAAAGCTTTTATAGTATGTTTTGCTATCCTGTATATCAAGTTTCACCATATCTTCTTGTGTGATTTTGGGAAATTATTTAACCACTCTGTGAAGTGATGATTAGATAATTTAATTCACATAAAGTGTTTACAAAAATATCTAGCTCATTGTAAACACTTTCTCAAAGTCTGTTTCGATTTTCCCATAGACTACACTTATATAATATTTGCTGCCAGGAAATAAAATAGGGAGAAAAATCAAGCTGATGGCCAATTATTTTCTCCAGTAAGTATCTAAGTGTCCATTTGTGGAATGGCGCTGGTAGGTCTTCTGTTTTCTAGGCTTTGGTGGCATGGTATGTGGGAGCAATGGGTGTACTGAGCCATCAGCCTGGTCGGGATTTGAGTTGTAGCCCTGCTATGGGTCTCAATTATGTCACCTAATCCCCTTTTTAATAATAACAACCTTGCAATGCTTTTTTGTGAGAATAAAAATATTATCATAGTATGATAATATTTATCAAGAACTTAGAATGCTGCAGACACTTCAGTTATTATTGTGTATTATCCCAACAATTCAAAGTGTTAAAATCTCCATTTTACTGCTGGTGAAATTGAGGGACACAGCAGTATGACACAATCTTTAGATAATAAAATTAGCCAATATTCTCAACCACTATACTAGACAGTTTTCTATACAGTTTTTCATTATTCAACCAAAACCAAATAATACCAAGTAGATGTTTCAAAAGGGACAGATATTTGTTTGTTTGTTTGTTTGCTACTGCTATTTTTCTTATTATTGGGACACGACCTCAAATCTGAAAGAAATTAAATATATACCAAAGAGCAATAAAACTGAATGAAGGGGAGACCTTGCTTTGTCACAGCTATGTGTAGGCACACTAGATCGCTCTGTCCTTTTGACTGATTTCATGGCTAAGAAACCAGTAACTGGGTAAAGGTCCAAGGTGGGTAGGTCCTAACTCTGTTGGCTCATCAACTCGGGTGCTGTGGCCTCTGCCTTAAAGACACATTCATGGCTACTGCCAGAAGACACCAGTATTTTTAGTCTATGACTGCATTCATTAACGAGTTTGAAAAACTCAACTGAAAATCAATAATCCAACTGTGTAATACAGGTCTACTGCATAGTTGGGTATTTTTAGTTTCCTGTTGCCATAGTAAGTATACATGGGGCATATATAGGACATAAACTTAGATATCAATGCTATGAGCTAACACAAATGTAAGAGTTGATTACATTTAGCATTATATAATATCAACTTGCATGATTACTAGTCTTGTTAGTGGTCTTAGAATTATGCTCTCATTCAAAATAAAGCAACATAGTTTATCATACTGACCTCTAACAATACATAATTTATTACTCATGAAAAAGTTTCAGAATGACACTTGGTAATGGTAAAGTCTCTATATGTGTGTGTATATGGGTGGTCAATGCCAAGTATACAGATTAAGTCTGATCATTTAAATCAGTTATTTGAATGTCATGTCAACAAAATTTTAGATACACATATCTTAGATATTCAACAAATTTTTACCACTTACCAATGGTATGCTTACATACCATTTAGGCATGTATCTTAAACTAGAAATTGTTCAAAATGAAATCCAAAACATTTAAACCTTTAAATGACTCTGAAAATACTGCTCTAATTCTATAGAACTAAGGGCAATTTTATTAGAGGCTACGCATCTGAATACACTCAAATTTGGGAATGTAGAGGTGAAATCACTCAAAAAGCAGTGACTAAAATATTTTAAATCTTAAAAGATAAAAGAAGTGAAACTCATAAAAAACATCTTATACTAAAACATACATTATACACAATAAGGGTAATCACTCTAATAGTGTTTGAACATTAATGGACTCCTTTTACATGTAAACTTGGAATTTCTGACCAAAAAAAAAATCAACTGTTCAGAAAACGTAAATCTATTTTCTAAAAAATATAAGCATATGGGTCTTTTGTTTGAAATAACACTCTCTTTCTAAAAGCTAAAAGCATTTGACCAGTATACTATGCTTTCCCAAGTTTAAATACCAGAGGCAACTTCTAAAGTTTTTCTTTTGTCTAAAAAATTATATGCTTATAAAAACTAAATATACATCTTAGTCAGCTATAACCTGAAGCAACTGGAATAGGATATCCTATTCCATACTGCAGTTTGCCACGATTCAATCAGATCATTAATTTATAATATTTTAAGTATTTCCTATCCCTTTCTTAATGTACCTGTCATCTTATTTCTGGCATTAACTGCTGATATGTACAAGGCATAGAGTTCAGAGAGCCCACAATAGACAAGATGACTCCTAAACAGTTTTCCTTAAAGGAGCTATTAAAATAGAGCTCACCAGGGCACAGAAAGATTTCAAGACTAGTTTTGCCAATAATGTGAAAAATATAATTATTTTTCACATTATTCTAGGTTATATTTCATGTACAGTCCAATTCCCTAAAGTGCTTACATCCACTTGGAGTTTTCCCAGAATTCCATGTTTCCATCAACCAAAATAATTTGGTAGAGTGTGCCAAGATTACTTGCTAGCTCTCCTTGGCTTCTTTCAAGAAAGTGATGGGTAATGAAGAGAAAACTATCTCCTATCTCTTCACTATGTCCCACCTGCCTCCTCCCCCGGGACTTAGTCCAAATAATTTTATTACTAATTATTTGGAGGAACTATTAGACATTTCTTTATGTTTTTGAATGAACGTAACTAACCACCACTCACATACACTTTTGAAAGTTTCATACAGATTACAGACACATTCTATCAAGTCCTCTGTGTGAGACTTCACAAACATATTGAGACAGGTTTATGGTTAATTTTATCATTCTCCCAAATGTGGGGCTGATGATCATTTACATTTATAGTACAATATAGTGTACAATATTTTCCATCAAATGTTGCCATCTTAGATTTTAGATCATCAGGAAGCTTCCCTTTGAATCCTGGAGTTGCCGTCTGTTTGGACAAATTGTTTAACTTTCCTAACCCTCAGTTTCCTTGTTTACAAAATGGGGAAAAATACCAACATATAAAATTGTTAGAAAAATGAAGTGACATAATCTATATACAAAACTTAGCTTCTGGAATAAATTTAGCTATTATTCTTATTTCTAAAAATATGAGGAAAACAATCTCATCAATGTCAACATAATAAAAACTGGACAAATGTCTACACTTCATGTGTAGTTTGGACTTAATATCCC
Source organism: Aselliscus stoliczkanus (assembly GCA_033961575.1). Taxonomy (NCBI): domain Eukaryota; kingdom Metazoa; phylum Chordata; class Mammalia; order Chiroptera; family Hipposideridae; genus Aselliscus; species Aselliscus stoliczkanus. The sequence continues at coordinate 10,931,903 of CM066733.1, forward strand.
CTCAGAAAAAAACACAATTTGGATCACATGAGTAACATGAGAATGTGGCTTCATTGAAAGCAAGGACAACACGCCTCCTTCTATTTTTACAGCCTTTACATATGGAATATTCTCTTTACATATGGAATGCATTCTAAACTCCTTCATACAGCATTCAAGGCATTTGTTGCTAAGACTGAAGAGCACATGATGCTAGCTTTAGCAGCATCTTAGTTCAGCATCTTACACCTTCTTATCTGTATAGCAGCCAGGACTTTAGGCAGGCTTGACTCCACCCACACCTCAAGGTAGGGAGGCTTTCATTCGCCTTAGATGTAACTCTACCTCCATAACACAGTTTTAGTTCAAGGGTAGGAGTGTCGACTAAGCCACGAATGGAATTTTCAAGCTACAGTGTTAGTTTCAGGGATGAGTATGTGATACAAGTGGGCTATACCACGATGAAATGCTTAACTTGGTTTGATCAGTGAATTCAGAGGCCTTTTTCATGAGGCCAAAATGAGAAAGCATGGAACCTTGTTACTTTGACAGCTATTCTTTTTTTTTTTTTTTTTTTTTTTTTTTTTTTTTGAGGGCAGTGCCACTGGCCCTCATATGTGGGACCCGAACCGGGGCCACTGGCTTCTGAAGCCAGCACTTAACCACCGCGCCACTCGGATGGCTCTTGACAGCCATTCTTTGACAAATAAGAGAGTTCATCATAGGGAGCTGACACCTGGAAGGTGGAGTACAGACATGTAAAGAAACTGTAAGAAACTTATTTATAATTTTATGTTTTGGTTGATATTGTCAAATCATGGGATCAACCCTGACCCGCAGCATACTTAGCCAATACATTTCTTTTAGTTCGTTTGAGCATTCTTTTACTTGCAGTCAAAAATTTAGGAACTCATACGCGCACCAAACAGTTTTCTAGAGTAATGTCCTATTAGTGCTTTCATGAACATTATGGTCCAGTTACCAGTAGTGGTTTGCCACACCCCCAAGATCTCCCCCAAACAGTTGCCTTGGTATGCTTTGTGAAATAGTTCCCTTTATCAAAAAATGCTTCCCTCCTTTTACCTACTCATTCTTCCAAGTCCACCTCAAGTATATTCCCTCTTACAAATCTTTTCCTAGATTATGCCACACGTATAATGATTTGTATTTCTCTCCATCACACTTGCTCCCTGCCCACTGGCTGTCAGTCACCTGAGGGCAAAGCTGATGGCATGTTGATCTTTGTGTCTCACCGTTGTACCCGGCACTAGGCTTCCCTTCAGTCCTACCGATGACTGACTTTAATCAGGCAAGGTAGCTGGGTGACATGTTTAGGAAAAAAAACATATTAACAGTGATCTGTCTACTGTTGATGGTGAGGAATGAACATGCTTTGGACATCTATGTGGTAGGCACTATGTTCCAGGGTTTTACATACTTGTGCATTATATCATTTAATTTTCATCGCAGACTTGGGGTTCTTCATTAAGAAACTGCCACTCAGAAATAGAAGCAACTCAACTAAAATCACATAGTTTGCCAGTGAAGAGGCCAGTATCAGAATTAAGTGTCAAAGTTTGCAATGGGATAAGATCACTCATGTATACATACATACATACATATATACATTTACCACAGCAGTTCAGATCTGGTTGTTTTGGTCCATTTAGGCCAAGTAACATTTAGCTTTACACAGTCCTTTACAGTTTAACTGAGCCTGGTTTAAAGAGCTGAATGTCTGACTTCTTTCACTTAGCATGTGAGGGGTGTAAATGTCTAACTATTACATTGTTTTGTACATCTAAAACTAATTAAAACATAATAAAAAATAAAGGGCTGAACGTTTAAGAGAGGAAATTAATTATAGCAACAGTGTTAATTGCCCCAAAGGAAGAATGCTGTTTGAACTTCTATCCTCATTTCATTTATTAAACAAATATTTATTCAGTGACTTTATGTGTCATGCCGTAGTGTAGGTGCTTAGGTATAACCACCTCCCCCAAAAAAATACAATCCAAATTACACTCCCACATACATTTGATCAATGCAGAATTACTGCATATTTGTCAACACATGAATTGCTAATACATAAAAAACTAAACAGTAATGAATTATTTTAAATGTGAATAAAATTCTTTGATTTTTTGAGGTAACTTATTATTTGCCTAATGATATCAATAAATATCAATAAAAGAGGTAGTTTTATGTAAACATTCCCTACGTTCATTTAGGAGAATAATTCACAGAGGTTAGAGTAGAATCACCTACTATTTTCTTTCCCTATTTGCTAGAAGGAATCAAATGATAGAGTTATCCATGGAAGGGATTTTCCAGCTATGGAACAACAGATTAAGGGAAAATTCCAATCCAATAGTGGAAGCAGAAGATATAAAATGTATAACATCGTTTTATCCTTAACTGGGAAAGGTCTAACCTCACTGCTTTTGTCCTACTCCCTTTCTTATTTATTTTTCCTAAAATTTCTAAGAAGGGCAAGAAAAAAAAAATCAACATCTCAAATTCCCTTTCTTTAGAGAATTGATTATCTGCACCCTTTTTTTGAAAATCAGGCTGAAAATGACAAGGAAAAGATTAATCAATACAAATTTTAGGATATAATTAAATCTTACATGGAAGAAAGGCAATTAAAGGGGAAACATCTAAGAGTTAAAATGTAAGATCAGGAGATACATGTTAAAAGGAAAACAACAATGTTTTTGAGAAAAAATTCTATTGCCCTCCCCAAACACTAGTTCATCATCAGTAGCTTTTTTTTTTCTCCTAGCTTTAACAAAAATGCTAAGCTTTTATTTTGAATGATTCTGATTGCAAAGCAGCCTTTTGATTTAATCATTTCCTCTGGAAAGATGCCACTGACTTAACGAGGGTCAGAGTGTGAGAGGAGAAAGCAGAAGGCAGATCTAGTCAGAACATAGATGCCAGTCACACATTGCAATTGAGTTTCATATGCACAGATTTAAAATTGAACAAAATTGGTGTCTCTCAAAACTAGATTTGTAGAAATAATTTCCTTCCAATAAAAGCCCAAGGTCTGATATTCTCCTGTTGATGATGATATCCAAGATACTGTAGATTTATTGCTCATATCGAAATAATATTCCCCAGAGACAGAAATTATTGAACAACCTTAGCATCGTATCTTCATGCCTAAATGCACCATTTTTTTTGGTGGAAAATGTTATCTTCATTGAAATGAATTAATGCTTAAGGGAATGGCTTTCAATTTCAACAGAAAAAAAATTACAAAGAAAGCAAAAATCACAGTGTTGGGGAGATGAGAGAGAAATGAGGATTCTTAGAAGCAACTGGAAATAATTTTAACTAGAGTACAATACTTGGATGACAAATTTTCAATACATATAAAAAAAATCTTTAAAATAAGCTTATATTTGAGCTGACAATCTTATTTCTAGGAATTTATCCTAAAGAAAGAAATCAGAAAAGCTCCCAGATATATGTGTGTGTGTATATAAATATTGGGTTGTCAGAAAAGTCACGAAGCATTTTTGCAACAAAAAACAGAAAAAATACGTCATGACTTTTCTGACAACCATAAATACACACACACACACACACACACACACACACACACACACACACACACACACAACTTCCATCCAGTGAAATACTATAAAGCAGTAAAGACTAATTATGGCTACATACCTGAACAAGGATGAACCTTGGACATACTAGTCTGAGAAAGAAGCAAGTCATAGAAAAAGACATACAGAGTGAATCTTCTTTTCCTTGTTTTGGTAAAAATCAAAAAATCAGGCAAAATGAAACAATACATTAGTTTGGGATAACCAGATGGCAAAAATACAAATGAAAGCCAAGGTTCATTAAAACACCACGGAAGATAATTAAATCTTACGAGAAAACATGTACTCAAGGAGGAAACATCTACACAGCAAAGATTTAGGTTACAAACACAGAAAAACCTTAATTACTTGAAATTTTTATTCCTCTTTTGTAAATGACATTACAGCCCTGACATGAAATATGCATTCAATAAAGTGGTTTGAAAACGAACCTTGTCATCTCAAGGTTTTAAGATAAAAAGGTCCTCCCTATTAAAACATTCAGGTGAAGTAAAATTAATTTAAAATTAATTCTTGTGAGGAAAAAAATCTGTTGATGCTACAAACATTAGTTCTTCCTCAACAGGTTTTGTCTCCTAGCTTATTATAGGAATGCTAACTTGTTTGTAGAAATATTCTTGTTATAGGTAAAGGAATCAGAACATACATATAAAAGATAATGGAACATGTAATAAAAGGGGTTTTCTTGTAGAAATATCTTTACTGACATCCGTAGTGTAAATAGTTCATTTGTCTTGATTGTACTATACTGTAGATATAAAAGGTTTAGACAGATTCAAGCCTAAAATATGTCTATTCTTGCTAGTATCATATGTCATTTAAAAGATAACAGTAGATGGAATAAAAGCAGAAAGATATGGAACAACATTAAGATCAGAGGCTAAGTGCTCCATGTTAAACAAAAGAGACATTTGAAATAAAATGAAATGGGAATTTTCATGACAGTAAAAGTAGTTTAAAATACTCTTAGAAAAATATAAAAATAATATGAAATGGTAGATTAGAATAGAAAAAATATATAAGGAGATAAAATTTGGCTTTAAGATATAAGTGGGGGGCCGGTTGAGTGGCGTGGTGGTTAAGAGCTGGCTTGGGACACCAGCAGCCTCGGTTTGGATCCCACATATGAGGGCCAGTGACACTGCCCTTTAAATTAAAGAAAAAAGAAGATATAAGTGGGAAATTAAAACTCAAGTAAGTGAAGTCCTAACTAGTAAGTTTTAAGTGTAACTTTATAAACTTCTAAATTATAATTGCCATAATTAAAGCAGCAGAACTCATATCAAGAACAAAGTAGGTAAGAAAGGTAACAAAAACTTCTACAGTGGTGAAAATGTCCATGCAGTTTTGGAATGGTGTACGACGAAAAGCTGAAAATAGAACAGGGATAAAGGAAAGTAAATAATGACAAAAGAAGAAGGACTTGAGAAGAATCACAACTTCAGTGTAGCATGAAATTGAAACATGGCAAAACGATAATATGAAATTCTGAAAAGGCAATTGACAAAAGTACAGACCCCCCAAAATGGTGAAAGAAAACAAAGCAAAGATGAAACGATTTGGGGGAATTCTGAAGAATTAACAATACATATAATTTGAAACATATAAATGAGAACAAATGATTGAACTCTACCAAGAAAATGAACATGAATAGTAAAAAGCTTCAGGAAGATTTTTTTTTTGAAGCTGAATGAGATAAACATCTCACTCAAATACCAAAAAGAAACATGCAGAAACAAATGTGCTTGCTTTAATGGTAGGTCGAGGAGCAATAGAGAAATTGCAGAAATGCTTTTGAAAAGAGAAAAGTCCGACAGAAGGCTGAAACTAACTGAAGGAAAGGATTGCTAAGAAAGACACCTTTCTCAATTATTTATCTGCTTTCTGAAGTTAACTTACCAGATGCTGACACAGAGACTGCTAAATACAAAGCAATATAAAACATGATTTAAAAGTTTAAGAATATTTTTAAATATGAGCAATAAGCAAATTCCAAGAGAATCAGATCCTACAGAGAACAAGATTCTACAAATATGGATGGCTGAAATATCATTGAGCATCACGATTTGAGACAGGTAGAAATTTGGTCCAACCAGTCACTGTCAGTATCTGATGCTTCTAACATACACCTGATATTTAAACTAGAAAATACACTGAATTGTTGGTACTACTAGGCATGAAGTACTCTAAGCTAATTCCAAACCCCATCCCACCCTTGAATTATGACTGGACTTTAAATTCCTATAATATTATAACTATATTATGAGGTGATATAGATTTAGTAAAATAGTAGGAAATTTAAAAGAAAAAAAAAAGGACATTGGAAATCTAAAGAAATAAGCACACCAATAGTGTATTATTATTTGATGAAATATTCACCAAAAAAAGCATTAGTAAATAAGAGGAGAAAATAAACCCAAAGATAATTCTGGGGTAAAAAAAAGAAGCTGAGTAGGAAAGAATATCTTTCATACTGTTAAATTTTTTTAAATTAAAAAGTTGTTAACAATCTTGTTAAATTCAAGACCGAGTTCTTTTGGGCTGACCAAGGCTCAGTTGGTTAAAAGCTCCCTCAAGAGTGCGAGCTGAGCTCTGAGCAACAGCAGTTCGATGCCAGCCCGAGCTGAGCTGCCGCTGAGCTGCCAACAGGTGGCAGGATGACTCAGCTAAAAAAAAAAAAAAATAAGAGTTCTTTTACATATAGCTCAGAAAATACTGAAGTCAGTTTAGAAAGTTAACATTTTGAGAACCTGGAAATCAATCACTGAAAAACTGTCTAAGGAAAGACCACTCAAAATTGGAAGGGAAAGCAAAGCAAAAAATTAAAAAGAAATACATGTCAGCTTAAGAATAAGAAGTCTGATAACGGGAAAGGAAAGATGGTTTGAAACCATGCCTAAGATGACACAGGGCTATATATCTAAGCAAATAAGTACCATTTTGAGTCATTTTTCACAAGTTTATGGGAGCTGTCTAGAGGACCTCAATGGGATATGGTGACCACTTTTACCCATGAGTTGGGAGAAACTGCTAAAAGTCATCTTTAAATTGTATAAGCCTTGAAGACAGTTTTATTGAATATACACAGAAGTTGCCATTAAAAATTTGCCTGAGGAGCTGAGTCAAACTACATATTTGTTACCATTTAATCAGAGTTCTTTTCAATTTTCACCAGGCCATATTGGAACTGTCTACTTAGGACAGAGCTGGGACCAGAACCCAAGTGGTCTGACCCTCATTCCATGACTTGTTCTGCTTTAACACAAAGTCAGGCAACAAGTGTGGAGATCATCCTTTAGGCCCTAAAAATCTGAAGAGCTGTGTGCCTGAGGCAAGAAGATTTTAGAGACACATGACTCTGATAACTAACTTTTAAAGCATCATTGCATACATTTATTAAAATGGTCCTTATAACAACCTTATGAGATATAGAAAAAGAATCTTAGTGTCCCGATATCTCCAAGAAGGAAATAGGTTCCAGAAAGGTGGAAAACTATTCAAGTTCATAAAGTGTATGACAGTAAAGATTAAAATCTATGTTTTTTTCTAGAACTTTAAGCTACCCCAAAATAATGCACTCCCAATATTTACCCATTCCTATCTCTAAGTAGCATATTCATTCTTAAACAAAACAGTTAACATTGTACTTCAAAGAATTTGCATTTGCAGTATTTTTTAAAAATAGCTAATCGTCCTAAGTAGGTACTTGATAAATCTGCATTAGTAAGACTTTGGTTTCTGTATCTACAATTTAACCATTTTTATTCTTCTTGGTCAAGAAATGCAAGCCCCTTGGGCTGGCCAAGTGGTGCAGTGGTTAAGCGCTGGGTTGGGCAGCCAGCGGCCCTGGTTCGGGTCCCGCATATGAGGGACTGCCCTCAAAAAAAAAAAGAAAGAAAGAAATGCAAGCCCCAAGTTGACATAATTATGGAAAACGGATGGCCATATTCTCTGAACTCAGCTCCAGGTCTCTGCTCCTCACACACCCACTCACATTCTCACTCACTGTCTTTACATGTGTCACACATCACCAGTCCTACTCTTAAAAGCAATCTTCTTAGAGCACAAAGGATTTCTTAAAATGTTACAGTATAATCTAAAAACTTTACACACTGTTTAAGAAATACAGGAAAGGACAACTTGCTCTCGTTTGCTCTCGTATGCAGTAATATAGTTTTATGAAGTGGAGTTTTTTGTTTTTTGGGTTTTGTTTTTTTTTTAACCTTGGCATTAGATATAGCATTACTTTTCAGTGGCATAAATTGAAAACAAAATCACATTACTTGACAAATTTTCAACAATTTGCCAATACTAAATGTTACTGAGTGCATTAATGGTTGTATATTGAGTTTGCTTTATAGGAGTTTTTTTCCTCCTCTATAGCCCTTGATAGAGAAATTCAAAGAGAAAGAAAACCAGTTTAAATCAGTTAGCACAGAATGTAGCTTTTAAAGTTAAAAAAAAAAAAAAGTCTTTTTCCATGTTAGTAATTTTATAAAAACTACATAGAATAGGTTTAGGAACAGGATCCTAAATTACCTTTCTGGACGATGAGATGATTTCTAGACAATGAAATATAAACAGAGGATTTTTAGAGACTTTCCTTAGACAAGAATCCTGTATTCTTTGTATTATTATTATTATTTGAGTGTAGGCTTCATATTCATACGTTGGACTACATGTAGGAATGATTGAGGGCAGTTACTTCAGTGAAATGGTGACATCATTAATAGAAACAGTTTAAAATTATATTTGGATGAGGACAGGGTAGGGAAGGTGATGTTGTAAGATTTGGATAAAAAAAGCTTGCAGCCAAAATATAAAGGAAATGAAAAATGTGGGCAATGTATATATATCATCTGGGTTTTGCATATGACTGACAGATAACTGTAGGTAAGACAGCAGACACTCAGTGTCGTATGAGTGGATGGGTGAATAGATGAGTATGTCAGGACATACAAAATGGTGAATTCCAATAGGCAGCTGGAGAAAGATATAAACTAAGTTTATTTTATTCTTTGTTATAATGCTAGGCTAGAATTTCTAGGGATGACCAACTGCAAGTCTTACAGTCATCCTTAGACAACTCCTGACAGGCAGGCAAAAAGAATATTTCTGATGGTGATGCTCTAGCAACCATTTTCACTAGATGTGAATCAAATTGTTTAACCTGCAATATTTACCAACGTCAAGAGTCAGTTCTGAAGAGGGGAAGCTGGGTATTTTAATGAAGGAATTATGAAAAATGTCCTTCAAATTCAGAACAGATCCATTATATATTCTCATTGAGTTCCATAAAAACAAAACAAAACAAAACAAAACAAAAAAAACTCTGAGGAGAAAACAGTTCGGGCACCGTATATGTGTCAATAGGACCCACAGGTATCTTCCAAGACCATATATTCTTTGGATTGGTAGGGAGCTGAGTCTGTTTTTCATGTTTGTGTTTTTTAATACTATGACAATTCTAAAAGCACCTTCTTTAAATACCGTTGATTATGTAAATACAAAAACAAGACATGAAATTTTTAGATGATGGGTTTAATTATTCAGAAGAAAATTATATCTATATCTTTATACAATTAATCAGTAAGTGGGCAAACTAGATATCAACATGAGTCTATCTAATGCTTCAGAAATGGATACTAATGTTACCAGCCAACTGAGCAGCACCAACCCCCACCAATGAAAAACTTTTAAGCTTCCTTTCCTATAGAAATGTTAAGTATAAAAATGTTAAGTCTCCTCCCTAGTTCTTTAGTTTCTTCGTTCTTGGACTTTGATGGTTCTTCTAACCAGTCTGTGAATCTTGGACTGAAGATCCCTCTTGCTTCTTAATTGCTTTGTAAATCACTTTCTGAATCCTGAACAATAGATGTCTCCTACCCCTGCTTCAGAAAACTATATGAAAGCCTGTGACTTCCTAATATCCCCCAGACCAGTAAGCTAAATGTCAAACCCATTTTGTGTCCAGACAAATGACGCCACCTGAGTGATGGGCTGAATAGCCACAAGTTTCATAAGAACTAACAGGTTTATTTTCCTCATTCAGGGGATTTGGGGATCCAGGGGGCACCCTAGCAAGATTGCCAGTCACAATCAAAGAAGCCAGCATGGTTAGGGTGAGAGTTCCATCAACCCCCAATAGGCAGGGACAGCTCTACGCCCCTGCTCAGTAGGAAGCAGATACAGAAGAAGAGACCTCCTGTCCCTCAGCTTCCCATAAGATTTTATGGGGGTCATGTCTCTCAAGGGGAAAACTAGGCAGGCAGTTAGAGGCAGGCACTGGGTCTCTGCATTCCTGCACATCCCACAGAGTGTGACCACCTGGGGGAAATCCCTTCTCCACCCAAAACTTCCCTTTGTATTGTAATTACCTACCTCTGAGGGAAAAACAAATGGACACAAAATATCCAACTATATCAGACCGGTCACTCACACCTGCACCTGCGCAGTACCGCTTGTCAATCACAGGTGCCAATCAAACTTGTCCCATGCCCAGAGAAGAACAGCCCATTCTAGAGAAAAAGGGATAAAAATCCCCAAGTCCTGGGAAGCCAGTGCTGCTGCCGCTTCTTCTCTTTGAGCCTCGCCTTTGCGTGTGGCCCACTCCACACTCTTTGGAATGTAACCTCTAGTAATGGGCCCTTGAGCCATCCTCTACTGCTCAGGCCTACTTTTACTTCTAAATGTACTATCTCTTCTAATTTTATTTTACTGCTTTACTCTGGTCTCTCATTCAATTCTTTGCTCGAGTTGCCAAGACCTGGACTTTGCACCTAGAAAGGCCCACTCTCCGACAACACTAAGACACTGCGATATTTTAAAAATTAATATAATGCATGACTTACATTCCAGCTATATATCATAAATCTAAAAAAATAAAATAAAATAATGAAATCCTCCAGGAATAGAATGTGCAAATTCATCTGTTTAGTAAGCTTGTTGCTACAAGGATTTAGAATGTAATTTTTGAAATTATTTTAATGGCATCTGTATATTTTCTTTTAAAAAAGATCAAATGAGATAAACTGATTATAGTTTTTTGCTTCTTTTTTTTCCTCTTTGTGCTCAAGAAGATACTTTCTTCACATCAGGGAGATCTGACTTTCTTTTCTTTTTTTTAAATTTCCACTTCCCAAAATGAAAAATGGTTGATGAATCTTGGGGATGAGAGATTGCAATCAAATCTTCATAAAGCTCTGCCAGATATGGGGGTTGAGGTGGAAAAAAGCTGGCTCCTATTTCGGGAGGTGGTTTTCTTTCTAACAAGGTCATGGATATGGACATGGCTAAGTAATTAAAGTTAGGGGAAATGTATGAATGTGAAAGTTTTTTAAGATTGTCTTAAGGCCACTGAGTCACACAATACTCTTGAAGCTGAGAGGAAGTTTTTTTTTTTGAAAGGAAAGGGTCCCCCACTATCAATCATCTCAGGAAAAGCTTAAACCCTAGACTGAAACCAATAACAATGTGTCAGACCTAAAATAATAATAGTTAGGGAAAAGCCAGCCTGACTGGGAAGGTATGTGGAACTTTCCCTGTGTTTGGAAGAAAACTAGATACTGAAGGGGACCAAAGTTGTGCTAACCCAAAATGTGCCTTTCAGGATATTGATTTTTTAAGCTGGTTATTAAGAAACAACCAACTCAGCAAAAACCTTTGACCCTCCTCTCTTACCTGCCTAAAGAAATTCAGAAAAACCTGCTTAAAGGAAGGGAACATCACCTTAGCATCAGAGGGTGCCAAAAAAAATGAATACACATTTTAAGAAAGGAAAAAAAAAAAAACTACAATAAAATTACCCTGATGGTAACCACTTTGAGCACCTCTTGTAACTGCACAAGTCAAATACGACTTGTATTCATCTTTTGTTACTGGCATATATTGACAATTACAATTTTAATACAGTTTTGTTTTCTTAAAATGTGTGTAATTTTTGGCACCCTCTGTATATTTAAAAGGTTAAATTCCAAATTAAACAAAATTTAAATTTGATTTGAATACATACCTACACACACACACACACACACACACACACACACACACACACACACAACTTGAAGGAGGAAAGGTAAAAATTGTATCCTTGGCACGTCTGGTTTAAAAGCACACTCCTCACGCGCCGGCCGAGTGGTGGGTGGTTAAGCGCTGGCTTGGGAAGCCAGTGGCCCCGGTTTGGGTCCCACATATGAGGGCCAGTGACACTGCCCTCAAAAACAAACAAACAAACAAACAAACAAACAAACAAATAAATAAATAAAAGCACACTCCTCGCCCTTCATGTTACCTTCCATCTCCAGGGCTCTCTCTTCCTAGTCATGGAAGCCCTTACCTGGGTGAGACTGAAGTAGTAAAGAATGGCCCCCTCTGCAGTTTCATAAAGTTGCATTTGACATTAGGATCCCTGGAGTCCTTCCTTTTGGTCAAACATTGTTTCTAGAAAGTTCTTATAAAAATGCTAATGTGTCATCCATTCATTAAAAGTTTGCCCTATAATTAGGCTTAGTTGATCAGCTAGAATACTGGATACCTGGCATAGACTTAAGATGTTAAAAGTATAGAATCTAACATACAGGTTTCATGTGTGAAGTAGGCAGGACATTGGGTAGGACTTCAGCAGGTAGGAAAGCATGAACACTGCCGAGGATGCTGAGATGGGAACATTAAGTGTGTGCATGTCATGATGCTGTGACTACAGACAAACTTCAATACTGACTATTTTTCTGTGGACAGAACCCCTCTTTTGCATCAATCTCTGTCCCCAGATCCTTCACCCTTCCTTTCTGGATTGGTACCACTGAAAAGTAAACAAACAAACAAGCAAAATATCTCACTTTCCCTCTACTTTTATATATCCTCTCCTTTTTCCCTCTCCTTTTATATCCAAGGCAGTTGCCAGAACCTGTGGAATAGCTATTGTTATGGGGACCCACAGCTCTAATACAATTATGGATTTCAACCCACTCTTCACAGTTTCCCAGGGAAACTTCCCAGGGAAGTTAAATATGGTTCAAGAATATTAAGTGGTTCTGAAAAAATAAGATAAAATGTGGGAAAAGAATCATAGTTTCAAAAAAAAAATGCACTTCTAAAAATATTTCTGAAAGTGCAACCTTCACTTATTTTTAAGCAGCTTTATTTCTTCTTTAAAAATTCTGGGGAAAAAGTCAAATGGTTTCCTGCATTTTATTTTACTTTGCAAACTAATGGTGATTAGGAAAAAAAAGTCATCACAATTGCCTGAAGTTTCTGTGAAATAATGATGTGGTGTGGCTTCTAGCTATTGGTTCTAGTATATTCGTAAATCAGAAGATTTATCCTAAGAAGTTATTACATAAAAATCAGCAGGGTAGATTTCTTTCATTTATTTTGCATAATTATATTGAAAATAGATAGTTCTAGCATTTTAAAACCAATACAACTACATGCAGGATAATGTCTTTTTATATTCATGGAAACATCAGTATATTGCAAAGACATGTCTTGGTAGGTCAAAATTATTTTGGATATCCACTTACCATCACAAATGAGAATTAAGGAAAACAAAACCCTATGTGGATAGAAAATAAAAATGGCACTTGAGTAATGGAGAATGTCCTCTAAACGTTTGAAGTTCATGTTTCCACATGCTTTCATTACCCATTCTTAAAAGAAATAGGAGGATCCATCCTTTGGAAGATATTTACACAGACATTTAAAGATGAAAAAATATGGGCAACATAGAACAAAAACAAAAAAATGTTTTTCAAAACTGCTTTCTTTGTTTCACCTGACTTTATCTCACCCTGATAGACATATGGACCCCTCACAGTCCAACCCTAACTATCCATCTTATAATGAATTTATAGAAACATAAATGCTGTCAAACTATATGGGTACAAATCAATTCTAAGCCAATCAACAGCCTTTCCCTATCCTAAGTGAGGTTTCCTTGAAAGGTGAAATCAAGCTTTCAGCCCTTTTCATAAGATTTATAAACATGATTCTATTTCTAGGGGTAAATTTATATGATCCAACACTCCACTTATTTTCTGTCAATTTTCCTCTCAATATTTTACAGAGGATCACATGCCATCAAATCTAAATTGTGGTCATTTATAAAAATAAAGTATACCATGTCTCAAAAAGTCTAACTAATTTTGTCTTAAATACATGCCAATTTACATTTTCCTTATAAAAGTTGGGGGTTGGGGAGTGGAGGTAATAATCCTTGCCTTGTTGATGGCAATATTTGCTCACTGATTGCTGATGACAGAGATTGTCACATATTTCTAAAATGTTTCATATCCCTTCCAGATTTAAAAGATTTCTCAGAATTTTTATTTTTATTCATCAACTTGTCTATTAAATTGAACGTAACTTTTGGTGAGCTTATTTTCAATTCTTAGGCTGAAATGTCTTTACATACCAAGTATACAATGCCTAGACTGACTTCTGCTTAAGATGGTAGAGTAGGTAAACTCTGGCCTCATTTCCTCCTACAATGATCACATCAAAATTACCACTAAATTATAGAACAATCATTGAGAATCACCTGAAGATTATCTGAACAAAAGTCCTATAACTGAGGATTTAAAATAAAAAACAACTTGAGACTGTAGAAGGGGTGGATATGCAGATCAGGCAGGTACCACACCCAGAGTGTCATGATTAAGAATCGAGAGGGATATCTCTGCTGTGGAGATCCCCTGAGGAGTGAGGGGACACAGCTCCACTCCGTACAGGTGTGGGGAAAAGGGGAACACATAACACCTGGCTGTGAAAACCAGTGGAGACTTCATCTAAGAAAAATAAAGCACTGTGGGAGACCCAGAAATGCTGCTCAAACCATCCTAAAATTTATATGGATCCACAAAAGATCTCAAAATAACCAAAGAAGTACTGAGAAAAAAGAACAAAGTTGGAGGTATCTCACTACCTGATATCAAACCATACTACAAGCCTATTGTAGTGAAAACAGCATGGTACTGGCATAAAAAGACAGACAAAAAACAGACATATACTAATAGATCAGTGGATCAGAATAGAAAGCCCAGAAATAAATCCATGGCTATATGGTTAAATAATCTATGACTAAGGAGGCAAGAATATACAACGAGGTAAAGACAGTCTCTTCAATAAATGATGCTGGCAAAACTGGACAGAAGCATGCCAAAAAAAAAAAAAAAGAAACTAGACCACCTTCTTATACCATACACAAAAATAAACCCCAAATGGATTAAAGATTTAAATGTAAGACCTGAAAACATAAAACTCCTAGAGGAAAATATAGGCAGTAAACACTTTGACAATATTTTTTGAATATGTCTTCTGGAGCACGTTAAACAAAAAAAAAGAAACACACACACACAAAACAAACAAACAAACAAACAGAACGGGATGACATAAACCTAAAAAGAGTTTTGCACTGTGAAAGAAACCATCAACAAAATGAAAAGACAACCTACTGAACAGGAGGCGATATTTGCCAATGATACATCCGATTACGGGTTAATATCTGAAATATATAAGGAACTCATACAACTTAACACCAACAGCAACAAAAAATCTGATTAAAAAATGGACAGAGGACCTGAATAGGCATTTCTACAAAGAGAACATACAGATGGCCAAAAGACATATAAAAAGATGCTCAACATAACTAATCATCAAGGATATTTAAATTAAAACTGCAATAAGATAATTCTCACTCTTGTCAGAATGGCTATTATCAACAGATCAACAAAGGACGAGTGTTGGAGAGGACGTGCAGGAAAGGGGACCATTGTGCACCGTTGGTGGGATTGTAAATTGGTGCAGCTACTATGGAAAACAGTATGGAGGTTCCTCAAAAAAATTAAAAATAGAACCACCACATGACCTACAATTCTACTTCTGGGTATTTAATCTGAAGAAATCCAAAAGACTAATTTAAAAAGATATATGCACCCCTATGTTCATTGCAGCATAATAGCCAAGATATGGAAGCAACCTAACTGTCCATCGATAGATGAATGGATAAAGAAGATGTGATACATACATACAATGGAATGTTACTCAGCCATAAAAAATAATGAAATTTTACCATTTGGAAGACCATGAATGGACCTAGAGGGTATTATGCTAAGTGAAATAAGTCAGACAGAAGGATAAATACCATATGATTTCACCTATATGTGAAATCTAAAACACAAAATAAATGAACAAACAAAACAGAAACAAACTCATAGACACGGAGAACAAATTGATGGTCAACAGATGGGAGAGGTTGTGTGAAAAAAGTTAAGGAGACTAAGAAGCACAAATTACCAGCTATAACTAGTCACAGGGATGACTGTTTTTGTAATGGTATAACATAGAGAATACAGTCAATAATAATGTAATAACCATGTAGGGGGTCAGATGGATACTAGACTTATTGGTGTGATTACTTCATAAGCTATATAAATGTATAATCACTATGTTGTACACCTGAAACTAATATTGTATGTCAACTGTAATTGAAAAATAAAATTGTTTTAAAACGTATGCAGTGCTTGGGACCCATGGCTCCAGGCTTCTTGATAAAAAAATAAAAAAAAACCCAACAAAAAAAAACATGATAAAAAAAACCCAAAAAACCAAAAAAACACTAAGATACAAAAATCAAAAGAGAGCCTCAGAATAAAGACCCAGTGGAGGATTCCTTAGTTATTACTAAATATGAGTGGTTAGTTTCATATTACCTAGTGCAATAAGCTCCCCCAAAATGGCTTCCAAAACCTTCCATTTAATAAAATTTACTTATGTTGATGAATTTCCAGGCATTCCATGATTGCATTCTTAATTGGTTTAAAGTATATTGAAGTTTTTCTTTTTCAGAACTTTATTCAAATAAGAAGGCAGAGATCATTTTATTTCACAAGTTGTTACAGGAAGTGGAAGCATGCTTGATAATTTCTGATTTATTTTTTTTCTGTTGAATTTGATGTGAGCAGTCTGCTATCTGGAACCCTATATAAATAGCAACATAAATAGCAACAATGGCAGCTGAAAGCCTGTGATTGATTTTTGCTTCAAGATTCTTACTGTCATCACATTTCCACTATGATGGTTAGGACATGTATACAAAATTGAGTTTCAGTATACTTCTTGCATTAATAAGTGGGATATCTAGAGGATACTAATAATGCCTTTTTGTTTAGCTTTCAGTTAAATAAACACATTCATTATAATTTAAAATTCAGGAAACAAGAAGAAACTGACAACTGTTGTGATTATGGGCTAAAAACAGTTTCACAGTATCTCCTGATGGGAATTCAACTTCAGTGAAATTCTTACCTACTGAAATTTGGACAGAATATGGACAGACAGCAAATGGCCCATAATGTGAGGAAAAACAGTAACCTGAATACTTTAGGCAACCTTCTATTAAGGCTGTCCTAGTGTAACAAACTCCTCAAAAGAGGTAGATTTTAACCTATACTGTTTAGGTTTCCTGAATTGTCCATGCTAATTATACAGCCCAAAGGTTTACGAATCACACGTCAGCTTCCAAACCAAAGATCTTATTGATGATTTCACAACTAGTTTCCTCATATGTAGCATTTGGAAATGCTAACACACACACACACACACACACACACACACACGTATACATCAGGCAGAAGAACTAAACTTTAATATGTCCTCATTAGGAGGATATGAGCAATTTACACACATCTGCCATTACTAGGAAAACTTGATGTTTAAAATGCAGGCTGTTGGGTTAATTCATTTGATGCCCATAGGAAGTACTACTGCAACTTGTCCAATAAATTGCAACAACTCTTATCTTCCTCAGATTATCTGTAATATTGTTGGCAACACTCTGAAAGAAAGAGAGCAAAAGGGTCTTTCCTCACCTCTCTCCATTTGCTATCCCCATGATTAGCAGAATAACAGATGCAAGTAAGCACATGGTCCCTGAGGGTACTGTCCACACAACAGTTATTATAAGATACTTAGTAATACTAATAAAAAAGGTTTCTTGGGTACCAACCCCAGAAGGACTTGGATCAATATTACGTATTCTTCTTGGCATGTTTTGCCCACATTGTGGTCAGTAATATCTGGTTGGTTCTCCACACTTAAACTAAAATAAATATGGTCTGGAGTCTTCTCACACACCCAAAAAAATCTAGTCAGGAAACTATGCTTTTTATTATATTACAACTGCTCATTTTGTTCCTACAAGTTTCCTTTCTCGCACTTCCACAATATAATTTCATCAATTTCTGACTATTTCCCATGACACAAATATGGAACAGGTTATATACAGAAATCCACCTACTTACAGTCCAGAACATACAAAGTGAGGAGAATTGCTTATGAGATCAGCTCTTAATAAGTAATGCAATATTTACTATACATCATTGGCACACAAATCTATTTATGAAGGCAAATATTCCCATTTGGTCTCGTAAGACATTGACATGAAAGATTTGTACATCTATTTCATAATAAGCTAATTACATATAATTATGGATTCATAATGGATAGTTATTATTTAGACTGCCAATTTAATTGAGTAGTTCTAAATTAGTAATGGACACCTTATTGTTACATATTTATTAATAATAATAACTAAAAATTTTATAGTAGGTTCTGTTGTACAATTTGATATCTCAAGTAAATATTGTTATACCAGATCTAACTGATCAAAGGGGCAAGCAGAATTATTCTTATTTATTGTTTTTAACATACATTATAACATAAACCAAGAACAACTATTTAGAGAAGGCAACCTGGCAGTTATAATCAGAGTAAAATTGTGTACATTCTGTCTTCTAATAGAATCCATGGAACTATTCATACAATTTTTTAAAGATATAAGAATAAGAATGTGTGTCAAAGCATTAACTGCAAAGGAAAACAAACAGACATGTGAATGTCATCAGTGAGTACCGCGAAATAAATTATGGGTCATCTAGGCTACACAGTGCTATGTGGGAATGTGGTGGTAAATGATTGGAGGTATTTATACTTTGAAATGTACACTTATATATTTTTGTCTTAACAAAAAGCCAATCATTCATATATATATATATATATATATATATATATATATTTTTTTTTTTTTTTTTTTTCTTTTTCAGATATAGATATAAAACATTAAGACTAAAATCAATTTTACCATGAGTCCCACCAGTTTAAGTTAATATATTCAAAGTAAGACATTAGTAAAAATATTTTACTCACATTTTAAAAATGAAGTTCTGGCTGACATTATGGTATCATTTTTTTCTTAATTTTCACATTATTCTTTAGGGAAATATATCCTATTGTCCACCAAACTTTCACTTTCTGGAATTAAGAGATGATGTTTCCATTCCTCAGTATTACAGCAGACCAATGTGAAATCAAAACAAACACTCCTTGTATGTATCTTGAATGAATCACATGATAGGTCAGAAGACAATTCAGCCAATTCCAGCAAACAGCAGGGCACCATTCACAACAACTGGAAAACCCGAAAGCCTTGTGTAAGATTCCCAAAAGGTGTGCTTTTTATTCTTGGTAAGAAGCAAGCTCATACAAGTCACCAAATATTGTGCTATTCCTATCTTCTTCATTGTCTATCAAAATAATAAGATCTCTCTCTGCAAGGGAATTTTTCCTGAGAGCCTGAAGTATTCTCTGTCCTCTGGGGAATATAAAACATGAAATTGCATCCTATTATGGCCTGAGAGTAAACACATTTGAGTATTTAAAAATTATCCTTAGGAAATGTCAACTTTTAGCCAAGATGGAGTAATAGAGACAAGAATCACCTTCCCCCTAGAAACTTCCAAAAAATGGATGAGATACATAAATCAATGAGTTTCAAGATACTGGATATCAAAGTAATGAAGGACAATGTTTCCTGAAAGGAAGGTGAGCCTGGCCATTGACCTAATTTACTGCTTTGACGAAGTTTCCAGACTGCAGCACAGGGAGGGGAAACCAGGCCAACTTTTGCAGGACCCGTGAATTGAGGGGATGGTGCTGAGAGTATAGGGAGACTAAGGAAGACAGAGTTTGCAAGCCAGAGTTCTAAGGAGTAGAGAGCTACCCAGACAGAAAATTCCATGAATCTGTAGCAGGCACCACCATGTATTTGGCAGGTAAGGATTTGTGTGTGCAAACAAGAAAATTATCTGTGGCTAGGAAAAGAACAGCCTGAAAGGATTAGAGGAAAGATTACCCAATGCTCAGTCAGGGACATAAAAGTACCTGTTATCCAGAGGCAAATAGGAAAAACTCACAATTCACAAAGAACTATGTAGAGTACTCAAAAGAGTTGCTTCTGTAGTGGAGAATAATTAACCCCAGGCTAACAAGAAAATAGCTTTGTTAGTCTACTTAACAAATCTTAAAACCAAGACCTGAGATGATCAAGCCATTCCTAAATTAGCTACATTTCAGAACAAACCTCAAGAATATTTATAGAAATACAAAAATATCCAGCACTAAACATGGTAAAATTAAAAATGTTTGATATCCAATGAAAAAAGTAACAGGCATGAAAAGAAGCAGAAAATATGACCCATAATGCAGGGAAAAATTAATCAGTTGGAACTGATCCAGAACTGACACAGATATTAGAATTAGCAGATGAGTACATTAAGAGTTATTCTACATTGTAGCCAAAAAGTTAGGTAGAAATATGAAAGTTACAAAAACACAACTATATCAAAAATTCTAGAGCTGAAAACAACAGCATCTGAGATCAAAAGTACACTGAGTGGTATTGACAGCAGATTGGATGTTGTAGATTAAATGATTAGTGAACATGAAAACAGAGCAATAAGGCTATATCAAACCATCTAGGGTAAATAGAATTTTAAAAGTACACTAAAAATCTATGCGCTATAAAACAACTTTCAATTGACTAAATGAAACTGGAGTCCCTGAAAGGAAAACGGACTGAACAAAATTTGAAGAAATAATTACCAAAATTCAATGTTCTCCAAATACAAGACGCATGAAGAAAATAATATCAAGGTTAAGTCATAATAAAATTTCTAACATCTTGTGATAAAGAGAAACTCTTTAAAAAGACACATTACCAACAGAGAAATGATGATGAGGACAGACTTGCTTGCTTGCTAAAAACAATGCAAGCAAGAAGACAGTGGAATACCTTTAATGTACTTGAAAACAGATGTCAACCTGGAATTCTATACCCAGCAAATATACTTTTACAGAGAAAGATAAAGACTTTTACAGGTACTAATAATGAAATAACTCATTACCAGTAGGTCCACACTATACGAAATGTTAAAGTAAGTCATCAGGCAAAAGGAAAACAAAACCCGATGAAAACATGGATCTACACAGAGAAATGAAGAGCATTTGAAATGCATGCAATAAACTTTATCTTTCTTTTACATGAGGAAACTGAGGGTTAGAGAGGTTCAGTGACAGCAGAACTGTTG
The DNA here is from genome assembly GCA_033961575.1 of Aselliscus stoliczkanus. Classification (NCBI taxonomy): domain Eukaryota; kingdom Metazoa; phylum Chordata; class Mammalia; order Chiroptera; family Hipposideridae; genus Aselliscus; species Aselliscus stoliczkanus. The sequence goes on from CM066733.1 coordinate 10,952,925, forward strand.
TTAACTCATCTAGAGCCTTTCCAAGACATAAAAGTGGGTCAAAGGATTATGCAAAGCATGTTTCAGCTTGTCCTCCTTCAAGAAACCTATGATTCTGTTGTTAACCTTTGAAGTCATCATTTCTGGGAGCCAACCCCAATGTATAAGATGATTCAGAATTCATGTAGTTACTTATCCTTTCTCTGAGTATTTCATTCGCTGAGGTTAGTCTAATTAATAACTATTTGAACCATGCATTTACTACATCTTTGTTTTTAGAAGATGTGCATTTCTTCTACAAATGTCAAGTTCCATTTCATAAGCCCTCTATGTCTAACACAAAGTGGAATACATATAAATATATGCTAGTCACTGAATAGATTTGAATTTCTGTATTAGGCTGTGAACTATTTGAAGGCAGCACTGTGTGTGTTCATATTTTTATTCCTAGTGCAATACCTGGAACACAGCTAGCACTCCATAAGTATTTGTTGGCAATAACTGTGAATTAAATGAAAATGGTAGAATGGAATTGCTAGAAAAATAGGTTTCTGCCTTTCTTAGTAGATTCAATAGTTAGTATAATGAATGCTCAACAGTTTTCTTTATTCTTTCTCAATACATTTCTTCCTGCCAGCATTTCTTCCTTTTTATTTCTTCCTGAATTAAAAAAAAAAAAATAAAAACAACAATAAATAAATAAAAACACTTTAAAAACTCTTATCTGAGCCCAGTCTAAAGAACACTGGACAGTAAAATTTTCTTATGCTTCGTTAGTTTCATAAGAAATATGTTAGCTGACCTGAGATATCACAGTTCTGTTGAAGTTGTAACTTTGATAGTAAATTAATAAATTGTGCTTCAAAATGACAATAAAAATTAATAACCCTTAAGTCTTAGATTATTTTAAATTATGAGTGCAGGTGATATTTATAATTTATGGTATAGTTATTGACATTTTTAAAATTTTTCAAGCCCTGACACATCAAAAATCACAACTAAACTAGCTGAACAGAGAAGTCCTGTACTTAACGGATCTACAGAAGCTATAACGAGGCTGAAGCCTTTTGGAGAGTTTTTCACTGAAGGAAAACCAAAATGGTGAATCTACAGAGACGTAGCAAAAGTGTCATGCCCAAATTCAGAAGCCATTTGAGTTTGTTAAAAAAAAAAAAAAGGAAAAAAAGACAAAGACTGAGCCAATAAAAACAGCAAATGCTATCTGAATATGAACCACAACACCCAAGCAGTTGGTCTTAGAAATAACCTAACACGTGTACCCAGAGTCCTCTTCTCCTGATTCACCTGGTACTACAGATGGCAAATAGCAAAGGAGAACACAACCCAGGCATCCACAAAGAGGTGCAGGCCGGCCATGTTTCCCATGCAGGGACCACACATGTCCCATGAGGCCCACCGTCAGTGGGAGCTGCAGCAGGAAGGACAGAGCCAGGTCCAAGGGGAAATGACGGCCACCGTAAAGGAACTTGGAACAAATCACTCTCACAGCGAAAGGTGAGGACAGGTAAGAATGTCTTAGAAGCCGACTGCAACACACATATGTATAATACACACGTGACAATTTCCTGTTTTTCATTGATTTGTTTCTGTAATGTACTCCTTCCCCTCTGCTTCCTGAAGGGAACATTACATTGCTTAAAGGGATGTTCTATTTAATAACGAATGAAGCTTTATGTTAACTTGAAAAAAATATATTTTTTGTTTTTAATTCTTAAAATATCAATTCCTGGAAGAAAGATATTGTTTTTGTTGTTGTTGAAGATTTTATTGGGGAATTGGGGGAGGGGAACAGCGTTGGGGAATTGGGGAAGGGGAAGGTTGCTGTCCTTTTGTTCTTCAGCCTAGTTGCGGAGGACATTGCTTCACTGGCCCATGTTGGTATCATCATTGAGCTCTTCCTGGCTGAGCAAATGTGTCGCCGGTCCTTGGAGAGCTGCTCACTGTGGTTCAAGGTAGCTCATGCTGGCTGCTGGCTGCTCACCACTCACTGTAGCTCACGGCAGCCCACTGCAGCCCCATTGCCACCTACACTGTTGCCGGCGATTCACGAGAGCCCAGCTCCAGGTCGAGCTGTTGTTCACCATCTTAGATGTAGAGGGTGCAGCATCACTGGCCCATGTGGGATCCAAACCTGGGACCCTGTTTCTCAGAGTTTGAGCTCCCAAGCCAACTCTTAATCAACGTGCCACTCGGCGGGCCCAAGAAAGCTATTCTTAAGGAGTTGACATTAGATTGACCAATATTAAATCCAGTGATACAGTGAGGGAAGAATAATAGGATTTCCTCTCGGTCTGGACACAGCAAGTGGACCCCCTGCCACTCTGTCACTGACTGGACAGGTTGCTGGACCTGCTGGCTTTCCCCACGTTCCTGGCCTCTGCTCCCAGGACCAGTGTAATACTTTTCACCTTTTATTTCACAGCACAAAAGACAAGGTTTCTTAAGATTATTATTAAGAACTGACCTACATTTAACATTTTTCTATTTGATCCTGAAGTGTTAAAATTAAAGTATAATATTTTAAAGAACACACATTTTTTTTTTCCAAGTCCTGGAAGGCAGGACAATGTTCTCTGAAATAAAGGAGTAGAAATTTGAAAGATAAATGATAAGGAAAATAAATTCAAGTTACTTTTCGTTGTGGGTTTTAATATTAGCGTAAAAACATTTCCTGGACAGAAGTTTTAGACAATTCTGAAAGAGGAAACAGGACATCACTGCATTAATTTTTCCAATGTGCAGTGTGTACACTGTCAGCGTTAGAATAATTGAAGTTGAAAAAAAAAAAGAATAATTGAAGTTGTTTCTTAAAATATAGAACACCGTGAGGGTTTTTCCCTTGACTCTCTTCATCCCTCCCCCACCCCCCAACTGAATCTATGGTTCCATTCCAGAAAGAGTTCCAAAATTGCTTTAAAGGGTGGACTAGGCGCTGGCATCGATGTATAGTTTCCCAAGGGGAGTCCTTTGAAGGTTACTGTAGTGATATTCAGCAATGAGGTATGTAGCACTTTTTCTAGGGTATGTTCACAAACTTAATTTTCAGACCTCGTATCATTGAAAATCCAAAGGGCTGTGGCCACTACAGGATGAAGTTATATAGGGGCTCAAACAGATCCTGGTTTTGTCTGTCTCAGTTCTCCTTACATTGCACTTGTTCTTTCAGTCAGACTCTTGACTGTGGTGGCAAATTGGATGCAAATGAATAGATGCATCTTCTCAAGATTGTTCATACTCTTACTGAGCAGAGTGGGAAAAAAATGCCACTGGAGTGAGAGGATTTTTATGTTCTACATTGCTCTTCATGGCCAGGTCTGACTCACCTGCCTTGCCCTGCAGGGAGAGATGGATCTATTTTTACTGGGATTACATGATAGAGGGAGTGGTCCTCAAGATAAAAAAGTGATATGTTTATAAGAGGAGTGAATATATGATGACTGGGAGAAACATACACACACACACACAAATATACATGTAAATGTGCAGGGAGGGAGGGAGGGAGGGAGAGAGGGGGAGAGAGGGAGGGAGGGAGAGAGAGAAGGGAGGGAGGGAATATGAATGACAGAGACACTGAAGATTCCTAGGATAATAAATGTATAGTGTTCTAAGTTAAACTTTTTCCCTAGAGAAAGGATTAAGTTCACATTTCATACCATATCCTCTTTAGGAGGTCACAAATGATTTCAGTATTACCTTGGGAATTATTTTCAGACAGTGGAACAATGCAGTGTCCCAATTTTAACTCAAGACCTTTTCTTTTAGAAGAAATTAAATTCATCCACGCATAGACTATTTTGGGGAGTTCACTGAACCTTGCAATTACAAAAAAAATAGGAAAAGGGAGCTAAGAGAAAAACTGATCACCCAAGAAGAGTGAAAGAAAAATATAAAATAATAATCAAATATACTGAATAAGAGGGGATGCATCGTCATAATGTCTTCTCCAAAATATAATTCCCAACTTTTTCCCCTGTCAGTATCAATACAATGCTTTCTATGAAACTGAAAAATTATTTTGTAAACTAAATCAAAGCAATAATAGACCATTTCAAAAAAGGAGAAGTGTGGAATTTGTTTACCTAATCTCAATTGTTCTACTCATTAGATATTTTGGTTTCTTTATCTGCTTCTAAGAAACCTCTGATTTAAATTTCCTTTGTGTTCAAGTATTTTGTGGCCACCCTCCTTGTGAAACGCATGGCCATCTTTTTCTCCTTTAAAAATCATACACCTTGTCAATTATATTTAATTGGTTCAAACTACCAATTATGTCCATTGAGAGATTTTGAGTCTTAAACAGGAAAACAGGCAAAATATAAAAAATAAATAATGGGGTTAATTATAAAAAACTTATACACATTCATCAATTTTTCCATTCTGAATTGTACGAATGTATGAGTATATCATTGAAATGGGTTTATTCTCCACAGAGCCATCAGAGGATCTCCTGCCATTTCAGACTGCTATTAATATAACCCATGCCGCTTTCATTCAAGATACAATTGGCCTACATCCTGAGATTTTAGAAATAAATAAAGCCTAGAATCCTATCTTTAGGGAGCGCAGATTGATTGATGAAAGGGATAAGACAACAAACAGTCATGTAATAACAGTCATGACAGACGTGTATATCGTGTGTGACAGGGTTATGGCATCAGGGCTGCTATCTTCTAATAAGGCTCAGGAAGTGCTCTTCAAGAGAGCAGCCCTTCACGTGAAGAAAGAAGGAAAAGAAATTATGTTCACAGGGGGAAATGACATTTAACTCCAATAGAATAGCATCTGCAAGGGCCTGGAGGGCTCAGAACTCACGGTTCATTCAGGAAAATATGTCTTTTCATAGGTCTGGGGCCTATTGTTCTTAGTGTCATAGGAGAAAGGTGAGACTTGCAAGGTAAGCAGTGGCGGGATGACAAAAAGACCTTGCTTAATCATGTTGGATTGTCTTGAGATGGGGAGCCAGAAAGAACTGAGTAAAGATAACAGCAACTTTGTTGAGCATTTACTATGCACCAGGCATTGTTCTTAGTGTTATCTAGTCCTCCCAACTTCATTGTGAAGAAACTGAGACACAAAGGCTAACTCATGTTGTCTCCTGAATCTCAGCCTTGTAAGTGCTGTGCTTGCTGAATCCCAGCCATGTAAGTGCTGTGCTTGGTATTTACACTCATTACATGACTCCAGCAGACTGAACTCGTATTGCCCCAATATACTACACAGGAATGATATTTTAGGAAGAAATATTATAATGGTAGATTTGTGAAGAATGAATTAAGGAGGAGCCAAGACCAGAGACAAGGATATTCCAAGAATACAGACCGGAGATAATAAGGAATTAAACGGAGGAAGTCTCTTGCAGTGAGAACAAGCAAAACAGATGAATTCCACAAATATACAAGGGAATTTGGCAAGAAAATTTCGGAGAGGGAAGATTCAAGGACGACTCCCAGAGTTATATATTCAGTAACCAGAATGTCCATGGAGAATAGGCATGCCATTCACTAAAAATGAAATTCAAAATATAGAGAAAGAGAAACAATGTTAAAGAGGGGAAGTTTAGGAGTTCAATCTTTGCAATAATGAATCCATCTGTCGAAGTTAGGCTAGCACAGGTTTTTAATGGCTGTTTCAACTTCTAAGTGATGATTTATCACACCAAACAATGAGTAAGAATCTTTCATCTGTTCTCTTTTCAATGCAAGTTGTAACCAGAATCAATCGACTATGACCCCCACCTAAATCCCCATGCCTGTACTTTTCTTAACTTGGCTTCTCACTTCTTTCTCGAAGGAAGCATGAAACATACTCAGTGGGAAAAACACAGCATCGAGAGTCTTAAAATGTTAGGTTCCTCATCTCTCCCACATCTATGATTCAGTGACCTGCTCTCACTTGAAAAATATTTACACACATGAGAAACTTCCTCTTAGTCCTTTTAGTTTTTATCTCCAGCTTATTTATGTAAAGAGGTTTTATGGGGTACTTACTATATTTCAAAAGCTGGATAATAGCAATCCACATGTTTCTTTTGTAATTGTAGTCCCTCCTTAAGAAAAAGAAAATTCATTATTTCCTCAACATTAAAGAGAGTAATTGCCTTTCAGTTAATTTATCTCCAGCCTCGACAAAGCTTTTAGGTTTATTTGCAACTCCCAGGGGCAGTTATTTTCTTTGCTACAAAACCTGTCCTATGTAGCTCCTTTTTTTTTCCTGATGGTCCTATATTGCTATTAAATAAAGTTCAAAATTCTTGAGTATATCATCAAAGTCCTTCAGAAATTGGCCGTCTGTCTATACCTTTCTATTTTTCTCTCCAGCTACTCTCCCAAATATACCCCATGCTGCTTCCTCACATGTACCACACTCTCTCACATTGGCTAATGTTACTCCCTCTGTTGGGATTACCTGCTCTGTGAACACGCAAACACTTACCCCATTGGCATTTCGTACTTCACTTACAAAGTCCACTTTAAATGTGAATTAGCGATTTTTCTCTGAGCCTTCCTTGGTTCCCTCTAGCAGAACAAATTGTCCCCTCTTATAGTCCAACATCATGTTGTATATCTCTTGATACCTTTTCTTGTATTGTACTTTAGCTTTTTCCAAAATGGGAATCTTATATTCTCGGAGGTATCTTGGAATTCTTTTTGAGAATGTTTTGTGATTTTATGTCAATAATAATCTGCAAACAAATAGAAGCATTTCTAAATCATAAGGTGGAACATATATAGCTAAGGAGTATGGTACTATTTCACTGCTGAATTTGCTTTTACCTTTTTAACCATGTTGGAGATTGCAAACTCTTTGTATTGTCCTGTGCTAACAAAAAAAGAATATGAGACAATGTAAAAATGAAACAATTGAAAGATGATGTCTCCCAAGTGAAGGCCTGGCAAATGGATCTACATCACCGTACAAAGAATTCACATATTTAAAAGAAATAAAAGTAGTAGGAGAATAGTGTTATTTATAATTTTTGTTTGCTTTATAATTGTCCAAAAGTTAAATACTATTTGCTCATTCAGGTTTTACTTATGTATGTATTTGGTTAACCTCATAACAAAATTAACTTATGTCATACCTTTCTAGTTATTTTTCCATATCAGTGGAATTATATATTTTATATTTAGTTTAAAATGTTTTAAATTACTCAACACTTGAGAAATAATAAATTAGTTGTTCTTTTAATGGTTTTCTCTTCCACTCTATTGGGAAAAGTGATATGAATAAGATAACTTTTGTGTATATCAAAGTATTCCTTTCTACAGCACAATCCTAGGAATAAAGTAAGGATTCATGTTTTACTATAACACAAACATTTTTTTTTTAATTTTGGTAAAAAACATATAAGATAACACCATCTTAACTATTTGTGTGCATACTGTTTGATAGTGTCAAGCACATTCATTGTTGTGCAACAGATCTCCAGAACTTCTTCATCCTGTAAAACTGAAAGTCTGTACCCATTAAACAGTAACTCCCCATCTCCTGCTCCCATTAGGCCCCAGGAACCACCATTTTTACTTTCTGTCCCTATGAATCTGACTACTTTAACTACCTCATATAAGTGGAATTACACAATATTTGTCCTTTTGTGCTTGGCTTATTTCACTTAGCAAAACATACTCAAGGTTCACCCATGTTGGACCATATGAGAGGATTTCTCTCTTTTTAAGGCTGCACGATATTCCTTTTCATGCATATGCCATAATATATGTATCCATCCATTCATCAATAGGCATGTGGATTGCTTCCACCTCTTTCCTATTGTGAATAACGCTGTTGTGAACATAAGTGTGCAAATATCTCTGTTGTCAATTCTTTACACAAATATTTTGTGATAAAAAGGTAATTAGAATACATTTACATTTGCTGAGGGTCAAGAGGGCTAATTTTAGTGTTCCTTAGATGTTCAAGATGTTCTTAGTTTTGGAGGCAATACCTGATATCATACAGAAAATATTAACATGCATCCATGTTTGACATTGAAATAATTTTAAATTGGTGAAGAATTATTGTTTATAACTTTGTTTTAGAAATTATATGGATATATGTCACTAACTTAATTTATGATTGCAGTGATTCCTCAACAGTCATTGCGCATACGCAGGAATTCTTATAAAACAAGGCTACCGAACCTGCAAATTGTTTTCAAATGTTATGAGATTTTGATGACACTAAATTACCAAGTAATGAAATCGATATACTGTGTTATGGGCACTGAATTAAACATGCATTGATTTCAAATGCAGGGTTTTTATCCCATATTTGAGACAATACATTTTCAGGTCTCAAGCATTTTTTAAGTCCCTTGATAAAGTAATGGGCCCTAAGCACCCAGTACCTAATGGATAAAACACACCTGAGAGATTCCATGTCTAAAACCATGTAAAAACTAAGTCTCTAATAGTTTTAATATGGGATATAAGAAAATGAATAGATTCAGAGATTTTCCTCTGAGTGTTGTGTCTAGAGTGTTACCTTGAGGAATGGAAATAATTTAGTTAAAATATATGTTGGGGTCAAGGCAATGAGCAGAGAAACTATCTTTTTTAATAAATTGAAACCATTAATCAAGTTAGGATAATCAAAGTGCACAAAGTACAATGGGGGTGGCTTCATTCGGTTAAAAACTTCAAGAAAGCCATTCCATTTTGGGGTAGTAGCAAAGACATCTTATGACAAGATTTCACAGGATTCCTCTTGCCCTTATTTTATCTGCTCCCCAAACCCCAAATTTCACTACTTATTGTTCAACAACAGAGGAGAATCTTTATCTCAAAACAAGAAAAAAAAATACCCAGAAATATTGCTTTATGGAATTTCAATTAAATGTCTTGAGAAAATGTTTCACTTTTGAAACAATGTGACTTATGTAGATTCTTGTTTAAGGTGCCATGAAAACATGACCTGAACTTCATTATCCTAAAAGAATGATTGTCCGGTAATTAGTGCTGTAACTGCTACTTGCAACTGTTCTCAATAGATAATTGTGAGGCTTGTATGTAAACTAAACTCACTTTCAATGGGAGTCTTTTAAAACATACAGCCAGCAATCACACTGAAATATTAATTTGTGCTCAAACATTTGATGCCACCAGACACTCCAATTATCTCTGGCTGTTAAGCCAGAAGACTTTTCCAGGCTTTAAACTAGTCTCTGAAGAGATTTAATTCAATATTACTTACCCCAAAGCAGCCAGCCTGCTCTTTGTATGACCTTCAGGTCAATGAGAGTGACCCAACTGAGACCCAATCAAATCTGAATATGTACCCCCTAAAGAACTATTCACAAGGTTAATTGTATCTTGCTTCTATTTGCTGAATAAGGAATCAATTAAAGAGAATAGCAAAAGAAGGCATAAATGGCTCCATGTACTATATAGAAGTGAACCATATAGAAAAATGGGCTTCCTTTTCCTTCCATTCTTCATAGATCTCCCTATACAGAAGGAAATAAAACGATGGCGGCTTCCTATCATCATTGTAATCAATACCTATTTTACTCTTGCATCAAATTGTGTTATTTGAAAATCCACAGAGGCCAAACAGATACCTAAGGCATTTAGTTATTGGTAGTATGACTGTTGGACTTGAATATCATCAAGGCAGTTTAATTCATTGATTTGTAGGGAAACAACCTGGGGTGGGTGTGGGAAGAGAAGGTTAAATATTAACTTTCAAAATTTAAGTGTGGACATCGAAAAAAAATGTATCAAAAGAGTACAACTTATAAAGGAAGATAATAGGAAGGAAAAAATGCTTTCTATGGGAAATACAAAAAAAAAAAAAAATGGGCCGGAACATCTAAGTCCTTAACATTACGCTCAGCTCTAGAATATAATAATGCAAAAGAAAGGGGAAAATATTCTTTAAAACTTTAAAATCATAACAATAACTATTGCCAACCATTATTTTAAGAGTTTTATATGCATCTTTTCATTCCTCACCACAATCCAAGAGGCTCAGAGAACTTAACTTTCTCACTCAGGGTCATAAAGCAAGGAAAATGAAGGCGATGAAATCTGAAATACAGCCATCAACTCTATATTTAACTATAACTTCTCTCCGTATATTCTCAAAGACAAGCAATGCAGCCATAACAAGAAGCCAGAAGAAAAACAGCTGCATGTGAGGGCTTATAATACAGTATTAACTAGTGTGCAAAAGGCGATTACCAAGGTTTCAGGAGAGGGTGAGCGATGACACTTCTGACACGGAGGCAGAAAGCACTAAGCCAGAGACCACGACTGAGCCCTTAGCTGAAGGCCTCTCTGCAAGCTTATAATTGGAGCCAAGTTTCAATAGGCTGTTGATATGTGTTGATTATCCAGATTTTCCAGTATTAGCAGTTCCTTGGCTTACTCAGGACTTAGCAAACATGACATTTCACCAAGTTGTTTGGGAAGAGAGTAGATTGGAGACTTTTGGCATAGGCCTTGGTTTCCTGCATATGGCTATAGTAATGAAAGGGGATTCTGGCTTTCATCTCTCAAATGCACCAATGATAGGATGTTAAGGTCAAAGATTGTATCCGCTCATTCTGAGGGTCTTCTCTCACCTCTATACTTATAAATAATTCTAGCCTTCCACCAGTCAATACCTAATGGAGCTGATCTATAGAGGCCCTAAACTTGAGTGTGGCTTGTGTATGTACAATGGCAGAATACTAATAAACCTAAGCTTGTTTGGTGTAAACCTTGTTGTGATAATTTTCTAATTGTAAAACCATGTCAAGAATTCTTCCTAAATCCTTTGCTCTTGCTTAGGGTAGATAGCTGGTTCCTTTTAAATTGTAAATTCCACAAACAATCCAATCTTTTCCTTAAATGGCATTGGAGTTGTTTGCCCTTCTCTTTCAACAATAGGCTCTCCTTTCCTCCATAGTTCTTTTCCCTCCCCAAATCCCACTGGGTTTGGATAAAAAGAGTCCCCGAACATCTCATTTGTATTTCGTGGCACCTCCTAAGTAGTTTGTCTCACACACAGTTACTTGATAGCTTTTCCTGTTTTCCTGTGAAGCTGCCGCTAGCACAAGGATCTTAAGCCAAGACTTGAACTCTCAGGAACAGTATCTGAGTCACAATTAGCGGTCAAGGGCAGGCAACCATTTACTAGGCCTTCTGAAGGGGCGTGATATTCTGAACATTTCCTCCCTGGAAAAAGCATGACTAACACATAGAAGGGGAGAAACAAAGAGGCATAGAACATGCTAGGCTTGTTAAATCACAGGGACTTACTGTGTGCAGCAACTATTATGGGAAGGCAAGACACCAAAGGTGCAGTGTTAAGTGAGGGAGGCTGCACGGGGTACACACCTGGGTATCACTATTACATTGTCTCTTGAACTCAAAGTAACCATCTAAAACTACAGCACTTCCTTTATGGCGTAACAGGACTCTTTTTGGCTTTGTGCTTTCTTAAATCTCCCCAGTAAGACCTAATGAGTTCTGTATGAAAAATCATTATGCTCTGAAATTGTTCAAGGTAAAAATAGAGGTTACATAGATTGAAGGACTTAGTCCTGTAAAACCACTTCCAATGTGATGCATACCCAAGTTGTATGGGCATTAGTGCCTCTTTTGATTGGCTACTGATGAAGCCACCAAGAGGATGCTTACAGCTTTTAGTGCCACAGAAACCTTTTAATGTGTTTGCTATCCCCAGTACAGATGCCCTCATCATCGTAGAGTTGTTTTTCTTAAGTACCAATTGTACATGACTATGTTTGGGGCCAAGCAGAATGTCTGTGACCTGTTCCTTCTCGAGTTTGATTACGAGGCTCTTCAAAAAGGTCCCTCATTTGTTGTCCCTTCCATGAAGTATGTGTACCCAGGAAGTAGTTAGTGACAAGCAGCTTGTATTAATGGATTCTTCTCTGAAGGACTTTATTGGAATCTGGCCATCTGCTGAAGCGAGTGACTTTCCCAGAGGGAGCTAGACTGAGCCTGAACTTCTTTTCCAAGTTCTTTATTGTATCCTTCTGCCTAAATTAAAACCAGTAATATACACCTGGGCAGAGTGTAGCACTTTCATTTCGTAAGTAATGGAGCATAATTCAGGCTCAGTGTGATTCCCATGAAGTATGCTTCCAACTCTTGACAAACTTGACAAGGCAGGCATTTCTAACTGTTAATGGATTCCTCTTCTGCTGGGTGACCATAAACCGTGGAAAGAACTTTGATTTTATTCTAAGTACAATAAAATAATCATTACGGAATTTTTTTTTTCAGAGGAGCAACATAATCTGACATTAATTTTTAATATAATCACTATGCCTCCTGATTTTGGGGAGAAGGGATCTCTCTCCATTTCTCCAGCTAAAAGCCTAATCTAAACTAACATAATCTAATGCTTAATCCAACGCAGACTTCTACTTATTCCTTGTCAACAGCCATGTTGATTTTTTTTCCGAGCATTTTATGATGACAATTTTCAAACATACAGAAATATTGAAACAATTGTATTATAATAACCCACATACCCACCACCTAGATTCTAAAATCAATATTTATTTTAATTTTGAATATCAGTCAGTTAGAACAATCACACCATTTCCCAAATGAACACATTCTGATTGTAATTGGAATAACTTCCAAATTCTTTGCCGTATTCACCCTGGCTCAGCCTGACCTTATTTCTAGTTTCAATATGATCTCATTTCTCACCCCGCCTTCTCTCCATTACTGGCATCCAAGAACACTGTCATTCTTCATATTCTTCAGTACATCAAGGGTCTCTCTCTCTCTCTTCTAGGCCTTCCCCTAACCATGTCTATCTCTGGATCTCAGCTTAAATGCACCTCCTCAGAGACCCTTTCCTTGAACTTCCCATCCGAAGTATGCCTTCTGCGCCCAGTCACTCATGACCACAATACCATACTTGGTTGCATTTCTAGCACCTACTACTCTGAAATGTCCACATTGGTTTTTGTGTTCCTCTCGATCTCATTTCATTAAAATGTGAGTTCTGCGCAAGTGAGGATCATGTCTGTTTTACTCACATGCAAATCTCAGTGACTACATGGAAGCCTAGTTCATAGCCGGAGATGAACAAATATGTGTCGAGCTAATTTATGAATATCATGACAAGACGATTTTGCTTTTACACAGCTAAGTAGAATCTACTGTGTTGGGGAACACAAAGAAAATACAGAGAAACTCTAAGACTTGGAACTCATAGCCAATGTAACGTAGTAACTGTCTTCAGCAACACAGGGGGCCACCTCCTAGGCTAGAGCCAAAGAGACACCAGTTGACAAAGATGACTTATTGTAAATGTGGCACTGTGACCTCTGTAGTCACAGTAGCAGTGGAATCACACCTAGGACCCTTGTCGACAATGCAAAGAACTAGACTCACAGGTAGGAAAGCACTTGATTTTTCTTTAATGCATGAATGAAAAAACTGAAATATATAAAGATACTGAATTGGTAGCATTGCATTTTCAGTAAAATATTTCTAACCTATTACACCTATTTTAAATATATCCTTTAGGTTCAATATGATATTTCTTACAAATGTTTTCAAAGATACATATATATATATATTTTCTTCTTCATATCCTTCTTCCCAGCATCATGGAAAGCTTCAGGATACAAAGGGAACTGTGGTGATTTTCCTACTAATTAGTTGCTCTTATTAAAAAGAGCAAGATAATTGATTTTAGGATGCACTACCCCTTATTATGAGCTAATTAAGCTGTATATCAAAGACTAATTAAATGGCATTATTCCACCTCACTGATGAGTCTTGATGCTTGGTGAATAGATTTGGGTGGTGGATGAAATACTCTTGGAATAGATTTCACAGCCAGACTGATAAATATAGACCAAGAAGCTGAGTAAAGGGAATTTTCGATTATCTACACCTAACAAACTTATTGGTATTTCTTCAGCCTGACAGTTTGAAATGCACCAGATGAAATGTTGAAATACAAACTCAGCACTGTGGTGGGGAACAATGAGAGAGCTTCTTTGGGAAACTGAAAATTTAAATATGCCAGTAATCCTTCTTGTGAATGGTGAACTGGAGAACTGGAAGCATTTTATTTTATTTTTTATTTATTTGGCTTCTTTTGAGGAGTCAGGCTACTCCAACTTGAAGAGCCTCAGATAAGAGCTCAATTACTCGTAAAGAATATCTGAAAACCTGCGATCATTTTTAAAGTTGCCAGTCACAGTCCCTGCTGTCATTCTGTGGCTCTCAGGGAGAGGAAAGAGGAGTGGTAAGAGGGTATTATCATGGTGAGTAATTTGAATATACTATGAGCCCAGAGATTGATTGGGCTATAGCCCAGCCAAATAGAAAATGCCCTTTGAAAATATTTGGACAGTCAGAGCTATTAATAAGATAAATGTTTTTCAGAATTTTATTCTACACCAGAAATGGATGTTTTCAACAGCAAATCAATCTCTGATAAGTCAATATTTTGTTTGACAAAGAAGACCCTTTACCAGCCTTTCAAATGTTATGTAAATCCATTTGCTGTTTTAATCCCATCAAGCTGACCTTGTACTGCCAAGGCTGTGTCTTCAAGACAGTGTCATTGTGACAACAGAAACTCATCATTCCATTTAATCAACGAGGTCATGACATCCTAGGATTATGGTGGGTAGTCTCTCAAATACTTTGGTGCTTCATAATGCAAAAGCTTTTGAATAAATCACAAGATATTTGCAGAAAGTAATGATTTCACTATACAGCTGGGCTCTATTTGATTGTCTTTAATAGTTACCTTCACTGGCAGTATAATAATTTGCAAACAATAACATCAGTCATATGTCACTTTTGCACTCATTACCAGCCAAGGTATAACCCCCAGAATCAATAATCTATACAACTAAACATCTAAATTAAATGTCACTCTGTTCTAAGTGCAGGTTACTCATTTGAAACTGAACTTTTGCAACTATAACATGTATTTTGAATTATCTGAAGGACATCTACCCTTGAACTCTTTTTGCATTAATAAGCACAGAAATGAAAATAGATGCAACACCACTAAGAAAAGCTGTGCAAATAGAGAACTGAAATCTCTACTACAGGGAAATGAGTAGACAATTTATTTTTAGCTATCTTTATAGAACTCATGGGCAGGAGATAAAGGGTTTGACTCAAGTATTCCAAGGCACTATGTTAGATTTAATAAAGTTTATCATGTTTAGATTACCTTCCAGATGGAGTTTCTATTTCCTTTTTCACTTCATATAAAATTATGGATTTTAACATAATTTTGGATAATTACACACTGCACATGATTGCTGAAAAACAATCAATTAGTGACAACTATAATTTTTTCTTTTGTTTTGCCTTCCATGCTTATTTTTTCTAATAGAGGTGGAACATGAAGGAAGAGTGAGGAGGGGGGGTTTAATTAATCTCTTGTGTTTTGTGACACAATGAGAACAAATCTTTCATGAGCCTAAATTCTGAATCCATAAATCTAAAAATCTAATCAACAGCATTAATAAAAGACTGCTGAGACATACTCATTAAGTTCTTTGAAATCCTTCAAACAATACTATCCATATAGGAGAAACATCAAGGGATCATGGAAGACAAAGGCTCTCATAGAAATTTTAAGGTGATAAAGAAATAGAGGACACTTTATTACAATTACAGACAACCAGTCCTCTGACAATTGGATCACAATCATTAACCTGAACATACCCTCCTCTGACTGCCCAGGAAATGACTGGTGTGCATTACTTAACCTTGCATCTGGGCTCATTTGGAAACAAAGTCTCAAGATACTAAGAAAAACCATTTTTTTTTATTGTACAGCGCACAATACCTCAATGTTAAACAGAGCAGTCCTTTCCCTAGACAATATATTAGATGATGGTGCAGAGCTTTACAATTTTGACCTAAGCTTTGAAATACAATGTTATCCCAGAGAATTAACAATGGATAGTGTCAAAGCAAATTAGCTAATCAACGTATGCTTTGCTTCAGGAAAAGGGACATTCATTTATGAGCAATTTGGAAAATCTGCATGTCCAAATAACAATCAAAGTAGAACCTGCATGATCTTCTCATTGCCACTGGCTCCCACTTGGTGGCAGAGACAGATGACAGCAGCTTTTGTGTCTGATTTGGGGTTTTTTAAAAGCTTGTGACCAACCAATTGCCAACTCAGCAAATGCAAATACTCATAAACCTTAGTGATTGTAACTTGAGTGGGTGCCTGCCCCCATCTCTGAGATTTGCAGCAACCTGAAACAAGTAATCAAAGTATAAAAACTAAAAGATATGATATTAGAAATGCACTTTCATTACTCTATTTTTAATTGCTGAGTAGAATGATACTATTTCTTTATATTGTGTGAGAAATCTATTCTAGACACAGGCTCCTTTGTAAACTCTTTAATCTTTTCCTTTCTTTTCTTTTTAATTACTTATTTCTCCTACTATTGAACTATGAAGCTGAATTTTAAAAAGCTAGAAAACATATGTTCCTTTAGCAGACATAGTATTTGTTGCCTTTCCAAAATTCATTAATAGTTACCTCTCCTTTCTCCCTGGTGATATATTGTTTATTTAGGTACATACAGTGGCTTCCATCATGACTGCTGATCTCAAAGAATTAATGACCTTTGTTGCTTAATGCAAAGCCTTGCATACTATATGTGATTAATAATCATTTATTGATGGACTGAATGACTGAATGAACACGAAACTTGCTAGAGTCAGTAACGGATAATACAAAATGAATTTTTAAAGCTGCTTAGCATTGTCTATAATAAGGCTAAGCATTTCCTTACTTTCGGGAACACGAGAAGCATTACAAATTTATCCTACAGCTCAGACGTTTTCAATTTTTTTTTTAATGGAACCCACAGTGCAAAATAGAGTTTGCATTATGACCTACTACAAAAACACACACACGCCTACACACATGAGCCTATACAGATACACACATACATTACTAAAGCAATATGGTGAGCAAAACTCTAAAATGATGTCCAATGAGTCATGACTTTGTATAATACCTTCCCTTTGATAGAGGCAATTTCTGTGGATATGATAGGATGCTACTCCTTCCTTATCTTACATGCCATACAGAGGTAAAAATAAAAAGTTCTCAGATGCTATTAAAATATCTAGCCCCTAATCAGTTGAATTTAAGTTAATCAAAAGTGAGATTAGGGGCCGGCCGAGTAGCAGAGTAGCACCGTGGTTAAGCACTGGCTTGGGAAGCCAGCGGCCCCACTTTGGGTCCCACATATGAAGGCCAGTAACACTGCCCTTAAAAAATAAAATAAAATAAAAATAAAAAAATAAAAAATAATAAAGTGAGATTAGTTTGGTTGGGCCTAACCTAATCAGGTGATCCCTTTAAAAGAGGATTTAGAGGTTAGAGACGTAAGAAGTAGCAGACCCAAGTCTTCTGTGGCCCTAAAGAAGCAACATACTATTAGATCTACATCAGCAAGGAGATGGATTCTCCCACCAACCACATGATCTTGGAACATAAAGCGTTCTGGTATCAATTCCAATATGGGGAAATTCCCCCCACATCACTGAGCATATTCCAGACACCAGCTGGGTGCCCTACAATTCAACTCAATTCTGCCACCATCTACATGGAGATAACCTCAGATTCCACAGGTTAAGGGCTCGGTCCTACAAGACTGATACACCACACAGACACTTCTGAAGGCAGTTGTAAGCCCAGGTTCTCACCTGGGCTTCTAAACAACTGGCTACAAAGTAGAGGTTCTCATGACACCATCTTTGGACTTCAGATGTCAGTCACAAGTACAGGTTATTACCTATACTTCCGGCCAACTGGCTACAAGTCAGAGATTATGTTGACTGTCTCCTTGGGTTTGATTAATTTCCTAGAGCACAGAACTCAAGATACCCATTTACTCACTAGATGACCAGTTATTATAAAATAATGTAACGCAGGACTAGCCAGACAGAAGAGATGCATAGGGACAGATATGGGGAAAGGGCTAGGCACTTTCATGCTCTCTCCAGGTGCATGACTTTTCAGGGATCTCCGTGTGTCCACCAACCTCAGGACTCTCAGGACCCAGTCATTTTGGGTTTTTATGAAGGCTTCATTACATGGGCATGATTAATTAAATCATTGACCAGTGGTAACTGATTTAACCTCCATCCCCTCTCCCATCCAAGGAGGTGGGGTGGGGGTGGAGAGGTTGAGGGGAGTGGGGTGGGAGATGGGAGTAAAAATTCCAACTCTCTAATCACATGGTTGGTTCTCCTGACCACCAATCCCCATCCTTAGGGGCAGTCCAAATGTCACCTCATTAACATAACAAAAGACTTTGTCATTCTTATCACTTAGGAAGTTCCAAGGGTATAGGAGTTCTGTGCCAACAACAGAAAAAACAAATATATACTTCTTATTATAAATCACAGTATCACAGAAAAGAACCTCTAGACTAAGATAAGACTCAGCACCTCCTATCATATCCCGAAGAGAAGATCCAGCTAAATTGTGCCCCAACACTCAACCTTGGAAACTGTGAGATAATTAAAACTGTTTCAAACCTCTAAGTTTGTGGTTAATTTGTTACAGAGCAATAGAAAACTAATACAATGCAACCTCATTTTTCGTTTTCAAAAAGTGCTGGTCATATTCAACTAAATTGATCACATGTCAAATAAATATGGTTCATAACCCACAGTTTGAAAATCATAGTTATATCTTACAACCATCTTTCCCATGATGTCAGGATATCTATCAATAGAGGTACATATTTCTGAGTTAAATAATTCTGTGTACAGAAACTCTCCTAAACTTTAAGAGCCAATATCAACCACTGACACCTTTAGTTACCCATTTATTTGCTCATTTCCTAAACATTTATTGCATGTCAACTATAAACCAGATATGTACTTGGCTTTGGTCCACAGCGGTAAACAAAATATATACGATTCTCATCCTTCAGAACTTAAAGTCTGAGGGCTGGAGGCAGAGATAAAAACAAGTGGACAAAACCAAATACATAATTACAATCACTCAATAAATATATATTAGGTGCTATTTCAACTATTGAATACGTATTTATTTGTGGGAGGGTAATCATGGGACAAATAAAGATGAACACTATACATAATCCATATTTTGAAGGGCCGCAATATCTATTTATTTGTAAATAAATAAGTACTCCATAATAATTATGTACTTGGTATTAAGAGGACAAAAGAGCATAGAGGAACAAACTACCTAGGGAAATCAGGGAGAGCTTCGGAGAAGAGGTGACATTCTACGTGGAACCTGTAGGTGGGAGTGGCCTGCAACATATTTCCAGGTATGGAAGAACTTTCCATATTCCATGTGACGCTTTTTTAGAAGAGCTTGCTAAGAAATCTGGGTATTGAAACAATTAAAACTAATGAAGATTTTAAAAAAAAAGTATGACATAAAATTATATTTCCAAAACACAAAGTTAATTACATAAACGTGGTCCTACCAACAGAATGTAGATCCATTCAAGTAACAAGTCAGTTAAGTTCTGCAGGGATAGAGATGGGGGGAGATGAAAAATTAGCCCTGACAATTTGCATATTCTCGAAGGAAGGACTGAAATAGAAAATGTGAGCCAAATGGAAGGAAATAATACTAATTAACCGGATGGGAAGAATCCAAGCAGTGTTTTAGATATATTTCAAAGAATGGTCCTAAATCAAGAGTTTACGCTCTACTATGTATGACATGCTATTCTAAAGCCCAGTCTGTATGGGCCCATTACTGGTAAAAGAGTTACTCCCTTCTGCTATGTTCTACCATTTTTAATATAGCAAAACCTGGGAAATGAAGAGTAGCCACAGAAACAAGGCCAAAATAAATATCACACAGTTTATGAAATTTATTTATAGGGATCTATCTGTTCCTTAGATCCATTTTAGAACCAATTTTTCCTTGTTTTAGGCTCAATTCTAATGCTCTATCTTGTTTGCTTTCCTAACCTAGGAAAAGTTAGAAGTGCTTCATTGTGCCTTTCAAACAACGATTTCCAATACATAAAAAGATATGAAGTAGTTTTGCATTTGGCCAAGGGACTGCTCTCTCCAAGAAAAAATGGGGTCTCATAAAGAATTCTATAACCACTATCACCTCCAGAAATGCTAATATGCAATGTTATCTATATCCTCTTGTTCAGGTTTTAATAATGTTTCCAGGGTTTTCTAGCTTGTTGACTTTCTTTAAAGAGCTATTTTTTAAAGAGAAGGTGGAAGAATACCAGTTCCAAAGAAGGATTATGTAAATAATTCACATCATAAAACTAGCCTTTGAAAGCTTAACTGAGGCTCCCGTTTCTCCACCACAGACCAACGGCAATTCTAAAAAAACAACAGTTAGATGCTTATAGGTTTTGAGAATAATGATTGCTAACATTCAAACATGTTCAAAATGGCTAAATTAGACCTCAAACATGCCAATGTTCAGAATTTTGACCTCGATCAAGAGATGTGTAGGCTAAACCTGAATTTCTCTTTTAAAACAATCCCCAGTTGCTCGTGGCTTCAGGATCATGATTCATCTGATGTCTTAAGCAGATTTTCATTAACAAGAAATGCAAATATTGATAATGGAAAAATGAAAGCATTAATATTTCAATTTGCAGCATTCTGTCTATATGAAACTAATCATTCAGACCATCTTATTCTATTTCACCATAGTATTTTCATAATAAATGTTAAAGTCGTATAGCTTATTCTGAATTTAAATAAGTATGGGCTGTGTAAAAGTGGGTACAGAAACATTTTCTTTTTTTCCTTCAGTCTTTAAGCATCAGTTCATGGATCAAGGCAAAACAGGATCCAAGCTCATTTCAGACCCGTGTAAATCTTTGGAATCATCCAACTGAATATCAATACCCCTTCCCTCTGTCATGAAGTGAACCTCAAACTTGGATTCCTAATGTGGAGGCGGGTCCCGTGAAGAAGGCAAATTGTGTTTGTTGTTGATTGTTTTTCCTTCTGGCGTCCTCCTATTCTATTCTAGTGCTAGCTTCCCTGGGTTACAGACTAGGAGAAGGGGCGAGAGAGACATCAGGCTGATTTTGGTAAGGAGATGCCTCACACAGTATTCTCGCTTGCCCTGGTCTGACTGCTGCCCGTGGCACCTGCAGGTGTGTGGTTTTGACGTGTTGGGCTCTCTCCCTCTCCACGGCTCTGCTCCCCTGGGAGCCCTGTGCAAACCTCAGGATTCTGTGACTCAGCAAGGATCGAGACAGGAAGTGAGACAGCGATCTCCCCTCTCATTTAGCCTGTCATTTACTTTAAAATACTTCAGTCTAGACAGTGGGATATAATGCCCTATGCTCTGAATTCACTCTCTTGGAAATGGTAGTTTACATTTGATCTACTCTCATCACAAATGCAGAGTGCAACGGAAACTAGACAGCATGGATGGTTTCATTGGGAGGTTCTGCAGATCCCTAAGAAAGTATTTTTAAATATCTCTGTCTAAATCTTCACTAGACGGTTTTTTAACTATGACACCATCATTCCCTCCTGCCCTTTCCTCCATTTCAAACTTATCGAAGGATTCTGTTCCTTGATTCGATTAGAAAATGAGGTGATCATGCCATCAAAATGTTGTTTCATGCAACTACTTGTCAAAGTACCCCATGGCCAGACTTGAGCTTACAGAAGGAAGTCAAATGGCTATCTTTGTGTCTGCTTGCTAATAAATGTTTGCAGGAGCTGTAAAATTTGTTTCAGACACATAACAGGTGCTCAGTAATGTTTATGGGGAAAAATAAAAATTGCATAGGAAACTAAGAACATACTATTTTTAATTTGCAAAAGAGGAAATGAGGCTGGATTGGGAACTGAGCAATCAGGAACATTCATTTATAAAGTGGGGCCCGGACCGGCCGAATGGCGTGGTGGTTAAGCGCTGGTTTGGGAAGCCAGCAGCCCCGGTTTGGGTCCCACATATGAGGGCCAGTGACACTGCTCTCAAAAAAGTAAAATAAAATAAAGTGGGGCTCTAATAGAAAGGGAAAACTGGTTGTGGAGAGCAGCTAGCTGAATAAGTAGATACGTGAACGGTTTCATTGTTGCTTATGACAATTAGTAATGGTTACAGTATTTACCTACCATTCTCTTTACATTCTTACCCTCTTCTTGAAATTGGGAATAACATACTGTCTTGTAGCACATTCCAGGGGACACAACATTAAGTATCTCCTTGAGCCCAATTACACCCCCTTCCCAATAGGGGCCCTGTTAGTCTCATAAAGTCATAGAATCTTGTGGGAAAAACAGCTGCAGCAGCAGCTGCAATGCTGAATAAAACCTGAAGTAAGTAGCCTAGAAGACCACTGAACAATGAATTATAATAATAAACCCACTATAATTAGTAATGAAAGCCTTAAAATAACTATACTCATGAGGTACTATTGGTCATATCCCTGCTGTATTCTGGAAATAATAGAATCATTTTATACCAATATAACTACAATGGTAATTAAAAGCTGATTTAGAATCAAAGGCAACCTCAAGGTTATAAATGTAAGTAGCTGGATTGGGAAGTGTACATATCTTGATTTCACATCTTCACCTTTCAAAAAAAAAAAAGTGGAAGGGACTTTTGGATCCTGTTCAAAAAAATAAACTGAGTAAAATCAGTTGATAGGTGAAGTAAATCACTCAAGCAACACAAACATATTTTTTGTTTCTAAAACATTGCGGGGAGATAAGACATAAGGCAATATCAGAAAAAAAAAGGCTGTTAATAATGTATTTTCTATCTGCATAGGGAACATTTTCATTGCTAATCTCCATGATATAAGATATGAAATAAATTTGGAAGTGGTGGTGAATAATGTAGGCAAAAGTAGTAGGATGAGGCCAAATGGAAGAGGTGAGATTTGGTTAGGCCCAGAAAGCTTCTACGTGTTGCTGTGTTGTATACATATCTATTCATTGTTGCAGTTTTCTCACTGTTTCATAATCATTTATTGTTGTGGATTTAAAAAATTGTTTACTTGATCAAGTCATCTCTAGATACAAGCACAAAATCATAGCAGTGAGAATGTATCAAAATCATTAAAGGCAAGGTATTGGTATTGAAAATAGTGACCCAAATGAAGATACATTCATCCTCATGGATTTCACAGTTCAGCTAGAGAGACAGACATTAGTCCACTAATGACAAAGATCTATGTACAATGACGATAAAGCCAAATGCTATAAAGGGACATCTTGGGGGGTGAGGGGGGAGTGTGTGCAAAGTGTAGGAAGAAAGAATTAGCTTCATCAGGGGAAGGTGAGAGATAGTCAGAGTATGACTCCTTGGAAAAGAGCCCTTTTGCTGAGATCTGAGGGATGACCAGTAGGTGATGGGGCAGTGAGAAGGGGAAGAAGCAGAAAGGTGGGTGAGGACACAGAAGCAGATGATTTCCAGCTGTGCAACACAGTTCCATGGCGAAAGGTGAACTACTTTGCAGAGGGGAGAGCCTGAAAGTGGGAAAAGACTCCCAACACCAAAGATCACATGGTTCTGCAGATAGAAAAAGTGTCTTTCTGTCCTGGCTGCCAGAGAAAAATGAAATAAAGTAGAACAAACATGCCAACAGATTCAGGGGAAAATGGAACATTTGATAGGAAAAGATTACGACATGTTCATGCTTTGTAACAGAAAAAAATAAATAAAAAGTGAATGAACAAACGAATGAATGAATAAGTGAATCAAACCCAAACATGAACTGAGGCATTGGTACGAGGCCTACAAGCATCATGGGTAGATCAAAGAATACCACTCCTCAAAGACCCTGTGATTTGAATTCTAACTTATAATGTGATCCTATCCCTAGTTCCCATTCCATCAGACAAATAATTTTATACTATACAGGCATATGGCTTTGAAAGCCATATTCTCCTATTATCTGGCATCCAAAGAATCTTATGCTTTAGATTACTTTTTTGCCTGAATGCCAAAGGAAACTCTTCTAATGATATTCTCACTGATGTCAAAGAATGCACTGTTTTAATTCATTCCAGCTCTGACAATTTGTGCTCGTTTCTCAGCTCCATGAATGCACCTTCTGCTTGTGGCCACCCGATTCCCAGCATGGGTCACCCACTGTCATGATGTAACCCAGATCCCTGAGTTTTTGACCTTTGCCTTTTGACCTCTTCCATTTCTTACCCTGAGAGTATACTCTCTTTGGCTTCTGACCTAAGCTTCCCTCATTAGCGGGCACTAATGAAGACTTAGGTCAAAGCAGAAAGAACACCAGCTCACACCTCTACCTCTATCGAAACTTATGTACTGCCAGGCCTGATGTCCAATGCCAAGAATAATGGGATCGAAATAAATTTACAGACTTGCACAAATAAAAGGTTCTACTTTGGATATGCCTTACTAACAGAGCAAGCATCCATAGCATTTGAATCAAATTTCTACCCTTTTTCACTGGATTCTTCATAGGGTTACTGGAATCCTATGAATAGCTAATATATTTAAAGCCTTTATTATGTTTTCACTGCTACATGCTTTCCATGTGTTTTCTGAATTTACCTTGATAACAAGCTCATAAGATGGCTTCTATTATAATTCCCATTTTACTGGTTGGGAGACTGTAACTTGAAGATGTTACATAACTTGCTAAAATTATACAGTGGGAAAAATTCATCTCAGGCTAGATGGAATTCATCTCAAGCCTGTATTGTTCTAAAACCCTCACCCTTAGCTACCAGCTAGTGTCACCAAGGAAAAAAAGAAAGGGAAAAATTTATTTCTGCATGCTATCTACTATGCTCTATTCTTATGTTAAAAAAAAAAAAAGATATAATTCATGTCATCATATGAAAACAGGATGTTTTAAGACAAAGCTTTCATGAATGAGTTGAAGTTTTAATTATTATACCAGATATTTAAATGATGAATTACAACCTTAATTTCCCCCACTGATTATTTTGGGGTTGACATAATGTCAAACAGCAGCCCAGCTGTTCAAATTCAAAATCACCGGTTCTTAAGACAAGCATCTAAAACCTAATTTCACCTTACTGCACTCATCTGAATTTTGGGGTCAGAGCTAACTTTTCTCACTCCTGAGTGAACTGTCTTTCTCTCTGTCTCTATACATAAGGGGGAAAATGTGTATTTCCAAACAAGATGTTGTAAAATTTGCAGAATATTGAAAATTCTGCTTCAAGGCTAGCAAACTCAGTTTCTTTAATAATTCAAACCTCTGTCTTCCTAGGTGGGCTTCGCAATTGCAATGAAAAGTTAGGAAGCATGAGGCTGCCTGCCTTCCCCAGGAAGCAAACTCTTCCTAGCATACCAATCAGAATGCTCCCTCTTTGCCTCCGTTAGATCAATGAGACCCTTGCCGCCAAAGTATCTATCCAACAGAGGACTCTATTTCAGACTTCACCCATGAAATGTCTTCACACATAGCAGCTGAAATTATCTACAACTCATCAATTTCTTAGCCCCTGTGACCTTAGCTTACATGTATCTAATATCAAGAGTTCTTACACCAAGTCTTTTACGTTATAGCAATTTCCCTTGGGATTTTATTTCAGTAAGTAAAATGCTCTTTGGGAACTATTTAATTTCTCCTCAGCTTGTTTTTTCTTTTTTTCCCTAGCAAACCTCCCTGCCACCCCTCCCCCTAATCCACAGACTTGTCATTTTTTACAGTTGAAGTATCAGCTTTATCATAAAATTTATTCTCTGTAGGCATGAACAAGCAAAACCAAAGTGAAAGGAAAGAAATGGAAAAAAACCCCCAAACAAATGAAAAAACCCTGGAAATCTCTAGAAAGCATACATACACACAAGCAACCTATCTTGTGTTAAAAACAAAAAGAGCAAAAAAGCCCATCAAAACCCATACACACAAAAAAATACAAAAATGTCTCATGTCACAGGTTCAAGTCAAACATTCCCACATGTTTATTAAAAAGCAAAATGAAGGATACTAGAACATGATAAATTCCTTTCAGTTGTAAGATTGTTTATAATTTTCCCAGAGCGGTTACACATGCTATCTCATTGCCTTTTTAAAGCCTCTGAACGAATCTAATGCAATGTGCCATTTGCCTCGGTACTATATTGTGTTTCTGTTTTATGGAAGAAAACTGTAAACAAGGTTAGATGTACAAATAAGCAAAGCATACTCCTTACTAAATAGAGAAAAAGCATCCATGAAGACAGCAAAGAACTCCAGTTTCGCAAAAGCACATAATTAACTATAGCTTGGAACTCTTCCAAAAGCTCATTCGCCAACTGGCTAACACTTAGGCTGAACCACACTGGGTGACAGGGAGAACTCTCAGGGTGAGAACTGCCTGCGCTGAGACAATCAGTCTTATTAGAGCCCATCAGGTCTCCCTCCAATATGGAGACTCTTCCCATCCAAAGCTCTAAAACATACACCAAAGGAAAAGGACCAATAGTCACGTAGTCATTCAAGAAAATAGCCAAGCCAGGCTGGTTGCTTAGATTGAAAAGCCAGATGACACTAGTAAAACAATGTGAATACATTAAATTGAAAGTTGACGGAGTCGTAGATGATAGATTTTCTATCTAGGGCTATATGTGAATGCTGATATAATTTTTTGTTTTCAAGTTTTCGGTTATCATTAGTTCATTGAAACAACTTTCTTTAACCATGTACATGTCAGGTCCTGGGGGTTAGAAATGATTCAGACGCTGTCTTTATTAGCAAGTAGCTCCTGGTTTAAAGATGAAATCTATGAGTAGGAGAATCATGATAAGTGGTAAATTGAGAGTGTGAAGATGGCTCCTGATAACTCACTTAGCCTGGGAGGAGGGAATACCAGCTGTTTGTTGTTTTTTTTTGTTTGTTTGTTTGTTTTCATATATGAAAGCAACAAGAAAGGTTAGAATCCTAAAGACAAGAAAAATACCAAATGAGGCTGTGGATTTGCATATTCACTTAGGAACAAGAATTCACAGACGCTTTGATTGGGTGAACACAGTAGCAACTCTTTCAGTTTGTGACACAAGTGCTGTCATTCCAGGGGGATTACCTTTAGAAGAGCTTCACTGGGGGCTGCTCTCAAAACACCACACAGAGTTGTCTGGATGTCTTTGCTGAATCTGGGAGACAAGAAAAGCATTGGTTAAAGCTATCAGCTTAGGACACAAAGGTAGCACTGAGAATAAGCAAGAGGCAATATCCACACCCCAAAGACCTGCCCAGCAAGCACAGAGAATGCCAGGGACAGAGGTGGATTAGCGGGTTTATCTCAGAAGTGACAGGTTTCTGCATTTCAGAAGCATCATGCTGGACTGGGCGATGCAAGAGCTTTATATGAATAAAGCCAAGATCCCCATTCACTGGGAAATCTTGGGGTTCTTTTTTGATCTAAACCTAGTTTGGAAATCCTAGATTAACCCAATAGAGCCAGGTTTTCTTCAGTCTCAGTAGCTGGTTCAACGGGGATTTGAGCAGATTCTAAAACACTGGGCCTGTCATTATAATCATTAGCAAACATACAGAAAGTAAAGAAAACATGTTTTTTAAAGAACACAAAGCCAACTAAAAAAACCCACCTCTAATTTTTAATAGTTCTGCTTTTTTCCCAAAGGTCACGAGACGCAAACTATTATTTATCTCTCTTTTGGCTGACTGTATATATTTCATCACTTATACAGAGATAATCAAAAAGTCATTATTGCCTTGGATTTAGACTTAATTCAATTTAATGCAAGGAATGAAATGGGCAAGCATTATGAAAGCTGCAAAACAAGACGCCATATTTTGTGTCAATGTCCCGTGAGCATGACTTTACATTGGGCTCAGACTTCCATGAGACTCTCAAATAATTTACAACAAACAACAAGAACACACTTATAAATCCCCTTTAATGCTGATAGCACAATTTAAAAATAACAACAACAACATAACATCTGGGCTCTTTCCAAGCATAACCACGAGAATGAAGGTAACAAGGCAATATTTAGGAATATGTACAAGCTTAGAGAAACATGATGCTTTTATCAAGTGTCTGCATTGCTTTGGGACTTTTCTATGAGCTCTGATAGACAATCACATAAAAACTGTCAATTACGAAAATTAGAAAAAAACTTATTTAGCAAAATCTAATATTGGAGCTCTAAAACTTTTCTCACTCCATTAGAATTTCTAGAAGTACCCTCATAAGATAAATACAGCGGAAATGTAAAGGCAGATGTTTAGGCATCTTTTTCCAAGGTAACTGTACTCACTGCTAATTTTTAACGAATGTTAGCTCTAGAGAGCTTTACTTCTTGAATCTAGATTGATTGAATGATTGATTGACTGATTTTTGGGAGGAACCTAAAACTCTCTGCACAGAACTCTGTTTTGATGGGCATTATGGCTCATTCTCTTTGCTTACAAAAGAAAAATAACAATAATTAAGTCCTTAAAGATTCCATGGATGAATTTTGTTTTTGTCTTTTTTTTTTTAATCATCGTAAATAGGACCTGATTAATACAACTAGTTTCATAATAATTATCAACTTCACAGGACACATTTTATACTCCGGAGGTACAATCTGCACAGAATCTCCTAAATCTTATCTATGGAAAAAATGACTGGTCATCAGAGTTTACTAAATGGTTCTGTAAGGAAATACTGAACCCACTAGAATGACAGATTTCATTTACCAGAAGATATTAAAATCCTGTCAATGTGATTTCCATCCAGAAGGTTTTCACTGAAATAATAAAAAATGAATGAAGGAAATCACATGTAGTCATCTAGTTAAATATTCATTTTCTAATCTTTAGGGAGCTGTTTATTGTACTTTGAACACCTGGCCTTTAGTAGAACATGGTCTGGTTTTAAACTCGCTGTCATGCCCCAGCAAATTCCAAGAGGACTGGAAGCTAAACCTATCATTATGGGTTTTAAAAGCCCAAATGACAATGTGTCCTTCTCAATCCAGGAACAATCTAAAGAAAATGTGATTCTTAAAAGAAAAAGAAAAATCTGTGATAGTTCCTTCAGGGCCTGAGCAAGTGAAGCTCCTAGGGTACAAAATTTAAGGAGGCATTCATTCATTCAGAGGTGCTGACACAACACTTGCATGAAGCTGAGAAGAAGGTCCTTTTTCAGTTTTCATCCTGGGCACCTCATTTACTTCGTCCTGGTCCCAGCCCTGAGTTCTCTGGCACTCCTGGTAATAGTGTTTAATTTAAAAGTCTCATTGATAAACATTAAGAGAACAACAACAAATATGTTGGATAAAACTGTGAGACAATAAGTTCTCCACATTTGCAACTTAAAGAAGAAAACATGCATTTTGCCATGCAATTGAGAAAAACTCAATGCAGAGATCTAAAGTAGGCTGAAGAGGTGAGAAAGGAGGCAAGGTGTGAAAAGGAGATGCTTGGCAGGGTATTTCCTAACTGCATTCCCCTCCCAAGGACCATGCACTGGAGAGAAGCAGTCAGTGGTACTAAGGAAAAACAAATGGAATGGAAGAAAAACAAACAAACAAACAAACAAACAAGCAAACATAGCATGCTCTGGGCAAAGAACTGAATCAAGAAGGCACATGACTCAGTGCAACGAAACCAAAATCAGAGTACCTAGCTGAAAGGTGAAAAGAAAATGGTTACATATATTAGGATTTTAGCTCTTGGTTCAAACCTGAGCCTTGTCATATTAGGCAAACTTTGGAAGCCAGTTAACTTCTCTGAAACTCATTCCTCATCCATGAGGAAGAATGAGAGAAATAAGAAAAAATCAAAATCATAGCAATAGCAGCTGTACTAAAGTGCTATCTGTGTAATGTGCAAGGCACTTTGAACAAGTGTCACTTCAGTATCCCTGGAAGACAGGTATTGTTCCTATTTTACTGAAATGGAAATTCTTATAATAACATAAGGCATTGAATTATACACACAAACATATATACAGAGGGTGCCAAAAAAATGTATACACATTTTAAGAAAGAAAACTATATTAAAATTGTAATACTCGATATATACCGATAACAAAAGATGAATACAAGCCACATTTGACTTCTGCAATTATAAGAGGTGCTCAAAGTTGTTACCATCAGCATCCAGACACTTCTGATTGTGGCAAACTACTGCTTGAGCAACGTTAACCGAAGTGTCCCCATATATACATTTTTTTGGCACTCCCCTTATACATAGATGATAACATAGTACATTAAGTTTTATATATAAATATATGAAGCTCCTAGCAAGGCATCAAGTTATGGAAGTTGAAGGATGAATAGCTATTATTACAGTAAATTAAAAACCTGTTTAGTAAATGCTATTTTACTATAAACAAAAGTTTTAAGATTTTC
Organism: Aselliscus stoliczkanus; assembly: GCA_033961575.1. Lineage (NCBI taxonomy): Eukaryota > Metazoa > Chordata > Mammalia > Chiroptera > Hipposideridae > Aselliscus > Aselliscus stoliczkanus. The sequence goes on from CM066733.1 coordinate 10,983,207, forward strand.
TTATTTGGATTATCTTAATTTATTAGTGTATCTTTTTCTTGATACCACCCATTAAAATGAAAAGAAGAAGCCAAAGAAAAGTCAATAAGCATTGTCACCACTCTCCCTCAAAAGGCATGACTAGATTTTGGGCTTTGGAAGAAGGTCCAGTGAATTCCTTAATACTCACTCATAAAAACAGAATGTCATTGGAGCATTAGATACAAAGGTTGAGGAGGGGGGCAAATGGAGGCTATGGATTTCCATAACAGCAAGAATGAAATGCTAAGAAGCTGAGTGTGACAGGAGCTGTCACACTGACAGAGCCAAGGCACCCCCTCCTACCAAGGCACATCTAGATTTCAGGGGCGGGGATGGGAAAGAGAGTCAGGAGTTAAGAGGGACCCCAGGATATGCCTGGCCTAGACAACTAACTGTCTTTGTGGGAGCTGACACATTTCCTAGGAGTCGTGAGTTGACAAACAGAAAGAAAGTCCCTCAGATGGGGTGAGTGGTTGCATAACACAGATAACCTGTAGCTAACACTTTTGTGTCACAGGAGCTTCAGAATTCAGCCACAAGCATACAGCTAAATGCTGCTGAGAAATGTTTTCTCCTCAATTTTTCCCAGCCATTTATCTTTGCTAAACATAGGGTAATGACTTGTCTACTCAAAAGCAAAGTTTATAGTCCCAAAATCTGTTACCTATACATACAGGCCAGAAACACAGAAATGTTTAAAGAAAGAAAGAAAACAAACTAACAAGACACAGTTTGAATCAGCAAGCATTATGGCTGAACAATTTCAACTCGCCCTCTTCTTCCAGGAATATGTTGGAGAAAACCCATCGCCATTTACTGTGCTGACTCATATCAGGAGGCAGGATGTCAAGAGGACACAGCTGATTAAAACTTATATATCCATATTTTCCAGTAGCAACCATTTCAGAAAAAAAGAACATAACTAAAAGCCGAAATTCCAGAGCAAATGGAAAATTAACCCATTCTCATTTCCAATATGTACGTGTTACTCTATTAGAAAATTCAAAAGGTGATGTCTAGATGTAAGAACCCAGAAGGTTCTTAACAGGGGACCTTTGAAGGGAGCTAGTGTCTCAACTGCTCAGCTCTGGGCTCCCTGATGGAAGTCATGGTCCTTTCTTGTTCTAGGTAGTGAGAATGTATTCGGAACAGACTTTATTTCATTTACTAGGACTTTTTACACCTGCAGCTCACCACCCACAGCAGATAAGGTAGATGGTTGTGAATCTGAAGGCAATGAGGGGACATAGTCCCATGAAACCTGAAGCCTCCTGACTCAAAGGCTCTGGGTGGAGAAAGATAAATTGTAGGTGTCAATGTGTTATTGGCAGCAGGGCCATCAGCGGGGAGGCTGACAACATCCTCCTTGGTAGAGGAATAGGGATGGAAAGATTTGGAATATATTTTGAAGAACCAACCAGTCTCACTTCATAAATCACTGAAAACATAGGCCTTCTACGATCACCCTACGAGAAAAGACTATATCCAGACACCTCTATCATATTACATTGATTTTATCTTTTTTCCTAGGCTTTATAAATTATAAAAGTATCTTGTTTACTTGTTCATTGTGTCTCCCACTAGAATGTAACCTTGTAGAGAAGAGAATTCTGGATTTTCCACCCCGGAGTCTCTAGCACCAAAGAATAGTGTTTGACAGTATTAAACAAAAAGTAAGACACAGGGCTGGCCGAGTAGCACGGTGGTTAAGAGCTGGCTTGGGATGCCAGCAGCCCTGGTTCAGATCCCACATATGAGGGCCTGTGACACTGCTCTCAAAAAAAATAAAATAAAATAAAGTAAGACACAGAAATGATACAGAAGCAACTATATCTTAATTGGCATGCCATATTTCAGTAAAAAGTTTACTACAATCTACAATATGTTAAATAAGCATACCTTTGAATATATTATACATAAAAGTACATGTAATATATAAAACTGGTTTGAAAAATAAAATGAAAACCTGTATGGCTGCAGATGTCTTAAGAAATAAAATACTGCTATTGCCTTTGAAACTCTCTTCCACAAATGCAGGTCCAGGCCATATAAAGAACATAGATCCTATTTTCCAAGTATGATCTTTTTATTTTTTGCCTTTTTCTTTATTGACCAGATTTTCAAAAGTAAAAAAAAAAATTAAACAACATGGTATACTGGCCAGAGCTATGGATCCAAATGTTTTTAATTATATGGCCCACCCATAAATCTTTTTGTGATATGCATTATGTAAATATTTATTTATGCACTATATATATTTGCTATGGTCCACTATATTTTGTATATTATAAAACCTGTAAGATACTGAAATATACTAAGTATCCTTCAAAAAAAGATAAAATTAAAATATTTCATAAATTATATTTATATATTGATTGTACAAAACTGATTTTTTTCTCATTTTTCTCACTAAAGATATCACTAGATATGATCATTATTATCTGTGCTTTTTCCATTAAATGGAAAATGTACTATTATTTCATGTACCACTAAGGAAGGAAAAATACTTTCAATTTAACTATCACATGCTACCCTCCAATTGTAAGGTACAACTATCATTCTGGAAATGTTAAAATGCACATTTTATAACCAATGAAATGCAATTATTTTTTTAAGGGAAAACCCAACTGAATATAGTTCATCAGTTTTGAAGACTATGTTTTAAAACTATAATACAACATTTTAACAGCCTAGTTATAATGTTATTTTAATTATAATCTTGGTTTCATGGAGATACTTTGCAAATGTAAGAGCTAAAACATTGGATCATTTTTTAATAATAAAAATATTTTAATCCAATCTACCATTTATGAGACAGGTTTTACTGTTGCACTGGTAAATTCTCAAGAAAAGATACATTTCAAAATTTTTACAAATTACTTAAAATGCACTGAAGCTTTTTATTTGGGAGATTTGAATACAGTTTCAATAATTCTGCATCTAAGTGTGTGTAAATGTGAGTGTGTGTGTGTGCGCGCATGTGTGTAAAAGAGAGGAGAGAGATCTTAGATCTTTCTTCTCATAACTGACAGTTTTCAGAATGGAACAATGGGAGTATTTTTAAGCATCCATTTTCAACTGTTTTCTTCATAGAGCACAAAAATAGTCACTTTCAACACTCAATATTAAAATGTCACTTTTACCTTTAAAAATTCGTTCTTAGTGGACAACTTAGCAGACATGATCAGATCATAATGGTTTTAGCTCACAATGAGCCTGATGAAGGCTGTACTTACAATCAGGAAGAGGACAGCCAGTTCTGTCAGATTTACTTGTGCTCATACATCAATGTTATTTATTATCTTTATTTCCTTACAGGCATCTTTTAATATCAGCTGCCCATTCTCTGAGAGTTTATCATATAATCATTTTTAACTAAACTATAGCATGATAACATGTTGAAAATGACCCAAAAACGATGGTCCAACTGTCAAGTGTTCCATAATGTGGAAAGCTTACTGCTCTCCAAATAGCCCATGAGCCACATAAGACACATCACCATCTGATACAGGCAGTGAATGTGGGCACCTTGTCAATGGATGTATTAAATCTTAGCAAAGCACCATTTCATTCTCATTTTAATGTAATGATAATTGTAAGCAGAAGTTCTAATATTGCCTTCTGGACCCCAGTCAAATGTCCGAGGTGTCCCTGGGCTGCTCACACCCTTTGCTGGATACCACGGGACCAACCTGGGATTTTTAAATAGGTCCTAGAGGTTGCAAACTTAAGAGCCTACAGGGGCCAGTTTAACTGTGTAAATGGGGAAAATGGGCTGGATTTTGGTAAACTGGGCAGTGCATAGCTCATCTAAGGAGACAATTCCTATAGACCTGGTATTCCTAGAACTGAATTTTAGTGAGAAACTGGACAGCCACCTGCTTAAAGGAAATCTATCCATTTTGAAATGCTGGAAACAAATTTAAAGCTTTTTTGAACAGCTAGCAAACAAAACCAACTGCATTCGTGTGCTGAATTTTTTCATGGGGCTGCCCATTCATTTTTTATAACTAGAAATAAAAGAAAGCATATAGAAAAAAAGAAAGATAAAAGGCTACAAGCATGAAGAAGAAGAGGAGAAGGAAGGGGAGGAGAGCGAGAAGAAACATATTCTGAGCAGAGTACTAAATTAATTACCATAATCAAGATAATTTATCTTGAAATAAATATCATTTGTAAAGGTTTTTTTTTTTTTTTCATTTTAATTAAGAAATTCCCCGAATAACATTAAAAGTAAGGGAAAATTTCAAGAGGCTCTTAGAGGAGACTGTCTTCTTTATCTTGCACAGCACTTTATTGAAAGCTGATCCAGTGTATATATCATGCGAGACATTTTTTAAAGCCACCACGTAAGCACCAATTGCTCAATATTAATCATATATTAGACAGGTTAGGCAACAAAATTCCTTCCCCCTTCAAGGATTCCTGCCTTCTTTCTTTCCTTCCCTCCCTTCCTGTATAGCCAGCCCCCTTTCTCTCTCCTCCATCCCCTCTTTCTATGTGAGTGGGAAAGGTTGTCTCTTAAAAGTTATTATTAGGGAAGGCTGGCCAAGTGGCATGTTGGTTAAGAGCTGGCTCGGGACACCAGCTCTGAGCAGCATGGCCCTGGTTCAGATCCCACATATGAGGGCCAGTGACGCTGCGCCCTCTACAGCTAAGATGGTGAACAACAGCTCCACCCGGAGCTGGGCTGCTGTGAATCTCCGGCAATGACTTAACTGCAGCCCCTGCTGTAGTGGGCTGCCATAGGCTACAGTGAGTGGCCGGCAACCAGCGTGAGCTGCCATGAGTTGCTGTGAGTGACCGTCCAGAGGCCGGCGACTGATTTGCCTCACCCAGGAAGAGCGCAATGACGATACCAACATGGGCCAGTGAAGAACCATCCTGCACAACTAGACTGAAGAACAAAAAGACAGCAACGTGTCTGTTTCCCCCTTGTCCGATTTCCCAATACTGTTCCCCTTCCCCAATTCCCCAATTTAAAAAACCTTAAAAAAAAAAAAAGTTATTATTAGGGGTGACTGGTTAGCTCAGCTGGCTAGTGCCTGGTGCTGATAACACCAAGGTTACCAGTTCGATCCTTGCATGGGCCACTGTGAACTGTGCCCTCCCAAGTATTGCATACAATGATTTCCCTCCATACAGTTTCTTGAGTTGCATTTTGGAAATGAGTATATTGGAGGCAAAATCATGTAAGTGACAATAAAATAAACTATTTTAGTCATGCAAAATGCTATCATCATAGACCGGACTTACAATCGGGTTTCAAAGCATGTGCTCTTTCTTTGGAGCTGATATTGTACATTGTTGCTTTATAAAAAGCACTCTTGCCAATAAATACTTTATTCATATTTTCATGTTGTCTTTGCAACACATTCGTTATAACAGATTTGTTTTTTTTTTTGCCAATTTATATTGGATCATGGCCAACAAGAACTGTTCGGAAAAATATGACCTCCTCATTTTTTTTTTTTTCCCAATGAGATGATGATATAAAGACAGAAATCCAAATAATCTAAACAATGTTTAACACCTTTAGCATCTGTTAGAAAGCAAAAACGAAGACTAATGTTCTCCTAGATAGCTCATTCAATGTTTATCTTGATGACTAGAAAACAAGCAACAGAGCAACCATTGAGTTGAATTACAATAAAATATACGTTTTTCAGAGAGAGGAGCACAAAATCAGTTTTCGTTTGGCATGCTAAGTATGCTAGATTTGAACAGAATGTTACATATTCATTTCATTCATCATTTAAAGGCAGATAATCAGGAAGTCATTACGTGGCCTGCATTGGGCAGCTATTCGATTAGAGCATAATTGAGCACTCTGTAATTCAGCCAAAGCTGACAGGTTGGGAATGCATAATATCCATCCAAGGTACTGTGAAGGTGGGGAAAAGTATGGGACAACCAGGATTGTTCATCAGAACAAGCCACTGGGGTAAAAGAGAAGACCAAAAAATAATAAAATTTTATTTATATTTCTTTCCTTTTTTTTAGTTTTTTATTGTCCTGTTTAGTTAATTTTGCAAACCCACAATTTATCACTTGTAGTAACTTGTTTGGGAAATCATCTTCTACATGTTGGGTCCTGCTGGAGTCCTTCTACAGTGCTCCAGACTAACTGTTAATAGATTTTTAGACAGGAAGGTGGTAAATTAAGGCAACACACAAACACGCACACACTCACCTGGATTTATCCAGGATTGTGTGAAGTGGGGAGCTGGGGTTGGAAGTCAGAGAGCAGAAGTGGATGATAAGGCAGAGCAAAAACTCGATCATAAGATAAACAACAGACAGTCTCACTATGGTTGTGGTTGGTGAGTGCAAGTATTTATTACCCTAGCTTTTATATTGGTTTGTCATGATGTATTTTTGCAATGACAAATAGGTATTGTCAGCATACCTGCTTGTTTTCGGCATTGTCAATACATGGCAGATGTGGCTTTCCACGGGTCGACTCACTGTTCCCTACTTGTCAATTTCCTCCTACCTTCCTGCCTTCCTATCTGAATCTAAGATGAGGTTTCAAACCGAAGGACATGTATTACACTACAGCTGAGAACTTTATGAAGTTTGGAAATAAAAAGTATTTGGCTTAAGAATTTGTAAATATTTCCTGATTGTATCATTTTATTTTAGTTACATTAGCAACCACATTAGTGACTTCAGGAGGCAGAGGGATACAAATACCTTTAGTATTTGTATCTGTTTCCTAGTACTGCCATAACAAAGTACCACAGATTGGGCAGATGAAAACAACAGTGATTCATTTCTCACAGTTCTGGAAGTGAGATACCTGAAACCAAGGTGTGGGCAGAGCTGGTTCCTTCCTAGGGCTCTGAGGGCTAATCAGTCCCGTGCCTCTCTCCCAGCTTCTGGTGCGCAAACACTGTCCTTGGTGTCTCTGGGCTTGTGGATGTACCACTCCAATCTCTGCCATCGTCTCCTCAAGGCATTTTCCCTGTCTCTGCCTTCATATAGCTGCCCTCTTACAAAGGCCCTGCACCTATTGGATTAGGCCCACCTTCCTACAGTGTGACATCATCTTGTCTTCATTAATTACATCTGCAACAGTCCTAGTTCCAGTGAAAGTCACACCTGAGGCACTGGGGGTTAGAACGCCAAGCTACCGTTTGGGGAGCACATGATTCCACACCTAACACCATTGTCTAGGATTGTTGGGCCATGGTAATAATAAAAAGCCATCAGCTTTTAGGTAGTCTTATTACTGTTTTCAAATTCTCATTAGAAAAGGCACCTCTTTATTGCCCAAACCTGAGAAAGATCACCGCACTGCCCACTCATGATACCCACTGCCTTGACTTGGTCAAAAGACCTATTAAGTCAGAGGACATATATGAGGAGACTACAGAAACTAAATCCTCGTTACAAGAATAAAATCAGCCAAGGACAAAAGTGATAAAAGTCTGGACTAAGAAATAAGAGGACTTCCTTGTTACCCTTTAACTAACAGTTCTGCCCCCACCACCAAACTGTTGATATTATAAGGCACGAGTCCACATTCAAATAAATTTTAATAAAATATGATTCAAAATGACAACGTAAAAGAATCCCAAATTCATACCTTCTCCTATGAACAATCAAATCTACAGCTACATATGGAACAACATTCTCTGGACAAACAAAACAAAACAAACAAAAACCCTAAAAACTGGCTGGCTGACTTTTAGGCATGAGGGAAGGAGAGAAAGCCCACCTGGAAGTGGGTAGGAGAGGCCGGAACACAATCACAGAATAAATCCCACCTGTGGCCATGACCCCACCTGCGTGCGACAGCTACCACAGTCAAGAGGAAACACAAAACTTGGAGATGCTCCCTGAGTAGCAAAGGGTTTGAACCCCACATCAGGCACCTCCTATTTTTAAGACCTGCACCTGAGTGACCAGTCCCCGCAAACATCTAGCTTTGAAAATGAGTGGGGCTCGTGCCCATGAGAGCCACAGACTCTGAGATATGAGAACAGGGCTCTCTCAGGAGCTAGGACTCACCATCCTCAGGGCCCAGCATGGAAGCAGCGATGGAGGGCTCCTGAGTTTTTGTTGGGGAGACCCGTTTGCTTGTCATGCAGCCTCGGCCTGAGGAGCAGGCATCTGACTGAACACACATTTGGGGCCTGCTGGGTGCTCTACAGGATGGAGACTGGCCACACTCAGGCTCCACCTTCCCGGGCTCCCTTGCGCGTTTGTGAGCTCTACCTGGGAGGACTTTGACTACCCTAGGAAGCATGGGAATCACCTGGGGAAGTTGTGGGTGGAAGAAAATGGAAATGCACAGACTACAAGCTCAAGAACAGCTCAGCCACTGTTGCTGTGTCTTTCTTCTCTCATTGATATAGTTTCTATAGCAGAGAGTCTGTAACAGTACAACATGGTGTTAGGATGGAAGTTTCAGCTAGGAAGTGAAGATAATTAATAGCAGATTCCCCAGTGAGATGCTAAATAGTGATGTATAGTTTTCAAAGTAAATTTCTGTGAATGTACGAGATAAGCCTAAATGCTCGTGTCTGTATCAGGGATTCAAAAGTGCCTGGGGAAAAGGAGTATTTGTGGCTTAAATGATTGTCTGTAATGAGTCCCATCTATACAAATTATAGAACGGGGTGAAATGACTCTCACTTCAAGCTGATTTGGGAGATGCTTCAATAACATCATTTCAGGGAGCTTGGGATGGGCCCTCCATGCTCAGGGTCTCTGAGGCTTGGGGTCCGACTCACATTTGCTCAACGATGGAGTCAGGAGGAGGTGATGGCATAGGAGAAACCTGCCCTTCTGGTCTGCTGGAATAAAGCACGTGTGATTTGTCCTTAGATCAGAGATGACCCTCAATTGTGACAGAACTAGCACCGGTGTTCTTATGCCTTGTCCCAGGGACCATCGACAGCCGCAAGTGTTGCCCAGCTGACAGACGCTTCAGTAAAAAAGCTATAAAGACAGTCTGGATAAGAGGGCAATTCTAGCATCAAGAGTTCTGCTTTTGAAAGACGACAGTGAAAGGGAGAGGAAGGTTTCAAAAGCACCCCATAAGAGAAAAAGATAAATCTAAGTTTCAGCCAGGAAATGTGAAGCCTCCTCCCAGATTTATCAGTAATGTAAGAATTCTCTTGTGTGTTATCTTCCCTCCTTCCCTCTCTCCATCCCTCTCAACAGCTTTCACTGAAGGCATTTCCACCCATCAAAGATTCAGCCTGCAGGAGGTGAGTGAATATTTACATGTTATCAAATGGAGTGATTTCGGTTATTAAAAGATACATTCTAATTTCTGAATGAAAGCTGCAATTGTAACTGTAAGTAGCCATAGTTTTTTTTGTTTTGTTTTGTTTTTAATTTTTAATATTTATTTATTCATTTATTTATTAAACCCAGAATAAGCAAAAAAAGTCATGGTGCCTCTGCCTAAGTTTTCATACAGAGCCAGGAGAAGAAATCAACCCTTTGAGCAAATTTAAAGAGGAAGAGAGGCTCAACAGTAAGGATGCTACATGATTATAAATGCTACATGATTACAATAAGGTTGCTACATGTAGTTGTTTCCTTCCTCTTTCTTCCTTGTCTTGCTCAATGGAAGAGCCCGAGAACTAGAAGTTGGTGGAGCTCCTCCTTGTCATAGACGCTTCTGTAAGTTGTGGCTGGTTGCTATTATTGTGGCAGCTGGAACAGATGGAAGAGAAGGGAGAGAGGGCTCATGTCCCTATTTTTCACTTTCCTTCCACTTAGTATCAGTAACACTCGCTTGGCAGATAAGGGTGATTACAAAGGGAACCATCAGAACTTGGGTATGTTTTGCTGAATATCCAGCATAACAAGTAGTAGAAAGAACATTTTAAAATCTGGTGCCTAGACTCTTCTCTTTGAGTTCTAGCTACAGTCCCCCATGATCAGCAATGCTTTCTGTATGATAGTTTTTCTATTTTTTTTTTAATGTACATAAAGTTTTGATGTACATAAAGAAATATTTTAGCTATTTGAGGTTTTGCTTAGGGCTTTTAAAGATGATTTTATGATTAAGACATATATGTTAAGTACAGATAAATACATTATTTTCACCTCTCTTTATTATATGATTTATATAACTGAATATTTTTGTGAATGCATGCTAGTTCTGGGCAAGGACACCTTGAATTTGAGTGGCATAATAAATGCCAAGAAAGTAGTACCTGGAGGAACCTGGAATATTTAAATTCCAGATTTAGGTGGGAAAAAATATCACCGATTTTTGTATTTTATTATTATTATCATCACCACCTCTTTTTGTACATTTTTGCTTCCCCGAATGAATCATAGGTTTGTGGAGCCAAAGACCATGCTTCCCACTTTGTAAAATCTTATAGAAAATAGGAAATTTCCTTGCATACAGTAGGTACTTAATGAACCCTAAATTCATATAAAATGTAAAGTTCAGAATAAAGTCAGAATATTAGAGTGGTACAGATTATATTTTTGGGTCACAGATGCTTAAATCACTCTGCCTAGGAAGTTACATACTCTCCATTACAAAAGACCAACTAGGTACTATTTTTTTTTAATCCACTGCATTTTAATTAGCTTTGATTAACAGTGCAAAGAGTTAAAGGAAAACAAGATTTTTTTTTTTTTTTTAGTCTAATTCTCTCACTTATCACCAGCAGAATTGGGCCCCAAGCGATTTATTCATTTGCAGTCATAATAAATGACTCAGGAGATTGAAATGGTGAGAGTCTGTCATTTGAAATTGTGTAGTGATTGGTTACAATTGGAAAATGAATTCCACAAAGCCAACTACAGGATGTATAATAAATCTATTGCTTCAGTTACCACTAGAACAAAATACCAAAAGGTCTAGTCCCCACATAGAAAACAAAAATCTCTGGTAATATCCTGTGGAAAGCAAACATGTTGGGACAACTGAATCCAGTGATAGTGACACTTATAAACCAGTATGGCTGTTCCAGCAAACCTTATTCAGCTAGAAGTAGTCCATACAGAGCTTGAATAGTCTCTGTAATTCTAGATATTGTCTGTTGTCCCTTAGCTTCACACTTAACTTTTGGTACAAGTAGCGCCCCCCCTGCCCTCTCCCCCTCCCCCCCACACACAAACAATCCACAGTTTTGCTTTCTGTGATTGCAGTTACCAAAAATTAGCTGCAGCCAAAAAATATAAAATGGAAAATTCCAGAAATAAACAAGTCATAAATTTTAAATGGCATTCTCTTTCTGAGTAGCGGGATGAAATCTTGCGCTGTCCAGCTCTGTCCCAACTGGGAGGTGAAGCATTCCTTTGTCCAGTGTCTCCATGCTATGTCCGTTCCCCACCCATTAGCCACTTAGTAGCCATCTTGCTTCTCAAGTCCCCGAGGGGAACCCCCATTGCTTGTGTTCAAGTGACCCTCATTTTACTTCATAATGGCTCCAAAGCGCAAGAGTAGTGGAGCTGGCATTTCAGATATGCCAAAGAGAAGACTTCAAGTGCTTCCTTTAAGTGAAAAGTTGAAAGTTCTTGATTTAATAAGGAGAGAAGAAAACATTATATGCTAAGGTTGCTAAGATCTATAGCAAGAATCTTATCCATGATATTGTAAGGAAGGAAAGAGAAATTCGTTTTTGTTTTGCTGTCACACCTCCAACTGCAAAAGTTACATCCACAGAGAGTGATAAGTGCTTAATTAAGATGGAAAAGGCATTAAATTTGTGGGTGAGAGATGTGAACAAAAAACATGTTTCAATTCACAGCAACGTGTTGCACCAGAAAGCACTGAGCTTGTATGAGGACTTCAGCAGGGGGTCCCCTGGAACAAGTGACACCAAGCCACATACTGCGAATAAGGGATTCTCAGATTCAGGAATAGATTTGGACTGATAAGTCTAAAAATTACTAGAGAGAGAGAGAGAGACCACATCCACATAACTTTTATTACAGTGTATTGTAATATCTGCTCTATTTTATTAGTTATTGTTTTTAATCTCTTATTGTGTCTAATGTATACATTAAACTTTATCATAGGGATGTATGTAGTGTACAGGAAAAAACAGTACATATAGGGTTTGATACTGTCTGTGGTTTGAGGCATTTACTGGGGGTCTTGGAACGTATCCCCATGAGTAAGTGGGTACAACTGTACTATTCTCTCTATTCCCTGGTCCTGGAAGCTGGAAAACTCTGTTTTTAGGTTCCACTGCCAACTGGTTTACTGTTAGGTTCTGCCAATGGGAGGTACCAGTTGGAGATTAGAAGACTATATATATAGCCAAAGAGGGTTCCTGTCTCTTTCTCTCCCCACTCTCTTCCCCTCCCTCCTCCTCCCTCCCTCCCTCCCTTTCTCTTTTCTGACTTCAGTGCCTCTGGCAGTAAAGCAGAGCAGTGAACAAAGGATGTGACCACAGGCAGCAACATAGGTGGCCATGTCATGGAGCTCAGGCTTTTAGCAGCAGTGGAGCCACAGTGTGGCTCCAACCAAAGGCTCCATCAGCAGCACCTGGAGCAGCTCCGGGAAACTGCAGCCAGATGTGGGCAGCTCCTTGAATTCGAAGCAATAGCAATCTACCCCTAAGCAATAGCAATCTATTCTGCCAGCCCTCCTTTCTTTTCTGGGTTGTTTTTCTATCTCCTCAGCATCTCCACCTCTTTGTGTTAAACCTCTCTCTTTTGGAAATGCCTACAATGGTTTGTTTACCTTACTGAACACTAATGGATGCAGCATTATACCAAGAATGTTCCCAGAAACAAACAACAACAACAACAACAACAAAACCCTGCCATTATTTATGTATTCTGATTGTGTCTAAATACAGTCGTGATCTTATTGCCAGTAGAAAATGGGAAACTGATAGGTAATCCTGTGCCATGCAGTGACAGCACTGTAACTGAAATTATTCCTGTCATCACCTGGGATGATGTGCTTATTAACACTGAGTTTGAAGATGCCAAGTGACTGCTTCATGGTGGACGTGGTTACAAGGACTGAGAGCCAGCCAGATAAGGTAGCTTCTGACTCTACCGGACAGCTTCATGAGAGAAAATGCCAATTTCCTGGCTTTAGATTCTTAGCTCGAGATATGGACAGAGAGGTTGGTGATGGCCCCACAGTCTCTTACGAGGCCCCAGAAGAAAGCCATTAAAACACCAGTCTCAACACTGGATCCTAGAAGTTGTACAATAACAACAAAAGTTGAGTATAAGCTTCAGCGTTTCTCTTATGTAAAAGTCAGGGCATTAGTTAACAAAGAAGAGAACTCTAAACTGTACTGAGGAACTGAGTAGATTCAGATTAATCTGAAAGCTTTGAAACCCCCACTCCCTCTGAACTTCCTTTTCCAGAGAAGGCAGTTTTTGTTGCCCAAGAAAGAGGATACCAGCTTTCTCTTGCTTTAAGACCCTACAATAAGCTCAATGGAGGGAGTTACTTGGTAAGATGATGCCAATTATTTTCAAGATGCATCCTCTTCCCAACGTATGGCCTTGATGCCCAAAACTAGAGTCCGATCCCTGTAGGTCCAGAATTATGAGAGCAAAGTTTGGCCTAGAAGGGGATAGCTTATATACTAGAGGAACTGTAAGATTCAGTTAATTTACAATGGCAGAACCTAGGCTCTACATATAAGAAAGTACCCTGAGATTGTGACGCCAAGGACAGCACACAAGTGTGATGGTCTGAGAATGATTAGGTAGAAGTGGCTCTAACAGTTTGATTTGTTGGTTGATAGAAATATTGATCCAACAGGGATAGATATTTAATGAGATTGTGATGACAGAAATCCCCTGTCATAATGTTTAGGAAGGAATCCAAAGATTTAGGAGACAACAGTGCTATAGCATTTTTTTTTTTTTTGGAGGGCAGTGTCACTGGCCCTCTTATGTGGGACCCGAACCGGGGCTGCTGGCTTCCCACGCCAGCGCGTAACCACCCCGCCACTCGGCCGGCCCAAAGCTTTTACCTAGTTTTTTTTTTAATTTTTTTTTTTGAGGGCAGTGTCACTGGCCCTCATATGTGGGACCGAACCAGGGCCGCTGGCTTCCCAGGCCAGCGCTTAACCACCGCGCCACTCGGCCGGCCCTTTGCTATAGCATATTTATCATCTACTACCCACTCCCTTCCCCACCGTCTTCTCTGTCGCTTGGCAGAGTCCAGACAATTCTTCACGCATTGAGAAAGCCTGCCTGACAAGACTACTTTAAAAGCTTTGTGATTATTATGGGAGGTGACATCATTGAAGGAGCTCCCTGGTTTCAGTGGGAATCATCAGCTGGCAAAGGTCAAATGGCAAGAGTACAGTTACAATAATGGGCAGTGGGGCTGGAGTTTGACTATTTTTTTAAGAAGAGATTTTGGGGATCTGAAAAATAGCTAAACAGGAGACCTATAACTAAGGGTATAAAGAAAAAGTCATGTTAAGACTGTGTTAATAACAAATACCATTAAAAAAAATAAAAAAATAAAACACACATAAAGCGGGGGGGGGGCACAAAATGGAAAGAAAGAAACATGCTTAAAAAAAGACTCCATCCAAAACACAATGTATTCCTTAAAAAATGAAATCGACAGAATTCTCAAGTCACCTACGTTTGTAATTAAGTAAAAAAAAAAAAAATGCTAATACAAAAAGAAGGGATTTTTGGTAATGGCTAATATATCAAAGTTCTTTTGGAAGGTATTAGATTAGAGGTTGGAAAACTACAGTCCATGGACAAAATCAGGCATGTCAACCAGTTTGTAAATAGTTTTATTGGAACACTACCTTGCCTTTTCATATGTGTATTTTCTGTGGCTACTTTCACACCATGATGGCAACAGGGATCATTTGGACTGCAATGTCTAAAATAATTACTATATGATCCACTATAGAAAAATATTTGGTGACTCTGGTTTAAATAATCAGCTATTGTATTGATTTTTATATATAATCAGTCAAACATATAGATCCGATATACAAGTATGAGACATTTTATGAGTCACCATAATGGAGACTAATGACCTTTTATCCAGTTTCTATACCTGAACAGGTGAGCTGACCTGGAATGCTTTGAATGAAGGGAATCTGGGTTTTTACAGTAAGATCCCCTGCACTCCAAGAGACCCTGCCATGATATACACTGAAAATATTCCTCTGGACCCCCTGCAAACATCCTACACCTATTTAGCCAGATCACTGGCAGTGGGGAAAAGGAACCTCTCTGGTCCTTGGGAATTATGAGATTTGGGTTCTGAGTTGATGCTAATCCTTGACAACCCAAAATGCTATGGTGACCAATAAGAGGGAAAGTTAGATGACAAATGGTGTTTGGCATGTTTCTGTCTTACAGTTAGCCTAGTGGGACCACAGAACCCCCTGGTATGGCTTCCCTATTCCTTGGATTCCAGTTTGAATAGACATATTAGATAATCAATACCAGATAACTACTGAGTCCCCACTTAGACCCTCTGCCTCCTGGAGGGAGGGTGTTGTTTTTGGCGCTTTTTCCTAGCTATTCTTTAACAACCTCCCTCACCTCTTTGCTCTTTTAAAAATCTCTTTCCTTAGTCCTTTTACTCTTTCTGCTCACCCCATATCTTTGGATTTAGTGTCCTGCTTTTACTTCCTCTTGGCTTGAAATATATTACGGATACATTTTCTTATGAGCAGCTTGGAGCCTAGATACTGGAACAGGATATTAGACTCCTATCATAATGGCACCTTTACCTCAGTTTTCTCATGTGTAACATGAAGATGTTTGATCCAGAGAAACCAAATAAGTTGTTCATGGTCATATATCTAATATAGTTGCCAAACATGAGTATAAAAATTTCCAGGCTCCTGGCCCAATAGGTTAGAGATTCTAAACTCATATCTTAAATATTCTTATATAGTGTCAAAAATGTAGAATCCTTGGTTGAACTGAGATCTTGTAAAGCTGAATCTTGGACGAAAGATTCTAGGGACGTATCCTTTTCAAAAGCCCTACAGTTCCTAGAGCCCCATTTAGGAACTACATATATGAAAATGTGGAGGGATGGCATTGCAAGTGAATTTATCTTATGAGAATTCAACTTTATGTGAGTAAGGGAGGAGAGAAAAGAAAGAGAAACTAAAAATGAGGAAATAAAGCAGGAGATTTTGTTTCCTATCCCTTCCATGGATGTATACCTCAGTACCCAAAGGAAACATGCTACAAAGTGGGTATTTCTTTGATCAGTCTTAGTTTCTACATGACTCTCCAAGTGAGAATGCCTTTCTTGTCTTTGATAAGACTGTAAAGATGTTTGACCCACACAACCAGTCAGAAGTTTTCGTAACATCTTTAAAAGTTATATAGTTCCACCAGACAGGAAGAATCCTTCTGCATAACATTCCATCATTCCAAATGTATTTTTGCAACTATATAGAAACACATTTCAAAATCTTAAGAGGCATAAAGGTGAAAATTCAGTGAAGTAATGCTGTGGTTTGGGTGGAATACCAGATTTTTACGAGATGATTAGGTTAATTGAGTAGTAATATTTCTCAAACTCAAGGAAGTAGAGTTCGTGGCCATCTTCTAAGTTATTGAGGTGAAGGTGTAGTAAGTGTAGGAATGGACTCAACCTGGCAAAGGGGGCACAGATAAATTATCCTGGATGTCTTCACATAGATATCTCTATCGCTTAATATATTTTTCATTATTTTATTTCAACTAAGAAGATATTCCCTAAATTGCATAAGGTGACATAATTATTTTCTTATTCGGTAACATTTTTTAGCTCTGTTGCATTTACAATGAAATACAGGAGAAATATTTAAAAGAACAAAACTATAAAATTAATATTTTTATGTTAAGGAAATGGTGGATATTCATTTTTATTTTTCATGTATTTATAATGAATACAAGATTTTGAACTACTAAAGTCATTGGACAGTCTGGCAGTTTTAAAATGTGAAACTGAGGGGGCCGGCCGAGTGGCGCGGTGGTTAAGCTCTGGCTTGGGAAGCCAGCACCCCGGTTCGGGTCCCACATATGATGGCCAGTGACACTGCCCTCCAAAAAAAAAAAAAAGTGACACTGAAGAATTAATTTACATGTGTTTGAAATCTTATTGTGCTTATATTCAGTATTGGAATATAGAAAGGAATTTTAACATAGATATATTTATAAGTTTTATTTATAAAACATACAAGCATTATTGAACTTCTTAATAAGGCTCATCAAACAATTGAAGTAATTAAAAGGAAATTGAATATATTACATTTATACATGCAATTTAAAAGTTTAAAGTTGTTTAATTAACTAAATTTGTAAATGGGATCCAACAGTAATCAAAGGCTTCCTTAAAGGTAATTGCTAAAATTTGTTATACTTATAAATAGAATAGTTGTTTTTATATACTGAATCAAAAAGCGAAAGGAAAAACCAGGTTTATGAATTTGTTATTAATGCATTTAATTTTAATTTAAATAAAATAAACACCTGAATAATCTTTGTGTAGTTCAAATCTGCACAGGAAGACAACAAAAAATTGAACTTTTAGGACTCAGTGTATAAGGATTAGTATTTTTCACACACGGTCGTTAAACACAAGCCAATTATAACAACTTCTGTTCAGCTGTAGACAAAAAAATAAATAAATAAAATGAAAATCCAACATCGAAACAAAACCTGGCTGTGCAGAAATTATATAAAAATAATAGATGAAAAGCCATGTTATTTTCAAGGTGAATTTTGATCAGAAGCCATTGTTTGCTTTACGTAAAACTCCCCATGTGCATAAGAAACTCCACATGAAGAAAATTCACAACACTCACTCCTAGAATTTCAGCTTGAAAAGCAACTCAGCCCTCATCAATCCCAAGGCCTCATTTTGTGACCAGGGAATGGAGCCTCAGAGATGTAAAATACCTATGGGCACACAGAGAGATTATGAAAGAACTGAGACAGGGAGTCAAATCTCTGGGGTACCAGGGCCCGTTATCATCTCTAATTCATAGCGCTTAACCGATCCAGTCTTTCAACATTTGACCTCTGAGCCAGGTCATCATTTTAACCTCCAATTTTGAAATGGGAATCGGAAAATTAATGCGGCATGGCATTATACAGTGATATCATTATTAGAACCAAGCCAGCTGAGATCCTCGAGCTCTGTTTTTTTTTTTTTTTTTTCACAAGGCCCTGTTGCTTTCATTTTTTTCAACCCTGCACCTTCTGTTTCCACTAAGTATTCACTTGGAGTTCTTTTAAAAGGAAAGTTTCACACACTTCCCATGGCCTCTACTCTCGCATAGAAGGACTGACATTTGAGAATTCTGACAGTAAGACATCTCTGACTTCAATCACAGAGTGCAAAAATGAATATTTTCCACATGAAACTTTGAAGGTTGGTGCTCTTTTAACATAGCCTTTCAGTTTTACTTGAGATTGATTGCAGGGGAATTGGATGGTAGTTCAAGCAGCACAACAGAGGATGTTTGATAATCAGTGCCCAGTGTAAGAAGGATGATGAGCCTCTGCTGTGCCAAGGCAAGCAAAGCCCATGGCCCGGGGAGAGGTAATTGATCCAAAGGTATTTAGCGCTCCCACAGAAAATGGCTAGAGCGAACGGTGTGTGCTCGCCTCCTGTTCCAACCCTGGGGTTGATGGTACTTCTATACTTTTTCTCAAATTCCTATTGACCAGAGAATTTTTGTACAGTTTTGGTTGCTATCGACTGATAAAATATATATGTGCATCTGTATACGAGGTCTACAATTAAGTTTGCAAACTTTTTGCACCGATGTTGCTAACCTTTTTTTTTGATATCAGAGGGATTGTTCAGTATGAATTTGTACCAACTGGACAAATAGTTAACCAAGTTTACTATTTGGAAGTGCTGAAAAGGCTGCGTGAAAAAGTTAGACCACCTGAACTTTACACCAACAATTTATGGCTCTTGCATCATGACAATGCACCAGCTCACACGGCACTGTCTGTGAGGGAGTTTTTAGCCAGTAAACAAATAATTGTATTGGAACACCCTCCCTGCTCACCTAATCTGTCTCCCAATGACTTCTTTCTTTACACAAAGATAAAGGAAAGAAAGACATTTTGATGACATTCAGGACAACAAGGGTAATATGACGACCGTTCTGATGGCCATTCCAGAAAAGAGTTCCAAAATTGCTTAGAAAGGTGGACTAGGCTCTGGTGTCAGTGCATAGCTTCCCATGGGGAGTACTTCGAAAGTGACTATAGTGATATCCAGCAATGAGGTATGGAGCACTTTTTCTAGGATGAGTTGACGAACTTAATTGTCTGACCTCATACATACATATTCTAATATATAATATAATATAATATAATATAATATAATATAATATAATATAATATAATAATGTGTTTATATATGAGGTATGATCAAAAGATATGATGACTGTTTAAATAAAAAATATATTACAGTAGAATATTACAGTCTTTTCTTCATCCTGCATCATGATAATGCTCTGTGTCATATATTGCTTCTAGTACAGCAATTTCTGTCAAATTAAAACATTATGGTGTGGCCTTATCCGCCTTATTAACTGGATCTGACATCATGTGACTTCTGGCTCTTCCCTAAAGTCACAATGATTCAGGACATGGAGGCAGCCACGACAGCACAACTAAAGACACTCACGAAAGGGGACTTCCAGAACTGCCTCAGAAAGTGGCAAGAAAGATGGGATGTGTGTTTGAAGAAGCAAGGGGGAGTATTTTGAGGTGGATTAATGGCAATGTGTCTTTTACTGTATTATTTTTTTTTTAAACATGCACCATATTCTTAACAACACCTCTTATTAGAGAGCTTAAGAGAGACTTAAAAAAAAAAAAATAGTGAGGGCCGACTGAGTGGCATGATGGTTGGGAGCTGGTTTGGGATGCCATGCCAGCAGTCCTGGTTCGGATCCCACATATGAGGGCCAGTGACACCGCCCTTAAAAAAAAAAAAAAAGAAAAAAGAATATAGTGAAAGATGTATACTTCTTCTTGATTAATTTGGAAAAAGACATTCTGTCTTGAAATATATATATATATATATATATATATATATATATATATATATATATACACTCAGTAGTACTTCCAATTCTGCAATACAATTTTTCTTATAGAAATTATGGTGGTTAGGTATTGAAGACATAACCACCTTAATATTAAATAACCTTTTTTTTTTTTGCTTGTTTCTACATGTGTTATAAACTCCTTAATGCATTGTCATTTCTGCTTTAATAGTCAGTAGTCATTTAGACCTATTCACATATTTACTATTTCTGATGCTTTTTGTTCCTTTCTGCAGATTTGGGGCTCCATTTGCTTATCATTTCACTTCAGCCTGAAGAACTTATTTTAACATTTTGTGCAGTTCAGGTTTCTAACAACAAATTCTCCCATCTTTGGATGTCTAAAAATGTTTTCTTTCACCTTCATTTTTTATTTTATTTCTTTTTTTGAGGGCAGTGTCACTGGCCCTCATATGTGGGACCTGAACCAGGGCCACTGGCTTCCCAAACCAGTGCTTAACCACTGCGCCACTCGGCCAGCCCCACCTTCATTTTTGAAAGATAGTTTTGCTGAATATGGGAATCTAAGTTGACAGTCTCCCCACCCCCCTTCAGCCCATTATCAGTTTTGTGTCATTGTTTCCTGGTCTTCTATTATGATGAAAATTGGACCATCATTTGCCACTCTTCTAAAATGTCCATTTTTATGCAACCCATCTCCTCACCTTATGGGTGTTTGAAATTTTTCTTGTTATCTCCTGTTTTTAACAGTTTAACTACAATATGTCTGAATGTATTTGTCCAGCTTGGGGGGTTCTCTGTACTTGGATCATTATGTGAATGTCTTTCATCAATTGTGCAAAACTGTCTGCATAATCTCTTTAAATATTTTTTCTATACCACTATGTATCCCGCTCTTTTTAAGATTGTAATTATATGTATATTAGAGCATTTGATGTTTTTCCTTTGTGTCTGCTATGTGCTGAATAGTGTTCCTCCCAAATCCTCGTATTGAAGTTCAAACCCACAGCACCTTAGAATGTGATGATGTGTGTAGATAATGGCTTAAAATGATAATTAAGTTAAAACCAGGTCATTAAGGCAGGTTCTAATCCAGTATGACTGGTGTTTTTTATAAGAAGATAAAATTTGCACATAGACATGTACGAAGGGAAGAGCTTGTGAAGACACAGGATGAAGATGACTCTTTACAAGCCAAGGAGCAAGGCCTCAGGAGAAACCAACCATGCTGACAACTGGATACCAAACTTCTAGCTTCCAGAATTGTGAAAAAATAAATTTCTGTTATTTAAGACACCCTGTTTGCAAAACTTTGTCATGATACCCCAACAAACTAATATGGTGTCTTTATGTGTTTTTAGGTTGGATAACTTATATTGACCTGTCTACTAATTCACTAAACCTTTTTTATTCTATCTACAGTCTAAATTAATAATAATAATAAAATCCCATATTGTATTTCTCATTTGTAACATTTGAATATTATTCTTCATTATAGTTCTCATGTGCTGAAATTTCCCCAGTTGCTACTACACATGTTCTACTTTTTCTATTAAATCCTTTAACTTACTTTTCATAGCTATTGTAAAATCCTTGTGTGATAATCCCAATATCTGGGTGATTTCTGGATCTGTTTCTATTGAATGTTTTTTCTTTTGATGATCAGTCACATTTTCTTGCTTCCTCACATTTTCTATTGTTTAGTATGTAAACTATACATTGTGTATACACATGCAGTAGAGATAGAAGTAAATAATATTTACTCCTAGAACATAGCATGTCACTTCCTCTATCAGGAGATAGTTTTGAGGAGGAGGAAGTGTGTTAATCAATCTTAACATTAGTGGAACTCAATCTAGATTTTGTTGTAGTTTTAAATAGATAAGTTCACTGTTGGTTTCAGATATTTTGAGGATCGCTGGGGAGTTAGTACTATTCATTTCTCTCTAGTCTCTCACCCATATTTCTGTGCTTAGGGAAACTTCTCTTTACCCAGTTCCCTGCCCCAAACTTTGAAGGGTCTTTGAAGTACTCTTGGTTTTTACTTTTTTTTGTTTGTTTGTTTTGAGGGCAGTGTCACTGGCCTTCATATGTGGGACCAAACCAGGGCCGCTGGCTTCCCAAGCCAGCGCTTAACCACTGCACCACTTGGCTGGTCCGGGTCTTTGAAGTACTCTTGATGATGGCTTAAGAGTGCCTCACTAGGAATTCTCCATTCTCTAGTCCCATTTCCAGTCTTTGGAAGTCACTAGATCACATTCAGTGAGAACCTGGAAGTCCTAAGAAATCTCTCATCTCTCATACCTGGCCCCAGCTTTCAGTCAGCCATTGTCTTACACTCCAGAAACACCCTATGTGCCTGGAAGGGTGGAGTGAAAGGAGGAGGGATCTTTGGGTTTTAAGTTCTTCCATCTTAGAAAAGATTTGCTACTAGTTAGATTTTTGTTCATTTAAGCATCTTTAGGTCCTCTGCTCTCATATGTGATTTTACAATTCTGTGTTTTGTAGCTCATCTGGATAGTTATCATTGTTAGGGTGAGTATGATCATATCTTGAAACTTTCTACTTACTACCTAAAGTGTCGACGTCTCCTTATTAATTCTAAGGTGAGAAATTCAACCATGTTTGAGGAAAGAATTCAACCGTGTGTGAAGGGGAATAACAGTGCACACAGGTGCCAAAATATGCAGTAGGTATGGAGAATGTTAATCAGTTCAGTTTGGTTAAAGTAAAGTAACACCTTGGTTTGCAAGTGTAATTTTTCTGGAAACAAACTACTCATATTGCGAGACATTGCTCGTTTACCACATTAACATGTATTAGAAATGTTTGCTCATCTTGTGGAACACTTGCAAACCATGTTACTTTCAAACCAAGGTTTTACTGTATGTGATATCTGAAGGTGAGTTGTAGAAAATGAGCAGTTGTTGCTGTAGATGTCTATTGATTTTGACAGCATGGTATCCCATCCCTCTAGAAAATATTATCTGCTTCTATTTCAGGAGTTATCCCTTACCTAATCCAATCATTTTGATGGAGTTGCTAATATAGAGATAGGCATGGGGGCTCAGCCTAGATAACCGTAATACCCCATCTTTCAGTCAATGTTGCAATTACAAGGCCCATGTCAGGCTACTTGGTATTCTTCCTTGGAATGTACATACATGAAGGGGAAGCACCCTGCGTGGATGAAGCCCATCTGGAGCAGAAAGCCAGGGGAGCAATGACCTGGAGGCCAGCTCCACCCACCCCTGTTTGGTAAGGCCTTTTTGCTTAAATTAGTCTGAACTAGGTCCTGTCATTTGCAATCTCAAGTCCTACCAATTACCAGACTCTCTTTATCTGATGTAATATATTTAGATTTCAGTTATTTTGTTGTAAATGTCACATTGGCTCATGACATAGGTTCCAGAGATTTCTTCTCAACCTATTTGTTATCTCTCAAACCAATGCAAAAGCAAAGGAAATAACCACGTTGAGGGGTTTCATAGTATCATTACATAAACCACTTCATTTCATCATACTTTTGGAAGGTCTTTGATTCATTGTGATGACTCATTCTACAGATAAGGAAATTATGGTACAAAGGACTTAAATAATATGCCCTAGGTTACACAAATGGTGACAGAATATATATATATATATATATATATATATATATATATATATATATATATATATGTTTTTCATTAGTTGATTGGGTAATTTTGTTCTGTATTTGCTCTACAAATATATTTATTCATATGTCATTTGTCTACATTAGTCTATTGTTTACTATAGAATTCCAATGTGACTGCTTTGTATCTCTTTATAGTCATCAAAATACACCAAAAGTTACTATACCAATAATTACTTACTAATTGAAATTCTGAACAAAATAAAATATTTCACTAGGAGGTAGACATGGCCAAAAAATGGTTGTAATATAAAGTTACCGTGATGCCTTCCCTCATCTCATTTGTTTCTTCAACCCCCCCACCCCCCAAAAAAAATGTTTTCTATGATCAAAATACTGTTAATATGTGTTGTTTATCCTCAAGTGAGTTATATTCTAGTTTAGAGAAATTAAATTAATTCATTAATATAATAAAATATAAATGATACCTCATCATAATTGTCATAAATTGAAATTATATTCTCATTTCTACATTTATTTAATGTGCCTCTCTGATCACAGCTTCATGAAGATAGGAGCCATGTTCATTTTCTTTACCATAGTTCCCCCGTCCCTACTTCCATGTGTTATGTATAAATATATAAAGATAATCAGCATTCAATAAATACCTGGGAAAGCAATGCATAAATGAAAGGCGCTAGTCAATTATAAAGCTGAGCGAAGTGACTTCTAGCTGCAATGATTAAGAAAGGCTCTTTAGAGCAGACAGCTTTCCACCTGGGCCTGCAAACCTGGTCAGGGTTTGAATGAGATTGGGTTTGAGGCAGGGGAGCGGCATAAATAAGAACGCTCAAGTGCCAAAATAGGCAGTGTGTGTGAAGAATGTCAAATAGCTCTGTTTGGTGGAAGGATTTGATATATGAAGCTGCGTTATGGAAAATGAGGTTGGAAAGGAGGTTTGGGACCAGAGGGCCTTTTATTTCAATCTAAGAAGTTTTACTTTTATTTGTAGACAATGGGGAGTCAGTGAAGGATGGTGCCCTGGGGAAGGAAAAGCGCTATGGCCCAGGATGATTAATCTGGGAGATGTCTGAGGACTGGATTAGAATGTGGAGAAACCGGAGGTAAGGGGACAAGTGAGCTATAAATTGCAAGTGAATAACAATGAAGTCTGAAACCAGAGGGAAGGAAGTAAGAATGGAGATACACTGACATATAGTAATTATTCTTACTATTACCAGTTATCAGTGCCAGAAAAACTATTTATTGTTCTAAGCGCTATATGAAGAGCTTCAATGCATCATTTTATTCCTTTATACAAAGCAATCCTATCAGGTATATAATATTAACCCCATTTTATGCTTGAGGGCATGAAGCATCAGGGCCATGCCTGGCACCTGGTGGAGCCCGACTTTGAACCAAGAGAGTGGGACTCCTGAACCTAAGCTCACAGCAAGTTTTAGTTATATGGAATTTCAATCTAAAGTCTTGAGTAATTCTCTAGGTGTGCAGAAAAGGGGAGATGTCTTCCTACTTCACCTGTAGGATTTCAAATGTATAATAGTAAGAGACGCAAAGTTTATATTTATGTTCAGAACGTCATGGGTCGATGATGCTTGCAGAGGGCACAAATGAGGAATTGTAGCAGGCAACTTGAAATGAAAGACTCAAGTTCAAAACACAGGGCTGGGAATGGAGATTTAGAAAGTGTGAGCGCAGAGGACACATGTGAAATTGCAATATTGCCAAAACTGAAAGTACAGGAAACCAGAAGAGAGAGCCAAGGACCAACCTTTGGAGAATGCTTTCTTAGACAAGGAGGAGAAAAGGCAGGCGGAGAATGAAACCAAGGAGCATCAAAGAGATAGAAGGTGTCCCAGGCTGAATTGTCCTTATTAAAAAATATATGTTAAAATCCTAATTCCCAGTACATCCGAATGCAAATTTTTGGAAATAGTGCTTTATAGATTTAATCTGGTTAAGATGAGGCTATTGGGGGAGGAGGGTGTGGCTAATCCAGTATGATTGATGTCCTTATAAAAAGGGGAGATTTACTATCTGATTCTTAAAAATAAATAAGTAAAAAATAAAAAAAGTGGAGATTTGGACACAGACACGCACAGAGAAAAGATGATTCAAAGACACACCGGGGAAAGACGGTTATGTGACTGGACGAGAGGCACCTACACGCCAAAGAATGCCAGCAAATACCAGAAGCTATCAGAGGCAAGGAAGTACTCTCTCCAGAGCTGTCAGAAAGAGCATAGTCTTGCCAACACCTTCATTTCATACTTTTTAACCTCCAAAATTGTGAGCATAAATTTCTGTTGATTTAAGCCCACCCGGTTTTGGGTACTTTGTTACAGAAGTCCTTGAAAAGTAATACAGAAGGAAAACCACACATACACACACACACATGCAAACACACACACACACACACACACACACACACACACAGATGAGATTGTTTCAAAAAGATGGATGGGAATGGTCAATATCCTTGAATATAAAGACTGAGAAAATTCTATTTTATTTGATGATTAGGTGCTGGTTAGTGGTCACAGTGGGATCAATTTCAGTGTGGACAGGGAAAGAATACACATATTTCAATTAAAATACCCACAGATACCAGGCAGTAAACTAAAGTATGTGAAGCTCTGGCTGCAAAACAAGAACAAGTGGTGAAGACTGTGACAAACAGAAGATGACATGCTTCATAAAGGCATTCAATTTGTTTTAATTACTAAGATGGCAAAGAAAAACACATCTGCAGTCCATGAATGCACAGTCTTTGTTTCAATAAATAACTGTGTTATTACTAATTCTCCAAGCCTGATGATACAAGGGAGAGCAGAGGGAGAAGTTTAAGGAGGTTACAGAATCAAAAGAAAGATTTCTTTTAAAAACACTACAGAGAATATCTGAAGGTTGAAGCCGAACAGTCAATGCAGAAATCTAAAGAAAATGGCATATGTTTTATAACTATAAAATTATGAGTAATTTTTATAAAAATGTGTGCATAATAATGTCATGGCCCTTAAATTGATCATATTGAAAAGCTATGTTCTTCATTAAATGATGCTATTGTTCAAAGAACTTTTGAAACAATTTGGTTTCAATTAGACAATTAGAAATTAGTAATCACTTTATGACTCTCATAAGACATTCAACATAATTATTTAATAGGCATCATACCAAGTTGAGATAAAATATTATTATTAAACTTAGTAATTATCCTGGTTCTTCTGACTTTCTTTTGGATAACAATCAAATATTATCTTAAAGATGAATATTAGTCATGACTGAGGAGAATCTTGAATCAGTTTTGATAAAGTATGTTTCCAAGGAATTTGTCCATTTCACCTACTTTGTCAAATTTATTGGCATTGGATTGTTCATAATATTCCTTTATTCTTTAATGTCTTGTAGGATCTGTATTGAGGCACACTCCCTTTTATGACTAATATTGGTTATTCGTGATTTTAATCTTTTCTTGATAACTTTTGCTAGGGGTTTATCAATTTTATCAATATTTTCAGAGAACCAACTTCTGGCTTTGTTAATTTTATCCAGTTTGTTTTGTATCTCATCGCTATCTGGTTTTATCTTTTCTATTTCCCTGATTCTAATTAGCTTGCTCTCCTTTATCCTAACTTCTAAAGATGAAAACTAATTCAATGATTTTATACCTTTCTTATTTTCCAATATAAACATTTAAAGTTACATGTTTCCTTCTAAGCATTAATTTAACTTTGTCCCACAATTTTGATGTATAGTGTTTTTCTTCTCATTCAGTTAAAATAGTTTGTAATTTTCAATATTTTTCTTTGATTCACAGGTTATTTAAAAATGAAATTTTTGATCCAGAATCTATAAAAAACTCATACAACACCAAAAAAACAAACAATCCAATTAACAACTGGGCAGAGGACTGAATAGACATTTCTTCAAAGAGGACATATAGATGGCCAATAGACATATGAAAAGATGCTCAATATCACTAATCATCAGAGAAATGCAAATAAAAAACACAATGATATATCACCTCATACCTGTCAGAATGGCATCAATAAATCAACAAACATCAAGTATTGGCAAGGATGTGGAGAAATGGGAACCCTGTGCATTGTTGGTGGGATTGCAAATTAGTGTAGCCACTGTAGAAAACAGTACGGAGGTTCCCCCCCAAAATTAAAAATAGATCTATCTTATGACCCAGCAATTCCAGTCCTCAGTATGTATCCTAAGAAAACCAAAACACTAGTTAGAAAAGATATATGCACCCATAGGTTCACTGCAGTGCTATTCACAATAGCCAGGATATGGAAACAACTGAAATGCTTATCAACCGCTGGATGGTAGGATAAAGAAGATGTGGTACATATGTACAATAGAATAGTGCTCTGCCATAAAAAATATTGAAACTTTACCATTTGCGACAAAATGGGTGGACCTAGAGGGTATTATGCTAAGTGAAATAAGTCAAACAGAGAAAGACAAACACCAAATGATCTTGCTTATATATGGAATCTAAAGAACAAAATAAATGAGCAAACAAGACAGAAACAGACCCATAGATACAGAAAACAAAGTGATGGTTACTAGATTGGAGGAGGGTTGGGAGGCTGGGTGAAAATGGGAAGGGATTGAGAAGTACAATTTGGTAGTTACGAAAGAATCACGGGATGTAAAGAACAGTATGGGGAATAGAGTCAATATTATTGTAAAAACCATGTATAATGTCAGGTGGGCACTAGACTGATTGGGGGGATCAATTCATAAATTATATAAATGCCTAACCACTATGCTATACCCATGAAACTAGTATAAATTAATATTGAATGTAAACTGTAATTTAAAAACAATAGTCCCAGGGATATATAGTAGAGCATAGGGAAAACAGTCAATAATATCCTAATAACTATGTACAGTGTCAGATGGGCAATAGACTTCCTGAGGTGATCACTTTGGGAGTTACATAAATGTCTCATCACTATGTTGTTCTACAAACCTGACATTAACATAAAAAGAAAAAGAAAAAAAAAGAATGCAAAATATAAACCTCAAAAAACATAACTAAATAAATTTGTTGATATTCAAATACTTGGGTATTTTTTAATTGATATCTTACCATTATGGCTCAATTAATCATGTTATGGTTCAAATATATACTTTGTAAAATTCCATTTATCTTTGAAATGTGTTGAGAGTTATTTTATGACCTAGCATATAGTCAGTCTTGGGGAAATCTCTATCTAAAGTCTTTTTTTTGAAAATATAGTCTGTAGTTTTGGGTGTTAGATATGAGTTTTGGGGTTTATAAATTGTCAGTTAGGTCCAGTTGATTGACAGTGTTGTTTATATCTATAGCCCATTGATTTTTTTTTTTTTGCCTATTTGTTTTATCAATTAATGAGAAATGGATATTATAACCTCGTACTGCAATTTTTAAAAATATTTATAAATTTCTTACTGGCTCTTAGTTTTCCTTTTTGAATTTTAATGCTCACTTCTTAGATGCACATGTATAAGAATCATTATGTCTTTCAGATGAATTGCTTCTTTGATCCCTGTTTAATCTCTCCTTTTATATCTTATAATACTCTTCATTTTGAAATTTACTTTGTTGGATATTAATTTAGCGGTGCCAGCTTTCTTATGCTTATGGTTTACACAGCATCATTTTCTCCCCTTATTTTACTTTCAATCTATCTTTATCTTTGGATTTACTATGCATGTATTATAGAAAACATATGGTTGACTTTTGCTTTTTTATCATTCTGATAAACCTTCCCTTTAAATTAGATATTTAGTTCATTTACCGTTTCTGCAGACTTTCAAAAGGATATGACAAAGTCATTGGAAACAATTAAAAAAAAAGAATATCTGATATAAGTGAGCAACAGTAGCTTCATTGGAATTAACATTATTATTGCAAAGGAGATTGTAGCTGTGTACTAATCAGTTAATATAAATGGACCAAAGTACTTCATCTGAGTGGTCTCCACTTAATATGCAGTACATCAATGAAATGCTTTGACCCATGGTTTATATTTTGGTTGTTTTGGGTTTTTTTTTTTCATGACTTTTAATTACACCCTATTTTTTTTTCACTGTCTTTTAAGGCTTTCAACTTTATGTTGGAGAACCCTCCCTACTTCTTATCACATATTTGATTATATCTAAGTTTTGAGAGATCAGATAGATGGCAGCTTTCAGTTTATGAGAAGCCAAGAAAAGGCACATTTCTCATATTTTTATTCAATTAATTTTGGCAGGGTTGCTTTTTGCCAGCTTATTCGCTTCACATGTGAATAAAAAAGAAAACAATAAATATTTTTAAAAATAACAGTCTCCATGGAGTCACATTACATTTGGCTTCTGTGGAATACATCTGATTGTAGATTTGACAGATGTAAATTAATATGGTAGTACCAATGAACTCATTTAACAACATATTTTTCTAAGCTTTTTTATTTCAACAGCATTTATTCTTAGTATACTGAAAGTTTCTGTATAGTTGTGCTTGCCACTCTATCATTAAATGGCTCTAATTGCTCTGCTATTCTACTGTAGATGGAAGTGGGTAGGGTCATAATATTTGAGTTATTTGTTATATTTTCTGTGTAGGAAATATAATAATTGTTCTCTAATTCGAAGACCATAATAAGCAGGGAAAATACAATGTAAAGATTCATAAATTTGGTAGTTTTATGGATATTTACAAACTATTTCTCATCCTTATATATTTGATCATGATTACATAGCTATTGCCAGAACCAGATGTAAAAACCAAATCACCTGGTAATAACTTTAATGTTTTACCTATTACAGTACATTCAGTAAATGTTACCCTTACAATGTTTTCTCCTTCTTGTTGTTAATATATAGGTCAGCCTTTATCATTTTTGGCTAGAATAATGCACGTGTTCTAATTTGCTTTCCTACCCAGCTTCTCTTCCTCCTGTAATTAATCTTAAACAATGTTTCAAAATGATTTTTTCTTAAACCAAACTTGGATCATGTTGGGGACTCTCCATTGTCCAATTCATATAGAATGCTTTCAATGTTTCTATCATGTCTGCATTCAAAGCTGTCACTATCCAAATGCCTAACAAGTCAGCAGCAGGATTCTGGCTTCGAAAACTTACAGGCTTTGTCTTCTGGTTTATGCTCAACTGTGTCTTTTGTTCATGTAACAATGGAATTCAGACTTTAATTCCTGTCAGGTCCCACCCTTTTTTGGGCTTTCTGTCTTGTGTGTCTATCCTCATCATTTTCCCCTGTTTGAGTGTGAAAACTCTACTCATTGCTAAACTTGTGGTGGGTTTTCCCTGTTGCTGCTTCACACAATAGCACAGAGGCCTTCTGTCTACTCTAGTTCTAGAACATGACAACAAGGCCTCAATATTATAACAGAAACTAGAACTTACCGGGATACGATTCCCATTATGACTGACTCTAAAGTTAAGGAGCAAGGACCCAGACTGAAGGAGGATGAGATTTCTTTTTATTTTGAAACCTTGTTTGTATTAGAAGAAATTTATGTGGGAGCGGGCTAGACACATAGCAGAAACCCAATTTGAACAGGGTCAAATACAAAAGAGAATTTATTGTTTCAAATGTCTGGAAGTCTGGATGTAAAGCTTGCTTCAGGCCTGGCTATAGTTAGAACTCAAATGATGTCAACATGACTCTCCCAATCTCTTTCTCTCTTTGTATTGTCTGCTCTGCTTTATTCATAATGGGGTTAGGTAGAGAACTTAACATACCTAAATATTTTCCTCTAAAAAAACCCAAAACAGACTCTTACTGGGGACATTTTGGACCAAGCTCATTACTGATTTGTAGTATGGAATGAAATTCACTTACTGATTTATCCTATCTCATTTGTAAAACACTGTTAGTTATGTAACTAAAATTTATTCCCTTTCTCTGCCCAACTCTTAGGGGAATCTTGAGTTTGTGAAAATATCAACCCTTTCTCCATGTGGCTCAGGGAACAATGACCCTATTCTTGACCTTGCCCCAGGGGTCATTCTCAAATGTCTAGGCCAAATATGACAATTCCATTCTTTAGGATAGTGAAGGGTTTAGGAATGGGCATGCGAACTAAGTTTGGCCAATGGGATATGAAAAGTAGTCATCTGTGAGTTAAAATAGGGTCCTAGAAAAGGTTTCCTGCTACTAAGAAACACAAACAAGAAGCAATGGTCACTTCTATTCCATTTGGACATTCTCATGTCTGCATGTAATTAACTATACTGAGGAAGTCACCTAATATTTCAGCCTGATGCCATCACAGGGAAGAGAACTAAGTCAAGAAGATGACAGAAGGGAGCTGAAGGCCTGAGGGACTATGCCCAGAGCCAGCACTGCTTCTCCTTCCACATAGTCACCCTATAAACACTTTTATTGTTGAAGCCAGTATAAGCTGATATTTCCGTTTCACAACCCAAAGCACCATTGATGCATCTATGATGATTTCAGAGTGCGTGTGTGCATGTGTGAGGTGTATGGCTCAGAAAATTCAGCTGGAAGAGATTTACAGATTAGTGACTTAAAGTTGATTCCAATAATTCTTTTGTTTAAGGGCAATAACACAAGTGTTCCCATTAAATGATAGGTTTTGCTCAACTAATTATTTATTGGATATAAAACCATGGTTATAAAAAAACATCTAAAAACCTGGACCTCCTAAAACACAGAAATATAGAAGAAAACTATATCATAAAGGTATTATTGAGCAATAACAGTTACAAAATTCTTGTTCAAGTTTCTTCTACTGGGAGTAAAAGTAAATTGAGGGGATTTGTGTTTCAGTACTTATTAATAAAAAAGGTGGTATTTTTTATTGAATTCTCTCTTAGGGACTAATAATTTAACTATGTGTTTCAGAATCACAGTATCTTGTTTTTGGAACTGTGATGGAGTCAGAAAAGAGACCCATTAAGAAAACAGAACAAAAGTGAGGAGAGATAAAGTAAATGAGAAGAAAGGGGAGAACACATATGAGCTCATTTTCTGAAATGTTTTTAAAGTATGAACTACCTTATTTAGTTATATTCAACACAGTGAGAGGCTTAACAGTAGCAAGAAGACCTATAGAGATGCTAGAGAGATGGATAGGTAGAAAGATAGATGATTGATTGATAGATAGATAGATAGATAGATAGATAGATAGATAATAGATAGGCAGACAGGTAGGCAGGAAGACAGGCAGATAGATTTGTTCTAGACCTAAAGTAAACTTTTCTAAAGTTCACTGAGTGTAGAAACAGCCTGCTGTGGTGATCTGTTCATTTGGCAAAAGAGAAAGTCAGAAGCTGTGATGAAAACTCAGGTGGTGTTTAGCAGCTTTTCCTGGCGTACATTGTCGGGGCCCAGTAGTGATGTTTCCCTGTTACCTCCATCTCCAACCTCCTCCCTACTTCCCTTTTTGAATGGCATGCTCGGTCTTGAAATGTCAAGTCTCACTGTGCAATTATGTAATTCAGCCTACACTAATCAAGTGATTATGCAATTAGAGAAATTCTAAGGTTTTAGCGTTTGTTCCTTAATCTTTCCTTGCTGGACCTGACTGTGTAACTACACAAAGGTCTCATTCCAGAATTAGACAGCATCTCATGGAGACTGGCTTGTCTAGTCCATCACCTCTAGAGTCTTTCTTGGATCCTGTTGTTTTGGGCAACAAACCATTATTACCGTAAGATGATGGCTTCATCACACACCAATACAAGTTTTTCCTACAGATAGGGATCTTGGTCACTTTCTTCTCTTGGGAATGGCTTTTGCATTGTTTCAACTCCTATTATTCCAGGGCTATTACCTCATGGTCTGTATGTCTGCTCATTAGATAAACAAACATTGTTTACTGAGATAAGACCTGTGTGCTCCTGTAGGGATCTATGGTCTGCAAAAGTTTAACACTCCAGGAGAAACGAATGTCACTCAGGTCTAAAGCCTTTAAAGGGCCACACCATTCATTTATCTTTGCTTTTGCATATGTAAACCATCTTCCATTTCACTCTCCCTTTTTAGTTTCAAACTAAAAAGATATGTTGCAGTTGATACGTGAATTAGTTTCTACTCATCAGGGGCTTCGAAAGTGGCCGTCTATACCAGTATCGGTATGGAAATTCAGATAAAAATATGATACTAATACACTGAGTTAGTGTCGATAGCAGACAGAGGTCAATATTTTGTTGTTTTTTGTTTTGTTTTGTTTTTGTTTTTTGAAATGCCACATCATTGTCATCTGACAAAACTTACCCCACTTATACTCCAAGTACAGTCCATAAACCAGGGCCAGTAGCCAAGCTGTGTGCTATCGGTCTACAGTGAGAGGAATTAAGAAATTGAGAGTGAAGGTTTAAAGACATAGCAAAGATTATAAACTGGGCGAAGTATGTGCACACACATCTCTCACCAACTCCCGGGATTCCCAGCTGTCTCATCAAAATGAAACATTCCTGCTATCACCTCCTGGGCAGAGGAGCTAGGCACCCAGCCGTCAGCCTTTATTTTCCTCATGCCTTTTCTTATGCTCAGAATATGGCCAGCGGAACCCCAGAGAATCCTGAGGCTCTTCAAAGTCTGAAGAGCCCTGGGGTGGCATTCTGATTGAAAGGAATCCACAAAGGCGGATTGTATGGCACATGCACCAGGGCAAAGAGGGAAATTTTTTTTGATTCTTGGATGATGGGCCTCCCAAAACATTTCTCAAATCATCTCAAATAATTGTTTCTTTTACATGTAGCTGTCAGTCGGTGTAGGGAATGCAGAGAGTGCTCTAATATTATGGAAAATATAATGTATTTGGGGGCAGAAGACCTGCATTGAGGTCTCTGCTTCACCAATGAATGCCATGGAACTCAGAACAATTTATTTAGTCTACAGACTCAGCATGTTGATCTGTAAAATGGGATTAGTAAAACTTGGGTCAGAGGTGTGCTGTTGCAGAGAGATAAAAATGTCTGTGAATGTGCTATCTAAACCGTGAATATTTAAGCTAATATAAGGAATTAATATTATTGTTCTCTAGAAAATATAAAATACAGGTGTTAGGAGATAATGTTTCACAGGTCTGTCATGTTTTAACATGTCCTAGAGCATCCTTTCATTTTAGAGTGTCTTTTCAAGGGTGTCTGTCTAGCAAACAGCCTTGGAATATAGAAACAATATTTTCTTCTGGAACAAAGGACAGGATTCCTTAGAACCTTGAACAATGAAGATGGTGTCTCCCCTGGAGTAAAGGATAGGCCTGTTTTCTTTACATTATAAAAGGTTTGGGCTTCCTAGGATCAGGATTCCTCTCATGTAACACAACATCCCACATATGTAGGTATCACCTCGTATCAGCCTATGGAACACTGAAGCTTTGATAACTGGCATAAGCAATGCTGATACAATGGCTACTACTATTTCTATGATAAATACAATTATTTTTCTCTGACCCAGGAGTTTTATTTTATTTTATTTTTTTTTTATTTTTTTTGAGGGCAGTGTCACTGGCCCTCATATGTAGGACCCGAACCGGGTCTGCAGGCTTCCCAAGCCAGAGCTTAACCACCGCGCCACTCGGCCGGCCCCCAGGAGTTTTAAATGAAGGATAAACTGATGTTTTGTGACAGTAGGCAGATATCGTTCTAGAATAATTTGTGTATAGTCTAACCAAATACAGAAAGCTAAAGTTCACATGACCTTGGCTATTTTGTTGATATAATTAAATTATCTCCTAATATATTTGAGTCTTGTGAAGAAAAGAAAACCATATTCAAGATTCTAATTTTGGTATGCTTTGTGTTTATTTTCTACCTAACGATAGATTGAGAAGAAGGGGATGCTATATTAAAAATGCGCTCTTTTAAAACCATACTCAAAAAAAAATCTGCATTTACAAAGTAAAAGGAAATTTTCTTTCCACTATATCAGTTATATAAACAAAAACTGCTATATCCTTCATATTTAATTTTAAATAAACAGATACTAAATAAAAATTTAGCTGTCTATGACCTTAAAATTAATTCATATTTCCCTACAGATTCTAACATGTCCCCAATTAAATATTTTTCATTCTGGGTGAAAACAAAAGGAAAAAAAGTATTTATCTCCCCTGTCTAGTTTTACAAACTACAAGCTTATACGATTCTTGATAGAGTTTCCATATCAAGAATGCTGAGATGTACTTAATTAATTAGTGAGCTCATTTAATCAGTACCCTTAGAGACAGTTTTTCCTTGTTTTTTTTTTTTTTCACTTTACCAAAAAAGTCTCAAGTCATTTAACCAATATCTAGTTTAGTCATTTCTTACAGTAAAAGAAAAGAAGGCAATTATAATCTTAAGAATGGGCGCATCTTGAAGACATATGCACAGTTCTCTCCCCTAGAGTAGATTTAATTCTGTTGCAAATAAAACAAATAGTGAAGATAATCACCTCTCAAATTATTCTCAGTGGTCATTGAGCTATCAATCCTTTATAGCTTTCCTTATCAATTTCCCACAAGAACAAAGACTATCTCTTTGCTGTAATTCAGGGAGATCCAAACAAATTTTATTTTGACCTCCAGGCTAAATTTCAGATCAGCTTTCCAAATACGGAAACTAATGTAAGAAAATAAATTAGAAATTTATTTTAGAAATTCTAATTCAGAAGACCTTGTATTTCCTGTAATTTCTTTACATAACTGAATCACAGTGGTAGGAATTAGCCCAGCTTACATAGCTATATAATGGGGGTGGGGTGAGCACCTTAGGAATTTTCCAGATACCCAAGCAGCATTCTATACGCCTAATTATGACATGAAAAATGAATACATTTATGTTTCATTCTTGTTTGTATCTTCTAAAAGGATTAATTATTATACAAGTTAGAGAATTGGGAAGGGGATTGGATTTAAAAAGTATTTTATAACCAGGAGTCCAATGTGCTCTATTTAAGGGAACAAACTGAAAAAACTATAATTTAAGTCAGATTTGTGAGTGCTCCATTACGAAGCTTTATTGGATTTTCAATTATAATTAACAGAATAATAACTAAAGATGTAAACAGAAACAGAAATGACTGTACTATCAAACACCTGCTTCGTAATTATTTGAACAACAAAATGTTTTTCAGTCTCCCACTTATTTATAATCCTGCCATGTTTTTTATTTTTATTTTAATGCCTGTCTATGTATCAATATGCTTAACTATTTTCTGGCTTTCCATGTGACAAAAAAAGCTTAAAAAATAATCTGATCCAGGTGACAAACTGGAAGCAACAGAGGTTTATGTAAATAAAGCCAAAAGACTAGACAAATGCAAAAGTATTTGAAAGTTCTTGTGAATTAAATCCTTAATCAAGGGTATTATAATGCCCCTAAAATGTCAATGATTCAATGGAACTTCGATTCAATGGATTCATAGTCATTTTATAACCGAAAACTGGGAATGACTTGGAAAACTTTCTTTAGGCAGCTATTGCTGAATAAAAGCAGGCCCCTGCCATTGTCACATAAAGGAGGCCATGTACAATTTTCATTTGGCATCCTAACAATCTTATATTTGGTGTGAGCAGTACATTTTCGTTTCATTCATCATTTAAAGACAGATAATCAGAAAGTCATTACATTGGCCGACACCAGACCCTTCGCTCGATTGTATTGTAATTGAGCACTGCAGAGCGTGTGCCAGATCTAATGGATAATGAATATATTATGTCAGTAGAACCGCCTCAGTGAAGCTCTAGGGAAATAGACAGAGGGGGTTGTGGTGGTGACATATAGGGTCACAGATGTTGCGCTGATTTACTGATGGAGTGATTGTGTAATTAGGTAATCAATGATGGGTACTGTGCTATTTGTGGGCATCTCACTCTGAGAATGTAAAGAGTGTAGGAGTGGACAAGTCACCATTTATTTAACATAGTTTACAAAGACCAGAC
This sequence comes from Aselliscus stoliczkanus, assembly GCA_033961575.1. NCBI lineage: Eukaryota > Metazoa > Chordata > Mammalia > Chiroptera > Hipposideridae > Aselliscus > Aselliscus stoliczkanus. The sequence goes on from CM066733.1 coordinate 11,020,756, forward strand.
TTACCTTGGGGCTGAGCATACACTTATTGTTAACCATCACAGTAAACATGTGTCGGGATGCAGACATGAGCCTGGTAATATTATAATGACAATATGTAGGGTAGCCCTTATATTACCTTTTCATCATGGCCTGGTCAAGGTCCTTTTTCTTTCTTTAGAATAACAAAATCAATGCAAAAGTCTATAGATACTCTTATTCTATGATGGCCCACTTAGAAAATCTCCTTTCCTTGTATAATTAATTATAGTCAAACATTTTTTTTAAGCCTAATAAATATTTAGGCATATAATGATGATAATGTTGATAATAATATTATTATATAAAAGTACTGACTTCTTTGAAGTACCAAATTTTCTAATTATATTATATGAATCATCTCATATATTCAAAACAACCATAGTGTGTGTGTATATTATATATTATTATATATATAAAATCCCAATTATACACATTTGGAAACTAAAGCATACGTTAATCTAATAACTTGCCAAGACCACAATGTAGTAGATGGCCAAATTAGCACTCAAAGTTAACTGCATAACTCAAAAAGTCATACTTATAACCACACTGCTTTAATATCTTTTTAGCCTGACTCAAATCTATTGATGCATTGTTTTTATCTCATTTCCTCTCGTAAAGGCAGTTTCTCACACTAACATCTATGAAAGGTATGCTAGAGGACATACGATGTTACAGATTAAAACAGGAAAACTTAGCTATATATTGTATTCAAAGACACAAACCAAATATTGTTTGGTATGACCAAATAAGGTATGACAAGGATACTGATCTTCAGATGCATAACATTCTTTGTACTACACTGGGCAATTTGCTAAAATAATATATAACATTTAAAATGTTATACATTTTGGGCCGGCCGAGTGGCGCATTGGTTAAGCGCTGGTTTTGGGATGCCAGCGGCCCCGGTTCGGATCCCACATGAGGGCCAGTGACACTGCCCTCTACAGCTAACAACAGCTCCACCTGGAGCTGGGCTGTGCGAGCCCCGGTGATGGTGTGGGCTGCAGCCCCTGCTGCAGTGGGCTGCCATAGGCTACAGTGAGTGGCCCGCAGCCAGCGTGAGTGGCTGGCAGCCAAGAGTGAGCTGCCAATAGCCGCGGTGAGCGACATCCAGAGGCCAGCGACCAATCTGCCTCATCCCGGGAAGAGCGCAATGACGATACCAACAGTGAAGCAACATCCTCCGCAACTAAACAGAAGAACAAAAAGACAGCAACTTGTCTGTTCCCCTTCCCCGATTCCCCAATAAAATCTTTAAAAAAAAAAAAATCTTATACATTTTATTATTACCACTACTAATAATAACTAATAATAAATGTTGTTCATTACAGTTTACATAAATCTCGGTTATATTCCATCTCTTGTACATTATTATGATTATGCCATTTGATTCCTCTTACCTAGATAGTGATTGATATAGTTATGCCAATCTAGACATACTATGATTTTGGTTATCTAAAACTAGAAGATAAGTTTTACAAAATAGTGTGATTGTAAATATTTAAGCAGTTTGTTTCTTATTGAAACTTATGTGCAATGACATTTTGAAGAAACACTTTTTCATGAGATCAACATTCAATACAAAATTACCAAGCATACCATGTTTAGAACCAAGTGATTAAGTTGGGGTTGGGAACAGAAAAGAGAAATGGAACCACAAACTATCCAGATATTGGAGTTATCGGTTTTAAATTTTTAAGATCAATATGTATCAAAAATAGATTTAAAAATTGAGAGTTTTACTTGAATACAATCAATAAGAAAAGTTAAATAGAAATTGTAGAACTCTAATATAAAATATCTCTAGATAAGAACTCTAGATATAAAATATCTAGTATTTGATAAAATGTAGCAGAAGAGAGAATTAGTTAACTGAAAGATAGATTAAAAATATATTTATATTGAAGCACATGTATAAAGTTGAAAGAGATTAAAAAAGATTAAGAAATACATGCTTAAAAGGCATATCCTCTGTATATGTAGAATTCCAAAAAATAAAAGAAAGAGGGTGTATTAGTTGTATGTTACTATGTAACAAATTGCTACAAAACCTAATGGGTTAATACAACAGTATTTATTATCTCATATTTTTATGGGTCTGGAATCTGGACAAGGATTAGCTTGATGTTTTATTTCAAGGTCCATAATTAGACTTTATTCATATTAACAAGTAGGGTTGCAGTCTCATGTGAAAGTTTGACTGGACGAGGGTCTGCTTCCAAGCATGTTTGTTGGCAGCATTCCATTATCCAGGGGCTTGTAGATTAAAATATTTAATTCTTTTCCAGTTATTGGATGGGGATCACTCAATTCCTTGCCATTTGGACCCCTCCACAGAACAACACATACCTCATACCATGGCAACTGGCTTCCCTAAAGAGGAAATGGGAGAGAGACAGAGCAAGAGAGAGAAAAAACAGTCACAGTCTCTTTGTAATCTAATCTACAATGTGACCTGCCATTGTTTTGACCTTTCTCTGTTCATTAGAAGCAAGTCATTATGTCCTATCCACACCAAAAGGGCAGGGATTCTGTAAGATCATGAATGCTAGAGGGTTTCACTGGAGGCCATCTTAGAGGCTGCCCACCACAGAAAGAGTGAGCATAAGTAGCATTTGAAGAGACAGCATAGTGGATGAGAACATACCTCTCAGGTCTCTGACTTCAGGGAACACAATTGGCCCAAAACTCATTTGAAAATATCATGTTGTTGGTGCCAAGACCACAATTCCAATAGGCTTCTCCCAGTGACGGTGTCTTGCATAGATGCTAAGACAAGGCATGCTTTTGGGAAGAGACAAGTCTTTCTGGGTGACTTTGGCTTAAGGACTACTCAATGACCTTGGCAAACTTTCTTTAGGATTTTACTGCAATCTAAGATGCTTTCACTCAACCTTTCTCCTTCACTCAGGATCTGATATGAATTGTGCTTCAATAGCTCTTTTACCTTCTTCTGGAACCTTGCTAATTTCTATCATACTATTTCCCCTAATAAATTCTTGCACATAATCCCGTTTTTGTGTTTGCTTCTTCGAAGACCTAGACTAACAAAGATACAGGCTAAAATTATTCCAAAATTGACATACATAAAGCCATAGTTTGAAGAAGTTCAATAAACTCAAAGCAGAATTAAAAAAAAAAAAAGAAATTCTGAAAACTAACCCAAAGAAAAAATATTTAAAACAGGATAGGGAGAAAATGTCCTTGCTAGCTTAGAAGAAATTAGTCTTATGGGCAATGTTTCAGAAGCAATTATGAAAGCTAGTTTACAATGGAATGACTACTTAATGATAAAGGACCATTTCTGCCATGTTAACATGCCATAAAAATAAAAAAAAAAACATTCTCCAATAGTTATGGTAAAATATTAAATTTTTCACTTACATAAAAATAAAAATTTATCACCAACAAAATACTAAAATTATTTTAAATAATGTGAATTCATAAACATGTCTGATTATTCCAAAAGGAAAAAAAAATTAAAAAGGTGGGAGAATGAATGAGGAAAAAAAAGATGAAAAAACTAGAAAACAAACAGCAAAATATTAGATTTAAACAAAAACATATCAGTAGTTACAATAAATATAAGTCAGCTAAATATACCAGTTAAAAACAATTATTCAGATGTGGGGGGGGATGTAATTGGTCTGGAGTCTATGATATACTTAATCAATAATCATAGAATGAATAAGTGAATGACACAAACCCTGTCTTCTTGGTCTACACTAAACTATAGCAGGAAATGATTATATACAACATGCCATATAGCTAACAAACAAATGTCACCAACTCCATCTAATGTTCTGAGATTGGGGATAATATTAATTTCTTATGGCAAAAGTAAATATCATATGCTATTAGAGGACAATAGCAATTTTTTACTAGCGTGGTGGCTGTTCAGACACTGTCACAATACACTGTCCTATTTCATGTACTTTGCAAAGCAATTGTAAGAAGTAAATGATATCTAAGACTTTACCAACATTCAGGCTATGCTGGATGAAGGATCACAGGAGAAAGATGGATTTAAGTAAGGAAAACTATCATATTTCTGAAAACCCTAAAAATAAATCTATGAGGGCAGAATGTAATAACTGAAAAAGCACTAGCCAGCGTATAAGAATTAACATACTCAATTTGTGGTTATTTCATAAAGTATCATAAGGTTATTTCATGATTGTCAAGATCCAGTTTCCTCTAGAGTTAGAAAATTAACTAAATTTCTTTCCTTCATCATCACTGCCTCCCTTGTTTTAACTCTTAGATGCAAAAACAAGCTAACATAACCTCCCCTTTCATTTCCCTAACCCCTATGCCCTTTTATGAGGGTGGGGTTGGAGCAACTTTCTAATGTGACTCCAGACTGGGAGGGAGGCAAATAACTTTAGTAAAATAAGATATAGGGGATAGTCTAGCATATTGTTCACCTTTGTAATAATAAAAATCTAATTGTCTTCAGATTATACCATGATGGCTTCTGACCCTCCTCTACTGTACTCTGAAGAATCAAGGGATCTTTTTCATCACACTGAAATATTATTTATCTATCTATCTATTTATTTATTTATTTATTCATCTATTTATTTATCTTTTATTATACCTCAACATTCATGTTACCTATGTTATACAATCTGGAAGCTTCTAACAAATTGATACCTGTCCAGTCACTCTGTGTGCTGCCAACATGTCCTGATCTCCTAGATATGTATTCATTAATATAATAAGTTACTTCCTGTGTGTGAATATTCTGATTCTGGTGGAAGATGACCAGCATAAAGATCTGACAGGATCTGGGCCGGCCGAGTGGCACATTGGTTAAGAGCTGGTTTTGGGAAGCCAGCGGCCCCAGTTAGGATCCCACATGTGGGCCAGTGACAGTGTAAAAAATTAAAATAATTAAAAAAAAAATCCGACAGGATCTATTCTTTTTTTTTTTTTAATTTATGTGTAAAGGTGACAAAGATAAAATGTCTACATTGCTCAAAAAAGTGATTTCAGGAGAAGAAAATGAAATAATGAAGCTTCTAAGTATGTTCAAGATACCTAACGTAAAGTAAAACAATATTCCTAGATTATTCAACCAGAGAAATGAGATATTCTAAATCTTCCAAAGGCAAATGCTTGTTATTATGTGGAACTTGTGTTGAATTACTCCTTTCCTCATTTTCTGCTTTCTACACAGTTTTGTTCTAGTAGCCAACCTGACTACACACTATGGCCAATTGTGGGAGAGAGGTGATTTTTTAACAAGATATTTCATTGCTAAGAATGTAGTGACACTCCAGTTTCATAGTGCCTAGTCTTATTCTCAGGAAGAACTGACATTCCATTGAGATCAAAGAACTACTTTATTCTCCCTATACAGTAAAAGTCTGTGTTCTTATAATTTGATAACCAAAACACTGACAACAACAAAAGGCCTCTGATAACTTCATTGTCTCTCATAAACCAATCTGGCAAGATCAAGTGACAAAATATGAAATGGCATGTCTGTACTGCTACCTGTTAAAATGATTGCACTCACTGTATATTTAACACACCTATTTATTTTTTTCTAACCTACCAATAAACAACACTGCTTGATGCTTGATGGGAAAAAAGTCACATTACACACAGAAAGAAAACATAATTTAAAACATATGCTATTCTTATTTTTTTTAGAAAATCAAGTTACTTTTTTTCCCCCCAGTGATATTAGCAGGTAAAATAAACACATTAAGCAACAGATCTGAACATCACCAGGGTATTATGAGGCCCTGAATAGGATTGACCTACATGAAATATCCATGTGGTTTTTTATTGAGGCATAATTGAAACATAACATTATACTAGTTTCAGGTGCATAACATAATGATTCAATATTTGTATATACTGCAAAATGATCACTGAAATAAGTCTAGTTCATAATTGTTACCATACATAGTGACAAGTTTTTTGTTTTTTTTTCTGGTGATAAGAACTTTTAAGACTGTACATATTGTTATCAAAATGAGGAAGATTAGGGAAAATGAGAATATGAATAAGAGGAGATCTTTTATTTTTCATACTACATTAGAGTATATTGGCAAGTCTGTCTAAGCACTAACCTACAACTTTGCTATTTTTACTGAAAGGAATTACTGCCTTTTTTTTCTTCAGGTCTAATTTAGGAAGCCAACAATCATTTTATTTACTGATAATCCCCTGCTTTATTTTTCTCCTTAATGCATGTCACCTTTGACAAACAATATCTTATAATTCTTTCTGTGTTTATTGTCTATTATCACACTATATTGTAAGCTCTCTGACGGCAGCGGCTTTCACTGCTGTTTTGCCAAAAATTAAGATAGTGTTTGAGCTTCACTTAGCATTTAATAAATCATTGTTAGTGAATGACCGAATGACAGAATAATGAGTTCAATGAAAAATAGGAAAAGATAACGAGAAAGAAGAAAACATAGCATAACATGTGATGGTAAAAGTAAATTAATCTTTATAAAGAATCCCAATAACTATAAATGACACTTAAATCGCCTAACTAAAATACAGAGATTGTCAAAATAAACCAAAATAAGCAAACATACACATACAAATTCTATGTATTATCTAATTTATAAGCTAAATAGGAATATGAGAAGATTGACTGAAAAAAAAATGAGAAAAGGCTTACAATTCAAATACTAGTGAAAGAAACTTTGTAGCAATGTTAATATAATTATACTTAATTAAAATTAAATGTAAATGGCTACTGTAACTATTAGCTGCCACAATAGGCAGTACAGCTCAAGAAGGATAAATATTTGGAGCTTAATATATTACATAAGTTACTGTAATTCAACAGGCTAATTCATATGGGTTAAACATATGAAAAAGACCTGATCCCTATGTTGTCACAAAATACACAGCCCAAACTCCACATGGGTTACATTTACAAATGGGAAAAAACAAACCTTATTATACAGAGAATAAATGATAAGATAGTAACTTTATCATTCCTCCACAGTAAGAAAGCCTTTCTGAATAAGACATAAAAAGACAAACCATAATATATTAAATTTTAAATCTTGTGTCAAAAGTAACCAAAAGCCAAATGAAGAAAATAAACTACAGACAGAGAGATGGTATTTGTAACACATATAACCAAGAAAGTTTTTATGCCCCAAATAGATGAAGACTCCTAAAATTCATTTTAAAAATTAAAGAAACAACAAAATGGAACAGGCAATTCACGGAAAATTCTATGGGAAACATCAGTCTGCATATGAAAGAGGTAGAATTTCACTAATTATCAGAAAACACAAAATAAACACAACTGGAATGTCCTAGCCATGGAATGGGCAACACTGAAAATGACAGTTTCAGGGACAGTAGGGGATATAGATCTATAGGAATTCTTATGAATCACTGTTAAGAAAATGAAGTAGCATAGCCGCTTTGGAGAGAAATAAAGCAAAATCTAGTCAAGTTGAAAACGCATAAAGCTTGTAACCTACCCAGTGCACTCCTCAATAGTCTAGAGATACGTGTTCACAGCCACAGATTACGGAAGCATTGCTGGTAATAGTGAAAAAGTGCAAACGACCTGAACATATATTGTAGAGGAATAAAGTGTGGGCAGTCTTACAGTGGCACATTATACAGCCCTGAAAATAAATGAATTCTAGCTCCGTTTACTAGCATTGATGTATGCTGTGGCTATGCTAGGCAAAAAAGAGCCCTGGAGAACAACAATGTGGTGATTTCATTTCCGAGTTTTGGTTTATGTTTCGGAGAGTGTGTGTGTCTATATGTATATGCAGTATTACACATTTGGAATGATGGACACACATTTCAGGATAGTTACTACTTCTCAGGGGAAGGAAGATTAATGCACTCACATAAGGAGGCACATGCGAATACACTCACAAAATAAGAATGATGATATAATTTCTGAATTTTGTCTTTTTTTAACCTCCAAATTATACTGATCTTTCCTCTGTGGCAATTAATGTATTCCCATGAATTGAATTCATTCATCTCTCAAAAATATTTCCATTTAAATTCACAATGAACCATTAAAAAGTGAAGGAAGGAAGGAAGGGAGAAAGAAAGGGAAGCTGCTAGGAGGGAAAGAAAGATGGGAGGGAGGGAAGAAGGAATGGAAAGAGAGAAACTATAAGGTATTCACCATACTATTGTGATTTTTTTTGTGTATTTCATATCTATCCATTTACTATAGTTTTTTAACTAATAGGTATAGCGTTTTAGATTTTATAATAATCTGATAGCTCTCTCATTTGAATCTTAGTGTCTCATCAAGTTTCTTCATTTTTTGTAATATACAGTTTGATGTGAAGATGCTATCGAACATTATTGAATTCATCGTAACAGTCCAAGAAGTCAAAGATAAAATGCCATTTGGTGAATGGCGAGCCCACTATCGGCATGGGGTCTTTACTACATTTCTCACTATCCTTTTCAGTGGAGGGAAAAAAAACAAAAAGAAAGAAACATGCCTCCAATTGCTGCATTACATTCTTAATTTCAGTATTACATGGCCGTCTAAAAGCATTTCACAGGTGTTTGCTGGAACTCATTAGACTATTTGGAACTCCTTCACGCTCCCTAAAAGGCAATTAAAATGTGTCTGCAAATTACCTCCTGTGGGCCAAAGCACAGCTGCCTCTTCCCCCAGTTACTATGCCGTGTTTCCAAACACCAGAAAACTGCTTGGAAACCATCAGTTTGCAAAAGCGAAAAAGGGCCATTGGGTGGCTTCCTTTCTTCTCATCCCCAGATAGGCCAATTCTCTTGGGGTCTGTTGCCAAAACACAAAACAAGGCTGTTAAATGACAAAAGTGGCTGATTACAAAGACAGCTTTGAGGGTGTATGGATACAATAAAGACTTAAGTGATCCAATGAACTGGTAGATTCCACCTTTAAAAATCCTTATATAATAAGTCACACAGAAGTGTGGGTTGGCCTTAAAAGTGACTGAATTGAAAATTCTGGGGCTTGTTTAAGGGAGGAGCCCTGGCTTCCTCAGGCTGTGAATATAGTCATAGTGTCTAAATATTATCTGCTTATTTCTCCAAGAAACAATCTCATCGTGTGTTTATACTTCTAAATTATAGTCTGCATATGTAATCCCCTATCAGAAAAAAAAAGGCCCCCCTATTGATGGAGAATTTTATTTCTGCAAGCATAAAAGAGACCTTAATGGAGCAGCCCTGCCCATCCTCATGGTGACACTTTGCATTAAATATTCTATTTAATCCCATGGAACAGATCCTGATATTGAGGTTTAGACAGGGCACAGCCAGAGAGTGAAGTGGCACTTGGTAAAGTGAGATTCAAATAATCTGATTCCAAATCACAAGAACTTAATGAAACATGCATCCAAAGTAACACAAAATCATTCTCTAATAATTCAATTGATATCAGACTTTTTCCTTGTTCAGTTTTTAATTAGAACTTTTTCTCCTTAAGTTACATCAATTGATTTCACTTTATAGCTGTGTGTCTCCATTTCAATAAAATCATAATAAATCATGTATTTTGAAACGGTATAACTAGAAGTGAAAACAAAAATTAAAAGATAAGAAACTGCTGTTTTCCCAAAAAATTTTGTGCCAGAAAATCAGCATGTGTAATTGTTGAATGCTACAAAAAGGAATCATTTTAGGGCCGGCAGAGTGATGCGGTGGTTAAGAGCTGGCTTGGGACGCCAGCGGCCCCGGTTCGGATCCCACATATGAGGGCCAGGGACACTGCCCTCAAAAAAAAAAAAAAAAAGAATCATTTTAATATTTTTAAAAGTTCTGTTTGTCTAGTCAGAGGTTAAGCTACCAACAGGTATTTTTGGCAGCAAGAATATTTGCACATTCAAATAAGGTGATGTTAGATATAGAACAAGTGAAGTGAGATCCAGTTAAAGATAGGTATTCATTGAAAATGACAAAATAATATGGAAGAGATTTATTATTTTCCCAGATAGCCTGAAAGGCATAGATTTCCAATAACTTAATTGGAATGCTGTTAGGAATAACTAAATGATGACTGCAAGCTATTTTGTAATTACCAAGTGCTTAATAATAAAATTTGGCTAATTACCATTGAAAAATACATGGATGATTACTGGAAAGGAAAGGATGAGATGACAGTGATGGTTTTAATGTCTACATTAGTAATCATCTTAACTACTTTATTGTTGACCAATTAAGGAGATAAATGACCTTTTAAAGAAGGTGTTTTGGTACTTTGCTATATCTTAGTTTGCAGTATACAATTCCACGTGGCAGAGGCAGAGGTGGGCAAAAAACATCTTGCTGTAGCACAAAGCTTGACAGATAGTAATATACGAGTATAATGGTTAAAATTAAACAGTGATGTTTAGATCTTATAAAAATGCGATTTTTAGCTCTCTATCTATCAGATCTATCAGATCAATAGAATGAATGCCTTTTTTTCTTTTTCAGTTTTATTTACTCAGGCATCCTTCATGAAGTCTTTCTTGACTCCAGCAACTTCCAATGACCTTTCCCTGTGCTGGGATAAGTATACGTTTTATCTTGCTCTTTTCTTTTTTCCTTCTTTATAGCACTTATCATTACACATGTGCATGTGTGTGTGTGTGTGTGTGTGTGTGTGTGTGTGTAATTGTTCATTTCCTTGTTCCAATATACATCACACTACAATATAAGCTTCTTAAAAACAGCAATTTGTTTTCTTTTATCTCACAGTAGTCTCAGGACTGACCTGAATAAGTCCTCACTAGTTTGTTGCAATAGGAAACCAGGGCGCCTGTACATTTCCCAAATAATTACCAAGAGTGCTTGTTTATGGGCATCGTATCACAAGATCAGTCTTTGTCCTTTGGCAACTCCAGCAATTCAGCCTTCTCAGAGGAGCCATCATCAATCAGGATCAAGGAGAAATGACTCATACTAATTAAAATTATAAGATATGGGTGTATAGCATGCCAAAAATTGAGATGGCTGTGTGACACCTAAGTAAAGTTCAAGTAGACACTAGGAGTTCTAAGTCTAGGAATCAGACTGGGCTGAAATTAGAAACACTGGGCTCATCAGCATATAGATGCCATTTAAAGCCACTGTTGAACTCTTACCTAAATATTTTATATTAATAGGTCTCCCCAAATATAGTTTAAATTCAGCTCTGACCACACTGCCTTGTTTGTTTTCTTTGGTTATTTTAGATGCACCAAGTTTGCCTCCATGCCTTACCTCCTCCCTTCTTAATGCCCCCGCCCCCCATCTGCTAAGCAAACACACATTTCCTGCCTTATTAATACATTTTCTTTTTTATTTATTCCTGTCTTTATTCTCTTCTTTCCATCTCACCTGCCCCAAAGGAATGTAAGCCCACAAGCTTAGGGAACTTGACTTTCGCCTGTTAAATTTTGAAATTGTATAACATAAGACAAACATTTGCAGAATGACTGAAGGAATGTTATTTTAACATTAGTGTACTTTCTAAAAATCAGGAAAATAATAATATAGGCTCTCAGGAGAACTGAATAAGTCTAGCAACACTTAGACAAAAATACACTTTAAAACAAAGTCTATAACAAGAGACAATGAAGGACCCAGCAATTCCACTTCTGGTTATTTATATGAAGAAACCCAACACACTAATTTGAAAAGACATATGCATCCATACATTTATTGTAGCATTATTTACAATTGCCAAGATATGGAAGAAACCTAAACATTCATCAATAAATGAACGGATAATGGTGCATATATACAATGGAATATTACTTAGCCATAAAAAAGAATGAAATCTTGCCATTAGCAATGACATAGATGAACCTAAAGGGTATTACATAAAGTAAGTGAAATAATTCAGACAGAGAAAGACAGATGCAAAGTGATTTCGCTTATACATGGAATCTAAAGAATAAAATAAATGAACAAATAAAACAGAAACAGTCTCATAAATACAGAGAACATTTTGATGGTTGCCAGATGGGAAGAGATGGGTGAAAATGGAGAAGTTAGTAGGAAGTTCAAATTGGTAGTTACAAAATAGTCACGGGAATATGAAGTATAACACAGGGAATATAGTCAATAATATTGTAATAACTATGTATGGTGTCAGATGGGTACTAGACTTATTGGGGTGATTGTTTTGTAAGTTATACAAATGTCTAATAACTATGCTGTACCCTTAATATAATATTGTGTGTCAACTGTAACTGAAAAATAAAATATATATATATATATTTTTAAAAATGAAATAAAATCAGGATAATAATACTATAGGCTTGTAAAGAGAATTAAATAGTCCAGGTGAAGGCCCTCAGAAAAAGGTTCTCAATAAATAAGTATAATTATTAGCATCAAATACTAAATTACTTTCATATATTTCATCCGATTACTTTGATGAAGAGTATAACTGTAGCACAAATTTTAGGTAAAGTGTTTTCCAAAACCCTTATTGGAAATCTGCCACAGAAGCCCAAAATAAACATTGTTTTAAACATACAGAAAAACCTCCCTTTTGAGTTTTTCATTTTAAGTGGTGTTTTGTAAAATATATTCATCATTTTGAAATATTGATTAATTGCCCTGATTCCTTAACTTCCTAATTTAGTGTTTTGAAAAATGGTTTCCATTTTTGGCATTTATTTTGCAATATTTTATCTTCAACTGAACTTTACTTAGGTTGTTGTCAGAAGTTTTATGTGATGGAGTTAGCAAGCAAAGTCAATATTTGGCAACACTAGTACGCACTACTTATAAATACACTTTCCCACATCATTTCAGCAATCCATAACAAAAGATGGATGGCGCCAAACTCTGCATTTTATTACACTCACATAAGTGTGGTGGGCTTCAATAGAAAAAATATACACATTTAATGCCCTAAACCAAAGCTAACGTAAAGATCTCCAATAAAGCCCACTGATGTCATTCAGGATGCATCAAAGAATGATACAAAGGAAGAATTTAAAGGAATTTCAATACTCTCATTCACTCCCTGGATGAGATTTAAAATTGATTCTCTGTCAGGTAAAGCACCTTGATCTGATGACATATATAAAGATAATTGGATAGCCCTAACCCCGGCTCTCTTGAATTCTAAAACCAAAAGAGCTACAATTATCTGCTGCCCATTCAAGATTTCAGAAAGAGTTTCTGGTATCTAAGTTTAGGTTCTTACTGCCTAATCCTAACCAATTTATTTGTTATTAATATGCAGATATCATACAGACTATAAAAAGCCTATGGGTGTAGTGATTCTTCTTCAGTTGTCAACTCAATCTTGGTGATGCCCTGCAGCTTGACAAGAACTCTTCTAAATGTAAGGTAACTGAATAACTGATAAGATTACACCCTCTGATTGGTGAAAGTAGATTCATATTCAGAGATGTGACGGTTCATTTTATGTGTCAGCTTGAGTGGGCGAAGGTAAAATATTGTTTCTGGGAGTGTCTGTGAGGCTGTGCCCAGGAGAGAGTAGCGATTATATCAGCAGACTGGGTAACGAAGATTGCCCTGATCAATGTGGGTGGGCATCATCCAATCCCTTGAGGGTCAGAATGGAACAAAAAGGCAGAGGAAGGGCACAGGTGCTTTTGTGACTTGAGTTGGGACATTTATCTTCTGCTCTCAGACATCGGTGCCCCAGGTTCTCACACCTTTGGACTTAGACCAAATTACACCATCGGCTTTCCTGGGTCTCCAGCTCGCAGAGAGCAGAGAGATCATGGGGCTTCTCAGCCTTCATAATTTTGGAGCCAATTAAAAAAAATAAAAATATCTATATCTATATCTATATCTATATCTATATATATCTCCTATCGGTCTCTCTGGAAAACTCTTAACTCAGAGCCCTATGCCACATTTTAAATTAATGTTGAACTACTGAAATGTAAATTTTGGGTATAAATGTGCTTTGATGAATATCTAAAAACCTCTGACTATTAAAATGATTGATAGAAATTAAAAAACAATCTTTCCTCACCAAGGCAATAATCTATGAGGTTATTTTTTGTTTGTTTGTTTGTTTGTTTTTTAATGTTCCCATCCCAGTGGGAATATTTTGAATGGATCTGTTAAGAAATCCATTCCTGGGCCAGCCGAGTGGTGCAGTGGTTAAGTGCCGGCTTGGGAAGACAGCAGCCCTGGTTCGGGTCCCACATATGAGGGCCAGTGACACTGCCCTCAAAAAAATAAAATAAAATAAAATTAAAAAAAATCCATTCCTTTCCCTGTCCTTCAAAGCCAGTGTCAGTGGTTCAAATACCTGATTGGACATCAATATTGCTTTATTTTAGAGAGCTTTAAGATATATCGAGTCCCAAGACCCTTTCTAGTTCTACTGAATCAAAACTCTGAGATTGAAGTACAGTAAACAGATTATTTCAAACCACAATAGTAACTTTCCCTATGGAATACAAATAAAAACTACTCTATGGTACCCATATACCCACTAGAGTGGCTTAAATGAAAGCCACAGAAAAATGACACATGCTGGCAAGGATGTGGAGCAAATGGCACACTCCTACACTGCTAGATGGAAATTTGATACAATCACTTTCGAAAATCATTTGACTATGTCCACTCCCGGTGATCTCATGCAAACCTTGTGACCCAGTAATTTTACTCCTGGGTTCACATTCAGCTGAAATGAGCACAGTTGTTTACTGAAAGACACGCATTACAATGTTCACAGTGGCACTTTTGATAATAGTCTAAAATGAGACACTACTAAAGTACTCATCTATACCCATCCATAGATGAATACATCATGGCATATGTAACCATAAAAATAGCATGTCTCAATGAGAATGAAAGGGCTACGGCTACATCAATGATATGAATGAATCAAACATAATGTCCAGTGAAATAAGCTAATTAATTACAAAAATAATCCATTCAATTTCATTGCATTGTACACCACCTTCAAAAAAAATGCAAAAACAATCTAGGGTGTTAGAAGTCAAGATAATGGTTACTGTGGAGCAGGGGGATGGTTATGACCAAAAGAGGGATCTGGGGGCTTTTTGGATGCTGACAATATTCTGATTCTGTATCCGACTGCTGAATGAGTTAATATGTTAGAGTTGTGAAAATTCATCAAGGTGTACACTTATGATGTGTGTGCTTTTATGTATTGGGTTGTCAGAAAAGTCATGACACATTTTTGTAACAAAAAACAGAAAAATACGTCATGACTTTTCCAACAACCCAATATATATGTTAAATTTCAATAGGAAGCTTAAAAAAAGAAAAAAAAAAAGTCCCCATGTAATTCTGCTGGTCAATCAGTAAACTCATTAAATGTAAATTTTTTCCAGGTTCATCCCAAGTATTCTGGATGACTGTTGCACTGAAGAGTGAAAACCCTCTCCGTCACGTATGAAAATCTAGTTAGGACACAGTTTTTGTGAAGCAGCGGGTAGAGGAGCTGATATAACCCTTACCTGCAGAGGTTGGATTTATGAATATTACCATTACTTAATTTTCTCAAAGTTTAGTGTAAAAAATAGGTTTGGAATAAGTTCCAAGAATCTGCATATTTCCACTTAAGATGATTCTGATGCAGGTGATAATCTATTTATAGGTCACACTTCCAGAAACACTGACTGTAAGTGAAGAAATGGGTCTTCAGTGTGGGTTACTGTGGCCCTTTCACAGTGGAAGTCTTTCACATGACACCCCTGAGGTCCTTATGCTGTAGGTGACTGCCTTCATATAAATCTGAGCACGTGCCTTTCTCTGGTATCTGAGAATAATGCTTACAAGGATGATGCTTCTAAAATCATGGGGTAGGAGCTGGTAAGAGCTCAGCTGTTTAGAGGCAATTGGCTTTGATTAAAACATTATCCAGTTTTATTAACAATGAAAAGATTTATAAACATTCATTCTGAGCCTCCTATGTACCAAACACTCTTTGTGTGGGGCAAGCATACATCATGTGTACTACAAGTCCCTGTCTGTGTGACAGTACAAGGTAATCTCCTTCAGTCTGCTCTATCTGAGTTATAACTGCTTACTTGCTAAACCTCAGATAGTCTTGGACTAACAGTCAATCATGCGTTCAATTTATAGTTCCAGATGTTTTCTTTCTTGCCAGAGTTACTCAGACAATTACAGGAAGCAAACTACAAGGCCTGATCAAACAATTTAAACAATGGTGAATGTTTAAATTAAATATATATATATATATATAAAACAGTAAAAGACACATTGCCATTAATCTTCCTCAATGTACTCCTCCTCACTTTGAACACACTCATCTCATTGTTCTTGCCACTTTCTGAAATAGTTCTTTATGACTGTCTTTAGTTGTGCTGTTGTGGCTGCCTTGTTGCCCTGAATCAATTAAAAATTTTTACCTTTCATGGTCATTTTGACTTTGGGGAAGAGCCAGAAGTCGCACGATGCCAGATCCAGTAAAAAGGTGGATGAGGACACACTGTAATATTTTTATTTGACAGAAATTGCTGTATACCAGAAGCGATGTGTGACACGGAGCATTGTTATGGTGGAGGATGATTTACAGCAAACTTTAAAACACACCTTCTCTCAACCGTAGCTCAGACCCTATTGACTATGCCAAACAAGCTGAAACTTGTCACACACTGTCACTAAGGTTTGACATGCCACTTCCCATATTGAAGATTCCTGCCTTTCCATGTGATGGCACTCGGCAGCAGCCTTTGCCATATTTTGTCATCACAACAGAAAGGCTCAGTGTTACACATAACTTCTGGTATGGCAATTTCTGTCAAATAAAAACATTGTGGTGTGTCCTCATCCACCTTATTCACTGGATCTGGCACTGTGTAACTTCTGGTTCTTCCCCAACGTCAAAATGACCATGAAATGTAAACATTTTGAATTGATTCAGGATATCAAGGCAACGAAGACAGCACAGCTAAAGACACTCACGAAAGAGGACTTCTAGAACTGCTTCAGAAAGTGCCAAGAATGATGTGATAAGTGTGTTCGAAGCGAGGGGGAAGGAAGGAAGGAAGGGAGGAAGGAAAGGTGTGAGGGAGGTGAATGGTATGTGAATGGGAAAGATTTCACTAAAATTAAGCTATTTTTAAAATAGCTTATTTGACTAAATTATAATTTAAAATCATTTTTTTAACATTGTATTGCAATGCTGTGAAATTAGATCTTTTTTATAACATAGTTAGTCTATATCCAAAGAGAACTAAATCAAAAGAGAGGAACTTCTTTTTATTTCCTGTATAACAAAAAAAATTGACAGTTATTGAACAGTTAAGGGGAAAAATTCCAAGATGGCTGTAGATCCCACGATAAAATGTTTTATGGTAAAAACATTGAATATTAAAAATAAGATTGTCAACCTATCTAAACTCTATTTTTACATTTTAAATAAAAATTATTTGATAGTCCTTGCATATTCAAAATTGGATAAAGTGTTAATTTATAGAATTTGCAATTTCTTAATCTCCAGACTGAACGTTGACTTGAATTGGTGAGTTTTTACACACATTCATTCTTTGGTTTAAGAACATTTGTCTCCATTCATCACAATCTCCTAGTTGGACACAGACATTTTAATATCTAAACATTGCATATGTATATATTTTAACTTTAAAAATAATCTACAGATAATTTCTAGGTTTGGGAAAAGAATAGAGATTTCACAAGCAAATTAATTATAGAGGCATCTACGAAATTCCATTTCCAAAGAAAGAATATGAATGGAAAAATGAATGTGTACAAAACAGTTTGTCAAAAGCCATAAAATTTCAACAGCAAGTGATTTATTCAAAGTACATATTCATATAACATTTGAATATGAATAACTATTTTAATGATAATTTTGATGTTCATTTGAATTAAGAAATAACAGATTTATAGATAGGAATGTTTATGCCATAGTTTTATAAAGGTGTATCTAATAGCTGTTAAAATTTAAAAGATACATATTTACTTTGATTGGACTATAGTAATACGTGTGTGGATGTATGTAAGTATGTAAAAAATATGCAATGTAATGACTCATTTAATTATCATCAATTTCTGATTTGAGGATAACCAACACAGGAAGTAAGGTAATATTTTCAGGACATGGAATATTCGTTTCTTTGACCCACCAGTAACTCTTTTCTGAAATGCCTCCTCTCGGAAAGCTCTTCCCTTTCTCATTTTACCAAATTCAATGAGTCTGTCTTATTCCATTCACACCCAAATCACTTTTCTTAAAAAAAGCAACAAAAACAACAGATTTTTTTTTTAATGTTGGGTATTCGAGCCTTTATTATGACTTTATGTTTATAAAATTACGAACAGGAACATAGCATGCAACATTTAAAAAATCTGAACACTGATTATTGGGGTGTGTGTGTATCTAATATTTTAAAAGTTGAATGGATGGTAGGATTAGAAACACAAAAACCAACATAACAACTTTAAGAATTAGTTGGTTTTCTCACACACACACACACACACACACACACACACACACACACACACACACACTACCACTATGAGCTTTCCAAAATTCATATTAAACAAATGCAATAAACAATTTACATGATATCAAAGCACTTAGCAAATGTAACCAGAATATAATCAGTTCAAATAGGCCTATGTTGATAAACTATTGAATTTTTTTCTTTGTATTTTAAGTATAAGGTAGAGAAATAGTTTTCTTAACTGAAAGTAGAACATGTCATGCAATCAAATAAGTCACAACCTGGAACAAATGCTGAGGACTGACTAAAATTTAGGGAAAAATCAGTAGGGGAAAAGCAAAAAGAGAACAAAGAGGGAAACCTCATATAGAATGAAAAGCAAAATGAGTTTGATGGTTTTAATTAAGTGTAAAGGAAATATTAATAGTGGTGGGGGAAGGAAAGATTCAATAGTGCCAGCATAAGACTGTCTCAGAAGGTGACAGAACTTAATCCTATCAATTTCGCATTTGCATATTCATAGTAAAAAATAACAATGGCATTTATGTGACCAAAAGTATATGCAAAACAGTCAGTGTGATAGTTCAGTAGCTATTTTTGAAATGGAAATTCCCTTAGAATTTGAAACAGTTCCTTCTTCAAACCACCAAAAGGCATCAGCCTTGGTTTTAAACTATAGTCTTTTTTCAATGTGATATGCTGGATTTAGCCATAGTATTCCCTTTAAAGGCAACATTTACCCCGTCTATAAGAAAAATGTGAGAATTGTTTCTGTGTATTTGAGATTGCTATAAACACCTGAAATGACTGATTAAAAAAAAACCAAAACACACAAACTTGTGTCAGTGCAGTGAAGTGATACAACTATGTTATTTTGCTGCTTACAGCAATAAAAAATGGATTTTTTTTCAAGTTCTGGGGAAAAAAATCATCTCATGTGGAAAAGGTAAGTATTTTTATCATCAGTACCCCCTCAAACACACACAAAAAAGCTCTGATTGTTTATTAGTTGTGACCCCTTCATTGATGGCTACATAACATCGTATGTCTGCCACTGATTGTGTGCATATATTCAGCACTAACATTTTAATAAGAAAAAAAATGTTAAATATCAAAGTAATAGATGAGCATTCCTCTAAAAGCCAATTTCATTAAATACCATCGGTATTAATCTTTCTAAATCTTAATTACAGCCTTTTGACATATTACCCCCCATTTGACCTTTTCTGCTCAATTCCAGTAAAGAATTCTAGGACAGACAGGGATACCAGGCCATGCAAACCTACAGGAAGGCATCATTTTAATGCTACTGAGCAAATGAGTATGGTGACCCAAATTATATTTTATTCAAGAGTCAATGAGACCACGTTTTTCTAACGGATCAACCAAATTCAATCTCTTTCAAGATGAACACATCCAAAATGAGATGCCCATAAGTCTGAGTGGATCAAGTTCTAAAAACTGGGGTCTTACCAAAAAATAAAAATAAAATAAAAAATAAGGACAGTCTATTGCTGAAGAACAAAACTTCCTGAACTAGATATGTCCAACAAAATTTAAAAACAATTAGCAATGGCAGTTTGTAATCGAACAACTTGAAGTTCAATTGAAAATAGTAGGGACTGGCAGCTCCAAGATTAAAAAAGTAATGATTCTGCTATTAAGTCACATTTACACCAATCAATAGCTCAAAAGCATCCTTATTTTGTTAGATCTACTGAATAATCACAAGCAAAATCTTTGAGGAAAAAGGGTCTAAGAAACTTTTTCAAAGGACAATGTAAAAACTCTTTGCTACCAGGCACTAGAAATTTCAATGGTAGTTTATTTAGTACAGTTATTTAGTTATTTTCCCCCATGTTTTTTCTCCTTTTTCTTGATATTTTTCTCCCTTTTATATGCCATACACTTTGATTTAGTTTATTTCTTTTTTTAAAGTCTCTGTAGTTTTTCCATTTCCTTGTGTGTTTTTTTGTTGTTGTTGTTGTTCCCCTTGGTATATTATCTTTACATCCCTGAATCTACTGGTCTGTGTCTCCTTTTATTTTTTTATTTTTTTACCCCCAGCAGTAAAGTAATGGGAAAGTAGACAGAATTTTAAAAGACCAATAATTAACAGTATAAGCAATTTAGGAATTATCCTGTATGATGTTTCCACTAAGATCTACCTTTAAATTTGAAATATGAGATGGGCGACCTGGAATAATAGATTGCTACTATTGTGGTGGCTATCACCGTTTCACAGGTTTGAGCACATCGATAAAAGACATTGAAAGACTATACACGAAATGTAGACTACCTGGAAGGAAGCCAATGATTGTGGATGGATAAAATTGAATACAGGATTGGGATATTTAAAAGATGCATGTGATGGTGTCTTTTCAATAACAGTGTGATTAATGACCTTCTTGCTTTCATATGCAAAATGGGTGGAGGAGATTTGCCAATAAAGAGAACAGAAACCTATGGCCTCTGAATTTGAAACTTACCAGGTTGTTTCTGCCAGCCTGCCCTATGCAGACCAAAGGTAGTCATAAAGCTTTGTGCTGGAGAAATGTTTCTTTATTTTGCAACATCAAATCAGGCTTTAATTCTGATCCACTGAACTTAGAAACTGACAAGGTTGGTAAGATATAGATGGTAAATGACAAGGTAGTTTGTAGTTTGCTTTCTGCAGTCTGAAAAAAATCACCCCATTCTTCAACATTAAAATTGGATTTGTGTCCCCAATGTGTGAAATTCTGCCATTTTAGATTTATTTGTTTGGTATTATTATTACTATTATTATTATTATTATTATTATTATTATTATTATTTACCTAAGTTCTCCCACTGTCTTTTTTAAAAGGAGACATTCTGTAGATAATACATATCATGATTGTTATAAAATTTGATTGTATTAATAAATCTATTAGCTATTATTTCTTGAGGCTATTTTTATGCTAGACAAAACTGTGCTAAACACTTGGCAAATATTATCTCATCTAATTTCATAATAAGAGTAAAGAGGAGGAAGAGAAAATGGTACTATTGATTTTTCTACTTATTTCCATAGTGGGGCTTGCAGCACATGTATTAATCCCCCATGTCACACAGTTACTAAGGGACAGACACAGTTACTAAGGGACAGACTCAAAATCTGAGCCCAGGTCTGCAGCATCTACCGTCCCTGTGGTCAGGTGAACCACCTACATACACTCTACTGATTTTCCGGTTCTTTCAGGTTGATTTCTTTCTGGCTTGGAGAACTTGTACCCAGGAAACATTGATTTGGGATCACGGAACTGCTGAGTTGGTCTGGCTGGCACCTGGGGTGTTTTGGAAGGAGGTGATTGCAGAGGGGATTATTCTCAGAGAAAGGGGTTGTGGAAGAAGCAGGCAGAGCCTGAAAATGAGTTTCAGAAAATTCACCAAGATCCCCTGGGATGAAAAGCACGGGAGGTAATTCCCCATGTGCACATGCCATCCAAGTTCTCCTGGTGAGGTCTGACCTGGAGCACCCTTTCCATAATGCACATTAATAAGGCAATTTTCTTGGAAAAATCAACGGGACTGCTTGAATGGCTTATTCAACTCGGTTTCCACGGGAATAAGTCTGTTTGGTGCAGTATGGAGAAGGATGAAGCCCTTCCACAGCAGGGCTCTTAACTTGGAGGTTCCCTGTTGACCTTGATCATGTATATTTCTTTAAGTTCCCTTAAATCTAAAACAACCTTCCTGCTCATTCAGTTCTCTAGGGCTTATGTGCTCCTGCTGCGCTAGTCGTGTTGCATTAGATGTTGTCACTAAGAGGAACTTCGGTGATGCATCATAATGAGATACACTAGGAGGTGAATGCAAAAGAAGGACCGGACAGGTGGAATGCAAAGAACCCAGCACCTTGAAATGAGACAGGAATGACTCTCATGGAGAGACCTTCCCGCTACCTCAGGATGCTGAGGGCACACAGTTCAAGTTTAATTCTACACGTGTTTACTGGGTCTCTGGAAGGCATTTTATTAAGCACAGAGTTTGTATAAAGATGGATTTAACGTGTTCCTTGCCTTCTGAGCATTGAGCAGGAGAAAGACAGGCATACAAAGGGGCAGAGTAATTATTGTATAATGTTGCAGAGCATGGATTTTCATTCAGGTTGACTTGGAGTCGTGTCCCAGCTCTGCCACTTATTAGCGAGGAGACCTTGATCAAGTTATTCCTCCTCTCGAAGCCTCAGCTTTCTTATTTGTAAGCAATGATATTACATGTAGTGTTGTTTTGACAAGGACTGAATGCAGGGTCTGATTTATCATTACTCGCTCTTTAAATTTGTAATGATATTGTATAGGTGACATCAGTAATGGTTATAAAAGCTCGTCTGGGTTAAGTAGGTTCCATGCAGGCACTGCAATGTGCTGCCAGTGTAGACAGGAGCAAGGAGCAATTCGTAATTAGATTAGGGAAGTTCTTAAGGATTATAAAACAGCACGTGAAATATGACTAAGAGTGGGTAGGATGTGATTAGACACACATAATATTGATGATGGAATGCCAAAGAGGGAAAATGTTATAGAAGTAGATGGGAAGGATGCGTTTATAAAAGAGTAATGGGAATAGATATGGGAATGTGTGTAAGGCTGTGAACTGAGGTAGTGACCACATAATGAAAGGCCATATATAAGACGCTATGCACTGTGTTCTTTTCTGAAAGTAGCTGGTGTTTCTACAGAAGATTTCTTGCACGATGTTAATAGCACTACTGCTAAAAAAAGATCTGTGACCAACTGGGGAATGACTGGGTTAAATAAAGTTAGCAGATGTCTTATATACCATGGGACATTTTCTTGTGGTACATCCTTTTAGGAAAATCATTTGGAAATAACTCTTCCAGAGATAATGGAATGCTTTAAGAGGTTTGGAGTTCAATCATGACACTTACTTAGTTTTATGTTTAACCAACTTACTGAGCAATGTTCAAATCATTGGTGTGTAAAAATAAAATGGTTTTATTTTTCTCCAATTACTGATTTCAACCCTGACTGTCAGGTCCTCCTTCCTATCTGGCTATTTAACAATATCTTGAGTAGGTTCTACAACATTCTGGATACATTTTGACATAACGACTTTGAGCTGTCCAATGTCATGTACTAATCTCTTAACTGATTCAAAACTTGATATTTCCTCCTCCTTGTAGACTCTAAAGCATTTAGTGTGTGATGGTGGAAAGAAGAAGAGAGGAAAAGCCACTCTCCTTAATTCCGTGAGGCTGTAGCTGCATCATTTTACTGCCTAACACTAACCATCACTGCTCCTAGAGGCAGGCATCCTCACCCTGGCACTCATAGGTACATGCGTATCAATTCTTCAGAGGGCCCCATCCAGTCTCCACACTGCCCGGTCCGACATGGCGGCTTCAGCTCCACCTCATCTCTTTCACTACTCCATCTCCCACTGCAACTCAAGTTGCTGTGGTCCTCCAGGGTGGGGAGCTGACACAATACCTCACACCAGCTACTGCCCTGGTGCTTACTTGACCCACTGGAAATTCACATCCTTGCTAAGATGGAAGGCACGCAGGCTGTTCAAGTGTCTTTCACCTGAAATATCTTACCATGGCTCTTCCCTCCACTGAGATAGGCACAGACCGGTAAGCATATTACCTAAGCAGAGATCCCACCAGGGAACAGGAGGGATGCTAGTTTCTCCATCTCCCTGACAGTTCCAATCTTTATGAGTGATTCACCTGGAGGCGCCTTTCCCCACCTCAAGCATGTACCCACTTGGCTTATTAAGGAAGAAAGACTCTGCGGGGAGGAGAGGAAAATATTGCACCACGAATTTTGTTCTCCCAACAAGGCCTGTGACCCTGACACTCCCCTTCCTGTCTCCTATCCACTTCCTACATCCACTGAGAATAAGACAGGGACTGGGAGGGGGTTATTGAAGTACAGGTTATTTAACGTTTGGTCAACCCCGGGCTTTCTGTGCTCACAGATTAGAGGCTCCTTCGCAGCTCTTTTTAATACACAAAGTGAACAGGTTCTATGAATTCCCACTCAGACTCTGTCTCCAGCCACAACTCTTGGATAAACAGAAGAGTCACTGTCAACATTCTTCAACAAATGCAGGAAAATTTAAAGTTAATTACATTAAAATTAATATCTATATCTATATCTATATCTATAAAACATATGTAGTGTGTGTGTGTGTGTGTGTGTGTGTGTGTGTGTGTGAATACAGTGTGCATGCTGATATGGCTCATTGAAAAAACCATACAGAAGTTGAGACTGAGACTATCTTTCTCTCTTCTGTAACTTATAGTCATATGAACACAAAAACTTCCTTTAAAAATGAAATTTCAGAGCCGGCCGAGTGGTGTGGTTGTTGGGAGCTGGCTTGGGATGCCAGCGGCCTGGGTTTGGATCCCACGTATGAGGGCCAGTGACACTATCCTCTAAAAAAAATAAAATAAAATAAAATAAACAAATAAATAAATAAAAATGAAATTTCAAATAAGAGAAGGAAGATCTTCAACTGCAAAATAATATCATGGACACAGATATGGATGTTTAGTCTTAATGTGAAATGACCACGAGAAGCTAAGGGTTCCGTTTCAAAATGTATCTCTCATTAACAGGCAGCTGTGTGAAACAAGGGCTTGTTTTACTGTGGCGGCGTCTCACACTCCACAGACACCCAGTCAGTAATTGTGGAATGAATGTTGAAAGCCTATTGTTCTGCTCCTACTGGTATACAAGTGTTCTTGGTTTTATTTTGTTCCTGTTTATTGGGTTGTTGTTTATTTTTCCTGCCCAACATCCAATTCTGCTTCTTTCGATAAGAGTATACAGATTTTCCAGGGGCCCTGTTTTTGTGGGTGTTGTTTGTTTTGACCAAGAGCCCCAACGGTATCGGCCAGAGGAAAAACATGCCACCCAAGACCAGTCACACTGTGTCTCCCAAATGCATGAACTCTGAGTAGGGTAACACAAGTGGGAGCCTGTAGGAGCTGATCCGCTCAAGCGCTGCTGCCCTGCTGTAGCTACCCATTCAATCCTGCTTCCTAGATACATCAGTGTCATCTTCCTTCCTGATTTCCCAGCGTTCAATTGCTTGGCATTTCCCAGCTCTTTTAATCCTACCCTACAATTACCAACACAACAAAATAAGCCCAAAACCCAACAATACCTCATCTTTATATTCTCAATTTTCTTGCAATCAAAAGAAGCCTAAGGGACATATATTTGCAGTAAAGCTATTTTGCAACATCTTGGAGACTGTGACAATTTATAAGGGCCAAGCAGGAGTCCTATACTTTCCTCCTTGGAATTCCTAACCCTGTAATTTTAACCCTCCCCAAGACCACAGGAAATTCTCCCTCAGGAGAGCTGGGGTTTGCCCACACTTTCCCTACTCTGTCTCTCTGTAATTGGGGGATTCTGTCCCTGAATGCTCATAGTGCATCTTCAGTGCTGATATATTCAGGGGATGAATGGAAATAAAATTCTGATAATTTATTAAGACATTGCATGGCATTCAGTGACGAGAGGAACATGTGATTCTGGGCAACTGGTAAACTCTGTTCCCAAGATAGGGCCAGGTCAGACAATCACTGAGCATCCCTGATAATGTGACAAGCCCCTATTCCTATCTTCTCTTGGAAGTTTCCCAAAGAAGGGGCATGAGATCTGGATCTCTTTACAAAAATGATGCACACATGGTGATTCTTAAAATTATTTCTCTTTTCTTTTCTTCCCTAGCTAGAGATGGATGTAAAGACATTTTCCATGATAAATTCAGCAAATATTGTGTGTGGCAAGTTTAGGAACATGCCTAGCAGCTCTGGGTCCCATCTGTGAATCCCTGAGATCCTTACTAGAACCATACAATTATAGCTGCTTATGATTTAAGCTGCCTTAAAGTCTCCTGGTCCAGATTTTCACCTGTGCGATCTACAGCCCGCCTATGAAAACGGTCAGTATATCAGTCATCCCACCTGCTCTTACTTTATCTCCAGTGGTGGGGATATCCATCTACAGCTGGTGGCTCATTCCACTTTGAGATGGGGCCATATTTTTAACGTTCTAACTTAATTTATAAACTCTTTATAATTTGTACTCAGTTGTCTTGAATCTACTCTCTACAATAACACAGAATTCTCTGTACTATGTAAACATATTTTCGGTTTTCAGACAACATCTACTAGCTTCTCTTGAAAGCCTAAATGTAAGTCCCTAATAGCCCAAATAAACTAATTAGGAATTGTGATTTAATTACACATTAATTACACACTACTTTCTTTTTAATTAGTGTCACTTAAGGTGAACTGTGACTACAAATTTGTTTCTATTGATTGTGATGGTAACAAAGCCTGACTTAGAGTAATACTTTTTCCTTTTTTAGTTTTTTAAACATTGCTCAATGGATTAGCAGTTTTACATTCCTTACCTTCTTTCCTAGGGTATTGTACCAAGTGGATTAGAACTTCAAATGCTACAAAGCTACAAAAGCGCTTTACTGCAAAAAATCCAAGACACGGATAATTATCACCCAGGTTTTTCAATGATATTTTTGATGTTTAGGTGGAGCTTTGAGCAATAAAAAAAATTTTGAAAGAAAGAATAAAAAAAATATTTTCAGTGGCTATATAATAGTCTTCAATGTCTCATCTATTGATTTTCTTCAAATGTTTAAAACCTCAGTGTGACTTAAATTTTATGAAATGGGGTCACTGACATCTGAAAAAGTACAACAAAAATGTATACCGAATATCCTGCGGACTGAAACACATAATTGCCTAATGAAAAGGTTAGCCACTGTGTTAAGTCCATCACTGGCACACAATTTCTATTACTTCTAAGAGAACAGATTTGGCCTTATCTTCAAAGAGCTCAAATTTTGTGTTGACAGGAATTTGTCCATGGGTATTACTATGTTCTATTCCCAGCTTATGGTATCTAATTTATAAAGTCAATTTACATGTAAAGCTTTTTGTATGCTTTGTACTACTTAAATTCATCACAATACATTTATATTTCCTTTGTGAAATTACTTCCTGGCTCCCAGCTATTCAACACATAACTTTTTTAAACAAAAAAAAAAAAAAAGCTAATTTGAATGGTTTTTCCAATAAACCAATTCTAATTCAGCTACTGGGTCCATAAAATCTTAAAAAAATATTCCTTTCAAGTAGAATATATTCATGGAGTGTGAAAGATCATTCATTCAAGACCACTATCAACATAGTAAGTAATATTTTCTGGCATGGTTAACATAGCTAATACAAAAGTTATCCTTATCCAGTTGAAGGGCCCGAGAGAAATCAAGCAGAGCAAATGGACATTAATTTTTTTAAAGGAGAAAGTGGGGTGGGGCATGAAATTAGCAGTACCTAGAAAAATATCTCCCCCCTTAACTCTGGTGCTGATTTGCAGCAGTGGTTTTTATGTCTTACGCATGGAAGTACACTCATAACCTCTTGCTCCCTTCTAATTCACTCTCCGTGGCTGGTATAACAATCTTCCTAATTTTCATCTCATACCTCATTCCTCTTGTCAGCAGCCTTTCTGAATGGACACTCACTTGTTTCACTTTCTGTAGTGGAAGCCTGATGTGTGGGAATCTATCAAATCATATTTCAATAAAGTCAATTCTGGTTACCATACAAAGTCCACCTATTTAAGAAAGAATTTCATTAAATATGATTTAAAGGAAAACCATAATAAGAATAACTTTCAGGAGGCCCTGAAGAACAGTTTGCAAGTTCTGATTTTTATCACCATGAATAACTGATGTTCTTATAAGGACAAAGCTAAATAGTATATTGTGACACTCTAATCAGTTTGAGCAAATAGAGTTATCCAGCAGGTGCCAGACACTTTCTCTCTGCTATAATGAATTACAGATAATGTCAAACACAATGTATTTTTATGTACTGTAAATTCCAAGGCAACTCAGGAAGTACAATCACTCTGTTTCAATGGGTATTTTGTGGGGTGTGCATGTTACTTTATTAAAAAGCCTCATTAATTCAAGAGCATCATGTCAAAGCTGTTAGAAGATTCCTACATCCTAGTGGAGGTGTCATTCTCTTATTCAAGTAAAGTTTCAGATGTTGACAAGCAGATGGAGTATAATTGAGATTTTTACTGGGGTAAAAACCACTAAACATATTTTCAGTTTGGACTGAAAACTATAGTGTTCCGTAGGAAGTCTTTTTCTTTTTTTTTCCATTTCTTTAGAATATTTTTTTTGTAAGGAGAGTATCAATGGAAAACTATCCATTTGGAAACCTGTTTGTTGAAATTTCTGATGTTACAACTTTAGGACAGAAAACAATGTCTGGCTTTTAATGTGCTTTTCAATTGTCCTATGCTCCTCATAAACAATTTTGAAAACTCAAATATGGTTAATAAAAAAAACGTTATCACTTATGTTATATTTTCATCTGGGAAAATTATTCTTAGAACTCATACTAAAGGACAAGGTTTTCCAGCAATTACACTTTTTTATTTTAATTCAAGTCCAACCTGTATTGATTTATTTGGTGAGTTCAGATAATGAGAAGGATGGGAAAGGTTACAAATGAATTGTTTCCTTTAAAGTGCACTGGTAGTACAAAGATAGATTGAGTTTTAAATTCTGAATATGCAATCTCTACAGGAATCATTTGAAGCTATTTCTGCTGCTTCTTTTGTTTAATGATCTGAAGTCTGAAAATGAGAGAATGCCAATTTGGTTTCTCTCTAAAAAAAATCACATAACATGCCTGCAAACCAGGAAAACAACTCTATACCTTCAGATTATTTGATTTGCCCCATTTAGACCTTATCAAAGTGAATCGGAAGTGAAACTGAGTAGCAGTGAAAGTAATTAGAAACCTAACTCTATCATATGGTGAAACATTCATTAGGCTCTTCAAATCCTGAAAAATATCTTCTCATGGACTATATGTTTAAGGTTGTTTTAGAAAGTATAGCTCTCTAAATCCCCATGATTAAAATTTCAAATATTTCTGTTGTTTATAGGAGAATGCTGTACAGTCATAAAAGTAATTAAGACTAAGCATACTTGTAACTTGGTACAAAGTTAGGTAACAGGTAATTCTTTGCTTTTATATTGTATAAGAAAACATCTTTTCCTGGTGTTGAGTAACATTGAATTAACAATATAGAGTAAGTTGTCTGTAGTCACAGCACAAGGAAACACATCAGGAATTTATTAGATTTGGATTTATCAGTACATAGAAATTCATGATGTTTAACTTAAAGGCAAAAAGAGCAGAACACTTTGAATAATAGCTTGAAGTGGATGATTAGCTAAGGGGATGCAACATTTAATAGCCAAAATAAATTACTATAATTATTTTATTACCTACGCTAACTGATTTCATTGTTTTTATTGAAATAACAGCTCCCTAAGGAAGGGAATGGAGCTTCAATGAATCTGAGCTGTAGGCTTTTGTGTTCTTCTGTCACAATCAAAAATAATGAAAAATAGCCGTCATTGATAAAACTCTTCATGTCTACATTTCAACACTTGGAGAAAATATACCCCCCAAGTGCAAACACCCAGAAATACCTGGAAGCTTCTGGAGAGAATATGGGTATTTTTAGAGCTTTAACCCCCCATATGTGGACTCTTCTATTGGTTCATATAAGTCTTTTTTCTATTCCGTTTTATTTTCTAGGAAAGACCTTTTTGAGATTCTGATATACCCTCCCTCTAGCAAAAGTGTACACATGTACTTGCATTCTTGTACACAAGTTTCTCAAAACAGTAGAAAGGAGGTGTGATAGATCAGGGTGCCAGAGGGCATGTGAAGCTGGCGAGTAAAATGTTGCCTATTCCTAGAACTTGAAGACGTGAGAAAAAAAAAATTATCAGATAAAAATGGATTCATTTGGATTATACAAAAGTCTGCACACGTGAAAAAAGTGACTCCAAAATAAATTTGGAACTTGTATAGCAGACCATCTCCCTCTCTCCTTTCCCACCTTCCGCTCACTCTCCATCTTTGCTTCTCACTCTCTGCTGCCTTTAGGGAGATTTCATGAAAGAGGTTGATAAATGTTCCTCACCTACTTCTTCAGTTCCTTCCAATGTTCTACATTTTCAGAGGAGGAAAGAAAACATCGTGTTTTTTTTTTTGCTAATGCAGGATGTGAGATCCCAGAGATGGAACAGAAAACCAAAGAAACGAGACAGAATCTTCTTTCATTTAGGTAAAAGGGGAGGTAACTTCTAGAGCAACACTTTCAATTCAAATTTGAAAGTTTCTGACCAATCATCTACTGAAAGACACTTTGGTTGTTTCCATGTCTTGGCCACCGTAAATACAGCTGAAATACACTGGAGCACATATATTTTTATGGATAAATATTTTCATATTTTTTGGGTATATACCTAGGAAAGAGATTGCTGGTTCTTATGGTAATTCTATTCTTACTTTTTGGGGGAAGAACCTCCATACTGCCTTCCATAGTGGCTGCACCAATCTGCATTACCACCAACGGTGTATGAGGGTTCCTTTTTCTCCTCAGCCTCTCCAACACTTGGTATTATTTGTCTTATAGATGATGGCCATTCTAACCAGTGTGAGGTACTATCTCATTGTGGTTTTAATTTGTATTCCCCTGATGATTAGTGATGTTGAGCATCTTTTCATGTACCTGTTGGTCATCTGTTTGTCCTCTTTGGAGAAATGTCTGTTCAGGTCCTCTGCCCATTTTTCAATTGAATTATTATTGTTGTTGTTGTTGTTATTATTATTATTATTATTATTATTATTTGTTGAGTTGTATGAGTTCCTCATATATTTTGGATATTAGCCCCCTTATATTTGATAGATTGGATAAAGAAGATGTGGTATATATACACATTGGAATACTGCTCTGCCATAAGAAAAGATGAAATAGTGCTATTTGAGACAACATGGATGGATCTTGAGATTATTATGCTAAGCAAAACAAGTCACATATAAAAAGTCGAGAGCCATATGATTTCACTGATATGTGGGGTATAAAACTGAAAGCAACAAAGGAACAAGACAAACAAATAAAGAAACAAAAACTCATAGACACTCACAATAGTTTAGTGGTTACCAGAGGGTAAGTGGGGAGGAGTGTGGTAGATGAAGGTAAACAGTCAATATAAGGCAATGGAAGGAGAATTGACTCAGGGTGGTGAGCACATAATGTGATATATATGATGTATGACAGAACTGTACTTTTACTAACCATTGTCATCCCAATAAATTTTAATTAAAAAAAAAAAGTTTCTGACCAAACTATTTTTTTTTTTTTTTTTTTTTTAAGCAAAGTAAGGTCAATGTTTTAGTTTTTCAATTTAAATGTGTCTGCTTCTTAAGTGGACATTTGCTTTGATTTGGTTTAGAAAAATATTCCAAGATTCAAATTTTTAGCCCCTTGCCAAAGTCTTGTAGTTCAGCATATCACTCACTTATTAAACAAATATTTACTGGATCCCTCTGCAGTGCAGGCATCATGCTAGGCTTTGGAGATACGAAGTTGGCTTAGTGGCTGCCTGCAAGGTGCCGGTCTAGAGGTGAACAAGGAAACAACTAGTAATGCAATTACCAAGTTGATATTTCATAAGCTACAATGTTAAATAGGCCAGAAACGCTAGCATATCTCAGTGCAATTAGTAGCTGTTTTTGTAGGTTTATTTAAAGGAAGCTGAGACATTATTTACATAAGAAACAATAAAAGAAACAAAAGCATCCAAGCAATGCCAATGGGTCCATAGTGCATCCAAGAATTTCTGTATCCATGATAACACTGGAACACAGGTCTTTGTTAGGTATATTAACTGCAGTATCAATACATTTATATAATGACCCCGTGGCTCTCAAGTTGTATTAACCTCCAAGGCATGTAGCAAGGTTTGGAGTCAAGCAGAGGGCTTAAACTTTTCAGATGCTTTTGTTTGAAATAGTGTTACACTTTCCTTCCATGCATCCGACCCCAAAACACACACACACACACACACACACACACACACACGCCAGCATAATTATCACCTATTTAGTAGACCTTCTCTACTTAAAATGTGCTCCTATTATTCTCTATTTCATAGAATACATCAATTTATAATGTATTTCACTTATTTACTTGTTTTTTCATGACTCCCTCACTAGATTTTAAATGTCATAGTCACATAACCAAGTTCTTTTTAAAAATAATTATTGTACTGAGAATCTCTAACTGCTCAATAAATAATTGTTCAATAAGTTATTGAATGCATCAATGAAAGGATGAATAAATGAACAGAAGTCCAAGGTAGAGATCTGATGGCCGCCTACATATTCCAATCACAGAAGTTTTTGAGTGGTTTAAAACAAGGAATAATGAGCTAGAATTGGCAATGGCTCCTGGACTCTTCCACCTGCCAAAGCAGTAAATAAGTGTATTAATTTGAAGCTGTCCTAGTTCCTATTTCTTCCTCATTCTTTTCTGGACTCCTGCATTTCCTCATGGATTAAGCAACTGTATTGGAATATTTTAGAATTGATTGTATTGAGATATTTTGTCTCTCCTTTTCCTCTAGAATAAGCAGTATCAATGTCATTGCAATATCCATTTGACCTCTTCCTGCTGGATTCAATTGTGAAGGTGCTCAACCACATGTCTCAAGATGCTGAATAAAATAGTGTCCCTTAGGACAAACATCACTGAATTAAGAGTAAAGGTCTTAGAGGAAACTCATTTCTCTCATTTCTACTGATAATGTTTCCCCTCCAACACTCACAAAGAAAACAGGTTTTGATGAGCAGATACAAAGAGAAGGAGGAGTCTTTAAAACGAAAGAAGGCATTTTTTGTTTCTCGTTCTTCGATCTCCCTTTTCAGAATGGGTGTAACTTTTCTTATAGATCCATTATCCAAACCTGCTAAATGTTTATCACTTCAAAATCCCCAGACTACTAAATGCCTAGAGCTACCAAAAGGGAGAATGCCACCCTATCATTAAAGGAACCAACTTAATTTTAGATTGTAGCAGCCAGATGCAAGTCAAGATTTTTTTTGAAAAAGAGAACATTCTATAAAATGATAATATCATGTTAATTTGAAGGTCTCAGGAAAAAAGAGGGTGAACATACCAAGGGAAGTACAAACAGGCCTAGGGAAAACGTGCTGGTAAGAATGATTTTTTAGGCATTGGGGATGATGTCCATTGAACCTCAAAATTGCATCAGTAGAACTCACGACTGAAGCATGATACATGTACATGATTCTTACAGGTTTCATTAATAAACAACTACCATTTATTAAGCACAGAGCTAGGTTTATGTTATATGTATTGCCTGTTTCCATTCACAGGCCAGCCCTATTTTATGGAAAAGATAACAAGACTCAGAAACATTAACGAGTTATGGAAATAAACAGCTAGAAGAGATGCAAAGGGGATTAAACTCAAATCTAACTAATCGCCATATCTATCCTCTTCCCGGTAGAATTTTTCTCTCTCTCCTTTTGGGATTTTAGTGGAAACTGCATGACACACCCTGAGCGCATTTTAATTCTGAGGGAAATAAATAAGGGTGAAGTGAATCAATAAATCATAATTTCTATCAGTTATGCTACCCATCCAAGGGGATCCTCATGAAGCTCTGAAAACCAGACACTGACTGAAAGAGACCATCTCTTATGGTGTATGTGTATCTACCAGTTGATGGTACCAATGTCCAGAGGATGGGCCAAATCCATAGGCCACAAAAGTGAGAGACTTTATTCATATAGGAAACACCTTAGGGGCTTTAGGCTACAAAAGACAGAAGCCTGGAAGGGATGAAGGAATAATAATAATAATAATAATAATAATAGTAATAATAATGTATTATCCTGTCAAAAATTCTATAAGGTAGTTATTATTATCCTTATTTTATGCCAGAGGAAACTAAGGCACAGAGAGTTGAGCTGTCCTGTACAAAGAGAACATATTATTTTCTAGAAGGATTAA
Source organism: Aselliscus stoliczkanus (assembly GCA_033961575.1). Taxonomy (NCBI): domain Eukaryota; kingdom Metazoa; phylum Chordata; class Mammalia; order Chiroptera; family Hipposideridae; genus Aselliscus; species Aselliscus stoliczkanus. Next base: position 11,055,123 of record CM066733.1, read on the forward strand.
GTTTAAAGCCATTTTATCTACGTCCAAAGTCTGGGTAATTTTCATTTTGCTATCTGATAATTTTTGGTCTACATTTGATTGGATTCAAATGTTCAATTTTATATTCTTAAATCAACATCTTACTGATTTAGGGAAAATATCTATGCAGGAAAAAGAGGAAAGAGGGAATATTGAAATATTTCCTTAATGCAGGGCTTTTCAATATGGGAATTGACATTTCAGGTGGGATCATCATTGGAGTGGGGTGTGTGCGTGTGTGCGTGTGTGTGTGTGTGTGTGTGTGTGTGTGTGTGTGTAGCATATGTGAGTGGGTTGATCTCCTGTGCACTGTAGGATGTTTAGCAGTATCCCTGGTCTCCACTGACTAGATGACAGTTGGACCACACTCTAAGTTTTGACAGCCACTAATAGCTGAACACATTGCAGAATGTTCCCTTGTGAAGCAAAATATTCCCCTTACCTTAAGAACTACTACTGTTCAGGCTCAGGGCCTGGTCCCAAGACACCCATAAAGTAATACTGCTTCAATTATTGGCTACCCCTGTGAACTTCAGAAATTTCTGAACTTCTCTGAGACTAAGAGACCTTATCTACAAAAAAATTCAAAAAATGATGACCATTTTACTTATTTTATATAATAACTAGAATTACCCCAAAATGTGAGACTTGATGTGGAAACAATTTAGAAGTGTTAGAAGTACTATGCAATATAAAGGAGAATTGCTATTACTCATTTGGGGGTGGGTGGGGACAACAAAAGAAAATTAAAATTAGAAAACAGAAATTTAGATTACTTTAAGGAATACATGTGGTTCCTGAAAATTATCAGATATCATAATATAGACGTTCTAACCCATAACAACTGAGCAAACTGCTTAAAACTGACATGCAATAAAATCTAGTAATTGTAATGGAGTTTTTGTTTGTTTGTTTGTTTTAACCTAAAAGTTGTTAGTTTGTATCACATAATTGAGGCATGAGAGTCCAATGTTCATAAAATCTGGTATAGAACAATAAAGTCTTGTTCTTCTGGAATTGTGAAACAAACACTGGACCCAGTGAGCTAATTTCTAATTTCAGATCTGTCAAGATTTAGCTTAGTGACCCTAAGCAAGTAACTTAATCTTTCTGAATTCCATTTTCTTTATCTGTTCAATGGTAAGTTAATTAATTTGCAATCTAGTTGGGAACAGTCAATGAGATAATGTATGTGAAATATAAGTAGCAACACTGAAAAGTATAAAGTGCAACACCAAACCTAGATGTATTACTAGAGCTGTTTTTCAACACACAAAAACAACAGCTGCTTAAAACAATAAGGTACTTTTATGTTTTCCCAAACTGTAAAACACTGTGCTCCAGCGGGCTTGAAGAGACTAGATTTCAAGAGAAAAAGGGTGAACTGACTCAATTCACAAATAAGAAAGTCATGTCAAGAAATCCCGTCATTACCAAAAACATATACCAAAACATCCAAAATCTCCAGAAACTTGCAATATAAATATTCTAATTCTCATTTCTCTGAAAGCCTTTTGCAAACTGAAAGTTATAAAGCAAAGAGAAATAGCATCACCCAATCCCAATTTGAGTTTTAAAGATAATTCTAAATATCAAATAGGTTTATAAGCTCCACAGCCTAAGTAGCTTGTCTGTAAAGAACATGCCTATTAAAATTACCAGAGAGAAAAACACCTCCAACAATCAGAAATATGATAAAAATGTCAAAAAACACCATGAAATTAACTGTGCCCAGTTTGGGATACAAATATTTTTTACTACAGAATGACAATTGAAAATATGTTTTTAATAATATGTGGACAGAAAAAAAACAAAATAAAAAACCAGGCTTATTCAACCAGCACTTCAATAGTGATATCTTTATGCCTAGAGAAAATGCCCTTCCTCTGTGTACCCTAGACTTTCTTTCCTGATGATATATTTTTTCAAAATTACGCTTGTTATTACACTTTTATTTTCTTTCCATTTCTTGAGCCACCTTAGTTTGGCCAAAGTCAATTGCAGTTTGTTTCCCTGCGACTGAATGCTTGACTATGAGTTTAAAAGACAAACGTTTTTTTTATCTTTGTCTCATCTCAGAATTTCTGCCTTTCCAATGGCTTCATTCATTTCTCTCTCTTTGTCTCTCTCTTTGTCTCTCTCTTTGTCTCTCTCTTTGTCTCTCTCTCTCTCTCTCTCTCTCTCTCTCTCTCTCTCTCTCTCCCCCTCTCTTTTACTTCCTCCCTCCCATATATGCACTGCATCTTGATTCATTTGTTTCAGAATTCTGGAGATGCTGTGCAGACAGCTCTTGTGGGCCAAAGTTAGAAGAATAAAAATGGGCATGGATGTTAAGAATGGTGGTTCAGCACCGTGGACAGTGACAGCAGCTCTGCTGCTGGGCATGGGCCTGGTATGGCTTTGTATTTATTCCTTTAAGCCCACCAATCAGATTCTGCAAGATTCACACTCACAATCAGTCGTTGATTTGCCACTTTCAGCTGGATCATATTCCTTATTTACTTTTTGGTGGGGATCTCTTATGCAACTCTTAGGAAGAATGTAAGACTGTCGAATAAATGACAACAAACTTGCTCTGGGAACCATAAAGGGAAAGTTAGACTTGGCCTATAAAATATAGTCTTCACCAAGAACGAGAATGCAGCTTTGGCCAGTGACAATCTCACAGCACCCTATGCTACAGTCCTGTGGCTTTCATATAGTCCTGGACTTCAAATGTTTGAGTATAGATGATGTCTATTTTCAGAATCATAATGTGATAATCCATCTTATTTCACTTCTTCCATTTTTGTACTGCAAATCAGAAATCTCCTTGGGCGTCCTTTAAATTTGCAGTAGTATATTTGTCTTCTGCAAGCAATCTTTACCTGGATTCAGAAACTAAGAAACAAAATATGCCAGTCATATTACTTCTTTCCTGTAGGCTGTGGACTCAGCAATATTTCTGGCAGATTTCTACCAGATCTGGAGAGCCTTCAATATGATCTTCTAAATGTTTATTGAAGGTTAGTGCACACATTTTTCCTTTTCATTGTGGGGAGGATAAAAACCTGTAAAACAATTGTATTTTACAACAGCCCCTTCTCAACATCATAAAACTGAAGTTGTAATTTAGGATTGATAGTGACAGAAAAGAACAAGAGTTCAGGATTTCTCAAGCTTAAGACAAACACTTTGCACATGCACTAGTTAAATCTCCAGCACTTACAATTCTGTGAAGTAAATTCAGGCCCTGGGGCTTGATGGGATAAGCACTAAAGGTACTTTATAACAGCAAGTGAAATCATCAATTTAACACATTTGATATATGTGCTGTTCAGTTTTTGAAAGTACAAAGAAAGCTGAAGGAAACGAACATGGCATATGACTCGTTGCTAAGCGTTTCGAAAAATGCACATCTAGAATTGAAACATCATTGATCTTGCAGTTACATGGACATTCTAGATGCTTCTCTATGCAGAGTCAGCAAAATGCCATTCGTTGGCAGTCAGCCTGGAGGGAGGTGAGGTCACTGACCAGCTTGTTAAAGGGAAACCTTGCATTTTTGTAAATATTTTGATCAATATTTTGAAGTTGGTGTATCCTACCTTGACTAAGTTTTGACATTTGGAGAATTAGAATATTGTAGAAACACAACTTTGTGCCTGCTGAAAAACTGGCTAATGCCTTATTCTCCTGGTGAGGACAGTATTTCTAGCTTAGTCGATTTTAAGAACAAAGACACAACATACTTAACGCAAGACAGCAAGAAAAATCACCAAGAATCAATCCTGGCTTAGAGTTTTATATTGAATATCAGCAGCTGAGTTGAATGTACATGACATTTATAGTAAGGAAAAATATAAGAAATAACCAACTCAAGTGTCCAAATCCTTGGGAATAGCAGCACACAAAAAAAGCAAGTGTCAGTCAACATTGTTTATTTTTTTAGCTTTTTCCATGAGTATGTCATGTGTCAAAGACTGTGCAAGGTACTTGGGGTATAAAATGAAGACAGTCTTTGCTTAAAATGTAGCTTTTAGTCCAATAGGGAAAACAAATCAATTTTATGATAGCGTACATAGTAATACAATGGATAAGGCTAAAAATAATAATCAGAGAGGACAGAACGATTAATATCCATTGTACCCAACCTATGAGATAAGAAACAATGTTAAAGGCAAGAAGGTATAAAGGACCAATCTAGAATCTACAAAGTATGAGTGTGTTGGGATGGGTAAATCAATCGATTACGGACTACATATGAGTACAGAAACTTGGTTAAAATATCTTGGATGTGACATAACATGGAAGATTTTGAAACAATAAAGTTATGACTAATTTTTAAGAAGCATAACTCTTATAGAAGTGGGGCCGATTATTCAGCCTTGACCATAAAACCCATGTGAGGGGATCAGTGGGGGTTTGGTTGGGCTGTCAGCAGCGGAAAGGAGTTGAACCCGCTAAGTAACTAACATATAGTATAGGTAAGAGATAGGAGTCTGAACTAAAGGCAAGGCATGGAATAACAGGGAAGGAAAGGATTCGTTAGAAATTAAAGAGATAAAACTAGTAATCCTAACTGTAATAATCAATATTCATTGGGAAGGTAACAATTCATATACCTAATAATTCATGTGGCAATCATTCCTGTGAATGATAATTTTAAGTCCCGCTATAAAAAGTATTGGCTTTCCAAGTAAGCGTAAGGATCAACAAGAACAAAAACCATGTATTATAGAAATACAGGCAGGAGAAGAAACCATATTAAAATGATACCTGATTTCTGTAAAAGCTGAATAGAGCATTGCCTGAAATTTTAGTTTAAGATATGAATGCCAAGAAAAATGTATAGTCAGCAAAACATGTACTAGAATATCCTTACTCTATTCAGAATAGTGCTAAAATGGAAAAGTCCAAAATATTTCACCATTAGAGTTGATAAATAAAGTGTGTTATATTGTCCAGTGGAATACTATACACCAATGAGAATATATATATATATATATATATATATATATATATATATATTCATGTGATATATCTTCACATAAAAATACAGATACATTTTGTAAACATAATGCTGAATGAAAGAAGAGGGACCAAAGAGTATGTACTGTATGAAGTCTACTGATATAAAGTAAAAAAAAAAAATTATGATGTCACAAATCAGCATAGTTGTTATTTTTGGGGAGAGAGTGGCTAGAAGGAGACATAAAGAATTACTGAGTTCTGGCAATGTTCCGTGACCTGTGTGTGAGTTACCTGAGTGTGATCCATCTGAAAAGAACCCATGCAGCTGTCCTTAGGATACTTATATGGTATATTTGATATTATAATTTAATAAAAAAAAGTTTTAAAAAATTATACTTAGTGCAAAAGAGGAGATGTAAGGGAATGGGTGGTTGCTGAGCAAAAAAGCATATACAACTTTCAGATAAGCCTGTTCTAACATCATACACACTAAGGTAAACAAATTCGGCTCTCTTAGGGTTAATCGCATTGCTGGTTTTAAGTGATTCTTCAAACATACGTTCTTTTGACTTTGTCGTCACCTGCATGCTGTCAAGAGTTTAGACTTACATAAGAGTTTAGAGTACATTAAAAATTTGTTTGCTGGTTGCTTTTTGTGTATGTATAATCATTCCAAGGTCCTGTATGAGCTGTCCCTGGAAACTCACAAGTGGTCATGGATTGAAACAATGCTCTATTTTATTTCCTGAAGACAATGGCTCCCAGCCAACTCATGAGAAGAATGAAACGCCTTGTATCAGACTCCCTGCTGTGCATTAGAATTTCAGTTACAGCTGCTACCTTGTCCTGACACCCACATTTCCTCACTGGCAAGGCCAGCTTCACAGAAAAAAATGCCTGGTATTCATTGTCTAATTATCAACTTCACATACCTTGGAATCAGACTATAGCTCAGACACATGTGCGATTCAAACATTACTATACAATTATTAAGATCTGTAACAATAAAAAATGTTTCCAGTCCCTGTTAATGGGCATGAACAACAGAAAAATAATGGTGACATAAAATTAGTATTTTTTTTTCACTTAAAACTTTTTAATGGACAGATTTATTGGTAGAAATAGAACATGATTTAGATAAATGGAGGGGAAACAATTCTAACATGGATCAAGGTGGGCCAAGAACTTGTTCAGAACATTGGCAGCCTGCCGACCGTACCTCTGGAAGGGGACATGTGACTTTAGTCTTTATTAAGGAGTAATCACAAGTGGACTGGCTCTGAATGCCATCTGCTCTTAATGAAGCATTGGAGTTCCAGGCTGCTCCCTCTGACAGGCCCTTCACTTCTACTCTCTAATTTCACCCAAAGTCCCATATTGAAAAGGTGAGTTTTAAAGCTTACTATAATTAATATTCTTTGTAGGGCTGGCCAAGTGGCTCAGTTGGTTAAGAGCTCGCTCAAGAGTACGAGCTGAGCTCTGAGCAACGGCGGTTCGATGCCAGCCCAAGCTGAGTTGCCGTTGAGCTGCCAACAGGTGGCAGGATGACTCAGTTAAAAAAAAAAATTCTTTGTAAAGGCCATTTTTTTTGTCATGAATAGTAGAGTGGAGAGCTGAGGTTTCTTCTTCAGCCCTGAAAAGCAAGCCAAACAGGAGGAAACATTACCTAACTAGCGGTCTCAGTTTAGTCAGGAGATGGAGAACTTTCAGTTGGGTGGGTGCTCAGGTGAATCTTTGAAGGTGAGACATCAACTCTTGTGCCTACTTGTTTTGCAATGTAATACTCAGTATAAATGAATGATAGAGAGATAGAGATGTCTGGTCCTTAATATATAATAAAGTTGTGCATCTTGGTTTCTAATATTATAATATCCTAAATTAAACAAGGTATCTCTAATTTCATTGGTTTTATTGTACCCTATTGGATATTGTGCTCTATTGTATAGAGCACATCGCCTCAAATTACTTAGATTATATTGGCGCCTGGGATAAACCAGTGATGCTTTATAAGACACACCTGGTGATAATGAATATGACTGCATTGCAATATAGGGGGTTAGTGTGCATTGGATAGTGTCCCCCCAAAATGTATACCTGAGTCCTAACTCCTGGTAGTTGTAAATGTGTCCTTATTTGGAACTAGGGTCTTTGCAGAAACAATTAAGTTAGGGATTTCAAGATGAGAACATTCTACATTTAGGATGGACTCTGAAGCCAATGAGTAGTGTCTTTATAAGAGGAAGAGGGAGTTTTGAGACACAGACACAGAGGGGAGGCATTTGAAGAGGGTGTGAGGATTCATCTGCAAGCCACCCTGCAGACTTCTGACCTCAGGACAAAAGAATATATATCTGTTGCCCTAAGTCACCCAGTCTGTGGTAGTTTATCACGGCAGCCCTAGGAAACTAGTACAGGGATAGTTACTATTAATTTAAATTTTCTGGGAAGCTTTTAGTGTTTAGTGAAATGAGATCCATGTTCAGAAGACACCGGTTGTTCAGTAAACCTAAATGCGTTTGCCCTCCCCGCTAGATTTCACTTTTTTTACTCACTGCTTCCTGTCCTTTGCCAAGACATGTTAGAAAGAAAGCTTACAAACCGAAGAGATTGTTCTTTGAGGGTCATAGTCAAGATCACATGATAAAAATAAAAGATTTCTGAATATTCATGGAAATCATTTTAGCAGAATCTTTACAAGCCTATAGAAAACATGATATAAGATGTCACTCTATTTCATAAACACCAAAACAACTAGAGGCCCAAGTGTTCCTCTGTGGATATGGTATCACTGTGGCTTACTCTGATTATGGAAATGCAATACATTTTCCCCAAAGACATGTACATTTACACACGAATCAGTCTGCCTTTGTATTTTTCTGATTAGTGTCACCAAAGCGTCTGCTAACTTTCCTAAGGCAAGCTCCTACCACCCAAATAACATGTGTTACTGTTTCCTGTAACTTCCATTCCTAGGGCCTCTCTCAAAGGATACCACTAAATTACTGTCAAAATGCATACTTACGGCTCAGCATAACTTAATTAGCCTGACAGCATTTTTTATATTTATCTTTTAATACTTAAAGATTTATTGTTCTGTTCCTTAAATAAAACTGTGGAGCAAATATTAAACAAACAAACAAGAAAAATCCAATTTATTCCTAATTTGCAAAGGCAGTAACAAACAACCTAAATCTTTTTTAAAAATGAAATTGCTAAAGATAATATTTTAAGAATCTCTTTATCATCAAACAGAATTTTTTAAACAGAGTTATGTTTTAAGATTGAAGCACTTCTCTTTTAAGACTATTCCTTATCTTGTGAAGTTGTCCTTGGGAGAGATTCACAAGGACAGAGTATCAGAGCATTAGGGTTCATAGCTTGGGGAAACAGAAACGGTAACAAATATTTTGAGGTTTTCTTTAGATAGACTGTAATGACATGTGCAAAATAGGAAAATGAACAGAAATTGTTTTAATAATTGGTGCATAGCAATGGAAGCCATAATTTAGATATAAGATACAAGAAACAAGTTGTGTCAAAAAAAAACACACACAACAAAAAACAGAACTTCAGTATTTCTTACAGGTGTTAAAGGCATTTGAGAATCAGGGATTCACAATACCTAGATAACAAATCTATTCTGAATATATTTTAACTGTTAGCTGTCAACTTCCATTACTTTGGGCTACCTTTCATCCCTTACTTATAAAATGCAGGACTGAGGGAAAATGGTGTCTCTATTAGTTTCGCAGGACTACCACAACAATGTACCACAAATTTAATGGATTAAAACAACAGAAATGTATTCTTCCACAGTTCTAGCAGCTGGAAGTTCAAAATCAGGTGTCATCAGGGCCATGCTATCTCTGACATCTCTAGGAAAGCATCCTTCCTTGCTTCATCCTAGTTTATGGCAGCTCCTGACAATCCTGTCTGTTTTCTGTTCCCTGCATCACTCTAATCTTTGTTTTCTTCCTTGTGTCTCTGTCTACTCTGAGTCTGTAGGTCTCTGTGTGCCCTCTCTTCATCTTATGAAGATACCAGTCAATGGATTAAGGGTCCACTCTAACCTACTGTGACCTCATCTTAACTAATTACATCTGCAAAGACTATTTCAAAATAAGGAGGTTATTTGGGTGGACATGGATTGGGTGGGGGCACTTCAGGAGTTTACAACCAACAGTAATTTCTGATGCTGTAATTCTACAATTGCCCTCGTTATTCTTTTACCTCCTTACTAACAGAAAGAAAAAAGAAGCAATAGTGTATCTTGATTGATCATGAAGCCTTACATAAGATTGAAGGCAAAATAAATTATTTGACCTCTGGTTCTCTGAGGGTTTGCCTGTAAGCTATGAGGGCTATTATTACAATATTTGGTGCTAGTTCACCAAGGCAGTTAGAAGTATAATGCTGGAAATTCAAACTGGCTCCAGTTTTTCACAATAATGTAAATTCTGAGCAGCTACAGACAAAAAATGTCAGCCCTTAGAAAAAGTGGGAGATAAATAAATGCAAACCCATCACCACTAACTAAAGAATTAATCCAACATCTGCCACACATGGGTGAATGAAGTGCCTTTATAAACACCAATAACTCTTCCAAGTAACCAGGAAAATCTGTAAACTATGTTTTCTTTTTTACTTCCCATTAATTATTGTAATTTACAATAAATATAAAAAATGATATCCCTGAAAGGAGTTGTTAGTCTTCTTCCATTTATGATGGGTCACAAACATCCATTCTTTCCAGGCAATTTTATATTTATAAACTTTTGATTCTGAAGTCCAAGTCTGGTGGTAAGTACATGTCCACAGAAATTGCATTATCAAACAGAAATGTACTGACTATGAAGAGCTCACATAACCACTAAACATTTTACATGTATTACTTTACTTGATGGAAAGAGCACACTGAATTAGGAATTTTAATTCTCTTCATTTTGAAGATGAGAAAATTGAGGGTAAGCAGATGAATTAAATTCTCTAATGTCATAAACCTAGTGACTGAAGAACATGAGATACAAAATCAAACAGTTTGAGCCCAGAGTCCACATACTCTACGATTATGCCACACTTTATCTCATACTCTCTGGCATCTCAGATCTGCATACAGGCTGCCAGAAGCCCTTAGGAACCTCCTTCATCTTAAACCTTGCAGTGGGTTTCTTTGTCTGTGGCCTTTTGCCATGCTATTCCATCCCCAATCATTGAACTAGATTTATTTTTCTTTAAAAGGCAGCTAGTCTTTGTTATCTCTTTTCCAGGATACTAGTCTTGGATCCAGCCCTAGTTTCTGAATCAATAATCATCCAAGCTTCCCCCCACACCCTCAAGCTATTCTATTGCCATCTGCCTTAGTCATCTTGGGCTGTGCCTACAAAAGGCCAAAGAATAGATGGCTTAAACAGCAGACATTTATTTCTCACAGTTCTGGAGAAAAGTCCAAGTTTAAGGTGCTGGAAAATTTAGCTCTTGGTGAGGGCTCTCAGTTTAGCTTGCAGACAGCTACCTTCTCACTGCATGTTCACATGGCAGAGAGTAAAAGTTCTCTTTTGTGGCTTCCTCTTCTTATGAGGACACAAATCCTATCATGGGGCCCCACTCTCATGATCACATCGAAACCTAATTAGCACCAAAGGCCCCACCTCTTGATACCATCACATTGGGAGTTACAGCTATGAATTTTGGGGGTACACATACACCCAGTTCATAACAATATCTAAATAAAAATACAGAAGTCCATTTTGTTGTTTTTGTCAGAGTTTTGTAACTCTTCTCAGAATGGAACTAGAAAAGTGACAAGCATAGGACATTTATGACAATTTCATGAACTCTTATCCTTTTTCCCCTCGGATTTTTCTTCAAAAAAACCTTAAATAATATCTAAAAATCATTTCACTTAAAAGACTGCTTACATTGACGCCCCAGAACTGCAATTGTCAGATACTAAATTGACCTGAATTTATGTTTGAAATGTTTTTGTTTATTTTTTCTTTCTTTGAGGCTCTCATCATTAAAATCGGTGTAATGCGCAAAGCTAGAACATTGTTTTAGGATCCCCAGAGCAAATCTAGGAATCTCTCTGCCATCATACTCACTTAAACCAGGGACAAAAGTGCCTGGTCTGCATGACTCATTGCTTCAGGGAAGCCATAGGTCAGTTATCCTCCTGTAGGGAACTCAAGCATTGTCCACAGTAGAGTTAGCTGAAGCCTTAGGCTTATTTTATTCCACCTCCTAAGTTTTGCCTTTGTAACTCTACTCTCTTGAGCTTCTACTAAATCACTGGTGTTCCTCCTTCTATTTTATTCTGGTTAATTTTTTTTTTTTTTTTTTAGAGGAGGAAGAGCTCAAGGGAGACTTGTGGCCCCAAATGGAGGAAATACTGATTTCTCAAAAATGGGCTATGGAGGGGCCGGCAGAGGGGCATGGTGGTTAAGCACTGGCTTGGGAAGCCAGGGGCCCCGGTTCGGTCCCACCTATGAGGGCCAGTGACACTGCCCTCAACAAACAAAAAAACAAAAACAAAAATGAGCTATGGAGAAATGTATGCTAGTACATTTCTTTGCAGTATAGTTGTTTCTGGAAAGGTGGTAAACACAAAATCTGTGACTATTTAAGTAATGCATGAATGAACATAACACAAATTTAAAAATCATGCATTTATTATAACACTGTCAGGTGCCACATACCATGGTACTAGCTTATGCATTTACTATACTATAATGTTTTTTATCATTATTTTAGAGTGTACTCTTTCTACTTAAAAAACTAAGTTTGCCATAAAACAGTATGCTGTGTTAATGCTAGCAGCAGTCTCATACATCTCATGTTTACCCTATCTTTTGATTGTATCATTTTCTCTTGTGCTTGATTTAATTTCATGTTGTATTGTACAGTGACATGCTGTACACAGGCTCATAGCCTAGGATCAGTAGGCTGTACCATACAGCCTCGGTGTGCAGTAGGTTGTACCATCTAGGTTTGTGTAAGGGCACTTTACGATGTTTGCAGAAGGACAAAATTGGCAAAAGATACATTTCTCAAAATGTATCCCCATCATTAAGTGGAACATGACTATGAACAGAACACAAAAATACAAGTAGTCTATTATATCTATGTTTGGTGGTTGCTTCTTAGAACAAGGTAATGTTAAAAAAGCGAGAAGACGCAGAGTCAATTTAACAGAGAAAGAAAACGCCAGATAACTATATAAGAGGTAAGCAGTGATGAAAACACACGAAGTGACTACACGGATGACAGAAGTCTGGTAAGGATTGTCTTAAAAAACCAAGATACTTATTAAAAGCAGGAAACACACACATTTGGAACTTGGAGTGAGATGATGACTCACCAGCTGTGTCACCTTGGATCGAATTACTTTAATTCCTGTGGCCTGCTTCAGTTTCTTAATCTAAAAGTATGGAATGCCTTTCTCAAAGTACACCTGTGAGGATTACTATCATTACTATGTGATAGGACCCATCATAGGTAGCTAATATATTTTAGTTCCCCTTTGCCCTCCTATAACCATCTGATAAAATGATAAACAGAATAAGTGATGTTTATGAGTGGGTTCAGGTCTACAAATGTTTTCCTTTCTCCTCACTCTCACCCCTTTTTTTGACCCCACAGATGACCTTTATTAGTCCTTGAAAGCAGGATTTGTTCTCAGAAGATTTTTGGTTCCATATTATAAAGAAAAAAAACTCACAAACTTCAAAAATCTTTTAAAATCTGTTCTATAGTGTTTTGTTTCTTTGAAAGATGGGAATTGACCACTCTTATTTTCCAATAGCTGTTTAGAAGCTGGGTCAGAAGAGGTTAACTTCTTAAAGAAATGAAAAACATGTTGCCTTTTCCAGAAAAATAAAATATATATCTGACTGTCAGTGAGAATAAAGCAATGTTCCAGTAATACTGAATAGTTCTTTAGCAATTTTTCAGTACTCATCAGTGATGAATTTTTTATAAGGGATGTAATTCAGTGGTTCTAAAATTTAAATACACTTTTTGAACTATCTACCTAAGTAAGAAATTGATTTTTATGGGAATATGGAATTATTTAGCTTGAAATTATATAATAATTGATTGAAGCTGCAATCATTTCAATAGAGCGATATTTGCATAGTTTTTAATGATTCCTTGCATAAAGTATGTAAATTTCTTGAAACTTTTATTTTCATATTTAACCAAAGTCATATTTGCAAAACACTTTAAAAGAAGGCAGAGTAAGTTTTCCTAAGTTAAAAAATGTAGTTAATTACATACATGCAGAAATGTCTGTACACTGTAGGTTTTAAAACACAGCCATTAGGTAAAAAATGAAATTAATCTTACACTAACTCTGACCTTTTTAGAAGTCTTCAATCCATATTTTGGAGAGAATATTTATTTACTAGAACTGAAAAAAAATGTCTAAGTTACTGTAAATGTTCAGGAGGGAGATAGGCTCTAAGGAAGCTGAAAGAAATTTTCTCCTGAAAGAGTTAATCCATTCCTCCTGGGACTTTGAATTGAAAACTCTTTAGAGATATTGCAAGGAAATATCCCAGAAAAATTTGGAAGAATTGATTTAAAAATACTACAGACAATAAGGATTCAGAAAAATAATAGAATGTATAATGAATATAAAGTATCAATAGTCTTTATTTTTAAACAATAAGTTAGAAGAGATAATAGAATAGAAAAACCCTATTTCTAGTGCATATTTAAAGATTAAATAGCTAGGAATAAAGTAGATGAAAACAGAGTAAAGCCAAATAAAGACAATTTTTAAATTTCCTGAAATATCAAAAGTAGAATTGGACAAATGAAAGGCCAAACTGTATTCTTAGGGATAACTGGATATTAAAAAAAGGTCAATGATCTCTAGTAATATAGCCTTTTATTGTATGCAACTAGACAAGCTTGTTATAATACTTGTGTTAAAATATACATATATCAAATAAAAATTATAGGGGAAAAACCTGAAAAAGGTAAGTAATTGGGGAGTGGGGGTAGGGCAAGAATGATCTATCAGAAATTGAAGCAAACTAGAAACCCTCTATACTGTACTTTCTTTCCCCTAAATACAGCAATTGGCACAAGAATAGTCAGATAACAATGTTCAAAGATAGAAAAATCCAGAACCTTGATGTAAGTGTTCAGTGACATCTGAAATCATAAGGGACGCAAAGTTTTAAATCAATAATCTTGGGAACACTGGATAGTCATTTACAAAATGATAAAACTGGGCCTAGATCCCACAGTTTACACCAGATTATTTCTAAACGTATTGATGATTTCAAAAACTACAAGGAGTAAATGAAAACGTGAATGGATTGTTTCATAATCAAGGACTGGAGACAGGCTTTTTCGCATTCAAAATTCAAAAGCAACAAAATATGAGTGACACATTGATTTTTATAACACCATAAATAAATTAAAAACAAAAGAATATTTGGAAATTATATTGCAGGCAAATATTTTATCTTCCTAGCATATAGAAAGCTCCCAATAATTAAAAAGAAAATGATGAAAAATATCCTAATATAAAATGGGCAAAACAAGCGAAGAGTTCCAGGAAAAGCTAAGCAAATGACTCTTAAGTAATATGAATACAATGATCAGTATCATTCATAATAAGATACCTATAAATTAAGCTACAAAAGGATGCAATCTCACCTATTAAATTGACAAAAATTCAGAAGATTTACAATATGCTATGGAGAAAGAGACCCTCCATAATGTTCCTGGAATGATAGCAAAATGGCATAATCCCTACAGAGGAGAATTTGGCAATATCAAATGAAATTGCATAGCCATCAACCCCTTGACTCAGCAATTGATTACAAGGACTTCATGTAGGAGAGAAAGACAACCATCGCAGGTGTGAAATATCTGGACAAATGGTTATTCTTAGCAGAATTATTTGAAATAACAAAAGGTTGGAAACAATTCAAATGTTCATCAGTAGAGTACTGCTTTCATGAACTGCTGCACCTCTACCAAAAGAGGGTATTATGTAGCTTTAAAGAAAAATGAAGACCAGTTATTTATGTACTGGTAACAAATGACTTTCAGGTTATATTAAATGATATTTTTTAAAAAATGAAAATATGAATACACGTATGCATGAACTTGCTTATTTTTTTTCTGAAAAATAAGCACTAGAAAAGAAACAGGAGAAAATTAAAATATTAACTTATGCAGGGAATACAAATTAGGATGAAAGCTAGATTTCTGAGAGGAATTTAAAATATTTTTTTCCTTTTAAACCATGTAAATGATTTTATGTATTAAAACATAAATAACTTATGAGAAATAACTCTGAAATTAAGAACAAAGTAAAACACATGAATAAAATTAAATAGTCAATTTGGTTTTATCGTTATATAGAGTTTCAGTATATAACACATATATTAGCCTAACAATATATCCATAATAGTATGTATTCTAGGACAAAAAAGAACTACAAAAATGTCTTAAACTTCACTTAAAGATTTTATTTTTAATTAGTTGTTGACATCATTATGAAATATAGCATAAATCAAATAAGTATATGGAAATATTAGGAATTAAACATTTCACTGTAAGAGAAAAACAAACCATATATAAAATTAAAGAAGTTAAAAAAGAAACCCTATATTACTAATATTTTATAAGACAGAAAATTTTCTTTTCTTTATCAATGACCCCAACCGGTGTTTCTTTAGATACAGTTGTTTTGAACTCAAATGCTTAGGAGCCAACAAATCCAGACTATATTATTCTGTAATCATGATCAGTAACATATTGCAAAGCGAAACAGCTTGGAAGGAGAGTGGGAGGGCAAGTAAAGGAAAAGAAGAGCTAATCAAATGGAATCTTTTTCTTCTTTAATTCTTGAGAACTATGAAGTCCTCCCAAGCACAGCTCGTTTCTGCAGATTATTTTCCAAACGTGTACAAAACGGAATCAAAATGAAGAATCCCTTAAGAACTTGAAGAGGTACAACATAAAATGCTACGATTTTCCAGCAGCAAGTGTTCCAGCCTTCAGCTGTGCTTCCTCTTCCTGTTCCCAAGAGTGGGCGGGATGAAAATGTCTTCCCTGTGATTTCTTCTTGTGTGTGGTTCAGCACCTGGGAAGCTGGGTGTTTTTACCCGCACAGGTGTGTGAAGACAGGCCTGGCAGCACGGGATGTGGTACCGCAGGTAGTCCTGGGATGTGCGGATCAGGTCGATGGTGTTGTCAGGGTGGTGGCATTGGTACGGCCAGGGTGCAGCATGGAGGTAATATAGCCATTGATGTCACCCCCAGTAGCATCGGGACCTTTCAGCCCCAGAGAAGGTTCCCTGTAGCTAACGAGGACCTGCGGGGCCATGGGGCTGGCTCTGTGTCCTTCTGGGAACCCCTGCATGAACATCTGTCCAATGACCACATCGCCCTCCTCCGTGGACACTGTGTTGATGACCACTGTGAGTGACTCAACATACATGGATGGTCTCGTCATCCCCATAATGGGTAACTGCCCTGTTCCCACCTTCCTTGCCTTCTTCTTGGAACTGAAAGTATGTCTCAAAGCAATTTCGTTTCAACATGCCAGCCTGATGCACAATGGACTCCTTGGTTGCTGGCAGATGTTTACCGTCGCATTGCGAAGACGCACTGGATCATGACTCCAGATTTACCAAGACACTCCCATCCATTCTCTTTAGTATTAATAACTCATTAGCACCATGTGCCTGAAGTTCCTTGTGGAATTTGAAAGAAACACAGACCATCACTTTTGTTTTGTCTCCATTAGGATTTGAAATATGATAGAAGGTCCCATCGTAATCTGCAAATGTTACTTCTGCCACTTCTGGTTTGTTTCCGCTGCCCCTTTCTTGAACTTGAGAGCAAATGTCTCCTGTATGAAGTGGTTGCTCACTTCCAGCAGGACCCTGGCACTGACCCCAAAGCCTGAAGCCGCCTGCCCAGCTGAGGCTGCGGCTGCTGCCTCACCACCCCAAACCCTATATTATTCAATTTGTATTAGGAATATCACATACAGTCATGAACATATGGCTTTAAGGGTTAAACAGACTCATTATAATATAATATAATATAATATAATATAATATAATATAATATAATATAATATAATATATATATAATTACAGTTGACATGAAATGTTATATTAGTTTCAGGTGTATAACATAGTGATTAGACATTTATATCTTATGAAGTAATCACCCCAATAAGTTTAGTACCCATCTGGCACCATACATAGTTATTTCAATATTATTGATTATATTCTTTATGCTATACCTTACATCCCCATGACTACCTTGTAACAACAAATTTGTACATCTCAATTGATACCCCTTTTCACCATCCACATCCCTGGTCTGACAATCATCAAAATGTTTTCTGTATCTATGGAATTGTTTTGGTTTTGTTTGTTAATTTTGTTCTTTAGATTCCACATATAAGCAAAATCACATTGCACCTGTCTTTCTCTGTCTGACACTCCACTCAGCACAATACCCTCCAGGTCCATTCATGCTGCTGCAGATGGCAAGAACCCATTCCCTTACCTGGCTGAGCAATAATATTACATTGTATACATGTACCACCTCCTCCTTATTCCTTCTTCCACTGACAGACACCCAGGCTGCCTCTGCATCTTGGCCATTGTAAATAATGCTGCAATGAACTATGGATGCACACTTCCCTTTGAAGTAGTGTTTTGGGTTTGGGTTAAATAAATTATTTAGGATTCAGTTAGCAGCACAATTATCATCCACACATAACTGATAAGCACATATACGAATTTTTGAAAAACAGCTATTAAATACAGAGTGTAAGTTTTTATTAAAATCCATCTCTCAATAAGATGAATGGTGACAGTGGACTGTCATTTTGATTCTCAACATCAATTACAAGTAGGTTTTGAAATATCCTTTGTTTGCGACCCCAGAGTTTTTTGTTTTTGTATTTGACTTTGGAACAGTACAGTTAGAAGACTTAGGATGTAAAATGGATAAGATATCTGGGTTTCTTTTGTGACACTAGGATAAGGTGATTATGGAGAAGGATCAAAGCAGAGTTCTCTTTTTTTTTTTTTTTTTTTTTTTTGAGGGCAGTGTCACTGGCCTTCATATGTGGGACCTGAACCAGGGTCGCTGGCATCCCAAGCCAGCGCTTAACCACCGCACCACTCGGCCAGCTCAATAGCAGTGTTCTCTTGACAGATCAACTTTAGGAAGGGATCCATAAAAAAGGTGAGAATAGGGAATAAAATTCCCTTAAACTTTCCATGTCAGTGGGCCCTTTGGAAAATCTTCATGTAGACCCAGGAGTTCACGTACCTAGATGGAGGACGGCTACCCTAAATCACCCAAATGTAATTCAACCAAAGGCATTCTCCTTCTTTTGTATCTTTCCTCTTTCTCGTCTTCAGCTTTCCCTCTTTAGAATGCAGTTATTCACAATTAAACACCAAATATTTCATTATCAAGAAACTTCTGGAGTATACCTACATGACAGCAGATTATAGACATTTCATATATTGACCAAGTTTTCCAAGATTTCACTTTGTTTCTCACTCTAATGTTACCTAATTTATTATATGTGGCAAGAGATATATTGCTTCTTCAATAATAGTAATGTTAGCAAGGGGAATTTATTGCTTGCTCACTATATGTAAGGCCTTGTACGAAGGAGAAATGTTGTCCAGTCTTAATTCATTTTAATCTGAATTTTACAGCTGAGGGTACCAAGCCTGGTTTAGCACAATAGTATTCCTTGTCCAAGGTCACATAGCTAGTAAAATACATATCTGACTGTAAATTTTGTGCTTCTAATCATTGCAGTATGCTGTTACGGTTGCAAGGGTTTCAAGTTGAAAGTTTATTCTTCCATATTTTAAGGGGTCTAATATTAAGAGGTATTATATTCAATATCTCTTTATTTTGTATTTGAATGAATCTGTTTTATACTGTATGTTTCAAATTCCTCACCTTTAAAATAAGTGGATTGTGGACAAGTCAATTCCGAGGTTCCCTTCCAGCACTAAAGCTATATGGTTCTACAACTTCTTCTTTTGTCTATTGCTTACTTGAAGCATTTCCCATTACATAATTATTAGAACAACAAAACCAATCTGCTCATCTCTCCATTTCTGGCTGACAAAAGCAGCTTCCCCAAATTAAATCCAGATAAAATTTTATTCTGCCTCTTCATTATTGCCATTCCTGCCTCCTCCCAACTTTGCCATTTTAAAGCTGCTTTATTATTGTTGTGGTGGTTGTTATTATTATTATATTATTATTTACCATTCCTTCCCCTTTACTGGTACTGATTTGCAAAGAGTCAAGGAGGCAAACAATTATTCTGAAAGTCAACTTTAATATTTGTTAACCTTTTCAGCAAAGGAAAGCTCAAATCACTAGAGAAGCCATTGGCTCCTCACAGGAGCTGTTTTCTTATGAAATAGGTTTACAAGAGTGAAAAGGCCTCCCAAAGACTTCCTCACTTTTCCTGCCACGATAGCTGAAATATTTGCTATTGGTCTCCCTTTATGGGAAGGCACTGAGTTCTAGTAGGCTCCCTCTAAAATGCACATAGTATATTAAGTGAATGAAGGGCACAGTAATAAGATGTGGAAGGACTAGAGTATGCTAGAATCACTTATTAAGTTATAAAAATGATTTCACTTTAACTACTTCTCATAATCATGGGGATCCTAGGTGAGGAGTGCACCAACCAGGTACATTTTGAGTGTTGATACTGGAGAGATTGCCTGAGAAAGTGAGGGGCAGAATAACTCTTGGGAGGCAGGGAACAGCCTGAGGCCATTCTGGTGAACTGACAAATGGAACTGGGAACTTTGCCTGCTTAACAATTTTGCCCAAGGCCAGCCGATCTAAGGAGGTCATCCTCTTCGACCCTGGACTTGCAGACTTGATTGCATTGGAACTGCATAGGACAGTTGGGTTCCTATCCAATTCCTGAGTCTCTCTCCAGTGAAGGAGTTCCAATAACCTTGGCCCAAAGAGAATTTATCACAAATTGTTTACTCCACACTTTTTAAAGCATAAATACCCAAAGCCAGGCAATAATGACAACTCTTTATAAACTACTCACTGCCACTCTCTGAGATGACCCAGGTGCTGCACAAGCAATAAAAACACAATGCACTTGCTCTATTGCAAATTAAGCTGTGAAGATCTGCCTCAAACCTTCCACAGAGATTTCTCAATGAAAGGCAAAGTGTCTGCATATTCAGCCCTGTAGTGAACTCATAGCACCAAGGTTTCTAATTCAACCAAGAAATCCTGTTCTTACTATAATAACCCTCCACACATCTGATAACTTGATTTCAGCTCTTTTCAAAGGGCAAGACCTTGGAAGAGGCACTAGGTGACAGAGAAGAGTTTGGAGAAAGCCTGCCCAGGACCAGGTATCTATGCACCTCAAAATTTTCAAATGTCAGCTATGTGAGAATGTCTAGGTACTCAGTCAACAAGAGTTCATCAGAACAGAAATGGCGAAGGATGATGCCTGCCCTCTCACCCTGCCGTGGTGCATAAACTATTCTTAAAAGGCAGAATATAATAAAAAAAAATCAAGAATTGTGATCTCCTGCCTTTGACAAAGCTTGCTGGCTGGGGCTTGTCTACCAGCAGTTTTGTATATTAGAACCTGCTTCCTTCCTTCCTACATGAGGGGCAATAATGTTGACATGAGTGGCGAGATACTAAACTTAAAATATGCACCGGCATGCAGAATTAAAGCAGAGAGGCAAGTCTTCATTGCTCTGTGCACCTATGGAGAAAAATATTAGCACACTGCTTTAATTGGCTTTTTCTACGATCAATTTTTGAAAGTAAATCATGCAACTCTATAATAGCACCATAGGAAGTCAAGTTATATGCACGTAACATTAGAAATCCTTTAATGCTCTTTCATGGTTAAAGAGAGGGATATAGATTACTTGATTTTCATTTGTCAGACTTTTTTTTTTCTTTTTTAACAGACTGGAAGTCAATCATTCTAAGGTGATTCCCTTTTTAAACTCAATCACACATTCACACAGCAAGCCTTAATGAGTCTACTAGGAGTAAACAAATTAGTCTCAGAATGTAGTATGCATTAATTAATCAACTTAATAGTACTGTATAATGTGCTATAGATGAAAATTAGTTCTAAGTACAATACTCACACACAAGAAGAGAACTGGATAAAACTATAGAGCAACAAAAAAAAATCATCAGTGTCTGTAAATATAAGTTAAACAACTCTGACATCCCTCTATCCATTTTGGGCCATTAAACGGCAAAGAGCACATTCAAAGATGGTCTCTGTGTCATAGAGTAGATGTGAAGAGGAAGAAAGCAGCTTTGAGTAACAGTACCTGCAGGTGAGGAGATAGCAAACTAAGGACTGCCATGTTTTTATATGACTCAGGAGCGAATGATTGTTTTGTTTTGTTTTTCAAAGATTTTTTTAATTGGGGAATTGGGAGAGGGGGATAGCTTTGGGGAACCCGGGAAGGGGAACAGACAAGTTGCTGTCCTTATGTTCTTCAGTCTAGTTGTGGAGGACATCGCTTCATTGGCCCATGTTGGTATCATCATTGTGCTCTTCTTGGGTGAGACAGATCGGTCGCCAGCCTCTAGATGGCCACTCACAGTGGCTCTTGGCAGCTCACACTGGCTGCCGGCCACTCACGCTGGCTGCCGGCCACTCACTGTAGCCTATGGCAGCCCACTGCAGCAGTTACTGCAGCCTACACCATCACCGGCGCTCACAGCCCAGCTCCAGGTGGAGCTGTTCTTAGCTGTAGAGGGCAGTGTCACTGGCCCTCATATGCGAGATCTGAACCAGGGCCACTGGCGTCCCAAGCCAGCTCTTAACCACCGCGCCACTCAGCCAGCCCATACTTTTAAAGAATGACAAATGCATGAAAGACAAAGGTGGACTGATGAACTGATCCAGAATAAAGAAGACTAGAGAGAGACAATCAAGTTCAACATGTTACCTTGGATTGGAATGTGGACCAGATCTTTCTACTTTTTTAATGTTTTGGCCTTAAAGGACATTATTGTAATAATTGAGTGACATTTAAATAAGTTTTGAACATTAGATAATGATATTGTATCATTGTAATGTGGCCCTGTTAAGAGGAGGTCCTTACTCTCAGAAATACACACAGAAGTATTTGAGGATAATGGGGCTCCAAGTGTACCAGTTAGTCTAAAATGTTCCTGGATAAACATGTGTAAATGTTTACATGTGTCTGTCTGTCTGTCTGTCTATCTATCTACCTATCTACCAAAAGATAGGGAAGGATACACAAATTTGGCAAAATGGGTACTTGGGTTCTGAGTTGTCACTCGGTGTGGTGGCTTTGTACTGTGTCATTGTAACTAATCTGTAACTACCTTTCCCAGACTTACCTTCCTACGTAGATCAGAAGGCTGGACTTAAGAGGATTCACACAAGACTTTGAAGGTAGAAGGGAAACAGTGGCCCTTACATTTTGGTGGTCCTTCAGTTCCCACCAAATCTCCTCCTTCAGTGTCTGCTAGTCCTGGATCAAATGTGTTTCAGTTGGTAGTGACAGTGGTAAGAGACAGCTGTGGATTCCCAGGTGTCCTTACTAACCTCCACACCAAGATCTCCTTCTCAACTGTCTCCACCAGCTCCCAGAGCTGGATAAGGTCTAATCCCTATTTAGATAAACAAAGAAACAAACAAACACTTTGTTAAGAGATACAGGGGCTCTTTTGTAAGAGATACAGGGGCTCAGCTCCTTCCATCAAACTTTGACTTATACCCTTAGTTTCCTGAAATACAGCAAAGGATACCTGAGAAGCCCTTGATCTATTCATTGCAACTCAAGTCACATCATTACTTTATCCTTTGAAAACATCTCATTATCTCTGTTAGAAGAGCATATTGAGAAGTTCATCATAATACAAATGAATGAAATTATCATTTATTGAGTGTCTACTATGTGAAAAATCCTATGGCACTCGCTATCTTTAAAATTTACTAACACCCCACAGGCTAGTTTTCATCCTTATTTTTATAGATGAGAAACTGAGGGTCAGAAAGGTGAAGTCACTTGTCCAACATCTCACATATAAGTAATGGTAAAGCAGCAACTCAAACCAGTTCTATTCAAACCTCAAGTTTATGTTTTTTTCATTGCACCAAGCTGTCATCTTAGGAAAAAGAAGTCGTTTTCCTCACCCTCCAGAGGATATTGCTTTGTGACTGCCCAGAAATTTATTGAATCTCAATATTTCATTCTTGCTTATTGGTGTTATAGAGTTATTATATATGTGAGGAACTACAATAACTGGCTATATATTATCATCTTTCTGCCATCCTTATGTCCTAGGAAAGAAAACACCAATAATTGCTGATGTGCACAATGAGGATATCACACAACCTTCTACTCTAGAGCTATTTAGATCATCTCAACATAGAGAGTTTTACTTAACTTTTTTTTTAATCTGTAGACTTTTGCACCATATGACAATTTTTTTTCCTAACTCAACATTTCTTTAATACACTTCTACATCCTTTAAGCTTCACAATAATGAGCCTAAAAATAGAGAGAGAGAGCTTGTGTTATTAATGTTTGATTTACAGATGTAGATATCAAATCCTAAGAGATTACATAAATCATCTTAAGTGGAATATGTGTTTTTATCTACGTAGTTTCCTTTCTCCCTTGATCTTATAAGAGCAGGTTTTGCTTTAAGATTCCAGTTCCCATGCAATGTCCAGTCCCTGCAGTTTATCTGGACCTGATTCCACCATCATAACTAGCAGTGGGTATATGATGCTGACCTAAATTGAGCATATACCATGCACTTGATCACAAGGATATGTTCAGAATGGGCATGTAACCCACATCAGGTTACTCAGGACTGAGCTCAGCAGGAAGACCTTGAAGGGAGCTGCCTTTTCCCCTGAACTTGGAGAATGTAGAATATAAACCTCTAGCTGCCAAGTCAACAGGGTAGATAATGAGCTTGAAGTCAACACAGAATTAAGAAAGGGTGACAGAGAGAGACAGTCTCATGTTAGTTGAGCACCAGAATCCAGCTCACTTGAAGGCAACCACCTTAGAAATTATCAATTACATTTAAAATAGATCCTCCCTCCCTCCCAGGCTCCCTCCCTCCCTCGCTCCCTCCCTCCCTCCCTCTCTCCCTCCTTCTCTCTCTTACCCATTCCCTTCCTCTACCATTCCCTTCTCTTCCCCTTTCCTCCTCTCTTCACTTCTAAGCATTGCAATCAAAAGCTTAATAATAACACTACTAAATAATAATACCCACCCAAGTTTTTCAGTCTAAACTGCAAGTCTAGAACTTAGGTTTACTGGTATTTAGCATATCAAATTTCTTTAATAAGCAAGCCGCCTCCATAGAGGTATACTTCCAATCCAAATATTCATTCCAATTTTGTTTCTCCAGAGAATTTTCTCTCTTGAATATCTACTGGAAGAAGGAATGCTTGTGAAACTTGACCTTTCTCTAAGCTGTGTAATTGCATATGTAGTATAAAGGACACGAATAAGGAAAGATTGATCTGAGTGCTATTTTTCTGTTGAAGGAATCCAGTTTATGCTATAATCAAATCCCAGGGATTGAATTATTAGATCAGTAACCAATGTCCCCCTTTATCAATTATTTTTACTATGTTTAGGAAAGATTTATAAGCAAAAACAAGCATTTCTGAATTGTTTCTTGTGTGGTTTTCCTTTCTTCTCACTTTTTTTTTTCCATTTTTTAACTAGAAATTGATAAATCCTGCACAGCGCTATGGCAGGATTTCACTATATTATGATGAAAGAGAATTGAGAACAGTTTTGTCTGAGTGATGAAGGAGAAGGCAATATGTAATTTATAGCAAAGTAAAAGCGATACTGCATTACACTATAAAGCTGTCAATTGGATTATCACTGAATAACCTGTTCAATGTTTGCTTATATATAACTGATAAGTTGAACAAGCAGGACTTGCAGACTACAATCAGAAAACTATTTTATTTCTTCCTCTCATTGCTTCTTCCAATCCTTTTTCTGCAATCAATTCTTCTGCACCTAGAAGAAACCTTGGGCAGGTTTCACAGCTTAGCTTCTTCCCTTGATCCAGGAAACCATTCTTCGGTTAATCTCAGCCATAAAAATGATCTCCTTTTCATAATTACTTTGTCCATTCTGTTGTATTGATCACAAACTGAGAAGGGCATTCAAAGTTAAAAGTTTTCCCAATGGACCCTCCTTCCACCAGCTCCTGTCTTCTGGCTGCTTCATGGATCAGGAAAGAGACATGTGGTTGGCCTCTTTATTTTCTGTCTTGACTGCTGCACCCTCTCAATCAAGGGGCTGCCTCTGGCTCCTCCAGGGTTGAAACAGACGAAGGAGGAGAGAACGCTGACAGGAAACTTCTTTCTGGGCTGACACTGTGTGTAATGGGGTGCTGGTTTTCTCTGGAGGTGACAGATGTTTAAAGGTGGTTCTTCTTCTCAGGCATGCTCCCTTTCACTCCTGGGAGATGCCCTCCACCTTTCTCTTCCTGGGGGGGGGGTGCCCCTTCTGCAGCTGGCCATTCCACCTCACTGTGTAATTCTGGGGTCTTCTGCTGAGGTCAGTTGCCATTGGGCAGATGACAATTACCAGGGGACCAGCCAACATTCCCATGGAAGAATGCCATGCAATTAACTTTGAGCAGCATTTAGGGAGAGGGTGGTTTGTCTGTTGCCATAAGGCATTTCAGGCATTAATTAGACACCTTTTCATTCGGGCGTTAATTAGACACCATCCACCATGTCCACTGTACTCGAAGAGTCACACCTCTAGGAACTCCAAGGGGCCTCTGTATATAGCCTTTCTAACAAGGTTTGAGGGAAAATGAAAACCATCAGCCATTCTCCATCATAAGTAACTCTTTGAAGAGTTTCCAACCTGTTGGTGACACAAAATGAAAACTTTTTATAAATTGTAGTCCCCTCTTTCTAAATCCTGCTTGAATAGTCTGGCTCTTCCCTTTGGAATTTAGACAGTTGGCACCTACTTTCTCAGAGCTTTGGTTAAATCTGAGTCATTAAACAGTCCATCGATGTGAATTTCTTCCATTCAAAGCAATTTCACCAAACAGCATAGCTTTTTTTTTAAATTTAAAAATCACCTTCTATAATTAAATCAATCTATAGTTGTCTATACATGTGACAGTTAGAAATAACTAAGTAATTATTTTTACCCTGCGGTTATACATTTAATGTTTAGCTTTAAATTTTAATCACCTAATCTTCCTGACATCTGCATATTGAGTAGACTTACTTATCTCTGGAAGGATAAATATACTGATTGGCTATAGAATGTGAGGACATTGTCATAGGAACGGTTCTCAGGAAGTAGGTGCCACCCAGTATGAGGCACTCTGACACAAACCCCAGGACAATAGATCTGTCAAAGATTCATTTTGTTCTACCCTGACTAGATGAAGGTGGTGATGCCTGCTGAGATTTTAGTTTTAGGGATAAGCAAATCCAAGGGGACACCTAGTTACTTTATCAGCAAGGATGTCAACACTCCTGGTTATGATAGCTTGGTGGTTCTCAGCCAGGGACAATTTGGCCTTCTAGGGGATAATTGGGCAATATCTGGGGATGTGTTTGATTGTCACACCTGGGAGAGGGGCTGCTGTTGGGTATCTGTGCATAGAGGCTTGGGATGCTACTAACTACGCTGCAATGAGCAGGACAGCTCCCATGACAAAGAATTGTCTGTTCAGAAATGTTAGTAGTACTGCTAAGGTTGAGAAGCCCTGCTTCGTATGAGGAAGAACTCCATAAGGTATAAACAAAGACTACTCAATATAAAATATTTGCAATTTTCAAACCTTTTCACTACCTTTTGTTCTGCAATTTATTTCGTTAGGAAAGAACCGTACAGGGTGTGTGCTGATCTCCTTGGAAGTAAGAAAGTCAATTCACGGGAATCTTGAGCTGCTCCCCCCTGTTCTTAAAGTGGAAGAACCCTGCCTAGCCCAGTGAGCTTCAAAATAATAGCTTGGGTATTCTCCAAAAGACTGTGGGAAATGTCTTCACACTTTTTAAAAAATTGATATCTAAACTTTTAATTATCATTTGCATAGAGTTGCAAATTCTGTATTTTCCAGAAGTGAGATATATCTCATACATGCTTTAAATAAAGATACATTTGTCAAAAGTTTACAGCTTCAGGTTTACTTCAGTCAACCGAATAAGCTAATTAGCAAAGCAAATCTTCATTGTCAAATCAATCCTTCACATCAAATGCACCTTCAATCAGACAAATGTCTGATTTTAGTTTTTGATAAAAAAAAATAATAATAATGTGCCTCCCTGTGACAACATCCCTCATTTATTAATTATTATTTAAGATAGAGAAAGGAAGGGAAGGAAAGGAAGAAAGGAAGTCAGTTTACCACTAGGGTGTAAACTTCAAAAGGGCAAGGGTTTTTGACTGTTGCTTAGAAAATATTCTCTGACAGTAAACACACAATAGGTAGTTTATAAGTATTTAATACTGGATGGTAGAAGCAATGATAGATAGATAGATAGATGCACTGAACTCCACCACAAATTTATAGCTAGGGTAAAATAAAATGGCTGTCACCCGAATGAATGTACACATTCTCAAATTACCTCTGGGTGTTCTTTATTACCTGGGGCAAACATCATACCAAGATTTGGACTGGGTGAGAGTTGACATTTTCCAGTACCGCAACAGTGAGAAGTGTGCAAGGGGAGAAGGGGAAGAACTGGCAGACCACAGACAGGTTCCTAAGGAGACAATTTTGGGAAGGAGAACAGTTCAGGAAATGGATTTCCACCAAGCATTCCATGCCCATGTAACCTCCAGACAATCTTCTGCTAAGATTTGAAGACCAGACTGCAAAACATCAGGGAACCGCATGTTAATGATGAAACCAAAGCTGGCCAATAGGAGCAAAGTAGAGCAAAAAGCGGGTGGGGTAGGAATCTAGGACCGGGCCAGGTCAACCACCTAACAACAGGACAATCTAAAGGACTGCTCTAAAGGAACAAGGCAGACAGGTCTACAGAGCATGGAGCCTGATAGAACTGTACAGAGCAGATAGAGTGGGGTATAAAAGCAGCCTTCTGTGTCAATTCATAGGTTTTATTTTTCCTGATAGAAGTTGTCTTTCATTGACATGACAGTTAATATTTCAGTATTTGTTTTTCACCAGTAAATGATGTGAGGGTGGACTTTTTCTGTTTTGTTTTCCCTCCCCCGCTGTACACCGATATCCCCTGTGCCCGGGATGGTGCCAGGCAAATCAAAGGTGTTCAACTGTTGAACATGCTACCATGAAAATATTTGTAGACCAGGCTTGAGGAAGCAAAACGGGCCTCCGCCTAATCCTTGAGTGACCTTGGTTTGTTATTTGAACACCCTGGGGTTTCAATTTCTTTTAGATAAGGAGGTAGGAGCTGAAATTCACTAAGATCTTTTCTAGTTATGCTTTCTGTTTCTACCATGGATGGTTGTCTGAAAGTGTGCATACATGTTCGTGTTAGTTTGTGCATGTGTGTGTGTGTGTGTGTGTGTGTGTTTCCTGAAGAGTAAAATTCAGAATAAAAGTAATAGCATGTATTTTTCAAGTGAGGAAAAAGTTGTAGACTGAAGGGGCAGAAGGCATAAAGAAATAGTGCAGGTAAAACATTTGACTTGTTTGGGTGGAGGAATGGAGGAACGCAGAGACCTGAAGAAGACAAAAATATGATGAGAGACTTTGTAAAAAATCTATAGATTTTTTGGAATAGGAATATGATTCTATAGAATAGGAATATGGAGAACTTTCATATTTGATAGCTTTTATATTATTAGTAGTAATCTTATTTTTTGAATATATGATTATGTGCTAATAACAATACTTAAAATATTTAGGCCAAGAAGTTTTGTTTTGGAAGATATATTTATATGTCTAGCAATTTATCACTTTTTATCTATTTATCCATAGTAGTATATCCACCTAGAAGTGATATCTAACCTTAGTATTATCAGAAGCAGATAAACTATTTTTTTGAGAAGTATCACATATAAAAATGTATTTACTTAAACTCATTTTAAATGTTAAAAATAAATAACGCCATCAATTAACATTTGTGGGGAAAAGATCCATAAGAAAAGTAATTCCAAAATTCAGGATCCCAGTAAATTCTTGATATATGCATAGATTTGGTGCCATACAAATTTACCAATAATAAAGTTACAAATAATTGATAATTATTTCTCAGGGATAATCATTGTTTTATTTAATTCTTTTCACAAATTTGTGACATAGACACTATTAGTTTCCTCATTAAGCAACTGAAAAAGCAGAGGCTTAGAAAAGGTCGATCACCCTTTCAAGGTCATCTGTTTAGTAAGATAAAGCTAGAGCATTTGAGTGATACTGTTTCCACAAAGTTGTATCTAAACACTTCCTGGGTTTACTATGATTTGTCAGAGGCTTTGCTGTCTGGACATGACAAGCTTCCTCTTAGGAGAAGATCTTATTCAAGGTGCTAACAAACCTAGAATGGTTTAAGCCAGGCAAACTCTTTGATTGAAAGTAAATTACAACCATTGTTTGCCAGCTCACTTCTACTTTTAATGTACGTTTGTGCGAGAGTACAGAGATGAAAGCCTTGTCAATCACAGATATACTTAAAAAATCAATCCAAAAGCAAAAGGAGTTCAAAAACGATTCAACAGTGGCAACACCAGCTAGCCCCCAATGCCTATTTTCTATTCAATTGCTTTTCAAAGTTTGAAAGCTGCTTGTTAGTTCTGTTTTTCTTTTTTTTTATAATATAAGATTTTCAGGTGCTTGTCATTTCTAAGTAGCGTGATGGAGTTGAGTGTTTTTCTTTATTGAGATGTCAGTAAGGGAAAAAAAATTGGAATGTCAAAAGCAAATAATATAATTATTATGACAGTTTACTAACATTTGGATGTTGAAATTATTCTTTTTAATTGTGCTAACATTTATTTAATAAAAAGACCCACAAGTATAATTATTACAGAAATCTGTTTTATTTTTGATTAGTGAACATCTCCCCTTTCTGTTCCATGATTTCATCTTTTTACCTTCCAGGAAGAAGAGGTATCATTTGGCTATTCTGTCTATGGTTAATATAAATTTGAAACATCCTATAAACATTACATTGGGAGGATTATATAAAGGCATTTCCTACAGAATTCTAACAACATATCAGGCTTCTATTCTGTGCAAACTTGCTAAATGCAGAAACTCACATGGCTCAATTTCTGCATGGAGCAGACTCTTGTCCACTGGAGAGTAACTAAAAATGAACTCCAACTTTTACCTGCATCTCTCACAAAACACTCAATTTCCCACACTAGTGTTTCTACAGTAGAAACCCTTCCCTCCAATGTCTAATAATTTCTTTATGTCACATCTGTTCTAAAGTCATTCAAACTCTGAAATCTCACACCTTCTCTCAACTCCCATCTGCTGGCCCTTTTCCTACTCTTTTCTCTCATCTGTAGTTAGAATTTATCTTTCCAGCTGCATTTTCTCCTTCCTTCCTAGCACTCTGAAAGTCACTCCTCCCTCCCTTCATTCTCCTAATTTTTTTTTTTTTTTTAATCACAAAAGATACTGGAACCATGCTCACAACCACCCTGCTTTAGTGCAAGGGGTAGGGAGAACACTAAAGGAGAGGGGGGAGACAGTTACCACTCAAACAATAATATATCCTATTTTGTTACACCAAAATTAAGGGCAGGGTCCCAAACTTTCCTGATAAGATGCTGTAGGTCTTGCAGCACACAGCTGGTTTCCAGCCTCCCTCTTCTAAAGCTCCCTGAGCCACCTCACTGTCTCCCGGAGCTACCAGCACTCTGGACAGCATCCATTCCTCCTCAAAGGTCTGGCTCTCAGCTTTAAGGAACCCTGAGGAACTAAACTAGATTGGCTTAGTTCCTCAGACATATAAGAACTACCTCTTATATGTCCGAGTCCCAGTTTTGCTGAGGGCTGTTTCCTGTTGTCCCAATTCTGATAACCCCAACAATTTTCTTTGTTCCTCCAGCTCATCTGATGGTGGCTACATCCTGTAATTCCTATGTCTAGGCTGCCTCGGTGGTCCTTTCCTGGTGATTTAATCCTCTAACGTCTGCATAATCATTCTTTATGTTAAGTTCCTTCCGTAGAAATATCTAGTGAGGTTTCAGGTTTCCTCGCTGGAGTTGGATTGAGACGGGGTTGGGGTGTGATAAAAGTGGAACCTGCTGGACCACTGCTGAAGGAAGCCCCACACTCTCTATGTGGAGGAGAAACACTACATGTTCTGATTGGAAATTCAAGACAGAACCTTGAAAATTACTGTTAAAAACAGTTACTCAATTCTGAATTCAAATGAAGGTAGTTTAAATGAAGTGAAAAAAAAATCTCAATTTGCTGTATGTTTCTATATTTTGAGTGTTTTTAAAAGATAGTACTGTACTGTTGTTCATTAAATGATTATATGTTTTCAAAATATATCAAATTTTATTAAAAACCTTATAATTTATTTATAGAACCCTAAGATTGAGTCCCAATGGCTCCTAAGAGAGAAAATTAAGATATAGTATTTCTTCATATTTCTGAATCTCTATCTGCATCTTACGGAGGACCAATAATTTTTGAGGGCTTCTGGACATTTATTTATAAAGTCAAAAAGGTATTTTTTTGTACATTTTTCCTTTAGAATTTATCCAAAAGTCTAGAGTAAAAGGTGGCAACTGATCCTACAATTACATCTCAGAATTTTCTATTCAGGTAGTACTTTACTTCTCTCCATTGTTGACTTGACTCTTCCATAAAAAGCAGGTTATCAAACAAGGGTATCTCATCGTGACCCAACTTTGCAGAAAACCCCAAATTAACAATGTTGAAAAAAAATTATCACACTTATTGTGCCACTTATTTTTTACTGTGTTTAACAGAAGGTTTAGCAGAGATAGGGCTCTAAGAAAGCACCTGGAAGGTATAATTACCTTCAGGAATATTGTATCATTAAAATGTATAATGAGAGGTCCTATATGAGTAGATTAAACTATTAGGGAACCTGCCACAAGTGACTTTGTAATTTGAAAGATCATTTATCATTTTCAATTACAACTTTCAGTTCATTTTTCTGGGTGATTTTTCAAAATACTCAAAAAAATCTCATTTTTTTAAAAATTGCTCAACAGATATTCCTCTTCTTTTTCAGCAGAGAAAATAAAGGTACTTTGGATAATTAATCTAGTTATACCTGTATCATTTGAATTTACAACATCGTCAAAATGTATCTTTTTATAAAGTTATTGGATACTCAATTCTTCTTACTTCAGGTATCTCTCCCTGTAGCCTGAATTTACTTTATCACTAAATCTTTTAAAACTTGCCAAAATAGTTATACACTACAGACAATTCTTGATCAGAAAATAAACTAAAGAAAGCATATCATTTAGACCTATTGATAAAGACTTAAATACACACACATGCGTGCACACACACACACACACACACACCATAAATGCTCAATAAAATAAAAACAATTGTAGTAAAATTTTACACGATTCACAAACTAAGAGTAATTTGTGCAATATTGTGAGACGGAAAAATATTTACGACATTGTGAAGTGTTTTAAAGTGACATCATGTATTTAAAGTACATTATGTGTACAAGATGTACATTGTGATACTGACAATGTCAGCCATGAAAAATCCGCACGTGGGCATAGAAAACCATGCATGGTCATGCATCCAAAAGTTGACATTGTTATCTCTGGGTGTTTCCATATTGAATAACTTATATTTGAGCTTACCATTTTTTTAAAACAAAATTTCATAATAACACACATCCCTTACATATTAAGAGAAAACTGAGTGGAAAAAAAAATAAAGTGTTTGGTGTTACTGTTATTAAAGCATGATGAGCAAAGCTAGGTTAGAGAATTAAAGTCACTATGATTCTTCTGAAGATTCCTAATATGTAAGCATCCTCCGTTTTTGTCACTATAAGAGAAGTTTGAAAAGTTTCCTAATGGAATGAAGACAAAACTTTGTGACTTCCTTTTGGCAGGGATTTATATAGTACAACTACATTAACTTATCACTCTTGAGAAAATAATTTGTGTCTCACTCCGTCTTTGCCCTTGAGAAAATAATTTGCCCTTGAGGAAATAATTTGCGTCTCACTCCGTCTTTATCCCCAGTGCCTGACACAGAGCTGTGTTTGAACACATGACAGTTGATTCGATATTGTTTCTACCTTCTTTTGGTCCCAGGATGTGGCTGTAGCCTTTCTTGGATATGTCCTTTTAAGGAAAATTTTCTTACTCCTTGTCCACCCCAAAGCAACTTTGGTAGATGACATTTGCAAACTAAAACATAAATGAAAAATCATGTATCTGAACCAGGTGGCCCATCCACGTAGACAATTAGTGAACAGCTGTGGTAGGTATTAGTGTGGTTTGACAAATATTTTCAGATCACAAGCACTTCTCGATGCATGACAGGAAAGCACTTCCTGAGGCCCTTATTATTAGGACTGGCCAGTGAGGTGTGAGCTGAAGTGACTTGCTGGCTAAGCATTTAGTTTCTCATGAAAGACTCTCCAAAGCTCTCTTTTTCTCCTCTTCCTTTTTGGGATGGTAACCAACAACTTTCAAGGTATTAATTGTTCAGTCATATAGGATCCTTAAATGACAACAGTGAGCAGATCTTCAACAAATATCAAGTGTGATCAAGAAAAAAAATCTTTGATATTTTGGTTGTTTGCCGCTGATAACCTAGACTATTCCGATTACGTACAATACATTTAGCCATATGAAATGTGTTTTAAAATTTTAAATTACACCCTTGAACTCAGCAATGACATGTGACTCCACTGTATTATTAAAAATGGATTTATTTTTTAAAGAAAAATATATGCATATTTGTTTATGTGTATATACACACACAAAGAAAAAAACATTTTTGAAAACTATCAACCTGGATCCCCCCACTCAGAAATAGCTTACACTAGTTTTATGTAAATATGATTTGAAATATCTATTTCTATTTACAAATGGAAAGATAAACAGGGAGAAACATATAGATACAAATAATTTTTAAATGATATTATAGAAATCATTACATATGAGTCTAATTGGATACAGAAAGAAAAATTTTAAAAAATTGAAATAAAATTAAAAAACAACAACTATTGTTGGCTTTTAGGAAAAAATATGTTTTAACCAGAGATTCTAGCACCATTTGAATATGTTGAATGTATTTGCTGATATTAAAGGATGTTTAATTTTTAGTTATCAATGGTATATATTATTATGCTAACAAAAAGGGTTTTAATGCCTTAGACTTACATAACGAAATTATTCATGGCTAAGTTGTATCATGTTTGCCATCATGCACATAAACTTGAAAAAAAGATATGGATGGAAAGGTAGATGTAGTAGAATTGCCCACAGGTGGCTGGTTTTGGCACTGGGCAACAGGTATAGGTAGATTCATGTAATGGTCTATCTACTTTTTTTGTTCTAAGATTTTATTTTCATTTCAGAGCATTTTTAGGTTCAAAACAAAATTGAGAGGAAGGTACAGAGATTTCCCATAGACCCTCTGCCCTTGTACATACACAGTCTATGTACATTTCCATTTACCATTCTCTGTAACCTCCAACTAAAATTAAAGAGATTCTGGGTTCTAAAATGTAAGCCTGTTTAAAACAATCTGGGCACCCCACCATGCTTGACAGCCAGGCTGAAATGTAAGGTGAAAACTTTGAGAAAGATGTCCATTAGGAATTAGTATCACAGAGCTAAAATCAGTGCCCCTTTTGACCCAACTTCCCAAGTCTCCACAAGCAAGTAGTACTGCTCCGAACCCAATTATCCTGCCTTCTGTTCTGCTGGCTAACCACTGGACTGATGACAGAGCAAAGGTAACAAAATTAGACAAAACAGGGATTTTATGTTAGAGGGATTTCTCTTCGCCTTTGTGATAAGGTGGTATTATCATCATTATAAAAGGTTTTAACTAAGTGAGGCATTTTATATTACCTGTAAAATACATTTTAAAGTGCTAACCTTGAGAAGAATAACCCTGATTAATTATAGTTCCCAATTATTAATTCACTCCTTTAAATTTTTTATCCAATTATAATTCTTCTTCCTAGCTGGTTTCCACTGTAATCACTCATGTTCTGTAAGAATAAAATACTCAGAAATGGACCTAATTTGGCAACCTGAATATAGCAGCACTAATTATAAAAGTAAACTATATAGAATGTCAAAAATAATTTGACTGATTTTTTTTCCTGTGACTACTTAAGGAATTAATAGGTTCAACTCAAAGATATCCCTTTTAAAGTTCCACACAGGTACTCTCATTTCTGCATATATCTCTTCAGAGCTGCTAGGATATAAGCTCTTTGAAACTATTAGTATATTTTTCCTGTAATCTCTCAAACAATAAATATTAAAATATCCACATGTATGCAGAACCAAAACAAACAAAATAATAAAATAAATACAGATGGTGCCAAAATAATGTATACACATTTTAAGAAAGGAAAAAAAAAATCTATCAAAATTACACTGATGGTAACCATTTTGAGCACCTCTTGCAATTGCAGAAGTCAAATGTAACTTGTATTCATCTTTTGTTACCAGTGTATATTGAGTATTACAATTTTAATACAGTTTTTTCCTTTCTTAAAATGTGTGTACATTTTTGGCACCCTCTGTATATATTAGAAATACACACACACACACACACACACACACACACACACACACATATGATAGAAAAAAATATTTGTTAGGTGGGGACAGTCAACCCTTTTGCAAAGACTTCAAGTAGGAGTTTTCTTATAGGAACACTGACAGCCGAACTTTAAGATCTTTCCTAATTAGATAAGAACAAACCCACAGGGAATAAAGAGAAAGATGCAGTACACTTGAACAGTTAAATTGTTATTGAGGTGCTGCTAGAGACAAAGAAAGCTTTGCAAAAACATTTTCTTTCTCTATTGTGAAAACTATAAATTCAAGCTGAACAACTTTTCATTAATATGATAAAGGACTTGCTTTAGAAGACTAGAAATTGTGTCAGAAATTACTCGTTGTTTAGTTCTGAGACTGGAAGTGTCTTATATGAAAGGGCATCATGACAATAAAAGGATTTGGAGCACCAGGGAAACGACCCATCTCCATGAGGATAGTGAGAGATTGGTGGCATGGTGTTAATGTCAGGAGTGAAAAAACTGAGATCCCTCCTGAGCTCAGGATCTATCCAGGAAGCTGGTCTGCAGAGTGATCACATTTTTCACCAAGGAGTTGGGAATGTGGGCAAACACAGGCCAGCTGAGATATCGGGGATCCGACTCCCAGGGACCCTTCCTACAGGTAGAAGATATCAAGGAGCCCTACAGTGCTCCAATTCTCAAAGCTGGGACAACTGAAATGTATTTCAGGTTCACAAAGCAATGCTCTTATTTAGCAAACCATCTCACACGAGGTTGAAATAATGAGAAGTCACTAAAAGTCAGGAACTTCACAAATGGACCCAAGCAAAGGAGTCTATGAGGAGACATTTGAGAAATTAGAGAGAGGAATCTGGATTCCATAAAATCATACATTTTTACCAGATGATATGTATATTCTTTGATCTACCCTTAGTGTTTCAGCAACTATTCCTTTGAAAAATACCATTTGGGTTTCCAGGATCTAGGAGTGGAATAGGTGAGTCCACACCAACTAAATTTAGAAAAATTGGGGATTGAGTTATTTTTAGAGAACTAATGTGATACCTCAATTTGATGACTTAGATGGAAAACTCTAAAAAAGCCTGGTCAGAAAAGAAGTATGAAAAATGATGGATTAACAAAAAACAAAACTGTAAAAATGAAGTCCGTTAGTTCTTTTCTATCAAGTCCATTCCCTCACTAAATGATGCGTATGATACAGAGAGAAATCTTTATTCCTAGGTACAACACCTTTTGTTCAATTCACCTTGGAGAAGAAGCATTTGCCATTGTATGTGAAACTTGGGTCTATAAAGGAGAAAAGAAGGACTCAGATTTATAGAAAGAATATTTTAATGTGTAAGGACCTTTCTCCTCAGGACAGGAGCAGAGTGAACATGCTGCTGTCCTATCTAAGGTTTACGTTATTTGGAAATACGAAATACACAAACACACACACACACAGATACACACACACATCGATATCACGTATATATTTGTAGGCCTTTATATGCTTATAAGTATGAGGATATAATGGCATTATAGAGGAATATGATCCTGCAATTGTATAATTTCCTTACCAATCCAAATCTTATGATAGGGCCCTTATTACCCCCCCCCCCCATTTGTAGTTGAGGGATTTGGTTCTTGGTGCCTGCTCTCTGACTTCACTGAATCTGACAACTCTTTCCTTGGATCTCCTTATTCTTTGGATCTTTCATACAGTACAGGAAATAACCATTAATTGAGCTCTTGCCTAAAAATATTGGAATCCTGGTTGCCCATTTAGAAGAATCTACTGAATATGGACCTGCCTTCTTATTCAGGCTGTTAGTTAATTGCTCTTTAAATGTACTTTCCTATTCTGATCAGATTTCTCTCTCTCTTCCCCCCCTCCCAGCTCTTCCCTCCCTCCCTGCCCAGATAGCAATGAGATCAGTCACTCAAGGGAGAGGAGAGGTCAGTATTCAGAAACTGAAGAGGGTGAAGGGAGGCAGGGAGAGAGAGGGAGGGAGGGAGGGAGGGAGAGAGAGAGAGAGAGAGAGAGAGAGAGAGAGAGAGAGAGAGAGAGAGATGAGAAATGATTATTACATCCAGGTAAAAACTCTGGCAACATATTTTGAGACAAATTAATAGCCTAGAAAAATAAGCATTATGAAAAGGCCTAAACTCTTGAGAGTGGCTAAGCTCCCTCCATATGTATTTTGGTTCTGAGATGCTCTTTGGACATTTGACAACCAACCTATGCCTATAGTAAACCTGAAACAGTTCTTTGCCCTTCAAATTAATGTCACCATTCTCTGATACTTTTGAAAACAGAAAAGTGTGTTTCATATTTATTTCTCTACTTCCTATTAAAGCAAAACGTATGAGGTAGATATCTGAGATGGTTTGGAATGACAACCTATAAACTTTTACTGGTCAGTTGTGACATTGTTAGATATTAATAAAGATAGTAGACACTCTTTATTTTTATGTATTTGTGTGGATGTGTACATATTCTGTAGTGAAGAACTAAATTGAATCTGACTACTCCATGGCTTCAATGTCTATACCCTTTTCTTTGTGTTTTAAAGCAACAAAGCATTCTGAAGTTATTCCTCTGAGAAAGGATAATTAAATTCATGGAAGTCGGGTTGTGATATATAAAATAAAATTATATCCTTCGCAATTACAACTCAGATTTGGGTGTTTTTTTTTCTTTTCTTTTCTTTTCTTTTTTTTAAAATTTTCACCAAGCCAAAGATATGTAATGGTCAAACTTAGGACCTCCGTAATGAGGGATGGACTCAGGAAGTGTTAATGGAAAACTTTTACACTGACTTTCTCTTTTCCTCTGTTGGGAGATGGGACTAAAAAAATTATGTTACTCCTGGAGATGAGTATAGAGTCTGAAGCCAATGTTTGAATTGGGATAATTTAAGCCACAAACAGAAACTATCAGAATGGAATGGGCTATTGGCTGAATTACCCGCTGAAAGCACTCTTTATGGCAAACATATACAAAGTCCCTAATTCGGTATCGATAGGCACAGGAGGAGCCACCACTTAGCAAGCACCACATCCAGTTCACTAATTCCCTTGGCCAGAAGGAAAGACACTAACCCAGAATGGAGCCAATCAGTGAAGCCAAGGCTTGCCATGTAAGCTGCACACACCGGCAAATCCATAAATCTATTATAATTGAGGCAGTGTCTTTATTTAGAGAAGAAAAAGAAATTTGAAAAGTTCCATTCTCTATTAAAGAACTAAAGAGATGAAAGAAAAGCTAATTATCTAAAACTATCCTATTTTATTATTAGAGACACAAAGAAAAAACTGATGAGGGCAAGATGGGATGGGGATGGGAGAAGGGGAAGGAACGAGGCAACATAAACTGATAACTACAGTACTACTGCAGAGACAGAAGAGACAGTTTAGGGAATATAATCAATAAGGTTGTAAATATTTTTTTTAGGGGATCAGAAGGACACATGTCTTTTTAGGGAGACCACTTCATGGACGGTGTAGTGGCCTTACCATAGCACTGTATATCTGAAGCTGCTGCTGAATAATATTCTATGTCAACTATAATTTAACACATATATAGTCATGGGATGTGGAATATAGTGTGGGGATGGAGTCAATGGAATTGTATAGTTATATCGGGGGTGGGAGGAGGGGTCACTTTATAAGGGGTGAAAAGATAACTATTGCATTGTTTTGTACATATGTAATAATAATAATAATAATAACTATAATAAAGTTTAAAAAAGTAAAAAAAATAAAAGTAACCTATTTTAAGTAAAATCATTTAAATTTTAAAGTTATTACTGTTAATGCTAACTGTTAGTTACTAAGTATTCACGCTCTTTGTATGAATGCAACATTTATACTATTTGCATGTACTGTTTGAATACAATGTGACAATGGCCTACAGACTGGAAATGGTCAATATACATCTTAATCTTCAAAAAAGGAGATGCCAAGGAGTGTAGTAGCTATAGGACTTTTGCTCTTATTTCCCATGCAAGTAAAGCAATGCTCAAGGTGATACAACCAAGGCTTCGACCTTAAATGGAGCAAGAAATGCATGATGTTCAAGCAGGATTCAGAAAAGGAAGGTACATTTGAGATCTAATTGTGAATATCTGTTGGATACTGGCGTGCCCCCAAAGAATATCAAAGAAGCTTAATCTATGCTTTATAGACTACAATAAAGCCTTTAGAAATGGATCATGAAAAGCTATGAATTTTGCTGAAAGAAATGGGCGTGGCTCAGGGGTTGACTGTGCTGATGTGCAGCCTGTATTGAGGACAGGAAGCCACTGTCAGGACAGAATATGGAGAGACAGAATGGTTTCTTTATGCAAAGATATCAGACAGGGGTACATTTTATCTTCCTATTGTTTAATCTGCAAGCGGAGCATACCATACTAAAAACTGGGCTAGGGCCGGCCAAATGGTATGGTGGTTAAGAGTTGGCTTGGGATGTCAGTGGCCCCAGTTCGGATCCCACATATGAGGGCTAGTGACATTGCCCTCTTTAAAAAAAAAATATATATATATATATATATATATATATATATATATATATATATATATAAACTGGGCTAGACCCACAGGAAGGGAGGGGTGAAAATGGTGAAAGAATTATCAGAAACTTAAGATATGCCAATGATACCATCTTACTAGAAGAAGGTAGTGATATTTTTGAAAAGCCTTCTCATGAAAGTAAACGAAGACAGTGGTAAAGCGGGGCTGCATTTGAAAATCAAGAAGACAAACATCATGACTACACAAGAAATACACAACTTTAGCATAAATAGACCAATGAAGATACACTGAAAGTGTAAACGTTTTGCTTTCCTTGGTTCAGTCATCAATTGGATGGAGACTGCAGCCAAGAAATCAAGAGAAGGCTGAGACTCAGAAGGGCGGTGATGGAAGAATTAGGAAAGGTGATCAAGAGCAAAGCTGTGTCATTAGAGACCAATGTTAAGGTCACCCACATCCTCAAATTCTCATTTACTGTGTACAGATGCAAAAGCTGGACAGTGAAGAAGGCTGATAGGAATCAAATCGATTCATTTGAAATATGATGTAGGAGGAGAGCCTATGAATATATATATATGAATATATATATATATATATATATATATATATATATATATATATATATATATATATATATATATATCCTGGACCATTGGGAAGATGAACAAATGGGGCCTAGAGCAACATAAGCCTGAAATCCCACTGGAGGCAAAAATGACCAAACGGAAGCTGTTCTAGTTGGGGCACATTATGAGAAAGCAGGATTCTTCAGAAAAGACAATAATGCTGAGACAAATAGGAGTCACCAGGAAAAAAGGAAGACCAGGGGCCGGCCGAGTGGCGCGGTGGTTAAGCGCTGGCTTGGGAAGCCAGCGGCCCCGGGTCGGTCCCACATATGAGGGCCAGTGACACTGCCCTCAAAAAAAAAAAAAAAAAAAAAAGGAAGACCAAATATGAGATGGGCTGACTGCGGAAAAGTCGCCACAGGCTGAGGCCACAGGAGCTGAGCAGGGCCGTGAGGGCAGAACACGTTGGACGCCACTCATTCATAGTGTTGTGCAGCGTCAGAGCTCTCTCAATGGCACACAGCACACATTCAGACTACGGACATGAATACATTAGTTAATTATATTTAACTGTCATACTAACTCTCTGAATTGGGTATAAATATCTCCATTTAATAAGTGAAAAAACTGAAGTTCAGGTAATACAGTGGAGCTCAGGTGATACAGTAGAGTTTCCCATGGTTGGAGATCCTGGAGACAGACTCAGTCTAATAACAAAGTCCTCTTTCCGAATCAGTGAATATGT
This sequence comes from Aselliscus stoliczkanus, assembly GCA_033961575.1. Taxonomy (NCBI): domain Eukaryota; kingdom Metazoa; phylum Chordata; class Mammalia; order Chiroptera; family Hipposideridae; genus Aselliscus; species Aselliscus stoliczkanus. Next base: position 11,096,710 of record CM066733.1, read on the forward strand.
GGATGAAGAGAACAGAGACCCAGATTAATATGTTTTCCTTATATCTAATTCATAGGATAATTTAGGCATATAAATTCTCTAAGTGAATCCATGTTTTCTGATGATTCCACTATCACCCTTTATTTTCGAGTGGGAAATAATCATAACAAACAAACAAGAGGGCAAATAGTAAAACATCTAAAGAGAAAAGCCAATTATTTCAATGTTTATTCATTCATTCATCTATTCAAAAAAAAAAAAATGTGCTCGGCATCGTAAAGCACTGTGGTACTTAAGCAGCTTTTTCTAGGCAATAATACAGACATACTGTTTCTCCACCCAGAATAAGATATATTCCCAGCAAAATTAACTCTGCTTTTCTTTTCCTGAAGTGAAGTATGGGTATTGAGATAATCTAAATAATACTCAGACTTTTAAGAGGGCCCTGATATTGAAAGAAACAGAAAGGCCCTGTTTAACATGAAAGGGAAATGGACAATTAGCCTATTAACTCTTCATTGGATTGATAGAAGAAGGTTAATTGACAACTCAATAGTTTAAACTGTAACCATGGCACTCTGCTGGCTCAGGATACAGGAAGAACAGGATCATTTGCTTAGAAAAACTCACAGATAAGTCACTTCTTAAAGTCACTAGCTAAAATTTAAAAAAAAAAAATCTATAGACATCCTGTTTTGAGAGTTTCTAGCCAACAAATAAGACTCTGGAGTAATTTATGAGGTCTGCTCCCAGAAAGGAGAACGAAATAAGGACCCACGCAGGGAAATGTGAGACGAAAGTTTCACTATAGCAGGATTATAAATAAGGCCCCTAGTAGACAGGCTGTTACTTTGGAGGAGCTCTAATACCTACATTCTCTTTATCCTTTTAAAAGCAGCTTGATCCCTGAAGAAACTTCATCTGCTATTTATTTTACTAAACATTTAAAAAAAATTATGGTTCCAGGCCAGAATGATGCTCTATTTCCAGACATTCTCTGGGCTAGTTCTCTAAGAATCATGCTCTAACTTCACTGTCTTGGTCAATGTAAGCTATAATTCTGATGGAAGGCCACTGAGTATCATTAGGGGGCTCCGATATATGTAAATATCTATAGACAGAACACTGAGCAGCAACTTGAAATTTAAACGAAAGTTGCATAATTCTTTGTCAGTTGCTACGTTAGAATCTGAGGCTTTTAAAAAAGGAAAAACAGAAAAAAAAATAACTTAAGGCAGACAGTAGATTTTTAACAAGGTCATACAGCCCTTATCCATTCCGACTAATTAATTTATCAATTCATTTATTCATTATTGCAATAATAGAAGTACTAATCATCTAGCGTGTACCAAACATTGAGTTAGGTAATGTGAATATAATTAATGGTTAACAGAATGTATTCTCTTCCCTCAGGGATTTTAAGGTGAAATGGGGAAGGTACATAAAGAAGCATATGGTTACACTGTGGTGATACCTGTGCCAAGTCAGGGTGTCTTTTTGCTTACACAGGGGATAGGGTTCCATGTTGCTGGTGATAGGAGCTGGATAACAGCAGATTTCACTCACACACTTGCCTTTAGACAGTCGGGGTGGTTACCTTTACTTATTTCTATTTTCATTGATATGAGCTCCATCTCTTATGTAACCTAATCAATAAAAATCGGAAGGAGTTAAAAAGAAAAATCAAGGTCTAAAACATTTCTGATTGAAAACTTTGCAAGGTAAGAGAAAAGGGTCTGTAAAGGGGAACAGAATATAAAGGCACGTGGACCCTTAATATTTCCTCCCACTGAGGCACCAAGGTCTCACAGACCAGCGGTGATTCTTGGCATGATGTGGGGACATCTGAATGTCCCTGAGTCTTTTCACTTGGGTCTTTCCTTCACATGGAGAAAATGACCATAGTGTGCGTGTGTGTACCACTAAGAGATGTCACACTCTGGGGCTCAGGAAAGATTGTTGGGGAGTATTTACCTCCCAGGGCTGCTCCTACCTGGGAGAATTGCAGAGACCCCAGGGGTCAGGCAGTTAGACTAGTAACACTGATTCTCTGCAGCTTTTTTGACTGCACAGGACTGTGGTCTGAATCACATGGGCAGTGAAGATAGAAAAAAACTACGTAGCTTTCAGAGATGTTAAAAGGGGTTATATTAGTTATCGATCGCTATGTAACAAATTGCCCCCAAATTCAGCAGCTTAAGTCAACATTGATCATCTCATCAGCTCTGTTATCTCACAGTGTGCAGTGTTCTGGGATCACTTTAGCTAAGTTGCTCTGGGTTAGGCTCTCCCAAGAGGTTGCAATCATAATGTCAACAAGAAATGTAGTCAAGCTGAAGGCTTAAACAGGGCTGGAGAGTTTGATTCCACAGGGGTCCACCCACACTCCATGCAAAAATTAGTGTGGGTTGTTGGAAGGAGGCCATGATTCCTCACCATGTGGATGTCACTATAAGGTTACTTGAGTGTCCTCAGGATGGCGTAGTTAGTTTTCCCCAAAGCAAGTGACCATGGATAACAAAGGGGACCCAGCCATGGAAGCCACAACCCATCATTCTGAAATATCTAGGGGGCACAGAAGCTATCCTGTTAAACATGAGGAGACCACACAAGGGCACGAATATGAGCAGGCAGAAATCACCTTGGACATCTGGAGACTGGCTATGACAAAGAAAAAGCAAAGACATTTGTTTATTGATGGTTTGGATTTGAGAAAGAGTGGGAAAACAAAGGATGAAACTCAGGAGCCTGGCTTCTGACAGTGTCACTGCTTTAGTTTGGAAGTGTTTTGCATTTGCACTTTCCTGCTGGGTATTTGTTAACATGTATATGTGACAACCATTATTTCTCTAGGGAAAGTCACTGTTATGATGTGTTAGATCACAGTGAGGTTGTTAATTTGTATCATCTCCTATAGAAAGGTAAGGAGAAATATCCTAGGGACTGTTATAAAACCAACTATTTCAACAAATTAATGGAACTAGAAAGTCTATATCTGTGAGTTATCTCTAAGGTATACGAATTAAGAAGCTGATAGCAGTCCTTGGCACCAGAGAACAAGGTTTGGCATGTATGACAACTGCTGGTTTTCTCTAAACCAAGCTTTCTCAAACTTTACATTAATGACATTTTGGCCTGGATTATTTTACCATTTTTTTTTTTTTTGTTATGAAGGGCTTTCCTCTGTATTGTACAATAATTAATAGCATTCCTTTCCTGTACCCATTAAATGACAGTAGCAATTTCACTGTGAAAGTAATATGACTCTAGACATCAACAAAGGGCCCTATGGCCTGAGGATGATGGAGGTGATAAAATCACCCTTGGTTGAGAACAACTGGTTTAAGAATTTTTAGAAAGTTATAAACAAACAAACACACACAAAACAACAACAACAAATTTTGGCTAAAGCTTTTGAGGGGGGGAAACACCATCTCAAAGGTTAGTGATAGTCATGAAAAAATAATTTCTCTCTAATTCAATTGAAAATAACAGGGAAGATAACTCATTGAGATAAACATGAACACAAAATTTTAGGTCAGTTTAGACTTCAAAAATTCCATGCCTGTAGTCTACACCTGCTAATAAGTTGGGCTTTTTTTGAATGAAAAAGGCACTTTCTGACCTTTCTATTGAACTGAAGTAAATGTGAAATTGCATCGTGGGACAGAATAGAGACCCACACTCTTCAGAGCTTTGCCTAGGAGTAGTATTAAGGTAATATTAATGGAAAGGTCAAGTGTCTTTCATAAAAATATTCTTATAAGGAAACCCAGGTCTTACTGTTGTTCCCATAAAAGTCCCATGGCTATTCCAAATCAGGTTGGAATGGAAACGCATGAAGTTTGAGAACCCAGGAAGACTACAGCCCTGCCTGTATTTGTAGAAGGCATAAAAACGATGTTATTTCCTTTAGTAATGAGGACGGCTGATTGATCCATAGTTAGCTGATTTCACCCAAAATGTATAGCATTATTATTTTTGGGCCGGCCGAGTGGCGCAGTGGTTAAGCGCTGGCTTGGGACACCAGCAGCCCCGGTTCAGGTCCCACATATGAGGGCCAGTGACACTGCCCTCAAAAAAATATATATTATTTTATACATTGTTGAAATATATTATTGGAACATAAAGTGTAAAATGACTTTAAGAATGGAAGGCAAGATGCAACACAAACCATCTTCCCAGTAAAACAACCATAACTACTGAAAACAAACACAAAAAGACAACAAAAATAACCATATAAAGCATGTGAAAATTGTGTAAGGGCATACAGTAAATGGAAGAAAAAAAACACACACTTATTTAAAAAATATACTAAATCTTGTTTAGAAATACACAGGTCTGTGTCATTTGAACTAAAAATCTAACCGCCACCCCAGTTCAGCCTGGAAGCCCTATCCAAGGACTCAAGACGTCCTTTCTCCTCAACTCCCAGTCTAGAACTATGGTTTCCTTTTAAAAGGGTTCGGTCACTAGCACTTTTCATCCTCCCTAGCTGTTTGTAGAAGTTCTATTCCAAGGAATAGCATCTGAGAAGTCTGGGGCTCTCTTCTTCTACCCAGCTCCCACACATTGGACACAAACTCTACTAGAGCAGTAGCAAACTGAAAACATGAGGGCACCAGTCACGCTCACTAGTGGTGCACTATTAGGCTGGAGATTCTATGACAGAAGAGGCAAGGTGAGAAGATTTGTGGGTACTACTCCCACTTCGTGCCCCACTTCTAAAGTGGGGTGTTATCCTGGGAGAAGAAAGCCAATTTTTCCCTCCACAGCTACACAGCTGTGGTGCAGAGATTTTGCCTAGAGGGAGAAGCAGGCTGTAAGAACAGAGAGCTTTCAGGTGCTCCCCAAGGAGGCTGTATTTAGAGTAGAGTGTGGGAAAGATCAAGCCTAAGATTGCACTCCAAAATAATGAAGATTTTGGTGGTAAACATTTAAGAGTAGGCTGGGAGCTCATGAGCTAGATCAACAAGCTAAACTGTAGATAGTATAGAAGTTTACTGGGGCAAACCAGGGAAAAGAGGCAGTTAAGATTTCTCTTGGAGTTGGAGCAAGCCTCAAAGTTTGACCCAAAGACGATCCTTTCAAGAAGACTGAATTCAATTGGATCAGGAACTGGGGGAACTTATGACCTAGGTGTTGGTGGGAAAAACAAACAAAAAACCACTGGCAATTAATGGATGCCAATAGTGGGGTGCGGTGTAAACAAAGGCAGATAGATTGATAAAGAGCTCCATGAAAAAGACAAAGAGAGTTCTGCCAGACCACTGTCATCCCAGAGAGACTGTCTGTGCCAAGGCTGCACTCTCTGAGAAGTGACCTCAAAGGTTGTGCATTATAGGAGGTATAGGCTTCACTGAGATGTCACAATCAAGTCATTCAACAAACAGGCATAGAAATAAGCAAGCATTTCTGCAACAGGTGTGGGCCATGCTCTTGGTCACTCTTTCTGCCACCATCTGGGTTCCATATTCCCCTCACAAATGCCCAGTGAAGACACAGAAACTGCCTCTGCTGCAGACTGGGAGTTGCCACAGCCCCAGGCTGAGACAGGGTCTGGAACAGAAACTGACAGTGATGAATCAGAATCAGAACTCAAGGAATAAGACTCCACACAGGCAACCATGCAATAAGCCCAGCTGGCAGCAGTCTCCGAAATCAGTGAAGGACCTGTCAGTAAAGCAAAACAGAGCTGGAATAAAAAGAAGGCATGGAAGGGTATGTCCAAACTGGGTCTTCAACAGGTTACAGGGGTCACTATCCAGAAATCTAAGATCTTCTTTGTCATCACAAAATTAGATGTTTACAAGAGCTCAGTTTCAGATACCTACATGGTTTTTAGGGAAGCCAAGACTGAGGATTTAACTCAGCCAGTACAGCTAGCAGCGGCTGAGAAATTCAAAGTTCAAGGTGATGCTGTCCCAGACATTCAAGAAAACACTCCAACTGTATAAGAGGACAGTGAGGAGAAAGCGGTTGATGAGACAGGTGTGGAAGTTAAGGACACAGAACTGGTCACAGCACAAGCAAATGTGTTGACAGCAAAGGCAGTCCGAGCCCTGAAGAATAGCAGTCATGATATTACAAATGCTATTATGGAATTAACAATGGAAACTTCAAAAATAAAGAACTTTTCTTGGTGTTTCAGAAGCGTAACTGTGGCTTGGTTTCAAATTTGTACTGTTTCTATCATTAGTAAAATTATGTCTTCTTATGGGAAAAAAAGAAAGAAAATACTAAACAAGTAAACAACAAAAACAAGACTTCAAAGGTAGGGGTTCAATATTCAGAATTTCTACAATATATTTTCTAAAATGTTCAGTTTTGAACAAAAAAACATTACTAGATATGCAAAGAAAGAGGAATGTGAGGCCCATACTCAGAGGGGGAAAAAAAAAAGAATAGAAACAGCTATCGATGGGGTTCAAATGGGGGACTTAGATTTAGACAAAGACTTGGATTTCTTATAAATATGTTCAAAGAACTAAAGGAAATCATGCGTAAAGAAGTATAGAAAAGTAGGTTGACAATACCTCATTAAACAAAGAATACTAATAAAGTTATAGCAATTCTAAAAAGGAACTGATTGAAAATTCTGGATTTTAAAAGTACAAAAATTGAAATGAAAATTACAGTGACTAGAAAGGCTCAAGACTAGATCTGAGCTAGCAGAAAAGAGGAAGTGAACAAAAGGTAGACAGAAATTATACAATCTGAAAAACAGAGACAAAAGATTGAGAAATAATGAACACAGTCCCAGAGAATTCTATGGTACTTTAAAACATATTACCATATGTGTAATGAGAATACTGAAAGGAGAGGAGATAGAAAAAGAAGAAGAAAAAAGAGGTTGAAGAAATAATGGCAGATGACTGCCCAAATTTGATGAAAAACAGTTATCCACATATTCAAGAGCTCAACAAGCTCCAAAGTGGACACATTCAAAGAGATCTATATACCAAAGCACATCATAGTAAAAATGCTGAAAACCAAAGGCAGACAAAATCTTAAATCTGCAAAGGAAAATTTACTCACCATGTACAAAGAAATTTGAATGAGATAAACAGTGGGCTTCCCATCAGAGACAATGAGGGCCAAAAGTCCATGGGATGGTATATTCAAAGTGCTAACAGACAAAAACTGTCAACCAAAATCTTGTTTACACAGAAAAAAATGAAAGTGAAATAAAGACATCCCCACATGAACAAATTCTGAGAGAATTTGTCAATAGCAGATCTGACTTACAAGAACTACTAAAGAGATTTCTTTAGGCTGAAACAAAGAAAACCCAGGCAGTAATTTGAATCCACAGGGAGTCATCGGTACTGGGCTTCCAGAAATAAATATAACCATAAGAAAGTAATACAAATGACTACTATGCCAACAGATTAGATAACTGGGGAATAAAAATTTAACACTTTCCTAAAAAGATGCAAGCTCCTAAAAACAATTGAAGTATGCATAGAAAATCTCAATGAAACTATGAAAAATAAAGACATTGGATTAGCAATAACAGCTATAGACGGTATCAGAGTGGTAGTAGAATGGGGGGTGTTATCACTTTGTGAGGGGTATAAATGTCTAACTATTACATTTTTTATACACCTGAAGCAAATAATAAAAGAATAAATGAAGAATAGATTTTTAAAATTAAATTATGTCAGAACAATGGACTATCGATTTCGAAAAAAAAAATTGATTTGTATACTACGTAAAGTTCTCACTGTAAAAAAATAAGACTATTATACTGGAGGGAGTAAAAACATTAAGACACATATAAAAAAAATTGCCCCACCCCAAATAAAAAGTCAATATCTGGATGGCTTCATCAACGGTGAATTCTACCAAATATTTTTTAAAATAGCTAATACCAAAGTTTATGACCTCTTCCAAAAAAAAGAAGAAGTAATACTCTCCCGCTTATTCTATGAGGCCAGTATCATCATCATACCAAAGCCAGACAAGAACATCACAAGAAAATAAAACTATCAACAAATATCTCATGATCATAGATGCAAAACACCTCAACAAAACACTAGCAAACCAAATCTAGCAAGGTATAAAAATAATTATTCACATGACCAAGTGGGATATATGCTATATGCTAAGAACTCATCAGTGGTCTGACTCGTGAAAATGAATTATTGTCATACACTGTATCAATGGAACAAATGACAAAAAGTACATGGTAATCTCAATAGATGCAAAAATGGGCTTTGGACAACACCCAACACACTTTCATGATGAAAATAACCACAGACTAGAAAGAGAAGGGATATTCTTCAATCTGATGAAGACACCACAGCTAACTTCACAGTTAGTGATGAAAGAATGAATGCTTTCCTCTAAGATTAGGAACAAGACAAGAATATACACTAGCACCACTTTTATGTACATTGTACTGTTAGTTCTATCCATAGAAATTAGGCAAGAAAATGAAATAAACAGCATCACTACTGGAACTGGAGAATTAAAACTATTCATATTTACAAACTACATAACTTGAATATAGAAAACCCTAAGACATTCTCTAAAAACACCATTAGAACTACTAAACATGTTTGGCAACTCTGTAGTATATAGGATAAATATGTCACATCTATTTTATTTCTAGATGCTAGCAATGAAGAATCTGAACATTAATTTAGTAAAACAGTTCCATTTATAATAGCATCAAAATAACAAAAGAACTAGAAATACATTTGACAAAAGAAGTGAAAACTGTGCAACATTGCAGAAAGAAATCAAAAGAGGTATAAGTAAATGAAAACACATCCCATGTTTATGGATGGTAAAATAATATTTTTAAAATGGTAATAGCCTCTAAATTGATGTACAGATTCAAAATTATCCATGTCAAAATCCCAGCTGGCATCTTTTGCAGAAATTGTGAGGCTGATTCTAAGATTCTTATGGAAATATAAGAGACCCAGAATTGCCGAAACAATATTGAAAAAGAACAAAGGTGGAAGGCACACGCTTTCTCTTTTGAAACTTATTACTTGCTACAGTAATCAGTGCGATATGATGTTGGAATAAAGACAGACATATAGATCAAGGAAACACAACTGAGAGATACGATCTTCATACTCAGATGGAAAAATCGAGGCAAACAGATGTTAAGTTAACTTGCCCAAGGTCACAAATAAATGCTTGAAAAAGCAGGATTTGGCTTATCGTACATTTACATCAAGCCATATTTCATTTTCATTAAGGTATTTAACTTTGATGTTTCCGAGGGTGAAGCTTAGCTATGTGCAGAAAGCATCTTTTTTCTTCCTCTAGATTAATCTTATATATGCTTTGTTTTCATAATGATTTACCACTATTTAGGAAATGCACAGGGACTCATGGCTGGATCAGCATAGCTTCTCTTAGGCTCCCCTCCTAGACTGCGAGTTCCTGACAGGATAAGCAACATCTTATATTTCACTTATTTCCCAAGTCCTGTAAGTGGCAGTGAATAGAGTAGGTATTTGATAGAAGCTTGAGGAATGAATTAAACCTGAATCTATCACAATGGGTAGTATTTCGGTTGATGGGGCTTGTTGAAAATATCTTTTTTCTCTACTTTCATCACTTTAAGCAGAACATTTCAACCATCCATAGGCCATCACAACACGTGTTTCAAAATCTTCAAAGCAGAATTTGTATGCTGAAATTAATTATAACTGGCATAACATAATTTCTAGAAGAATTTTAATTTCTGATATTCTGAAATTTTAATATTTTCTAAAAGAAGCAATTTCTATGTTTTTTAGAAATGATACTTTTCCTTTCAAAGTTTCTAGCATAAACATTCCGATAAGATTTTTAGTCTTTTTCTGTCAGAAGATGATTTTTTTTTATTGTATCCCGAAGCTGGACTCATATTCTTAAAAAAAAAAAAAAAAAAAAGTGACTTCTTAACCTTGAAGATTACATAATATTCATTATTTGTGCAAAAATCTTGATTAAAATTGTAAATATAAACTGCCCAAATTGATCTTTTAGCTTATTGCTTAACATGTTTAATTTAAAATTGAGAATCTATTTAGCATGCTTATTTTGTACTGAGTGATATTTTTTCAGGGTAATTCTTGGTGGCATTTGTACATGTCTTATAACAGCTTTGGTCTCAGACTATTTTTTCAAGAATGTTTATATAGCACAGCAACCTTGGAAGATAGAGATAGTGTCTTCCTCTGAGGCAAAGGACATTTTTTCTTTTTTTTTTTCCTGGAGAAGATAGTAATTTCTTCCTCTGGCGCACAGACTGGATAGTTTTGCTGGCAGTGCCTTTGAAAGATTGGGGTTTCCTAAGGTCAATGACCTTCAGAATGACACAGACCTACTGTGTGCATAGCACACACCTGGGTCCATCTTGACATTGCCCCATGGGACTAGGAGGTCAAGAAGAATGGATGCAAACATGAAGTTGTGCTTCCTGCGGTGCCGAGAGTAATCAAGTCACATGGTTTTAGCTCCGAAGTCATGTTTCTGACAGCCTCTATGAAATTGTGGCAAAATACCTTGTTAGTTTGCAAGTTGGATGTAATCTCAAAGCCTTCATGGTCATTAACAGAAAGAAGCTTCTCAACATGGACTCAAACAGCTTGGACATTCTTAACATAATATGCAAATATTGATAAAAATGCATTGCCAAATCTACATATATAACCTTTATGATAATGATCATACGAGGCCAGTGTGATCTAAGGTGTATCCTGGCCATCCATGGTCGCCATTTTACACATTCATTTATAAATCAGGAAGTTTTCTTATGTGCATTCTATTACTTTCAGCATATTAAACCTTGCAGTTTTATTTTTATATTAAACTTTTAATGATCTGAGTTGATCTTAGAAAAAAAAAGCAAACAAAAACCCAAGTACAATATCACAAGTCCAAGTACTTTTACCAATGGTTTCTTGTCAGATTCGTTGGCCTTCCTATGATTGTCAAAGCTTTTGTGTTGGCTGAAACCCATGAACAAAACACTTTTGTCAGCTTAAGTCCTACTCTGAGAAAACTTGCAGTCTTAAGAAAAACACTGTCTATGTTACAGTATCAGGCATATATTTTAATAAGCAAATCTGATGGTGCCATAGAACTAAGTACTTGTGTGTATGCACACGTGTGAGCTCGCATGTATGCGTGAGTATGCGTGTGGGTGTATTCCTTTTTGCTCATCTTTCTAGTTTAAATAGAATGAAGTGACAAGGCAAAAACTATCCTTCCTTGCTCTTTATACCACCAACAACTAGTGTCCACTATAGTAAGTGTTAATTGAATGAATGGACTTTGTATGTCAAAAACTCCTACTGCTGCTCTGCTTCCAGACTGAAAAATGGCTTAGTTTTTCACTTCAGATGCTGAATCCACCTGATATCACTAGACTGAATAGTATGATAAAAGTTGGGGAAAATGTATATACATATGGAACTCTGGTCAATTCTCTTCAAGGTCATGTAATTAATTTGAAACATCTTTGGTTCAAGTCAAATTTATCATATAGTGTAACTCCTGAAGATCCCTGCACTCATCTAACAACAGTTACTCCTAAACAGTTATTGTATATAAAATCCTCAACCTTCTTCAGGTGACACCTCCAATAATAATCATGGACAAAATTCTACCTAGAAGGGCTCAGGAGCTGAAACTGACAGGCAGGCAGGCAAAACATAAACAAGTGAATGCAAGAGCAGATGATTCTCCTGCCATCTGCTTAGCGTGTTTCTGTTCTCATGTTGCCAGGAGCCATTTGAGAAGACACAGAACCACGCTGATGCCCTCTGTCATATGTTACCTCTCCTTCCCATCTGTGATGCCCTCTTCTCTGCTCAATGCCATCACTTTGGCTTTGGCTTTCCCTATTTAAATACCGACGATAAAGGGAGGGAAAGAAAGGGCTTCATGAACCCACAAGACTGTTGAGGATGAAGACAGCATGAGACGATGAACAAGTTCCACTCTTTAGGGAGCCAAAGGACAGAGAAAAGAAAAATAAGGTCTAACATACAACAGGCCTTTTACTTCTTCAATAAATATTTGCTAAGTACTTGATGTGTGCCAGGTACGGCGGTAGGCTCTGGTGATAAGGAGCAGGGGAGAAATTGGGGGATAGAAAGCTTAATTGTTCACTTTAAGGAATTTATAGTCTAGAGAAAGAGGCAGAAAAGAGATACACAAAATAACTATATATTATTGTATCTGTTATGTAAGAAACAGTCTTGAAACTTAGATATAGAATAATGGAGTGGGGGAAACTTCTATGAATATGTTGATTAAGAAAGACTTCAACAGGGCAGTAACATTTAAGCTGAGACCTGACAGGTGAGAAGCAGCCTAACAAATTATTACTTTAAGGTGAGAGTAGGGAGATGGGCATGTTGAGCAAAGGTCTGGGGGGAGATAAAAACTTGGTGTGTCCTATAAGAAGGAAGCAAGCCAGTGTTCTGGAGTACAACCAGCAAGGAGAAGACCTGCGTGATGGGAGACAAGGGGTAGAGAGGCAACCACACATCGGGCCGAGTCTTGGAGCTTTGCTGAGGAGCTCTCAGTTTGTTCTAAGTATGTATGGGAGTCACTGGGAACATTTTATCAAGGAGGTGACAATCACGTTTACTTTTAAAGAGAACACTCTGACTGTTGTACCTAGAGTGGACTGTGGGGAACCAAGTAAATTACAGGGGAAATAGCATGCCATCTGGGTGGGGTTTTATAGGAGAGCAGTCAGAACTGTGTGATCCAGTCCAAATAAGGGGCTGAGAACAAAAGGCAGTGGCATTACCATAGTCACCTTTGACAATGCCACTGTGGGAGGAGTATGGCAGGATGGCCACGTTTGGATGGGAAATGCACTTTTTTGTTTTTTGTTTTTGTTTGTTTTTGAGGGCAGTGTCACGGGCCCTCATATGTGGGACCGAACCGGGGCCGCTGGCTTCCCAGGCCAGCGCTCAACCTCCGTGCCACTCGGCCGGCCCTAGAAATGCACTTTCTTTACGACACTGTGTTTATGAGCCCCCTGGAGGAGGGAGTGTTGGCGACTTGTTTCGTCTTGTACGTGTGACCTGAATTCCATGGTCCGATTTTCATATTTATATTCTTTGACCAATATTTGCTCACTTCTAAACAGGAAACATGGCGCATGTCCAGAAGATAGCGGCAGCTTCTGGGTCCTGATTACTTCTGATGCTATCTTCAGGGGGTCAAACATGCTGGGCGGATATTGCTGCTCTCACACGGCCAAGCCAGAGAGCTCCAGTCAGCCCCTTCCGTTAAGATAACAAGTGCGTGCTCTTGTGCAATGCAAGCGGTCACCGCACTACAAATGGCACTCGTTGAAATGCCTTGTACAACATTGCAGGGGGAAAACTACAGATTTTTCAGAGCTGAGAAGGAGCACTGTGTAGCTGCTCATTATTAAAAAAGGGAGAATGTGTTTCACAAAATATGGTCTTGTGGGCTAAAGCTGTCTTTCTTTGTTCCTTGGAATAGCCAAGTGTGGCTTTACATCTTGGGCCAATTATCCTCCACCATTTTTCAGAAACTGACAAAAACCTGTAAAATGAGCGATGCTAGGAAGACAGCACACCATTCTGCAGTTTACTCTGCACCCTGCATTTGCATCTGATTTGAGTCTATCTCTGATGGGGGAGTGGGGAACATCACTACAGGGACAAAGTATTTCCAAATAGGACAACATACAAAACAAATAGCATTTAATTCCAGCTGTCTTTCATCTCCTTGCTGGACATCTATCCTCAAGAAGTGGGGCTTCTTCTATCTTACCCAGCCTGAGTTTTTCCCCCAAGATCATGGGATTAGCTGGGAGCAAACCTGTGCATCCTGTTACCCTTAAAAGAGCCCTTGCTCTAGCTGGCGTTTGAGGGATGTGACTTTAGTTTTCCCTGAGAACTGCTGGAGCTTGATGTGCGAAACAAGCCATAGGGGGATGTGGGGTGATTGCACACTAGCTTGCTCTCACAGGAGAAGAGAAAAGAGGCAGAGATAGAAATGAATCATGACATTCCATCAACTAGGCACTGTGCTGCCTTCAGGTTAAGGCTTGTTCTGGCCCTGGAAGCCCCCGGAAGCCCCTGGAAGCTCCAACACACTGAAGACACTGTCCGGCAGAACTCGCCAGGTAGAAGACAATACAGGAACTGCAGGGAAAAATCAAAATGGGACTGAATAAAGGATATACACGTTTTCTGATTTTTGTTTTTCCATTTCCACAACACACATGAAATTCACTTAGACTATACCCATGATAAGAAGAGAAATGATCAGAGGGATGTAGAATAGTGCCTGCTGAAACCTGACTTTCAGATAGTTGGTGATGTTCTGCCAGAGAAAACATTGTGTCAAATGTGAATTAAATTTGAACAACAGCCTTTCAAATGCAAATCCTTCAGAAGGGATGTCATTGAGATGCAACCTCTAAAAACCTTCCAAAAGAAATAAAATGGATAGATGTGATAATTAACATCTCTATTTATAGGAAAATGATCCAATTTCACATTTGTTCTGAAATGTTTTTGTACCTGCAACATGGAGGGCAGATATAAAAAATAAGGATCAAGTTTGAAATTTGGAGGTGAAAATGGGATGATAGGTGGTCTGACAGAGGCAAGGGTTTTCCACTAGTGTGCTAAGATCCATTATTATGCACCCGTCATGGCCAGGCCTCCAAAGACCTCTATACACTCTTCTACATGAGGTCATGGTGTCAGCTTTGCCTACAACAACCTCCTCTTCCTAATGTAAGGTGGAAGGTACTCTGCTGTCTGCAGCAGTGTTCTGCTAAATGTGGTATAGCTGGGAAGCTGACTGGCCTTGAAAATGTTTTGCTTTGAGTTTTTGGGAAACAGAGTTATATATAGATGGTTGATGAGGGAATGATCTCAGGAGACATCCCTATAAGGAAGGCAGGAATGGGCAGAGGGAGAAGATGACTGACAGTGTGACTGTGACAGAATCCTTGCTGATCCTAAAACAAAGGGGAGGGGAGGTCTGGAGCTGGTCTTGCTCTTCAGAGTTGTCACAAATTAATGTGAGAGTATGTATAGGGTGTGGGGTGTGTGGTTTTGTGTGAAAGGTTTTACATTCCTGCATCTGCCCACCTTTGGTCTCATCTGTCCCTGGTAGAGGGTATTCTTGGGTAAAATCAATCTTTGAGGTCAAGGGCATTTCCCAGTGAGAGATGCAGCTGTGATCTCTCATAGGTACATAGTCCCAGAAGCTGGGACTCGGTGAGAGAACCCAAGTGTGGTACAACAGTACCCAACACAGTTGTATGAAGAGTGCAATTCAAGGATTCCCCTTCATGAATTGGACATTATCACTTTCTTTTTATTAATAGATTCTTCACACTAAAGGGCCTTTACCTTACAGGAGAAAACATGAAGCTATCCTTGAAGATTCATACTCAACAATGTATTGCTTTCTTATGCCGTTTCCAACTACAATGACATATTTATGAATGGAATAGGAGAGAAGCCCGGGGATGCAGAGATGCAGACAGAAATCCTTGGTTGAGAAACACCGAGGAGAGAAAGAGCATACCAAGAATCTAGAAGAGCATCATTTCATGAATGACAATGAGAGGATGCTAAGAGAAGAAACTTGCTAATCCGATTGTCCCATGGTCACATCTATACTCTCACAGAAGAAGTAATGGGAAGGGAATGAAGGAATAAAAAGGGAGTAGACTATGAAAATTTAGACTGACCCTTCCCTGAATTTTCCAGCATTATTCCTTCTTAAGCTTCTAGGGATGCACATGTCAAGAAATGTGGAAAACATCATGTACTTTGGGGGACGGTGTCACTATACCAAATGCTTAAGCATTCAGTGGTTCTATGGTTTGTTTCCTAATCTCAGTCACCTGTGACTATTAGCAATTTACTTTCAATGCTTTGTACATCATTCATGCCTCCATCCGTACTCCCATTTTCACTGGGCAAAAGGACCTAAAGTCTGGGCAAGCTGCCTTGGAGGACATTTAAGGCACACTTTCCTTGTCACCTGATTAGACTTGCCTTAACGACTGATGGCATTTTTCTGGCCAGATTTGTTAGTAAAGGGGCCAAAAGTTCTGAAGATGATTTTGCTCTTGCGAGATTTCTTTCAGCTGGTTCTCTGCATTGATGAGGCTCAGAGGGTTTAGAAAACCATCTGAACTCTTGGGATTTTATTTGAACCAAAACCCAAACTTTGAACCTTTTATGGTTTTACACATCACAGGTAAATGTGTCTCCCGCCTTGATATTATTCCCTCTGGTTCCCTCCTGACTCTTTGTCCCTTGAATAAAACTGAACAGTTAGTTGGAGATCAAAACTTGATCCAAGGGTCAACTCCGATTGACGACAATCTCTCTACAACAACCGCTTTAATTAAAGACGACATCTACAAGCAACCACTTTTCCATGGGCCCTTGGATGTGTTCTCAAGACACATTTTTTTTTCTGTTACACAGCAGCCACATCCCCATGCTCTGAAGAGTAGCGAGTCCCAGTGGATCATAGATCTTAACCCCATGACAGGCCAACCTATTTATGCTGGCTACTAATAATGACTTATGTTTATAATGACACCATTCATCTTAGAGGCTCACTCACAGCACTGCACTGACCACATGTGTGCTCTTTATGTGGGCATATGTCTATATACACCCACATATCACAACTGCACTGAAGTCCTGACTGCTGTAGCTTTAATCAGCCCTTTCTTCCTTTTGCTTAGCTGCAGGGCCTGATCCCTGGGATTAGGGGAACCAGAGCACCCTCCTCTTTATCATTGGGTTGGAAAAAAAAAAAAAAAGATTTGACCAATTGGAAGTCCAGCTTTGTTGCTTATTAGGGCCTGTGTATATCAGCCGTGATGCTGTGAAGCAAGTTGAGAGAGACTGTGTGCAATACATATTTAATGGTGGGAACTATCCTCCCATTTTATCTCTTCCCCTTCTCTCCTTCCATTTAATGAACCAATTATTCTGACAAGGAGGAGAAGGCGCCCGTCCCAGCTCCCTCTCACTTTGAGCCTTTATTCCCTGCTTCTCTAAAGTGCTGCCTAATTTGGCATAAGACCCTATTGTAGGTTATTTTTATATTCACCATGAATTGTGTAAAATTGTTTCAGCACTTTGGAAATTTTTCTTTTAAAGCAGGAGATATTATTTTATACCCATATGAGTGACAGATAAGACATGATGGTAAAAGAATGTCCAAACCTACATATATACTCAATTGCCTTCTTTCTGTTTAACGATATTACAGTTTGTTTCTATAAAAGATTAAACACAAAGTAAAACACTTAGACTACATATTAATGGAGTCCCATTTCTGTTTGGGTCAGAATGCTTAAAATGTAGCAAATCTCATTTTCTTATTGAAGACTAGCAATTCATGATTCATGATGAAGCATGATAGGATTTTATTAATTTGCATGTTTACTTTATTTACATGCATAAAAATCCACAAAATTACTATGGATCACCAAATGTTTTGAGGATGAAAATGGAAGATTTCATAAAGCTATCCACACAATTTCTCTTAAGCATTTGATCTTCTCTATTTGGTAGATAGCTTGCTTACTGAGCAATTTTGCATGGTGTAATGTAAATTAGATAGTGGTTGCTCTTTGGCATATATGGTTTTAAAATGTTTGATTTGTGCTAAAAATAAACTGAACTGAATGACTCTGGTGTGATGTATCTAGTTAGAAGACCTGTGATCAGTTCAATCTATAATCAATAAGTGCCAGGCACCCTGATAGATGATAGTTACAGTAAGATTAATAAGATATAGCCTCTGCCCACAAGAGGCTTATTGGACCAATGAGAAGACAGCCTTTCTGAACTCACAAATGTCATTAAAGAGTATGCTTTTCTCTGTAGTCAACATTCCTTCTTTTGATAACAACACCCAGATTTACTTTTAAGGATCCACTTGCTCCTCTAAAATTATTCATTGCATGTAGTTAGGGAGGAGTTGACTCTACCCCTTTTTCTAAGAATCAGCAAGTGTCTCGATCCTGGACAGTTGGATCATCCATCCTCCTAGCCACAAGAATGGATAAACATCACAACTAATGCGAGTATGTCCTGGGAATTTTTCTAGAGCTAGTGACCAAAAAAAAAAGAAAAAAAACAAAGGAAAAAAATAGCCCTTTGCACTGAATATGCTAGGCTGATAGAACATAAATCTGAAGCTCTTGGTGACTACATTTCAAGATTAAGCCACCATAGCAAAAGTGGCATTAAGAGTTGGAGAGAATCTTAATGGCATAACTTGAACATTTTGATTTAGCTGGAAATTCTATGAACATTTTATTAGGGCAGTTAACACATGTCTGTGCATGTGCTTGTGTGTGTGTGTGTCTGTGTGTGTGTGTATATGTGTGTGTGTGTGTGTGTGGTGTTTACACTTCTGCAAGTGCTTGTATATATGCATCTGTTTTGTTTGATGTAGTTTGAATTGGTACCCATAGAGTGCAAACAAAAACTCCAAGAACGTGGGCCCAAAGAAAAAGCAGTAAAAGATTTCTGGAAGAGATTTCAGATGAAACATTTATATCTCACCAAAAGCAAAAGTAGAGATGTTGATTTCATTTAAGTCTAGTGATCAGGGTTTAAAAATAAATAAATAAATAAAATCTAAGAATCAGTTTTACCATGAGCTCATATTTAAACTAAAGGTCATAGAAGCTTTTTGTTGGGAAATGTGTATGCAGTGTTGCTGTTCATGCATGCCTGATTCCTAGTTATTGAGTTGTTCGTCATCAGATAATTATCTAGAAGTGAGAAGTTGATGAGCCCAGAGCTGCTAAATTACCTTTACAAGAATAACTGCTGAATTCATTCTGTGTCTCCAACAGCCAGCATTGATACCCCCTGTTCAAAAAGTAAGCAAAACTTTGTCTGAAAAGTACTTGTGACAATTGCCTATATTTAAATGTCAAGACAACAAAATATGTTGTGAATCAGTGTTTCGGGGCTGCATATACAACAAGCACCATTTCATGATCCCTTTTGTCTCTACAACCCCATCAGTCTATTGGAACGTCTTCTTTCCCCATGGCATTTCTAACTAATGTCACCACATGACCAGGTAGTTGTCAGTTTAGGTAAGTCATGCTCCAGACTTGAGACTAACTGTTATTCTAAAATTGTAGCTTCTCTTTCTGTTGTGTTTCATGGGCTTCGCCATCTATCAGAAACATGGAATGAGGAATACAATCGGAAGGTGAACTAAGCCCTGGAAATGGACCTCTCATATTCTCTTTCAGATTGCCCTGACCCTGTCTCTTGCTTCACAGGGACCAACTAAGCCAGTTTTGACCAGCTTTGGGCAGATATAAATGGAGAGGGGGGCGCTGCACCCCGAGCACTCATACTGCTTTCCCCCTTGCTTCTCCAGCTGGGGCTTCTCTGAATGCTAGCTGTAGAGCCGGAGGGAAGCCTCTCTGTGCTTATACTTGTGCAAACCTAAAGTGCAGGAAACTTGACTAAAGGAGACAAAGTAGGTAAACAAATGCCTCCCCCTCCTTGCACCAGGTGGGGAGTTCTGAGATGCATTTCATATGGCCATTCTGAAGATCACAGGGGAGATGAAACCCTCCACAGCCACTGAGCTCTGTGGCAACTTGACAAACATCCTAGTTTTTTTGTTTTGTTGTTTTGTTTTCTCTTTCTCTGGGGTCTACTACTGCATCTTCACAACTGTTTTCCAAATAAACTACCTATGCATAAACCTCTGCCTCATTTTCTGTTTGGGGAGATGGGGAGAAGCCAGGCTAAATAGTACTAACACTATTTTTTTTTTTCCTTTAGAAGGCATCTAAAGACACCTGTATTCTAATGTCCGGTCTCCAAATGACAGCATTCTTAAAATGGCTCCGCCATGCTCTACTCGGCGTCAATAAAAGCTGAAGAAAAGGGAATGAAATTGGGAGAGAAATAAGTTCCTTTGAAACACTATTTGAACAACAACAAACACCTCAATTTAAACATTTTACTGGCAGTGCAGACATGGTTCTAACTAAAAATCTTACAAGAATTATTCTCAACACTATATCCTAGTGAACATCATTTCACAGAAAAACTGAAATTCACAGAATCTTAGAAGTCATATCCATACTATTCAACACCTGCATATATTTTTGAAAGATGACTCTTATCTGTGTTGCAACACTCCTCATGATCCGGTGATTATTGTTAGGTTTTACAAGGTAAAAATGTGGGGAAATGAATAAAAGTGTGTCATTTACTGACATAACTTCCCTTGAAAAAGAAACTGACTTTGGGAATCATATACAAGGTCATATTTTAAACATGATATCAAGGATTCGATTCTTAAGCTTCCTAGGTTTGAGTCTCTTCTACTCTTACTTTCTGACCCTGGACAAGACTAACTTCTCTAAGCCTCAGGGTTCTGTTTTGACAAATGGTTACAGCAAAACCTACTTCATATGGTTCTGGAGTGTTCTAAATGAGAATATTTTGGGAAAACACTTAAACAATGCCTGACACATAGTAGGCACCAAATAAATCTGGTATATTTTGCAACCCAGGAAATTAGGATCCATTTTATAGTTTAAAGAATAATATTAACCTACATTTTTGCAAAGTGAAATAAAGAAAAAATAAGATAAAAAGATATCAGACAATTTTACTCTGCAACTCAAATACTGCAACTTTAGAAGGGTGGTATCTCAATAAAGGGAATTTGAGTGTTCCAAATAACTCAAACTCGTTTTTTGTTTTTTGTTTGTTTGTTTTTTTAGCTGAGCCATCCTGCCACCTGTTGGCAGCTTAGTGGCAGCTCAGCTCGGGCTGGCATCGAACTGCTGTTGCTCAGAGCTCAGCTTGCACTCTTGAGCGAGCTCTTAACCAACTGAGCCACTTGGCCGACTCTCAAACTCATTTCTTTAGGTCATATATTATAAGCATTAGATTTCTATTAAAATATATATATATATATATATATATATATATATATATATATATATATATATGTTTTAATCCCTGATTCCTTGAATATGTTATGACATTTTACCTTCTTTTTCACTGCATATACATAAAACCAGGAAACTGGCTTTAAAAATGTTTTATAGAAAGATATACATCCATCTCCTATTAGACAGCATGATCAATTGGTTTGAAATTTAGCTAACAGAAATAAAATCAGAGCAAAGTTAAAAGTGGACAAAGGAGGACCAGCCGAGTGGCACAGTGGTTAAGCGCTGGCTTGGGAAGCCAGCGGCCCTGGTTCGGTCCCACATATGAGGGCGAGTGACACTGCCCTCAAAAAAACAACCACAAAAAAAAAAAATAAATAAAAAAAATAAAAAATAAAATAAAAAAAAGTGGACAAAGGAAAATATTTAAATCATAGTAGAGAGGTCCCAAGAGAGGAGTGGCAGTAGAAGATTCAAAGGCTATTTTAAAGTCTGCCATTAGTAATACAGGTAACTTGCAAGTAGGTCACTTAATTTCTCTAGGGTTTGATTTACTCCAGGTCAAATCTAGTCTAAAACAAATGGGGTGGGTTTGATTATCTCTGGGGATCTTTCCAATCCTAAAATGTCACGATTCTAAAATGTTAAATTCCCTTTTTACAGGATAGATCAAAGCATAAACAGACTGGTAAACTTTTCTTTGTACGCAAGTATGATTATGCAGCAAAATTATTTGTCCCTGACCTTGATCTTGACATAAATAAGAATTCCATCACAGAAGTCACAGAAAATCAGAAGGATTCCAGTTCACTGTGCGGCATGCTGTGTTTCTTTTGAAAAAAGACACATGACATTTGGTTTGGGTTTTCTGAAGCTGCCATAACATCAAAACCTGGAGTGGAGCTTCACTAATGAGGCTTTCGGGTTTAGAAAGAAGGAAAGAAACCAGACAAGAAAAATCTGTAATTAGCACATCAATTATTTGTATGTAAATTGGGGCTCCTGAAGTACTTTAAAAGGAGATTAAAAGTGAATATTGTAACAATGTGTCAAGCACTTCCTTATGACTGGTTTATGGTTGTAACACATATGAACATGGAAGAAAAACGTTACTGCTTGAAGACATGGTTCTTTGAATCTTTCTCAATTTCCTTTTAATTCCGGTTTTGTACACATCTAAATAAACTGGTTGAGCTATAGCTGTAAAATATTGCTCAATGATATATTCATAATTTCATAAATAGTGAGCAAAACTGAGGGAAAGATACTAGTAATTTGGGAAAATGCCTATACAGGGATTCTTTTTTTTTTTTTTTCCCCTCTGAGGAGAAAAAAATTTAAAAAAATCCATCTTTGCAGTAAAAGGAAGCAAGGCAACAAAATATGAGATGGCGTTCCCAATACCAAAATGGCTTTTTGCCACCCTGGATGGGAGAATTATTCAACAGATTTAGGCAACTTCCCCACAAATCTCTGGATCAAATTTCTAATTATTACCTGCCTGATTTTATTGAAAGTAACTTTGAAAAACTGGCACAGTCTCTTATGGAATAATAATAGAAAATGAACTTGGAGGGTATAGGAGAAATAAATGCCACCTATTGTTTGATTAATTGGACACATTAAATTCATGAATTAGTGGAAAGAGGCCTTCTAAACTCTCACATCACCATCAGAAGGTGAGTTCTGGTATCACAATGGGGGAAATCATTAATTGGAAATTACTTAAGAAAATTTGGTGATTTAGGAGTAATTATTCTATAACGCCGTGGTTGGTTACTTTAAGGTACTGTGGAAAATTAAAGATAATTACAACATCAACTGTCAACATTTTTTAAAAATTTTCACAAAGAATGTATTTATAATATGAAAAGTGTATATGACATTACCTCTGCCAAGCCCTACAATTGAAACTTTCATCTCTGTATAGCATCATACAAATGGAGATTCTTTTAAACAAAACTGTTTCAATTTAATGTCAGCTCATAATTTACAATCAGCATTTCTTAAATAAAATGGAAATAATCATCTTAAAGGCAAAACCCAAAAACGGAATCTGCATTAAACTGAAAATAAGTCCATGCTTCTTCACCACACAGTAATTTGACCTGAAGACAACATTACTATTCCCACAGCTACAAGACTTGAGTTCAGGCAATAAAAAGATTTAACGGGCACAGTGTGGAGTAGATTCTAGAATGTAAAAATGTCTCTGCTGCCTTCCAGTTTAACAAAATGCAGAAATCCATGGGTTAGTGAGTGGTGTTAGCGTACGCTCTCACCAAATGGACTATGACAACAGCAAGAGTAAACAGGAAAAAAAAAAAAGTTAAATCAAAATGTCTCATTTCACTTGGCACTTCATCTTACTAATTAATTTGTGGCATTGCTGTGTTTAAATGAAAAGGGACCTCAAAATGAATCCCAGTGCATGATGGTCCCATGAGACATTTCTTCTTCTATTCTGGAGTTACAGACCAAAGTGTTTGAAATGTGTCTTCAAGTGTTGAAGGAACACAGATTGAGTTTGCTAGTGGTGAGGAGATGATGTAGCCCATTGACAGGACAAGTGGCAACACTCCTTTTAGATTTTATCATGTAAAGTGGAATCTGGAAGGTGTAGTGGAAAAAGGAAAGGAAAGAAACGGAAAGGGAAAGAAATCAAAAGATGTTCCATGAATCGAGTGCATTTAAGAGAATGAGCACATAATAGAATTAGCTTGTATTTACCATTCATTATGCTTCAATCAAGTCCTCAACACTAGCTTCTCAGACTGCATCGTGCAACATAGCACAGAACCTGCTGTCCATAAAAATCAAAACAGAACCACAGCTTATGAAAATGGTAACTCCTTGTCAACTCAGCTTCCTCCTCTTGCCTGGTAATGAGAGACTTTGACACCACCTGACACTTCACTCATATAAAAATTTCAAACATATCATGCAAGAGAGTCACAGATCAATCCCCACCTCCATGAAATCACTGGGGTGAGACAGAAAAGCCATTTGCCATGGGCCCAGCAGAGCAGAAAACAACTAAATGCAATTCTTTTTTTCCCCACTTGTACTGAGTCGGTACCTAAAGAAGAAGGTTAAATGATTAGTGGTAGCATTGAAGACGGTGGCTCTGACATATCACCATCACTCAGTACATTTCTCACACACTTAGATGCAATACCAATAAGCGTCCTGTTAGAGGTGATCTTGATGAAACCACTAACCTGCCTCCATGGATGCTTACTGACTGAATATAGTCCACTGAAAACAAAGTACTTGTTCAATAGTAAGTTCGGAATGTTTTCCTTGGTGTTATTAAATCCAATAGGCTGTCATCTATTTTAGGTGTAGTGCATAGACATTTTAGAAAAATAAAAAACAATATTCTTTGGCTGTGGGATATATAATTCTATAATTAAACACAATACTTGAAAAAAAAAATACTCTGGTGTCCTGGGACATTATTGGAAAATTCTTTGCTAAGCATTCCTCTGACAGAAAACTTGCCAATACTTCCCCAGGACATGATTTCTGGAACTCATTAACAGGCTTAATAGTTGCAAAAAAAAAAAAATGTTTTAAATCAATATTGTGAATGGTGCATTGGCTAGAATGGTTTGAATATTCAAATACAGTGAGTTTAGTTACTAGAAAGTGTTACTGGATGATCTATTAAGTACAGATGTTGAAATTGCTGTTTGTAAGTACATGCCAAACAGAAATGATTTCTACGTTTAAATGAGTTGAGCAGCATCGGCTGTGTATTTCAGCTAGGTAAAAAACTGATGCCGTGTCTCCGATTCTTAGATGCATGTGTCTCCAAGCGAGAAGGACTTCATCAGCATCCAAAAGCAATACTCACTACAAAAGAGGGGGCTGTTGTGCTTTAATCAGAACCTTCACCAGACCCATTAGAGCTCATTATAGGGATTTATTTATTCCTGAATAGGAGTGTTCCACTACTGTAGGAATCCATACATCTGGACCCAATTGGAGAGTGGCTGACGTCTACTTGAATGTGTCACTGTCTCTGAACATACCCCATGCTCTACACATTTCTGTTCCTTCTGAGGCCTCTCTGGGACTTAATGGGAGCTCTTAATGGGAGTTTTAATGAGAGACTTATTGTGTGTGGTAGTAATGTTACCTGCGTAAGTACAACTGAGCCACCAGTTACTTTTGATGAACGGTAGTAGCTGTAAGCAACAGTTTCAAAGTTAAAAATCTAGGTCTGAATCCTCATTCCAAAAAAGTTTTTATGTACAAGCCTCTGGTAGATTTATGCTAGAGTTTCTCAAAAGTCTATAGACTGAGTCGTAGCATTGCTTGGCTGAGGACATGCAAATGTTCAATTTCACTAACTGAACCTATCATACTAGTTTCCAAAGTGTTTATACCAGTAGATACATATACTATTATTGTTGGATTGTCCCATCTTGGACAACGTTGGACATCGCCTGCTTTGTAAATTTATGCTCAGCTGGAGGAAATTATAGTTTTCTTTTTTTGAGGGCAGTGTCACTGGCCCTCATATGTGGGACCCGAACCGGAGCCGCTGGAGTCCCAAGCCTGCGCTTAACCACCGTGCCACTCGGCCGGCCCTTATAGTTTTAATATAATGTGGTTAATGTGGTTGAAAAATCTTTCTGTATGTTCATGGGCCATTTGTGCTTCCTTCTTTTTGCATTTTACCACTGATTTCTTTTCCCCATTTTTCTGCATTGCTTGCCTTTGTCTTTTTGAATCATTTGAGTTCTTTACATATTGGGCCATTTCCTCAAACATCTAGAAGCTTACTTTCCTTTCATTAAAATGGTTAAAATATTGCCTGGCATAGACTAAAAGCTAGTTACTATATTATCATTAAACATTTGTACTGTGACTAATTATCTTTTAGGAAACATACTAGATGAAATATCAATGAGTAGCTAATGTGAAGGTGTCTGAAAATTCCAATATACCATCTCCATCTTTCCATGTCCTTCAGTTGGGCCACCAGCAATGATTAGTACTTGAATAGGCAGAGGGGTCAAGGTTTGGAACAGCTAAAATATGGACATTTAAACAGTTATGTTAGCTTCCATTAATTCTCCTTTAGCATGACTGAAGTTCAGATGATGTAATGTCTGTATGTTTTAGGACAGGAAGTGAACAAAATCATTCTCTCAGAAAGAATGGGCCTTTATACTGGTGTAATTTTCTGAGCTTTGTTTGTGTGTTTGTTTGTTTGTTATTGGGGGGAGGTCTTCCTCCCCTTTGTATGATTTAATAACTAATTTGAAGAACAGCAGCTGAACTAGAGTTTCCAGATAATGACTCTCCTGTCTCAAATGCCTTGGCATTCAAATGTGGGGGTTCAGAGAAATGCATGCAGCTACCATTATATAAAAAGGATTCCCCTCAAGTGACCCAATTCAATTGCAATGTTTACCACTTTTGAGATGCCCATTTCTTGACCCCTTGATGGTGGTTTTTTTGTTTTTGTTTTTTTTTTTGTTTTGTTTAAAGATTTTATTGGGGAATCGGAGAAGGGGAGCAGATAAGTTACTGTCTTTTTGTTCTTCAGTCTAGTTGCGGAGGATGTTGCTTCACTGGCCCATGTTGGTATCGTCACTGCGCTCTTCCTGGATGAGGCAGATAGGTCGCCGGCCTCTGGATGGTTGCTCACCGTGGCTATTGGCAGCTCATGCTGCCTGCCAGCCGCTCACGCTGGCTGCCGGCCACTCACTGTAGCCTATGGCAGCCCACTGCAGCAGGGGCTGCAGCCTACACCGTCGCCAAGGCTCGCACAGCCCAGCTCCAGGTGGAGCTGTTGTTAGCTGTAGAGGGCAGTGTCACTGGCCCTCATATGTGGGATCCGAACCGGGGCTGCTGGTATCCCAAAAGCAGCTCTTAACCAATGCGCCACTCGACCAGCCCTGATGGTGGGTTTTGCTAACAGGTACTAGGGAAGAAAAAACTGGGAAGGATCTTCCCTCTTTTCTCACAAATAATATTTGTTCTTCTCCAAGGATCAAGAAACCTTGTTCACATCCTTTCCCTTCAGTGAACAATGCAAATGCTCTTAGGAGAGATTTGCTTATACTGTAGTCTACCGAGAAGAGCTTTTCCAGGCCACTTTCCTCTGGACCACAGAGACACAGAAACGCAAGTGTCCTGGGCTCAGTGCCAGGTCCGTGCCTATGTTGTAAGGATCAAACCAGTTAATAACTGTGAAAGTGCCTTGTATACGCAGAGGTCTATATCACTGGTTATTAACCTTTGGGGGCTACGAATTCCTTTGTGATTGTGATGAAAGCCACATACTATTTATATGGGAAAAATGAGCACATGTACATGTCCCTACTACAAGCAGCCACAGAAGTTTGTATATGATTTCAGGGGATTGGTGTGCCTCCCATAAATAGCTATGAGTTCCATGCACCCCAAGTCAAGAACACCCCCACTCCATAGTAATAGAAAAGATTATTATTTTGAATTTAGAAAGGAATCTTCTGCAAAGGCAGCATAGGATGCACTTCTCAACTTTCTCTTTCTCCTTTTTTGAAGGACCTGACCACAAGCCAACTTTCTTTTCCTTTTTTCCCTTATTATGTGAACAAAAACTCTATCATCTTAAGAATAATTACAGGAATAACTAAATTTAATTTTGTGTTTATCCTCAGTATGTAATATCAATATTACTTTTAATACTGATACATTAACTTTCTGCAAAAAATGTTGTTAAAATTGATGGTTAATTTTGATATCTGTTATCATCATTACTATGACTGAATCGCTTGCAAGCATTTGAAAATGAATATCCATGAGAGGCTTGAATTCATATTTAACATTTCAATGACTCAAATATTATTTTCCATTCTTATCTATAGTTAAGCATCTGGAAAATACTTTTCATAGATGAGTATTAAAGAAAAAACTGGGAGTTTGAATCTGCATTTTAAAAGATCACATTTTTAACTGTTTCTCTTCCCTTTCCCCTTTCCTAGCCCATGTACATTTGCCTTGATACCCCGTCCCTCTCTTTCCAGT
This sequence comes from Aselliscus stoliczkanus, assembly GCA_033961575.1. Classification (NCBI taxonomy): domain Eukaryota; kingdom Metazoa; phylum Chordata; class Mammalia; order Chiroptera; family Hipposideridae; genus Aselliscus; species Aselliscus stoliczkanus. The sequence goes on from CM066733.1 coordinate 11,124,665, forward strand.
GTGTGTATGTTATGTGCTGTGTGGTTGGCTCTGACTCTGCCTGGCAACCCTATGAATAAGTGACGTCCACAGTGTCCTATCCTCAAAAGCCCTGCTCAGCTCAGGGCTGAGGACTATGACTTCTTTTCTGGAGTCAATCATCTCATGTTTGGTCTTCCTATTTTGATGCCACCTTCTATTTTTCCTAGCACTATTGCCTTTTCCAAGGAATCCTGCCTTCGCATGATGTGGCTGAAGTAGGACAGCTTCCATTTTATCACTCTTAGCCTCCAGTGATCTATAAGCTTAATTTTCTCTGGGACCCACTTATTCATCTTCTGGCAGTCCAGGGAAATATACAGAGCTCTCCTCCAACACTATATTTCAAATAAACATTTGTATTTTTCCATCAGCCTTCTTAGTGTCCCAATTTTGCATCTGTACATAGAAGAAGAGACTATGAGGTCATGGATGATCTTAGACTTGGTCTCAATGACATGTCTTTGTTCTTGATGATCTCTCCTATTTCTTCCATCATTGGCCTTCCGAGTCTCAGCCTTTTCAAAGCATTGATGGAATCAGACACTTTGTGTGTTGATAGAGTATATATTTTGATAGCTTTTTAAATGTAATTTGAGACCTTCATTAAGCATTATCAGAAGACATTTCTGCACTTTACCTTCTAGGAGATTCCAGTTTAAAACAACGAGCCGATCTACCTATCTTGATTGTTGGCCCAGTTGAAGATCCCTTTCATAAACTTCTGCCCTTCTCTCTACTAGAGCATTTGAAATTATTTAAAACTCAGAGTCCACATGTTACAATAACATATCACATGTCATTGTGGCTATTGGACAAGCTCTTTGAATTAAAAGTGAAATTGTTACACCAGCACAATTTCCCCAAGTTGTAGGTAAATTGTAAAATATAAGTGAAGAAAAGAAAAGCATAAAATGTAAGAGGTTTTTTGTTTGTTTGTTTGTTTGTTTTATGAATGTAATGAGGATGGAAGCCATAGTATCCGAGGAGAGAGTTGAGTCTGTCTCATATATATATGATTTTTAATTTTTTTTGAGGGCAGTGTCACTGGCCCTCACATGCAGGATCTGAACTGGGGCTGCTGGCACCCCAAGCCAGCTCCCAACCACCATGCAACTCAGCCAGCCCAATGTAAGAGTTTTAAAATGATCTTTAAGGCATAGACAGGTGACCTTTCTATACTTAAGGTCTCTGTTATATGGTAATTGTAAAAAGCAAGTTGGACAATCTCATTAAAATAGCATACCTATGTTTAAATAGGTATAAGAAAAATGTATGGGAAGAATAATGCGAAATTCCTAACAGTGAGGTGGGGTTGGCATGGGTGGCGGCAAACATTTATAACGTATGTTATACACTCCTACATTGTGTGACTTTGTTACAATAGCATTGATAATATTTATAATTAGAAAGAGCTGGGAAAGATAACAAAGGAGTAGAAGTTAGTCCTTCTTTATGATGACTACTTTTGTTCAGTTTTACAAAGTAATGAAAATATTCCAGGGCCAGCCAAGTGGCTCAGTTGGTTAAGAGCTCGCTCAAGAGTGTGAGCTCTGAGCCACAGGGTTGCCGGTTGGATTCCCAGCCCTAGCTGAGCAGCCGCTGAGCTGCCAACAGGTAGCAGGACGGCTTAGAGAAAAAAACAAAGCAACAATCAACAACAACAACAACAACAAAAAGGCCAAAATTGTATGATTGGGCCGGCTGAGTGGTGCGGTGGTTAAGTGCTGGCTTGGGAAGCCAGCAGCCCTGGTTCGGGTCCCACATATGAGGGCCAGTGACACTGCCCTCAAAAAAAATAAGAAAATGTTCCAAATATATATTTAACTTTCAATGCAATTCTTCTTATGTTTGTAAATGAGAATGAAGTTTGCCTTGCTAGTAGGAGGTTATGAAATTAATAGGATAACATGTGTAGTGGAAGCCAGTGAGATATCTTTGAGCTAGAAGGACAGTCATATGCTCTAGCTTGTCAACTAGTATTTTCAAGGGTGGCAGCAGCTTTTACACATGCTAGACAGCATTGTCTGATGTAAGGAATCCAAAATAGCTTCAGAAAGATTCCAAAGGGACTTTGACATCATCCCAGGATTTTAAATATAGGATTTTAATTCTACCAATATTATTATGTAATTACAAGACATTTGTTCAAGAAATTAAAGATTTCTGACTCGAGATACATGTTGTCAAATAGTACCTGTGTTATCAAAGAGCATAGGCAAAAGCCAAATGAAAATGTATACTAATATCTCCCAAGAAAGTATGAAACCTGATGAAATATTTATGAATAAATATTACATTGTTTTACTCATTAAATAAAAAGGTATTTTAAATAGTTCGATCATAGATGGCATATACTTGATTTGTCCAGAATATTGAGAATAGATTGGTTGGTAAATATCTTTATATAACTTAATCCCCAAATGTCTGTCCAACATTAAAATTGATGAACATTGCATCCAGGCAACTGCAGCCAGCCTGTGGGGAAGAGCATTTCTTGGCTTCTGTTGCAATATTGAGAAACTGGACTGTGCTATGTCCAAGTCATGAGCTTTTTGGCAGTGTCAATTTCACAAAAAAATTGGCTTGGGAAAATAATCCTAGTTCTTTCTCCACAGACAAATTCATAAACTAAGCTAAGTCTTAGATTGTTCAGTCTCCTTGAAAATGCAACGTAACTATCCATCCAGCTAGCTAATTAATGGTATTTCTTTTAAGACTTAAACACACTCTGGAAACCCTGTATATGAACTGCCAGAGGTATACAGGACACCTGTTTTCAAATATTCAATCTCTTAAGGTTTCAAACTAGCAACTTTGAGATTGTTATGTATTTTGGATCAGCTACAGGCAAAATATCACTCAGCCAACATACTAATCTGATATTGATAAAGAGCCACAGTTGCAGAGGGGGTAGCAGGAGGATTGGAGTAGGAGGCAGGTTGGATCGGATTCCATGTCCGTGATTGTGTTGGCTAATAGAGAGTATCAAAGCCATTCTCAAAATTTTGCCAAAATCCAAGGAAGGAATATACAGAGTACCTGAAAGAATTTTTGACTCAACACTCTTAATGGGTACAGTTCCAGGGACTGGCTGGAATGCCAAAGAAGAGTGAAAATGAGATTGCTGCATTCCTTGGGGAAAGGATGGAGTTCGGGTGAACTGCATATGCACTCAGTGGTCACAAATAAACACTGGAATCCCTCCTGATGGCCTTAAGTTTGTTTGACCATGTAAATGCATGTTCTTTGTTCTTGCAAGTGGCTGAAATACCAAATTTACTAATAATTTACTGTTAGAAATGTCTTTGATGTGGGTAACATGTAATCTTGTTATTGGTAATGCAGCTAATATGTAACATGTAGTAGTTATAGATAAGCTTTCAACTTTCAACCCTTTGTTCTGGCTGTAAGATGTCAGTGGGACCCATTTTGGTGCTTTTTATTACTGCATCAAAACCATGCTGTGAATTTGTAGCTGCCATAAATGCTTAATGTAAAAGCTCATTGTGCAATAAAGTGTCAGAACACTGTTTTTAAACACGTTTTTAAAGCAACATTTTACAGCTTACATTTTTTTTTTTTTTTTTGCCACTGCGTACTATAAAAAGTACAGATTTTCAATGTCACATTCATACGGAGCACATAATCATTCCGGGGAAAGCATAGTATGGTGAGAATAAAAGGGCTCCTCTTCAACCTTTTTATAAACCCTGCTTTTTCTCTCCTACCCTTTGGCCAGGCCACTTCTGTCTTCCTCAAAGCTGAAAACTGCAACCTTGGATGAACACACTGTATTCAGAGATTAATTTGGGTGCTTTGATCCTCCATTGATTTAAACTTTAAACATAAAGATGAACACATACACACAAAATAGGAAGACATGGATGGCTCATATTTCATCTTGGGTTTCACTGCATATCATAAAATAACTTTATTACATAGCTACCGTCCAAAATATCTACAGGTGTTTTTTTTAATTGAAAGGAAGCATTTTTCTTCCAACTTTGAGTTGGAATTTTACTTTAATTTTAAATCTCTCTTCTGACCACCCTACCAATATTCTTATTCTCTTACAGTTAAAAGATTTACTTTATTTAACCTGGTGGTCACTTGAATATCAATACAACCTTGAGTAGATCTTGCAATGTTTTTCTTATTTTTCTAATTATTTTACCATCTTGAACTGACTGGCAGGTCTTCTGTCCAGAGCCTTCTAGAAGTCTAACTAAAGTTCCAGTAGGAATAATTTCCACCATCAGCCTCAGCCACCTCTTGTTGGACACAAACTTGTTTTTGTTTTTTTCCCCATCTGTGATTGGCAATGCCTTGTAACCATGGGTACAACTGAATTCTCTCTAGTTTTTAGGCTCCACCTGGCTTGAGCCAAGCAACTGTTTCCGTAACTAAACTTTGAGTACCTGCACAGACTATTTTCTAACTGTCTACAGGGTTAGCAGGTGAGAAAACATCCTTCTTGTGGAGTGATTCCCGCTTTGCCAGAAAACAATTCCATATAATTCTTAAAGCACAAGAGAAAAAAATTTGTTATGGCTCACCATTACATTACAGTTTGTAATAGCCTGTGCACATTGTAGGCACTCAGTAAATATCTATTGAATATATTAATAGATAAATTTGAAAAAAATGAATAAAATAAAGTGTTCACACAGTCATTACTTTTTTATTAATATCCAATAAGTTTGATTTAAGGTTTGCAAGTTCTCACAAGAACATGATTCTTGAAATAATGAGATGCAAATTTGTCTCAGGATAAGACTTCAATGCAATCTGCAAAACAGACTGCACTTTTGAGTCCATAAAAATGGCTCAGCACCAAAGAGTTTAGGAATCTTTTTCATTGACTAGTCTTCTTTTTCCTCTTGACCCAAAAATGAAGTTTCCTTTTTCCTAAAGGAAAGTCACTGAATAGAGGTGTCGAAAAATACATATGAGTACTTTGGGAAGTGGACTGAGCAACCAATTAATTTCTTTGACTGTAAACCTAACTAAAAGAATTCACATCTTATAATAATGACTTTCATAAAGACACAATCTGTTGAAGCCAATGCCATTGAGAAAAACAGCACTAATTTTTGTGCTTCTCTTGGTAAACATGGAAATAACTTCGTGATTCATTCTTATTCAGAGGAAAGCATTTCATTTTTTTAATACCCAAAGAAAAGTGCCAATTACAAAATGCCAAAGAGATTAAAAGGAAGTGCAGACATATAGGAAAAGCCTTTTTAAAAGTTACTTTTATATTCTACCCATTTTTTTGTTTGTTTGTTTTTTGGCCACATGGCACATATCTGTTTAATATGCATGAAGTTGGCACATTTTTTTTTCCCCTACCAGCTAGTGACAACCTAAGCATTTGGAATGCACAGCATTTTTCTATATTCTAAAGTATGACGATTTATTACTCACTTAGTTTTCTGGTCTGTTTCCTAACTGTAGAGATTGAAGTTTTGTATATAGCACGAGTACCGCTAGCCACACCAATCATTGCTTGAAGTTGGTCATTTATAATTTCCTACAGGCACTGATGCCAGTGAAAACTACAACATACTAGGGACTCAAAAAGAAGACAGCAAAATATTTAAGCTCTCATCATTTGCTTTGGCTCTAACTTCCATTCGTTTTGTTCTGGCTTCTTTTTTATTTTTATTTATTTATTTGTTTTTTTGAGGGCAGTGTCACTGGCCCTCATATGTGGGACCCAAACCGGGGCCGCTGGCTTCCCAAGCCAGCGCTTAACCACCGCGCCACTCGGCCGGCCCTTTTTCTGGCTTCTTTTTGATGCTCAGTATATGAGTGAGTACACAGTTAATAGGAGCACTCATTTTTTTCCCTAAATTATAATTTTTTGTTTTGAAAATTCAAATTGTTCCGTAAGATAATAAATCCTACCTCAGGAATCAACCCTAAATTTCTTCTCTTAATCGACTTTTACTCTACAATTTTATGCCTTTTGACCTTTAATGTGTTGATATTCCTGAATTATTTGAAACATCTTTGGTTTGCTTAGGTGTTTAATCCATGAAATTCTGTTTAGGGACTTAAGTATTAAAAGTGATCAGAAAAAGATTACTAACTTTGGCCAATTATGTTCTCCAAACCTTCTATTTGGAAGTACTAAGTAAATAAAATTCAAGTAAGAGAGAGAAGACTGACAACGATGTTCTAAATTTTTATATTTTCTATTTGGTTATAAGTGGTGTGTGATATCAGTCTGTCTAACCATCCCACTTAAAGACTGAACAACACAAAAGAAAACACAAAAGGTGAATTGTGGTGATAAATGGAAGGAAGTGTGTCAAGGCACAGCTTCCAGGGTACACTAGGCAATCGGCCTTGATATCACATTAATATCAGTCAATAAGATTCCTGGTGTTCATGCACAGAGTGCACTAACAGAGGTCCTTGTAGGTTACTCCATTCTGCACTGATAATAAAATAAGCAGACAGATTCCCTTGTGTTAAACCATCCAGTACCACAAGTGGATGAGAGCTCAGATGATCACAAAATCTCTGTAACTAGGCGTTGCTCATTTGATGGGATTCATAAATGATTATGTGCTTCTTATGGAGCGAAAGGCTATAGGCTATGTTTCCCTTAGCAGAGAAACTGGTATGTATTTTTATTATTATTATTATTTTTTTTTTGAGGGCAGTGTTACTGGCCCTCATATGTGGGATCCGAACCGGGGCCGCTGGCTTCCCAAGCCAGCGCTTAACCACTGCGCCACTCGGCCGGCCCCTGGTATGTATTTTTAACAATAACAACTACAACAACAACAACAAAATTACTAAAATCTTTAAACATGATTAAAAGAAATTATGTAATGTACACATTTCAATGTTCCACGTCTCTATGCTTTCAAGATGGAAACCCAAGATAGAAAACAAAGGTAGGCAGTTGGTAGAGGTGATGCTATAGTTATTTGTTTACTCATTTTATTCCCATTTATTCAACAACTATTAGTAAGCTCTGATGTGTGTACCAGATATATAGCCGAGAGCAAAACAGATAAATCCAGACAATAAATAAACAAATAAATCTATTATAGATCAGGTAGTTGTAAGTGAAATAAAGAAAAACTAGGTAAAGGTGGATGATAGGGAGAGAAAGAGCTGTAGTCTTATCATAGAGGGAGTGGAGAAAGATGCAGAAATCTTAATTATATGAAAAAGAAAGCCACAGAACCATCCAGAGGGCCAAGTTCATCAGGCAGAGGGAACATGGAGACCTGAGGTGCATTTTCACCTCCACGAAAGGACCCACGTCTATTCAGTATGAAATGCATTACCCTTGGAAACAGCTGTTCTCCTTCAGGTATCTGACACAACTGATACACTTGTATCCGCATGTACAATATTTTCATCACAACATCAAAAGCGTGAACGTTACTGTTGAAAACAATCCAAGTCTCCATCAACATAAGGATGCTTAAATAAAGTATGACTTACCCACCCTAACATGAAAACTCAGCAACACTTCAAAAAGTAAGTCAATCTATAGGAACTGACATGGAAAGATCTCCCAAAGTAATGCTTCGTGAAAAAAATTACAACTTCATTTTATGATTTTATTCATGCTAAAACTTTAAAGATATAGATATTGATAAAAAGTGTCATCTCTGTGGATAAATCGGGGAGCAAAGGTGACTTTTGCTTTTTTGTGTATTTTTTGAAACTTGACGTATACTACAAAAACCCAGGTTTGAATCTCATGAAAAATAATCACAACAACAACAACAAAATCCTGTCTAAAACATGGACATTCTTTGTGTTGGACTATGTGACTAAGTCAAAATATTTTTGAAAAATGTTTAAATATAAATATCTATTCAATATTCTTATCATATATTCTTACCAACATATAGGTGATTAAACAAAATATGAAAAGGCAATATCATTCTCCATACTATAATGCCTTTACTATGAAAGGGCTTGAAATATTTAAAGATAATGAACAACCCTATAAAGAGAATATATTATAGAATTTGAAAAGTATATTTTAGAATTTAAATTGTAGGAACTTCACACACTTGATCAAAAACTATTTTAGATTTTTTTTTTACTCTCTAAAGAATGTTATTCATTTATATCTTAGATCTACTGTACTATTAACTACTAATGATAGTAACAATTGGCATTGATGCATAGAGCCTAAGCAATACCAAAGAATAGAAAGAAAAATGTGGGGCAGTTAGATCACGTAAAATAAATGGAATTTTGATTTAAGCTTGTTTCTGCTACAACTTCGTATAAGTAGATCTAACTAGTACATTCGTGAATTTATAATTTTATTACACTGTCAATGGTTAGGACCCTTAATTTTCTTTATATAATAAACTGTATTCACCTGGGGTTTTGTTTGCTAACCACACATTCAAGGAATCCTTGAAATTTGTTTAAAAATTGGCCATCTTTTAGGTTTTTAAAAATCTACCACTGCCAAGTTTTAGCTCTTACCTGTAGCTTGCTTTATTGGGTGAATTAACATGTATGTGGTACAAAGCTAAAAGAGCTGTTGTTCTTTCATAAAATGTGATTTTTTATTGGGCAGGAGTGTCCTCATACTACTCAAACTAAATAGAACAGCCCAAGTTAGTTTTGATTAAGCATCTTAGAGAGGATAGTTGATGGAGAACATACACTAAGTGAATGATTGGGACCTTTGCAAAGCTGTGTGGAAATAATTTCTCTCCAGCATTCTGTTTTTTTATTCTATTATTGCAGTGTGGTTTCGCTCAGATTCGATTTGCACTCAGCCAATCAGCAATCTCAAGTTCGGTATTCCAATCAGCCATAATTCAGCCAGCATTATGACAGTTTAAGAACCAGCTTTAGAGCTTAATATGCCAGTGTTTGAGTCCCACACATTCATAAAAGCCGGTGCCTTAATCCACGGATGGACCTGCTCAAGTGAACTGCTAGACGCCGATACTCCAAGCAGGTGGCTAGGCTCCTAATTAAGTGAAGAACATCCTCCCTGAGGGGCTGGGATCAATTAGATCAGGCTGTCACTTACAACTGCAGTCACAGTTTTGTTTTGTTTTTTCCCAGTGGAGGCTGATTGAGTCTCTGATCATGAGGGAGGATACAGGTCTAGCTCTCAGGAATTTCTGAGGAGTCACCTGTTCCCAGTGCTATGCATTCTGAATTCCCTTTGGAATTGTGTGTGTATGCACGTGTGTGTGTGTGTGTGTGTGTGTGTGTGTGTGTGTGTGTGTGTGTGTCTTTTTAAGGGAAAATGCCAAAGCTGGATGATGGGACAGACTGGATGTGCATGTCACGTTTTTTGCTTCTACTGAACATGGCTATCTAAACACAGATGGTTCTGGAACATCATTTTGTGATGTGAAAGAGGGTCACAAGGCTTGTATGCCAGAGGGTCTCATGTTAGAAATTTCAAAAAAAAGAAACACACTGAAACCTAAGGAAGCAAGAGCTCTGAGATTCACAGCCTGGCCTAGTCCCTTACAGCATTTAGGTAACATATGTAGGTATTTTACCATACACTGAAGACCTTAGGGAAGACAGAAGGGTAGGAGAAGGCTAAGAGATACAGGAAGAGGATGAGAGAAGGTAAAAAAGGAAGTAGAAGCAGCAGAAGCAGCAGCAAAACTGGACTTCATCGGCTGCTGCTCCTTTTTGTGCAAGGTATTTCTTTTCTCGACTGTGTCTTGAATTTGATTGGCAGGTTCATAAGGATGAGAGGAAAATCACCTGAGAAATTAAGGGGCTGGTTTCCTTATCAATCAAAGTGACAGAGTTGACAATGGCTTTTGTTTGTGGGTTGGTTTGCCAGGACTTCTCTGGGTCAGTTTCTTCCTTGTACTTGCAATTAAACATCAAATGCAATAGGAAAAATAAATTGCAAATGGGTATGTCAATGGATTGACCACCGTATTATTTTTTCTACTTTAATAAACTATTTGCAAATGATGCTTACAAGAATCATAAACTAAGGGAGTGCAGCATATGTTTTGGAAATGCATAAGAGAAAGAAAAATAAAAATATGTCTATGGTTACTGGAAAGAAGTTTCACATAAATTTGTAAACCTAATTATAATCTAATAGTGTTTGTACCGGGTGATAGGCAATACACAGGAAAGATTTATCTTTCAGTGGCTAAAACTCATGTCAGCCCTGGTAGAATAGTTCATGTTTAGGCTGGACCTGGGCTCAGCTGTGTATAGTGACCTATTTTACAAGAATAATTCATAAAAAGCAAAAGAGAAACCTTCCATTGCTAGTGTCATCACGGACATAACATCTACACAAGTACTGGCACGAATAGTGAGACAAATTCAATTTTGCTTTTGCCATTCATCATGTGAGACTACCCAGGAAAGTACACTATTTTCTTTACAAAAGTATTTCTCAGTTTTGACATGGCCTCTTTAACACTGGTTTAGAAAACATTAAAAAAGCCACATTCCTTCCCTCTTCTCCACATTACAAAGAGTTCTATAAATATGTTATGCAGGGATAAACTCATTGGCTATTCAATATCCTGTCAGCCTCTTGGAACTGGCATCTTTCAGAAGTAATGGCCTGATTGGCTGAGGTCTTTTGAGAAAATCAAAACTGTAGCCTCCATACTGAAAATTGTTTGATAAATGTGTGTTTTCCCATTTTGCTTAAAAGAAACCCATTATGTGGGCAGCTTCCTTTTGAATGATTTTAATTCCAAAGTGAAGCTTTATATTACAAAATGAAATGAAGCTAGCTTTTAATATCAGCCTGAAAAGTATTGTTATGCAGCCAGAGAAGTGACCTTTGACTCCAGCAGGAAAATGGATTTATATAATAAAATGCAGAGAGGCAGCCTTTAAAAATGCTAACCTCCTTTTTCTTTAAGTGACAAAAGCCAGAAAAGAATCATATACGTGGTGATAAGGTAAAAAACTACCCGAAAGAGAAACGCCCTCTAAGGAGTCATCTCTCCTTAGACTTCAAATGCTTAAACTTTCCTTAAAGTTGGTGAAAAGGCCCAAGCCACAGGTAGGAAAGGCATGTTCCATCAAGGAGCCTGGGTCAGACTCATCTCAATTGTTAAGTGGAAGTGGCGGAGGAACCAGGCAAACAGGGCAAATTAAATGGGAACGATGCATCCGGAGATCAGGCGGCCTTGCTGGGAACAAGACGCTGGTTCATCCGGTTTAGGATGAATGGCAGAGACGGGGAATTTTGCTGATATCCAAACAGAATTATAATGTACGCAGCAGAGGCAGAGAAGAACTTAGTGGGAGGAAACTCACTCTACAATAGGTCAAGATTTACTCTGTACAGATCTCCCTTTCTATCCAAATTTCGTATTTGACTGTCGCATAATATGCAGAGTGGTCCCGTCCCATGCGGCGATGGCCAAGATGGCGTTTTGTCAGTTTATCGCAGTATGTGTTTTTCACCACCCAGTCCAGGAAAGAGGTTTCTCATGTGCATCCACAGATCTATTTAACAGTGTTGCATTACTATGGTAAAGATGGAAAACCTCATTGTGAAAGAAGGGGAATGAGAGTGATTTTTAACAGTCCAAAGTATGAAGTATAGTGCTGGTAATGGATTTTAAAAATGTATTCAAGTCAATTTAAATATTGTGTTCTCTTAAATATACAATTTTCACATATATGCTATTGAAAATCCTCTAAATTGAAGCAATCGTGGATAAAATGAGAACCACTTTGAATTTGCATTGCTTATCAAACCGAGTGAGATAAGCCCTACTACTTTCAAAAATTTACAGTAGAAACAAAAGTTTATCTTTGGCTTTGGACTTGGTTTCCCTAAGATGAGCAAACACATGATGCCACATTCCACTCTGTCAGCATGCCTTGTACACAACCCACAGGGAGAAGAGGAAGCCAAAGATCAAAGCTTGGTGTCTTCAAAGAATGCATTAAAATACATTATAAACTCTCCATTTATGGAATATACAGCATTCAAACCCTAACACAGACCTTCTGCCTCTTGCTCTATGAGGTTCTAAGTGTCCTCGGCAGCTTAGTACTGATTTGATTTTTTTTTTTTTTTTTTTTTTTACATAAAGCTCTTACAGTACTGATTTGATTTTATAATTTTGAGTTCCCCCAAAGTCCTGACCATCACGACTGCTGGTTGCTAAAGTCATAACACTGCTACGAGATCACCCAAATGTATGTCAAAATTCAGTTGCAATCAGTTTGGTTTGTTATGGTAACCCTAATCTTTAAACATCTTCTGATTTACTTGTTGTGATAGGAAATCAGGACCATAAATGTGTTTTTCTGCCAAATACACATTTTCTCTTGGTTCTCTTTATAGTCTTTGAAGAAAGAGATGTGTGTACCAGCAGAGAAACTGACTAGTGAGCTCCATTCTGACAACATCACTTATTTTACCATTATGTCACCTCCTTGGCTTCGGGTGAACTCTCTGTCCTTGCTAAATATTCAATATTCCTCAAGAGATAAAATTATTAAAGGAGAGATCATATGTAAAGTGTATAACATCTAGTAGGTATCGACTTAGCATAGTATACCTATTTCTCTTTGCAATTAAGGCAAGTTCTATGTTGTTATTTGACTTTTCTTGTATCTGAAGGTCCTGGTGTGATTTTTCCAGGAGGATAAAAAAAGGAACTGTTTTTGTTGTTGTTACTATTTTTCTTTTTAACTTAATTTTTTATATGTTTAAGAAAAATGCTTTTTCTACTACTTGCACTCTAGAGCAATGAGGTGTCAAATCTTTCGAACCATTTCTGAACTAAAGCCACTAAACCTGACTTTTGAGCCGGAGCCTATTTCCATTCCTCATATTTTCATTTCAAACACACATCACCGCAGAGCTTGACACATTTGTGACTGTCCTCAGGTATTCAAAAGCAATTCTTTGGTTGGCGATCAACTTGTTGCCCTAGAAAGAGTCTGACACACACCTTGTCTTCTTAATTCTGGAATTAACCTTTACCCTTCCCCCATCCTTTCTGATTCAAGCTCAACTTCTCTCTCTCTCTCTCTCTCTCTCTCTCTCTCTCTCTCTCTCTCTCTCTCTCGCCCCCTCCCTCCCTCCTTCTCTCTCTCTTTCTTTTTCTTTTCTTTTTCTTTTTCATTTCCATGATACCTAATAGGTTCTTAGGGTCCTTATAAACTAGTATATATAAAGTGCTCAAACACATAAAACTTAGCAAAAGTGATTAATAAACACTTAAGAAAAAAGTCATTATCATTTGAAATTGAAGCAACCCAGTAGGTTGGACCACGCTCTGCATTACACAATAGTATCAGTTTCGTCCGTTCTTCTTTCAGTTCTGCCAATAACCAGTGCAAGTGCTGGCGTTCCATGATGCTGAGACATGCAGCCCTGTACTTAGCACCAGTGACCATATTTTGTGTGCATATCAAGGCAAGTGTTTGGTGAGAAAAGCAGTTCCTGCAGAAAGCTAGGATTCTGTGTTCCCCAGATGTCAGCTGGCTTTACCTTCTTAATCGTATATATAGATAAGGTATACATTTTTGGGAAAATCTAGAAATTGGATTTTCTAGATTCCTGCATATTTCTACATGGCAGACATCCTCAACCCCTCCTGTGTCAGCTCCTACCTCTAAGTTCAGTTTATGGGTCACCCGAATGCCTTGCACACACTGCCTTCCTTCTATGATGCTGACCCAGGTGTGGGATGCAGTTGTCTTCTGAACTGCCATTAAATGAACAGTCTTTGCACAAGGTGTCTCTATCTGGCAGCTTTACTGAGCATTTAAGAAGAATGGTGGAAATATTACACTGCAGCAACGAAAACAACTGGAAGGCATATACAGAATATCACTTTTTAAAAATGTCTTTGCAAAAATAGAAGTACCATATGACCCAGCAATTCCACTTCGGGGCCTTTACCTGAAGAAAACAAAAACACTAACTTGAAAAAAATACATGCACCCTAATGTTCCTTGCAGCCTTATTTACAATAGCCAAGATATGGAAACAACCTAAGTTTCCAACAACAATTGAGTGGACAATGAAAATGTGGAGTGTGTGTGTGTGTGTGTGTGTGTGTATGTGTATATACACATATATATATACATACATTAATATATATTAATATATATTATTAACATATTATTAATCATTCAGTTAGTTATTGTTAATTACTACTACTGCTAATTATTCAGTCAAAAAAGAGGAGATCCTATCATCTGTGACAACATGGATGGACCTTGAAGGTATTATGCTAAGAAAAATAAGTCAAAGAAAGACAAATACTGTATGATCTCACTTATATGTGGAATCTAAAATCCACAAAAACATGAAACACACCGAAAGGGGCCATATTTGTGGTTACCAGAGGTGGGGGGTTAGGAGAAGCAGAATTGGAGGAAGGTGATAAAAAGGTACAAACTTCTAATTACAAGATAAATAAGTACTAGAGTTGAATTAAGTACAGAATGATGACTGTACTTAACGCTGCTACATGAAATACAGGAAAACTGTCAAGAGAGGAATTCCTGACGGGAAGTAGAGTTTGCACCCCAAAATATGGCTTTTGGGGATACTGATTATTTTAAGCTGCTTATTTTTATTTTTTAACTTTTTTAATTAAAAAAAAATTTTTTTTGAGGGCAGTGTCACTGGCCCACATATGTGGGACCTGAACGGGGGCCACTGGCTTCCCAAGCTAGTGCTTAACCTCTGCGCCACTCTGCCGGCCCAAAGCTGCCTATTTTTAAGAAACAAAAGACTCAGGAAGAACCTTTGACCTTCCCTCTAATTGTCTAAAATAGTTTAGGTGGAGACCTGCTTAAAGGAAGGGATCTGTTACATAGCATTATAACCAAGTGTGGCAGACACAGCGGAACCTAACAAGGTGTGTTAGCCTCCCCTCTGTGTCCCATGGTTTCTGGATGGCCCAACATGAATGTGTTTACAAACCTTTGCTTTCTCTTTGATGTCCTAGACCCTTGCCTCCCTTGCTTTGGTCCAGAACAGCATGTAAGCATCATCTGCCCTACTTGTCCTGGGGTCCCATATTCTTAGAGAACCGATATATAGATAATTGGTTAATATGTATATTATATATATATATATATATATATATATATATATATATTTGGTTATTTTCTCCTGTTAATCTGTCTCATGTCAATTTGATTATTAGACCAGCCAGAAAAAATTTAGAAAGGTAGAAGAAAAATTCTTCTTCTTCCCCTACAATCCTAAGCGTTCTCCTTACAAGCAAAATTTTTGTTTCTTTTCTTTTTATTGTATCTATATGAGATGAATCTCAATTAAACATTGTGTGGTATTCATTTCACAATGTATGTAAATCAAACCATCATGCTGCAGACCTTAAACTTATACAGTGATGCATGTCAATTCTTCCTCAATAAAACTGGGGGAAAAAAACCCCAAGAAACAAAAACACATGCTCATAGATACAGAGAACAGATTGGTGGTTGCCAGAGGCAGGGGTTGGGGCGTGGGCTGAATGGCTGAAAGGGGTCTAAAGAGATACATTTCCAATTATAAAATAAATAAGTAATGGAATTTAATGTACAGCATGACCACTACAGTTAATAATACCATTTTGTTGTCTATTTAACATTTGCTATGAGAGTGTATTCTAAAAGTTCTCATCACAAGAAAAACATCTGCAACTATTATGGTGATGGATCTGTACTTATGATAAACATTTTGAAATATATACAAATATTGAATGTTTATATTGTACAGTTTAAGCTGATATAATACTGTATGCTAATTATACCTCAAAAATATAAAAATAGGTAAATAAAATAAAAATGTCTTTGGGTATATTTCTTAGCCATACTTCATTTCACCACTCTTCTCACCACTCTTAGGTAATTTATAATGCAGAGCAATTTAGTTATTGCTTTCATATCTTGTCTCCCACAAGCCAATTGCTGGAAGAGTCTCACCATGTACAAGGAATGGCTTCTCAAGGTATTTTCTTAAATACAATGTACTCTTTACAGGGAATTCTAGTGGATGCACATAAGATGCATTTTCCAGTGTGCTAGATACATATCTACCAATCCCCTCTCTGTGTTTTTTCAGTTGTTCTAATAAAGCAGTCATACAAAGTATCAATCACTGATAATGATTGCAATTCTTCATTTCGCTTACTCTCTTCTCTCTTACATAAAGACAAAGAACAGGCTGTGACTAATCTGTAAGAACAAAGTAAAAGGGGGAAGATGGGGTAACAACATGAACATCCTCACCTAACATTTCCCCGTGTGTGTCTACATCTGTGCATGCATGTTTTCTCCCAGTAACACCTCTTGGATCTGAAATATCCAGTAACTCATACTTTTTTCCTATGTCATTTTCTTTTTTGTAGGCATGACTCCTACTCTTTTTTCAAAGAATTTGAATCTAAGGGGACACAAATATCAGCATATCCTACCACACCATCATTGATTTCCAGAAAACTGACAGACATTTTGTTGTTTTCAATTATTATTTAGGCAAATAGAGCCCCATTTGACTATCGACTAACATCACTGTCTCTAAGATGATTAGATGATTTATCTTCACTGATGCTGGAACAACTACTGTCAAGATCGCTTCTCTTTTCCTCCAGATCCTGTGTCTCCTCCCTTCCTACCTTCCTGAAAAGTAGTTTACGATCAGTAAGAAAAATTTAGGATTGCAAATTGGTACAGCCAGTATGGAAAACAGTGTGGAGGTTCCTAAAAATATTAAAAATAGAACTACCTTATGACCCAGCAATTCCACTTCCGGGTATTATGCGAAGAAGTCCAAAACACTAATTCAAAAAAACATATGCAACCCAGTGTTCAATGTAGTGTTATTTACAATAGCCAAGATATGGAAGCAACCTAAGTGCCCATCAGTAGATGAATGGATAAAGAACAGGCGGTATATATGTGCAATGGATTATTACTCGGCCATAAAAAAAGAATGAAATCTTACCATTTGTAACAAAATGGATGGACCTAGAGGGTATTACACCAAGGAAATAAGTCAGACAGAGAAAGACAAATACCATTATGATATCACTTATATGTGGCATTTAAAGAAAATAAACAAACAAAACAGAAATAAATTCATAGATACAGAGAACAAATTGATGGTTACCATGTGGGAGGGAGCTAAGGGGCTGAGTGAAGGGATTAAAAAGTACAAATTGGCAGTTACAAGACAGTCATGGGGATGGAAAGTACAGCATAGGGAATATAGTCAATGATATGGCAATAACTGTGCATAGTGCCAGGTGGGTACTGGAAGAGTCAGGGGCATCACTTATAAATGTCTAACCACTATGCTGTACACCTGAAATTAGTATAAAATAAAACTGAATGTCAATTTAGCTATTGCTTTAATATTTAGCTATTTCTGTTTTAGTTGTTTCAATAAATCTATGTATGAAAGAAAGAAAGAAAGAAAGAAAGAAAGAAAGAAAGAAAGAAAGAAAGAAAGAAAGAAAGAAAGAAAGAAAGAAAGATTAAAAGCACCAGGGGAGCTAGCTTTTGAAAAAAAAAAAAATGTGGAGAGAAACATATCTCTTATTTTCCTAACTTGCATCTTAATCAGAATGATTTCCACTCTTTAAACTTTCTGCAGAACTAAGACAATCACAAAGACTGACACTTATCTGGCCTGAACGTCCAAGCTGTGTTAAGAATGGGATTCTAATGTTTATACAGAGGTTTAGGACAAGTGGAGAAGGCACATGTCTCTGTGACTTCCAGACATGTCCCCTCTCTGTCCAGAAGCAGGACTTGCACTGAGTGATGGAGCCCTGGCTCGCATACTGAGATGGGTGCTGCGTGCTTTCCTACTGTGAGGGGAGTAAGGGAGAGTGCATCTGCACCCTAGGAGATGTGGGCTATATTACTGTTTGCTGCTCTGGAAACTTGCTTTACATCTTTGACAAGGACAAAGGTCAGAGGAGAAATTTATCATGAATGCTTAAAAGTTCCAATGCTTCTCAACCCTCAAGTGAGGTTAGGGACTTTTTCAAAACTACCATGCATGGATTCCCTCACATCGACTCCTTAGCCCCTTCCTCATTCCATTAATATTAACGTCAGGGCTTAAAGCCATGCGATGCATTCGTTTCATCGGTATTGGACCCAAATTTAACACATGTGCTCTCTCCACCATGAGGCAAATTCTTCCTTCTCTTCTTTATCAAGATTCTAATGTGCAATATCATGCTTTAAGCCAAGCTAATCTTGGAATGTTTTCAAATCTTTCTTTTATAGCATTTATAATTTTCATTTTTGTACATACTTCTGTTTCTTTATTCCTCTCTTTTTCTCTCCCTTACACAAATAAAAATCATTGAAAAAAAGATTTGTCACAAAATCGGAGAACAAGGAAAAATATAGTGGAGAAATAGAAAATTACCATTTTATATATGATTGTGGAGTGTGTGTGTGTATGTGTGTGTGTGTGTCTGTGCGTGTGCACACGCGTGCGCGCCTGTGTGTGTAATACATGATTATGGTATTTTTTTTCCGTTGTGTCCCAATTTTAAACAATTCTAACAATGAACCTCTTTCCAAGTTAATAGATATATGGTCTTATTTTATATCAGTGATAATTGTGTAAGGTAAGCAGGATACATGCCTTCCTCCTCACTTATTTTAGAACTAGAAGCACAATGATTAAGCAGTTTGCCTAACACCGCACAGCCAGATGGAGGCACAACAGGGACTACAGTCAGGTCACACCACGCCCTCCCATATCCTTCCACCACAGACCATGCCTCTAAGGCCAGGCCCTGCTTTCTGAGACTCAGTGTCTCTTTCAACCAAACCTATTAACAATTACTACTGTCAGTCCCCCTGGAAACAGAAATTGGCCAGCTTCCCTCTAGTGCTGAATATCGGATGGCTTTTGGCTGCGTGCATACATTGCTCTGTCCTTGTCCATGATAAATCTCATGTTGTCCCTCTCTGGCCTTGTGTTTGACATTGTTCAGGTGATTTCAATCATTTTTAGCTGTGAGTCATGTAAGCAAGCTCTCCCTTTAGTTCTCAGTTTCACCGATATATTTAAAACTGCACCATCTCCAAGATATAATGGCCAATTTTGTTTGGTGGTTAGAAGGAGTGGTGAAGTTTCTCTTTGATACTCAGATTATCTACTGGGGAAGATAGATGGACTGTAAAAGAAGCCACTTTCTCACTCATTTGGAAGTCTTTCTCTTATCTGGAAATCCACTTATGGCAGGTGATGATGGGACTGCAGTCAACAGCTTCTCTACAATCCAGGACACAAATAATCCAAGGAGACAGTGT
Source organism: Aselliscus stoliczkanus (assembly GCA_033961575.1). Lineage (NCBI taxonomy): Eukaryota > Metazoa > Chordata > Mammalia > Chiroptera > Hipposideridae > Aselliscus > Aselliscus stoliczkanus. The sequence continues at coordinate 11,143,967 of CM066733.1, forward strand.
TATCTGAACCTTAGAGATTATTTTTAAAAGACAGGCAGTTTATAGCAACAAAACAAAACAAAACAAATCCTCACTTCACTACAAGAAAAGGGTTGTTGAGGGCATTGACTGGTTTTATTGTTGTGATTGTCAACTGCCATAGCGAGGGAGGCATCACTGACTTACATGAGTATTATAAAGGCTTTTCCAGGATTCCAGAAGACAGCTTTCTCTCCCTCTCTCTCTTTTTTCTTTAAAAAGGAAATATGTTACTTGTCTCTTCAAACTGGATGAGGCCCCACAACTGCACCTTCCTTGTATTTCAGAGATGGGAAACACTGATAAATATTTTGCATGCGAATAGTATATCAGGGTGGGGTCAGAGCAGGAACTAGATGGTGTATAGTTTAGTTTAAGCTATTATTTGCCCTACACTTTTGGACAATGGTCTTCTTCCCTCAGTAAAAAAAAAAAAAAAATCATAAAACGCTGTAAAACATAACAGTGCTTTTTGAGATGTCTAGGAGCTTTGAGATACTACTTGTAAAGCACAAAGCATAGTGCCTAGTACAGTGGGGCAACTGTATTCTTTTCATACAGATCCTGTTGGCAACAATTGTCCTCATTCCACTTTGCAAACTGAAATCACCCAGAATTTCCCTCCATACTGAAGAGATGAGGGTGTGTACTTGTTCGTAAGCAGTGCTCCTAGATTCAAAGCAAGCACACAGCAGTCACTCTTTCTTAGTAGAACAAAATCGTCCATTAAGCAAATGTGTTTAAGTGCCCACTTCTTGCAAAGCACACTTCTAAGAGCTGGGGACACATCAGAGAATAAACTAGGGACCGTTCTTGCCCTCGTTGAACTAACTACAGTCTATTCAGGTGACCAAACACTAGAACCTAGCTCATTGAAGGAATGAATATTAACAGGGAATAGACTTTATAAAGATGTGATCGAACTCAAAAGAGAAAAGTTACGTATGTGAGGCTCAGTCCTCCCCAGCTATAAAGAATATATTCTGTAGGACACAGACACTTTTTGGGGAGCTGACATTTACCTTTGTAGTGGTTTGTGTATGCAAGGCTAGATTTTGTCTGTTCATTTAGTAGACTGTTAGGTGGTGGGTCCTGCTTGTATGATCTCATGATCTAAAACCACACATTAATCAGTTTATAATTAATTTGATCAAGTATTCAGGACTGATAACTTATGCATTCCCTCTTGTACCTAGAAGTAATAACTAATGAGCTGAGTAGGTAGGCTCTATTTTATGTTTTCCTCACTTGTAGCTTCTGGGTCAACTCTTTTGTCACCAGATTGTCCTTTCTCGGACTACCTCTTCCTGGGCGCAAAGCTGTTTTTGCCAATATCTTTGAGGAAAAAAAAATGAAGCTGACATTCTAGATGATTTCTAAGCTCAAAATTATGTCTTTAAGTGTACCACATCTCCAAGTTAAAGGAGACAAAAGTTAAAAACATTGAATAATTCTGTCTTGTACAACTTCATGTTTAGAAATGACTTCTCGCTAAACTTTTCCAAGGTGGTCATTCAAATTTCTCATTTGAGAACAATGATGGGCAGAAACCTGTTGAAGGAGTAACTCCATATTATTCACCAAGCACTCATTGGCACATAACTTGGAAGGGGCGCTATTACTGGATGAAATAAATATTTGTATTTCTATATCACAAACTTCCTCTTCCACTGAAAAGATCTTAGTGTTCCCTGAAGTCATCACTTTTATGCAGTCACTTAATCAAGTAGAACTCCAGGTATGTTCTATTTATTCTCAACCATTTAAGAAAATGTAAAAATATACGGTGATAGAAGGAGAACTGACTCTGGATGGTGAGCATATGATGTGATATATAGATGATGTATTATAGAATTGTACATGTGAAATCTTTTTACTAACCATGGTCACCCCAATAAAATTATTTTTAAAAATTAAAAAACAAATGTAAAGATTCAAGCAAGGATTAAGTAGCTTTTTGCTGTAATGCTGTTCATCCTTTACAATGATGGCAAAATGGGGTTTATTTATATTTTGACTGATTTGTTTTTTGTTTTGTTTTTAAATTGTCTGTTTTGTTGGGGTCAAATACTTGAAATGTAGTAGCTTTCAGGAATTGCAGCAACGGAAATGCTAGAATGAAAAAGACAGCAGAAAGAACACTGCAGAGCACTGAAAGAAACACTGTGTTTTCAAGGATTGTGCTGCTCCGCTCTTTAGGAGAGAAGCTTGAGTATTCATTGGCTGGATCCAATGAATGTGCTCAATATTGGGTTTGCCCGGCATGACGAGGCAACTCAGTGTCCTAAAAAAGTGTTTTACAAATAACTCAGGTTTAAATGTGCAGCACAGGGCTTTTTAAAGACTTCAAATATTTCAGGTCAGACTATTTCTGAATGTCTTCATTATTCCCTGGTCCACTATAGGATATGCTGAATATAAATATATTTATTGATGAACTGAGATCAGTATTACAAATATTACATTTGTATTGTGATTAGTATTACATGACTTTCGTATTACAAATACTAATTAATCAATTCATGCCTGATTGAAGTGCTCTAAGGCACTTACTAATATTAGTGTGGACCGCTGTGTATTTAGTATAACTCGTCCCTTCACTATACGCTACCACAGACATTTGCTTTTATTCTATTATAATTGATATGGCTTGTTTCTTTTTTACAGCCAGCTGTCACATCTCATGATTGTTTATTCTAACTGCCCATTTTCTGACTTATAATTGATAACACTCGCACTTTAAAACTGTTAATGCTTTATAGTTTCATGAAACACTTCCACATCCATTTTCACATATAAACATATCAATCTTAGGAGAAAAAGTAACAATCATATATACTAAATGACTTGCTTGAGGACTCTTATACCCTCTCCGGGGGGTGGGGGCAGGGGTGGGAAAGAGCAAAATTTTTAAGTTTTTGAGAAAAAGACTCAGGTTTCATGGAAAGAATGGATTTCTAAAAAATTAGAACATGTGCAGCAATGAACTTGACTGTCACATCCTTTCCCTGTCTAATGGAAATGCTGATCTTCAACAATTAGAACCAATAGGAGCTGTGTGATTTTAAAGAACCTCACCAGCTAAGAGACAGCCTTACACCTTCAAAAACTTGTCCAGAGACAGGCCTAGAAGAGAACTGCAGAAGGCAGGGAACCCTCACAGGAAGACTTGCCTAGAAAGCCAATCTATAGATTTTGAGAAATGATGTTCTTGTCATGGTATAAAATTCTTATGTTAGGCAAAACTTGGATTAATAGGAAACAGAGAGAGGTTATCTATCTCCTTGCATAGATGAGTGACAAACAGATCCAGAGAGAAGGAAGTCTGATTGATGTTTGCAATGAGGTCATCTTGCAGGGAAGAAAATGAGACATCATATCATTTCTGGTTTCAAGCTTGGGGGTAAAGGTGTCACAAATCAAGGTCAAGGCTCTCAGCTTCCCACTATGAAGATTACTGAAGAATCAGAAATCCATCCAGTGTAATGCAGATTTGTTTATATGTTCAGTACTTTGGACTCTAAAATAATCTGAGGTCCAGTATTTTTATGTAAAACAAATATGAAACTTCTTTATCTAAAAACATTACCTAATTAAAACATATATTGAGGTTCTCATTTCTAACTCCAACCATCGACTGATACTTATTATTAAAACCTTCCCATGGCTAAAGGGTTTAATCTTTCTTATTCCTCAAACTATCTGTGATATGGGATTAGGTAGGGTCATCTTTCTTTGGGGGCCTATTCTTCAACTTTATTTATGAAGACTTTCCTTGCTGCCTCACTGAACTTGCAATATCAGTCACCTTAGCAGGCGCCCCCACTTTTGCTAGCCCCTTATTAGTACCACATTAATTGCCTAGGCCATTGTTCCCGGTTCTCTTTCCCAGCCTTTCTCAGTCTCTTTCTTGGTAACTATTTAATTCCATACAGAAAGCATCATGATGTCCTTATCTCTAGCTTGAAACCCTCTTCCTGACCCTAGATGCACATTGTCTATTGGACATGAACAACTACATGCATTGCAAGAGAAGCAAATTTATAATCTCAACCCCCATGTTATCATGTTTTTTGACATCCCAATTTCTATTAGTGGAAGCACTGCTCCCCTTGTCTTCCTAGCTCACACCTTTTGGGCAGAAACAAAACAAAACTAACAGTCTAAGTAAATGATTCTCTTAGCTCAACATCTTTGCATCCATAATACTCCCATTTTTTTACAGATTACACCCTATGTTATTATTTCATCATGAGTAGAATGAATAGCTGTGGCTGGTTCCGTGTCTCTATTGTCTTTGTTTGTATACTTCTCTTACAAGATTGCCACAATAATCTTCCAAAATGCATGCCTCTGCCTGTGTTACTCCTCTACTCAAAAAATATTCACCAGGGCTGGCTCAGTGGAGCAGTGGTTAAGAGCTGGCTTGGGATGCCAACAACTCCGGTTTGGATCCCACATATGAGGGCCAGTGACACTGCCCTCTAAAAAAAAAAAAAAAAAACATTCACCAGTACAAATTCACTTAATATCAGACTCTTCTGACTGTTGTTCATGGTTCTTTATACTCTAGCTTTAAACTACCTTCTGAATTTAAATTCCCAATTATTTCACCACATGATGCAATACCCAGACTCTGCTGATAATATTACTTTTCTCGGCATATGCTCTAAACTTTCGTACTTTATTCCCGCCTTCTGCCTGAGATGCCAGCTCACATATATGCCTCGTGAATGTGTTCTTGTTTTGCCAATATCTTTCCTCCAACCTATGTGACATCTGTCTACTTTGAAAATCCTGCAACTGAGCCAAGGGCTTTACATATAGGTTTTTAATATATATTTATTAAATTCAGCTGAATTGAATGGAGATCTTTTCATGGCCTCACAATTAAAAAAAAAAAGTTAAACATACACTGGTCTTTATTTTCCTGCTGTAATTGGTCTTCTTTAGTATTGCTCCACTCCACCCCAATACTTCTTTTTTTAAATGTGGCAAAAGCATCAACTGAAAAGAAGTTACAAAGACACATGGGAACATCTGCTCTCAGAAGCCACTTGAAAAATAAGTATTCCACAGAATGGGGAAAACATCTGTGCAGTATTCATGAGATTATTAGTAGTGCCATAGGAAAGTAGCAGAGAGAAATACCACACACGCACACACACACCACAATCTGGAAATGAGTTTTAGCAAGAGATGCTGAAGCGCCCAGTTGAGGACCAGAGTGACACTTTTTCTTCTTCCACCTTATAGCTCAGTGTTTATTCAGATGGGGGAAAAGAGACATTTTGTCCATCAGTTTGCATTCTGGAATCAAAAATTTTCACAACTGTAATGTTCCTTGATTAGTCCAAAAGGCTAGTTTCAAAATGCTAACGTATCTTAAATGATACAAATAATCTCGTAATTAAAATAGTGCATTATATGTAGATTTCAGGCAGCTGCCGATTACTGCAATAGAAAAAGGTAAATTCACATTAGAAGATTTGAGTGATGTACCTGGATTTACAACTAAAATTGGCTGCTTTTAAATGAAATAGTTCAATTTTTTATTTTACTGAATTTTATGAAATTTAAAATACATCTGTGCCCCTTGTATTTTAATAAATATTTCATGTATATAAGGAAAAGTACTCTTCAGACCTGGCCTCATTCAAACCATGATAGCCCTCTCGACTACACTGTACAATTATTCTATAAGTAACTTCGGTGCAATTCTTACATAATATAAAAAAATCTAATTTCTTCCTACTTCCTCAACACAACAAACAATATAGACTTTTCATTAACAGAAAAAGGTATGCTATCTTGCACAAACAAGACTTGGATCTTATAGCTTTCAGAGTCCCAATAATCTGTTTAATGGGCTTTGTCGCAGTTTCACTGAAAATTCTGGAAAGTGTACAAAACAGAGGATGTTTTCTGCAACTCGTTTTTGGACTTGTGGGTTCTCTAAGATCCTAGTATAGTTGGCTTCAGGCATTCATCTTCAGCTTCCTGATGCTTTACTATTTACCTGGAATGTGTAGATTTCAGTTGCTAAGTACACACACACACACACACACACACACACACACACACACACACACAAATTTGAAGGAAACAGCAGGCCTGATACTGCTTTTTCCCCCAAAAAATATATGGTGAGGACAGAATATATCAAATTGGGAGATATAATCATCATCTAATCTAGCCTTAGGTAGATTAGAGGTAATTCATAAGGCCAAGAAGCCGGTTCATGGCAACAAAGAAATGGTTGCCTATTGGATGCCTGCTACAAGACTCATGCTAAAAAACTTTTATGACTTCGTTATCTTTTCTAATTTTCATTAAAAATTAAAGGGGACATCTTATTTTTGTTCTATGGAAATACATGATCTTGGAGAAGAGATGAATTAGAAGAGTGATGAGTTTGTTCTCCTTGGATATGAAAAGGACTGTCACAAGGAAGAACTCATTTTAATCTGTGTTGCCCTAGAGGGCAAAACGAGGGCCAGTGGTTATGTGACAATGGACGACAGGCAGTACTTCATTATAATGAAGGATGTTGACACATTAACGCAAAGAATGATCTAGTAATTAATAAAACTTCCTTGTAGTGGAGAGAATGCTAACCTCTAAAGGTATGCACTCAGAGGCAAGGGGAATAGATGTTAGGGAGACTCTAGAGAAGATCCTAGTGCTAAGTTTACACAAAATTCCCTCTTTATTCAAGAGAAGTTCTTTATTTGCTCATGTAGAGTTGAGAGTGATGATGGAAAATAAGTCAATGTAATTAATAACTCCTTCATCTAGGGAAGAAAGAAGCAGCTTCTTTGGAATGTGTAGCAGTGAGAATGTGGCAGGCAGAGCTTGGGATGAATTGAGGAACGGGGTGGGGGGCAAATCTCAGAGTCTGTTCCTGCTTTACTCTGTAAAATGGAAAGGACTTTTATACAGCCCCTCTCAGTGGTTGGCTCAAATGTAATATGAACTCATGAGGTTAGTGAATTTTCCTCTTAAGTCCCACCCTCGAACTGTCAAGGGAAGAGGAAGGAAGCTTGTACTCATTCTCATTTGAATCCTAAAGCATTGAGTGATATTAAGCAGGCCACTTTGTTTTGCTTTATCTGTTTTCTTATCTCAATGGTTGAGTATTTGAGAAATACCACACTGTCCATTTAAAATATTATAACTCTTTGTTTTTAAACCTGCCTTGTCTTCCTATTGTCCAGATTGAGGCCAATCTTGGAAAATGGATGACAGACATGTCTTCAGCTCAGTTTCATCCCCTTTCAAAAAAACATTATGAAGATAGATTGTTAGGGCTAAGAAAAGTGAACCTTGAGAATTCTACAAAGGAGGAAATGTCTTAGCAGAATTTCCATATTTATATACTCTTAATGTTTTTACTTAAATCACTCACAGACCATGAAATGGAGCCCCAGGGACTTGAAAGCTATATGATCAGAATGGCTGTGTATGTTTCACTTCACCTCAGGCCCTAGAAAGAAAAATATTCTTCTTACACAGCCTGGCACCAAGGGATAATGAAACTATTTCCCTACGGTCTCCTGATGGGTCAGCATCCTTCTGAAAATACTCTTTTTGCAGGGCAAACAATAAAGCTCCCTATAGGTGAAATACTTTGAGCTCTTCAGAAAAAAAGAAAAAAAAAACAGGATAAATTTTAGCTATTATTATTATTATTATTATTACCTTTCACTCAATCAATATAATCTGACATATTATATTCCCTTTAGGTCCATGTAAACTCTTTTCTGGATGCAGTTAATAAAAAATTCACATATAATAAAAAGTTCTGTGTGTCTGGAAACTCAGCGAACCCCATCTTTTATGGAAAAGCTTTTCCTGCTGATCATTAAAAAAATCTATTTTTTCCTTGGATGTTTGCATTGCCAGCAAAAGAATGTGATATCAAAAATAATCCAAGATACAGAAAAAAATGAGATGGAATAGAGACAAGATCGTACTGCATAATCTGTTTTTATAAACCAATTCTGCTTTTCAAGGTTTCTTTTTGGGGCATTAATTTCTCCATATCTTCTTCACAGAGCTGAAAGTGGTCTTTATTTTTCTTTTTTTAAGGTATAAATCTTTTCAAGGGGTGCAATTTAAATGCTGAGAGCATCAAATTCAAAAATGAGAATGTTTGCACTGATTTGGTTTCAATTCATTGCAAAGACTAAAACTATTGTGTAGGATTCTGCCAAAGTAGTTCTTATTAGTATATTGCAAAGGAACAGGAATTACAAAATAAGTGAGAGTCTTTTCAGCTGTGTAAATCACTTTCAGGGAACTGGGCACTTAGAAATACCCTCTTTTATGCCAATACCAAACTGTCTTGATTACTGTGGCCTTGTAGTAGGTTTTGATGTCTGGTAGCGTGATCCCCCCGACTTTTTACACTGTGTTGTACACCTGAAACTAATTAAAAATAAAATAAAATAAAATTTAAAAAAAAAAAAAAAAAAAGAAATACCCTCTTATCACAACAGAGTTTTTAACCTCAACAGTGTGCTAAATTAGAGAATGGCTGATACTCGTGCTTCTATTTTAACTAAGGAGAGACAGCATTTGAATACCATTCAACTTAAAATTCAGATTTCTTTGCTGCATCTTCAGTAGGTATAGAAAGTCAACCTCCCTAGTCACACCTTGTGGAGGTTAGAAGCGGATTCATCTTACAAGATTGCCAAACAAGTGAATGGCTGCATGACTGAATGCAAAGCACCTTTCTGAAATTGGAGAAATAGGCAAGACATATTCCCTGGAGGTTTGAAACCACAGAATTAGGAAAGAAAAACAGACATAAAATCTGCAGGACAGATGTCAGCTGTCCCCACATGCTGTGTCCAATTTTATTCTGTTTCAAATTCCATGAAGCACTAAAACATCTCTTGGTATTTGCCAGAAAGATTCTCTCACACCAAAAATATAAGTGAGATCTGTAGGGGTTTTTTTGTTTTTGTTTTGTTTTGTTTTTTTCTTGCTTAAAACTAGGTGGTAGAAATGGAGAAGAGATTTATACCCAACACCTTACTCCCAAAGACATAAAGATCTCCATCAGGTATCAGGTAATCCTAACTTCCTCTTTCCCACAAGGTGGGGAGCGGGCATTGGAGGTGAGGACCAGTTGGGTTTTCTCTGCCCTTGCGCTAGGCATATGGCCCTCTGGTTCTGGTTTCTTTCAATCTGTGCTCTCTCATTGATTCTCACCTCTCTTCACTAATTGTGCAAACCAATGCATCCCTTTCATGGCCTCTACCTTCAGACTCCTGCAAACACACATTATGATACTCCAGAGAATGAAGAATTATTCATCAGCTCTTAAAAGTCATGAGACTTATTTTTTCAAAAAAGGTACAGAAATAATTCTGACAAAAGTAAAGATAGAGTTATCTTACAATACAGATATAGATAAAACACTAGTAAGGCCGGAGAGAAAGCTTAATTTATTTGGTCGGGTGCATTTGAAAACAGTTTAGAAATCTGCATCACTAACATCTGTAGCTCCTATGGGACTTATCATAACTGAGGCTCTGCCATTCTCAATGAGGATAAAGGTGAAACAGATGCTAGTATTCTTTATAGATGATGGCAATCTAGAAGAGTAAATGCAACTTCGTGTGTGTGCGTGCGTGCGTGCGTGTGTGTGTGTGTGTGTTTGAAAGGATGTCTCAGAAAATGGTAGTGGTGACAGGCTTTGGGGAAGATATCTGAGAGATAGAGGGACAAATCCAGGCTTAATATTTGCAGGTCCTGGGTTAAGAAAACAAATGGAGGTTACATACCATTTGCCTAAATGTTCAAAAGTTATCAATCAAGCTAACAAAAACTGTTCAATAAAATACTCTACCCTCTCCTTTCACAAGCATGTTCCTATAATAATAAAGTTGGGAACTGGTGCAAAGCAATGGTTTTGTGATTCAAAGTGAACAAAATATCAACAATGACTGAATTTTACTATAATGATGATGCATTTCTTGGTGTTATGTAGCTATTTTTGGTTGTTTGTTATCATTTTCTTACCTTTTATTGGAATGGCCCTTGAGTTGCATATTTCACAGTTTCTTCTGATTTATGATTAAAAAAATAAATAATAAAACTGTTTTAAAAAGTAATATGACTGAACTTAGATCTATTTAGGTTTTTTTGCAAAATCTTTTGCTAGCATTATTCATAATGATCAAATAGTGTGGAGAGTGCTAATTCCAAATTAATTTCATTTTCTACCAAACAACCTGATATATTCCTTATTTGAGGGTATTCTGCTATTTTACAATCATTTTATTGTATTTCTTTTTTTTTTTTAGCTGAGCCATCCTGCTACCTGTTGGCAGCTCAGCGGCAGCTCAGCTCAGGCTGGGCATCGAACTGCTTGCTGTTGCTCAGAGCTCAGCTTGCACTCTTGAGCGAGCTCTTAACCAATTGAGCCACTCGGCCGGTCCTTTTATTGTATTTCATACACTACGTAAATTAATTCCCATTGCTTTAACAGAATTTAGTCCTTGTTTCATCAATTGTCCAGGAGTTTTAGTAAGGTTAAATTGGATAAATGTGTCATCAAATATTCCATCTTGAAAAAAAAAAGATTCCATCTTATAGCAGAACCTCAGAATGTCATATTTACAATTTGAATTACTTCAAGGATTATTCACAGTTGAAGCATTGTTTCCTAGTAACCAATTCAAACATATGCCATGGCTAGAATGAAGCATGGCACTGGATTTTCAGTCCAAATTCTGGATTGTATGTCTTTTTTCTTTACCTGCCATGTTATTTCCCTTATCAAAAGGCTAGCACTAGGCAATATTTTAAATCAATGCCAAAAATTAAAAGGTGTGTCTTCAGATCTTTACATAAGTCAAAACCTATACTTCTTTATAAGAACAGGTGTAAACCCAATAAAATAATTTATGCTCTTCTGTTTTCTGTCTTTCTTCTATTTTTTTCTTTTGGAGGTTCAATAATATCTATGAGGAATACAAGATGTTCAACATGACTTTTCTTCATGATAAAATCTCCATCAGTAATATTTATTTTTAATTTAAAATTTGTGTGATTTATTCACTCACTTTATTACCCATTAAATTAATATTTACATTTTAACTTACTATTCTAGATGATAATTTGTTTTTTTTTATTATCATTTTATATGTTTGGCCATTCTAGCATCACATTTTAAAATATTTCTATTAAACCACCATGTTTTCCATCATTTCCACTTTTGTCTATTTTCTGTGAAGTTTCTGTACATTTGCCTAATATTGGACAGATAAAGTTCTTCTAACCAACCACTTAAATGTTTTGTATCAGACAAAGGTTTCCTTGTCTTTGTTAAATACTATTCATGATTTTATCTTTATCAAGCCTTTTAAGTTCTAATAACTGAGGTGGTGTGTGTGTGTGTGTGTGTGTGTGTGTGTGTGTGTGTGTGTGTGTGTGTATGTCTACAGTGATATTTTGCATTATTTTAATTGAGAACATACATGCTTCTAGTCACAGATATGATTTTTGGCCAAAGCTAATCTTGAAGACTGGCACATACAACAGTAATACTTACAGATTTTGTCTTTGAAATTAGTGTTTTCAAGCTAATTTCTAAAGTTTCTTTATCCTTTTGGAAAAAATGGTGTAAAATTAAATGCTTTACTTTTTTATTGCCATATTCAACCAATGGAAATTGTAATTATTAATTTTAAACAGATTTTGTTTCTGCTATAAAACATTTCTGTACTGTCAGAAAAATGTGGTGGCTGTGTTCTGGGGCCATCATTAAACAAGCATAAATAACTACAGTTTACTTTATACTTGTTTTCAGTTTGATGGTTTTACAAATACAATCTTCCTTAGCTTGTAGTTAACAAAATGCAGATGTGATCCCTGCTTGTGAATTGTGAATTTGATGTAAATAATCATTTTTTCAATCTCACTGTCCTTGTATTTAAATGTTTACTTAGGAAAGCACAGAAAAATGCAGATAATTGTCTGACATGTTCAGGTTGTGGAACTGATCACAGCAATTTTGATCATCTTTCTTATTTTGAGTAGTAATTAAATATTCACTAAGTAAATAATGGGTAAGGTCCCTTCCATGAATTCTTGGTTCATGTTTAACAAAAGCCTACTTAATTTCATTTTTCAAGATTTAAAAATTTAAAATAGACCACCTTTTTGATATTTTTCCTATTTAACTTTTTGCCTTTGTATTTCCTGAGCGCCAGTCTGATATTTTTATATTTGTATCCCAATCTTGACTTGCACACAGTCAATTCTATAAAAAAGTAATTGAACTCAATGTTTGAAAATTTTAATATAATTTTATTAGAATGAAAATTAAAGGAAATGTATACTAAAATAGAAGCATTTTTCATGCTTTCAGAATTATTCTATTTTAATATAAATGAATTATTTACCAAAATCATAAAGCAAAATATAAATTAGAATAAATAATATAACTTTAAATCAAATTATTCAAATAGAACTGAAATGTTCTATTTACTTTTTTTTGAAATTTAACTTAATATTTTAAAATAGTTTTATGAAAAGAAAATATAATTTTAGCACTCATTTTCTCTCTAGAGGATAATGTAAAAACTGTGTATCACGCTTCATCACACTTCAAATATATTTGTATAGATTTGTGCAATATATGTAAATTTAAGAATTGAAATTATTTAATGATTTAAACATTCTTCAGTTGCCATGTGCAACTACCGTGAACAGGATGCTAACTCATAAATACCTTAGGGCTGCAAATCGAACAGAAAGGGAACACAGAATCGGTATTTAGCGTTACTGGGAGAAAATATTTCTCATTCAGGAATCTATCCCACGTGTGCTGAGAAAAAGCACTTGACAAGTTAATTAATTTCTCTTTTCTTTTATGTGTTTCCCTGCTCAAAACCTCCCTGCACTCTTAAGCAGGCTCCACCTTTCATTCCACTGTGACACAACCCACAACCTTTAGAGCTTTGGGACTGAGTCGCTTTTTATTTCGAGACAACATAAGGGACCTGAAGAAGCGCTTTCCTGGGGACTGAACTATGATATTAAAGGTGACAAGTAGCCCTGTCCCAACTTTAAAGGCCAGAACCTGAAAGGAAAAGCATGTTGTCTTTTTAACACACTTATTTGTGTGTTTGAGACACGTAAGCACGTAAGCCTCTCTAAAAAAACGTGGAACCAGGCAAGGACTCCTCTGCCCATACCTGGAAGTGCTTTCCTGCTTGGGGGACACGGGTGGTAAAGAAGCACTTTTTTTTTTTTAGCTAAGCCATCCTGCCACGTGTTGGCAGCTCAACGGCAGCTCAGCTCAGGCTGAGCACTGAACTGTTGTTGCTCAGAGCTCAGCTCGCACTCTTGAGCGAGTTCTTAACCAAGGGAGCCACTCAGCTGGCCCCAAGAAGCACTTTTTATTATCTACTCTACCCAGTGGATTTTTTAACCACATGGATATCAAATGCAATCAAAAAGTATATATAGTCATGGCAATGTTTCCGAGAAGCAGATCCTAAAACATTATTGTATGCATTGCATTGAGAAATGATTGCTTATACATCGGCAGGGAAATAAGACTGGAAAGGGGAGGAAGCCAATGACTTGTACAGGAGCAAGTGGCCTGTGGGCAACTGGAAATGCATCCCCCAGGGGGATGCTGGGGAACAGTGCAGAACACAGGCCTCGGAGTGTTTTCTCGTGAGAAACATGGGAGGTGCAGGATTTATCCATCAGTGCCCCTCGGCCATTAATTGAGCATAGCATGCCAAGGGCATTAGTACCCAGGCAATTCCCCCTGCCTACGCACAGGCAAAGTGGGGCGACACAGTACAGATCTTTCAAACCAGGAGTCCCCAGTACCGATAGTTCCAGTCCAGGGGCTCTGCTCCACAGTGGTCTGCTGGGGGTGGGCTGAGAGGCTTTTATCAAGGCACTGACAGTGGCACTGGCAAGGCACTGCTTCAATGGAAAATAGGCAATTTTTTAAAATTAAGAAAATAAATATTTGCATATTCAGTGAATGCCAAGTTAAAATGAAATCAGAATCTATCAATTCCAAAGTTCATCTGGGTCAGATGCAGTGTCACTGAGGCTAAGTGGACATATTATTTTTACAATTATTAGTGCACAATAAATAGAAGCCTTTGTGATCTTGGCTAATATTGATGGCTGCACTTATAAATTCAAGAGCATCTTTTTAGGATGTTTTTGCAACATACTCCAAGGGCCTTTATAAACACTTTGTATACATTTGCTTACAAAATCCTTTAAAACCAAATCGATGCTTTATCTTTCCCATGCCTCAGGCCATGAAAAACCTTCAAATTTCTGATATTATATACAAGTACACCTATTCTCAGCAGAACTAAGCAGCCTTCTTTCTCTCTCTAATAAATCTTTGAAGAAAAATATATATAAATTTATTGTCTCTCCTTTAATATCATTGTAAGTACACCATTTACAAAATTGCTTATCATTTTAAAAAGGATTGTTTTTTTCAAGAAAAGAAAATAATTTTCAGAATCTGAAATTGATGGTCCTAAAAAAATGTCAAAATGCATGAAGTAGATTAATTCTCATCAGAGATGAAACTGTGACCTAAAATCTTATTTAGAGTAAGGCACAGATAACCATTACTAGTGGGAGTAATAATTGTTGCATTTATTGGTACAGCCATAGGCCCCAAAAGTATTCTTGGGTGATGAAAATTGTTTATATAAGAGTACACACACGCACGCACACACAAGCATTCACACACGCATATGATCGTCCCTTGAATGTGGGTTTTAGCAGTGCCAACCCCCAGAGAGTCTAAAATGGCTTAGAACAATGCATACAGTTAGGCATTCTCATGGTGGCTTCCCAACCGCAGATAAAAAATACTGTTTTTGGTGTCCATGGTTGGTTGAATTTGTGGATGCAAACAGAGGACTGACTGTTTATTGGAAAAAAAACAAAACAAAAAAACATGTATAAGTGGACCTGCACAGGCCAAACCTGTTATAAGTCAATCAGATATGAAAATAACTGGCTGATTTTCTTTTAAAACACTGACTTTGATTTCATTTTTTTTTTGAAGAATATAGATATAGCCTGCAAATTCCAAGCATTTAGCAGTAGAAAAAAATAAATAAATAATAATCTGGTTGCGCCTTCACAACACAAAACATTCTCATTAGACATTTAATTCACAGATTACCTTGATTTTTCTACAAGTTAAGAAGAGCTTATGTTGTATATCTATGAGAAATTTCTCCCTTGCAGAAATATATTCATTTAAAATCTAGGAAAGGAGAACAATGAAATGTGGGATAGGCAATATCCTGCTCCTCCAACCCCCACCCCAAAGATCTACAAACATAGATTTCAATATAATAAGTTAAAAAAACCAAACATCTTTAAATATAGAATGGCCACACACAAGGAATACACAAATAAAACACTTATTTGTAATGTGTATAAAAATTCTTCCCCCTTCCTTTCAGAGCACAAATTTGATTTCCATGCATGTTGGACATTTTGTGTTTACTTTTCATATTATTTAAAGTGTCCTCTTGTGATTATTCTTCTACCCACTGTAAGAATCCTTTTGCAGCAGGGCTCGTGGCTACTGTAGAGTGATGGGGATGCTATCAGCTGAGGACCATGAAGACAGGAATGCATGAGAATCAGGAGCTAATGAGGCCAAAATCCATTAACGTGACAAATTCCAGTGTCTGAAGTCAAATGCAATAAATATTTATAAGAAAATAGGATATTTAAGTACAATTTTTTCTAAGTGTTTCTATAAGATTTCTATTGTTTTTTTCTAATCGTTAGAAAAGATATCCTTAGCTCCGGACACCCATAAAGATGTGAGAACTAACAATCATGGTCACAACAGATCTTCAGATAGTCAAGAATCAAAGCACCAGGGTTAAGGAGGGAAGCGAAGAAATAAATAACTCACTGGGTGACTGATGATATTTAAGTAGACAGTAACTACAGCAAAACAACAATTGTGCATTACCTACTTGAGCTACAGGACATTTTTCAAGGTATATAACAAATTTTAAGTTCTAAAAATTTCTTGTAAGGTGTAGACAATGCAAAGCACAAGGCTGGATCAAGACATTTCTGAACTTTATAAACAAGAATGTGCTTGCTGATAAAAAGTAGCAGTTAGATATAAATATACTTTTTTCCCAACAGAATAATATATAAACCAGTTTTCTCTCTTTTCCTCATTCTAAATAATAGCACAACTGAAAATGTTTTGAGTTACCTTGACTGGCTTGATGTCCAGTTTCAGGGTAATTGAGAAGCATTTATGTTATATTCCAAGACAAAGGCTAATAGTTAAAAATATTCGGTTCTTGGAAAAATCATGATGCATTTTTGCAACGAAAAACATAGAAAAAATACATCATGACTTTTCCAACAACCCAATAATCTAGCCAGTCTGGATATTTTAGGTCAAAGGGAAATACAGTTGACCCTTGAACATGGATTTGAACTGTGAGAGTCCAGTTACACATCATTTCCCCATAATAGTGTAAAGGTATTTTCCTTCCTTATGATTTCTTAATAACTTGCTTTTCTCTAGCTCACTTTATCATAGAATTACAGTATTTAATACATATAATATACAAAATGTGTGTTAAGACTGTTGATGTTATTGGTAAGGTTTCTGGTCAACAGCTATTAGTAGTTAAGTTTTTGGGGAGGCAAGAGTTATATACAAATTTTCAACTGTGCAAAAAGACCTGTACCACTAACCCCTGAGTTGCTTGAGGGTCAACTGTTCTCTCTTCTACAGTGGATGGCAGAGCTCTAAATCCAGGCTTCCCGCGACTCTGCCTGCATCATCTTAATTATCTATATAATTGCTCTAATAACCAAACTTAACAACTTTCATATCTGCTTGGCTCTACCTCATAACAATCTCTAAATTCTTCTGGATGACAGGAAATCCAGTTTTCATATCTTTAATTATTGCTTTTGGGAAAATAAAACATTTACTTAATTGAAGTCTACTTAATGCAAAAAAAAAAAAAAAAAAAAAGGAAAGGTTAAAAATGATTAAGTAGAGGGCTGGCCGAATGGCTCAGTTGGTTAAGAGCTCGCTCAAGAGTGCAAGCTGAGCTCTGAGCAACAGCGGTTCAAGGCCAGCCCGAGCTGAGTTGCCGTTGAGCTGCCAACAGGTGGCAGGATGGCTCAGCAAAAAAAAAAAGATTAAGTCCTGGCCTCAAAGAGCCAAAATACATAGGCTTTCCAACTGTAACAATTACAGAAAAGTTCAATGAATATGTTAAATATTTATATTAAATTCTTTTAAAAATAGAAATCAAGCATGATTTCAGCCATCATAGTACTGAGAAGTCAGTCTTCAAATGCTTATCTAGATGGCATTGCTCAAAAAGGCTCAATTAGATTAAAAAAGAACACAAACAAATATGGGTACTTAATTTATTAATAGCTTGATTGTTACTAGGATTCTGAAAATGTGGGCTCTGTGGCAGAGAGAGACACACACACAGTTCTAATTAACACCAATCAGAAACGCTAATGGTAGAACCTACTGCTTAAGTAAATGAACATCCTTACCCCTGCTGCTTTGAAGAGCCTGATAGGCATGCACTTTATTGACAAAGTAAGCTAATTTACAGAGTGATGGTCCAAGAGGGAACTGCTGTTTATTTGCAGAGTTTTTCCCATTGAACTCACAGGGCAAACATTGCACTTAAATTGTTAATTAAAATATCAACAGATAAAAATGTAAACATTGGGTTTTCTTCAGAGAAGAGTGACATATGCTCATTCCCAACCAAATCCTGATCATTGATTTCTGAGGAATGCAATGCTAGGTGGCTGTGATTTATCTGGATGTATCCAAAGAAGAAAACGTATTAGGTTAAACAACCAACAGGACTCTCAGCTCATCCATGGTGAGTGACAGAAAACCCATGGCGGTCTCCCCACTTTCTCTAAGCCTTCAGTGTAGCCATCTGTGGTTATCAGATGTGACCATCCCAAACTTGAAGAGCTTCAGGGTGGATTGAAAGCAGCTGGGGGTGGTGTGATTTTCTTAGAAGAGATTACAGTCAAGACCAGGAAAGAAAGAGTCCCAGTGTCCACTTAGCTCCGGAAGGAAAATGTGTATCAAATTTGAAACAGAAAAGCGTCTGGCCTTTCCTGAAAATGTAAAAGTTAATTCTGGAAAGCAAGGCTGTGGTATTGTGAAATGGTGAAGTAAGTGGATAAATGTCCTGTGAGTTTGACTCATTTTAGTTGCTTTCTTTCTAAGGTCTATTCGTTCCGTGATCTCTTGAGGGTACATAAGCAAGAGAGGTCTTTACTTGGTTCTGAGAATGAAGGTCAAGTTTAGGGTAAGTTCTGGAAATGTACCTGGTGGTATGAGAAGTGTCATCTTTAATGCTGTAAAACCAAATACTATTTTAAAATTTGCTTCTCTGGGCCTCACTTTCTATCTTAAGCTGGGTTCTGAGGAAAGCTGGAGTTGCCTGAGAAGTTGAATGGGGAGGTAGAGACGGTGGGGTTCCAGGAGCTCCACTCACTTACACCCACCAGAGCTGCAGTGTTTTGTCTGTATCTGGTACTAGCATCCTATCCAAAAGCTAGGTGGAAGAAAGGGTTTCAAAGAAGCAGACGGTGGTGGGGGAGGAGTAAAAGGGGGAAGAAGTTACTAGAAGACTTCTAATGTCCCTTCAGCTATAAAATTCATACTCATTTTTTACTTACTATTTTAAAAGACAGAATTCTTCAGAGGTGTGTGAGTGTCTGTGTGTTTGTGTGTATGTGTGCACGCGCACACATGTGTAAGTGTGAGAGAAGTTCAGAGACAAAGATTTTGAACTGATTTCTTTATATGCATGTATGTTTTTATAACATGGGAAATATGAAGGGTCGAGAAACATGCCAAGTGACTGAATAGTGTGTATTGCCCATTTCCCCACAATACCTAAGTACTAAAACAAGTACTTAATCAAAGAAACCCAGTAAACAAAAAGTTATCCAATGTTTTCCATTGAACTTGGGAAGAGAGCTAATTGATGAGCCATGTGCCATGTTTTCCTCATCTGTAAAATGCCATCCTTACTAGAATTATTACGAAGATGTAAAACAAATTAAAAAATAAAACAAAACAAAACAAAAGAAAACCACATAAAATTTCAGCATCTAATTTGTATGCCTAATTTCCCTGAGTATGAAGATGGGGCTATGTCATATTTATCTTTTCATATACAGTTCCAAGCACAGGGCCTGACACACATTAGTTGCTTGATAAATGTCAAATAAATAATTGACTATTTATAGGGAATTTATGTTTCTTAAATGTCAAGGTGAAAAATTAATACAAGCATTGCTTTATAATATTTACCTTATTAAAAATGTAACACATGTGTATTGATAAAAATGTGGATTATTAAAAAAGGAATATTTTATGTAACACTAAAATTGCCACCATAATTTTTAAGTCTTCTGATATTTTATCCTTGAAGGGTTTTTTTTCCCTATGTAGGCCACAAAAACATCCTTTTTTTTTTTTTTTTACTGTACAATTTCAGATTATATCTCTATGCATATCTTGTCTTTGTTTTTGGCTAAAAATATTTGGAATTTATTTTTCTCTGCCATTTCATATTGTGCTACCATATCAATTAAAAACACACTTTGATATGAAAAAATTTAAACATACACAAAAGTAGAGAAAATAATACAATGAACCCAACTGCATTCAATGCCCATGTTTAACAATATCAATGTTTTGTCCTACTTGCTTCATTGCTATGGACTGAATGTTTGTACTTCTCCTCGAGTTCATATGTTGAAGCCCTAACCCTCAATGTGATGGTGCTCAGAGGAGGGGCCTCTGGGAGATAATTAGACTTAGATTAGGTCATGAGGGTGGAGCTCCCATGATGGTGTTTGTGCCTTTATAAGAAGAGGAAGACATAGCAGCCCTCCTACCATGTGAGAACACAGTGAGAAGGTGGCTGTCTGCAAGCCAGGAGGAAGAGAGTGTTCACCGGAACTTGATTATGCTGGCTCCCCATCTTGGACCCCAGAACTGTTACTACAATTTTACAAATACACATTAAAACAGGTATATGTGTTACTTAACGGTGGGTATACATTCTGAAAAATGCATCATTAGGCGATTTTGTCATTGTGCAATCACCATCAAGTGCCCAAACCTAGGTTATAAAACCTACTACATACCTAGGCAATATGATATAACCTATTGCTTTGGCAATTATAACACAATGACAAATACTTGTGTATCTAAACATAACTAAACATAGAAAATGTACAGTAAAAATATGCTATAAAAAAATAGGCCAGCAGAGTGATGCATTGGTTAAGAGCTGGTTTTGGGATGCCAGCGGCCCCGGTTCGGATCCCACATATGAGGGCCGGTGACACTGCCCTCTACAGCTAACAACAACTCCACCTGGAGCTGGGCTGCGAGCCCCGGTGATGGTGTAGGCTGCAGCCCCTGCTGCAGTGGGCTGCCATAGGCGACAGTGAGTGGCGGCAGACAGCGTGAGTGGCCGGCAGCCAGCGTGAGATGCCAATAGCTGCGATGAGCAACCATCCAGAGGCCAGCAACCAATCTGCCTCATCCGGGAAGAGCGCAATGACGATACCAACATGGGCCAGTGAAGCAACATCTTCTGCAACTAGACTGAAGAATAAAAACACAGCAACTTGTCTGTTCCCTTTCCCCGATTCCCCAATGCTGTTCCCCTTCCCCCCCAATTCCCCAATAAAATCTTTAAAAATAAATAAATATAAATAAATAAATAAATAAATAAATAAATAAATAAATAAATAAATCATGGTACACCTGTCTAGGGCAGGTTCCCTGAACAGAGTTCCCATTGTTGACTTAACCGTCATTATGGGACACGTGGCTATATAACTATTAAAACTAAAAATGTTCCTCTACCACAGAAAGCCATCTCATATACCACATAGCATACATAGTCAAAGTGGGAAGTATTGCCTTAATTTAAAGGATCAGACCAGTAGTTCACAAACTTGTCTGTACTTTCAATAACTTGGGGATCTTTAAAAATTCCCCTTCTCAAGCCACTCTCAAGACAGTAAAATCACACCGTGTGGGAGCAGAATACGGGCATCCGTATTCGTGAAGCTTCCCAGGTAATTTCAATGTGTAGCCAAGTTTGGAAAGCACTGTTTTGTATTGTCTGAACGGCCTTCCTCTGTGGCTACCTGTTGTAAGTATGTTGGGACTCTTCCAACACAAAGTGGTCAGTGTGGAAAGAAAGTTGAACAGTGGCCAAAAAATCAGTTTTCTAACTTTCTGATCTTAAGTTAATGTCCCAGATCCTCAGTGCATTCATTATAAACAACAACAACAACAACAACAAACATCCTTTGCCTATTGCCTCATTTCTTGAGCATCTTTAAGATCTACCTGGATCAGATTGAGGACGTGAAGTCGTTTGTTAAGATACAGAACACACACTGTCCCCTACAGAGTACTCATGGTTCCTCTCTTCCCTCCTGACACTGAATCTCTGGGGGAAGGCACTCAGGAATCTCCATATTTAACAAGTGCCCCAAAGGATTTCCATACACAGCAAGTTTTGAGTTAACTTCAATCCTGAGGATGTGAAGGATATGACATATAGGAAAGCACATTACAAACAGATATATGCTCTATTGAAATAGAGTATGATTAGAAAACTGAAGATAATATGCTCTGTTGCTTAAATCCCTCTTGCCTCCATCCATTCTCTATACCTTCTCTGATGCAGATATTCTATTTTGTATTGAAATGCAGAATTGCTTACTTGGGCAAAGGATGAGGGGGAATATGTCTTAATTCCCTGGCTAGCAGTATTTGTGCTCCTTGGTAGTTGAACTCACATAAACCTCATGCTGGGAAGTCCTTTTAGAAATGGATCCCGGTTCCTAATCCCTTACTATTTTGCAAATGAAGGGAGGGCAGATCTATTGTAAAGGTGGCTTTGGTCTAACGAGGGCATCAGAAATCTGAATGAAAAGTTTGCCTGTCTTGCCATACAACCCAGGTCTGAATGACAAATCCTTGCTTAGATTTTTGCACATTTAGGTGAAGATCTGAAAGGATTTGCTTTTGTCCTAAACTTTATTAATCATTTTGTCACTGATGAAACTATAGCAGTGATTAATCACACACACGATCTACAACAGCTCTTCTGTTGGACTCTGAGTCCTGGTATAAATGAGCATGTCAAGGATTAATCCATTTTATTTGCCTCAATCCTCTGTTTTCATTCTCTTTCTCTTTCCCCCCAAACTGCACCCTGTTTACTTACATTTTGTGCAGAAGGGTTCCAATTGTCTGTTTGACAATTGGAATCTGAATGATTAATAACAGTGACAGCAGCTCCATCAAGGACTCCAGGAACCATGAATAAAAACATTAAGCCCAAGGTCAGCACAGGTTACATCTGTGCTCCATTCTCAAATAGAAAAAGGGGTGGAGTGGGGGTGACAGAGGAAAACAGTTCCTTCCGGCATTCATGCCTTCACACAGAGGATAATCTGAATACACCATGTCTCACCATTTCCTCCCAAAACAGTTGCCTCCTGTTATGAGACTTGCTGTGTAGGCCACCCAGCCTGGTGGAACGGCCCACTTCAGCAATTTCAAATCACAGTTAAATGCTGATGCCTCCAGGGTTTTGACTACCGCAAACAAAATGAACAGACAAGTTGCAGAAGCTTCCCTGAAGTGTGATACAGAATCGTAAATTTCGCATGATGACTATTAAGCAGCCTAAGCTGTAGTCAGAGTGTCTTAGAATCAGCCCTCCTGCAGGCCTTCCCGTCAGGGCTGAGAGGGCACCCAGCCCACATCCACATGCAGCCGCATTTGCTATTGATTAATTAGGGGCCAGTCGATGCCGTGTTTGAACTTTTCTAGGCATCTGATGGAGGACTGTGTTTAATGTAAATGATAGACTTTACATTTCAGGGGACTATTGTAAAGAGGGGCCAGTGTGCAAAGCCACACACTAGCAAATGCTCAATAACTATCAATTAATGATGAGGATCTCAGAGAGCAGCTCCGGTAAATGGAGAAATGATATTTGGCCACTGTGTTGGCAAATCAGATACCAAGGAACATAAAATAAACATGGGGTGCCATTAAAACAAGGAAAAGGAAAGTCATTAAGTGAAGCGTAGTGAAATTTTACTGCATTAGGGGGAGTGTTGGCCCAGCACAAAGTGAATAAAATACCTGGCTCGTTCACCCAACGTACGTGTTAAGACATGGCTCAGTGGCAAACAGCAGGAACGCCAGAGAGAAGCAAACATACGTGATCTCCACTCTGAAGGAACCCGCATTTGATAAGACAGACAACCAAATAGTAGTAATCAACTCCCCAGTTCATTAAGAAAGTCATCATAAATGTCACATCGACTTTCCCTGAGGACCTCTGAGACAGAAGAATACATCTTTTGAGCCCCACCCTTTTGAGTGTCAGTCATCATTAAAAAAAAAAAAAATCTTGTACAGCCTAGAGCCTAAGTGATTACTGAGAATGTGACACATACCCAGTGGTATGTTGCGCTTAATCATTAAGAAGTTGACAAAATGAAGGGCCGGCCTAGTGGCACGGTGGTTAAGTGCTGGCTTGGGAAGCCAGCGGCCCCGGTTCAGTCCCACATGTGAGGGCCAGTGACACTGCCCTCAAAAAAAAAAAAAAAAAAGTTGACAAAATGAAATAAAACTCAGTATATTATGTGATCAAAATAGGTGAAGGCAGAATTTAAACCAGATGAAATAATTAAAGATAAAATGAATACTCTAGGCAAAAACTACCTTTACTCTGAATTTGCTGAATTTGAAGCACATTTCTGAGATGCTAATAATGACAAGATGGTATTTTTATTTTGTTAGTTAAATAGAATTTTTAACATCTACATTCAAGTTCATGGAAATACTTTCAGCGATAATTGCTAAATATGCCAAGTGCATTTATAAAAGCTAGCATATATGTTGATAGTAGCAAATGTCTATATTTGGGATGTTTTATGTAAACAAAGACATTCGGTAATTATCACAGTTGCTGTTCATTTCAAAGGGGGAAACAGCACAAATGCAAGACCAATCATTTCACTTATAAGGCAGAAAGCATGCTTTTGGGATCACAATTTAATTTTACCGCATAAGTTCAAAGTATTTCTTTCAATGAAACATGTTTTAAAACATACACATGTATGCAAACACACACAAGTAGACCTGAAAATAGTTTATCTAAGGGGGAGATATTATAAATGTAATTTAAAGGAATATTTAGTTGAGTTGAATCTCACAATTACATTTATCAATGAAAGAAAATTCTTCTAGTTCAAGATCCCTGAGAGAGAGGAAATTCATTGCTTAGAAATGCCGCTTTGACCAAATTCTAGCTTTCATTTGACCCTCTGGCAAAAAGGCACTGGATGAAATGTAAAGTCTTCAGTTACTATGGATTTGTTTTGTAGTCAATAATTGAACAATGATGATAGTAATAACAATGATAATGATAATAATAATAAAATAAATAATATCACCCATTCCATAACAAATATAATAATGACATTGATAATAGCAACAGCAGTAGCAGCAACTTCCACGAACAGAACTCTCACAAGAGGCTCACACATGATGCTCAAGTTTCACAGTTAACTCTGTGAGCTCCCAGGGCCAGAATGCCAGCATCTACTCTAAAATGAAACACTTCTCTTAGTATGGCCTGTATTGATTATTTCTATACTCTCTGTTTTGCTTTCTTGGATTTATTGTCATTTCTCTTTCCATTTCTTGCAATAAATTAAACTTTCAAAGTTGTGAAGAGCCCTCTGAGTGATTGTTTCCCAGTGACGCTCTTCCAGGGTCTTTCGGAGTGGACAAGAAAAACACATATATACACACTATTGTAGAAATGTGGAAGAAACTATAGTGAGATAGCTCTCCTGACCAATGGAAGGGAAATATGGAGATTTTGTGGTCCAATCACTGAGGGCCTGAAAGCCAGACTGAGTGTAGGACTAAGTGTAAGAAATAGGGGGCGCTGATGGCTTACGGGCAAGATTGAAGGAATGTTAAACCTTGCACTGGGGTAAGGTTTCAAGGTAAAGTTTTTTCCCTCTGGAATTCCTAATTTCCATACTTGTCTGTGTCTGTATATTAACCTAATTAGGCATATCTGCCACAACCATGTCAATCTCAAATGCTATATATCATGATAGTTAGCTTACTTACAATGAAAATTATTGCACAAGTTATCAGGAAACATTTGCCATTATCCATTCCATGTGCCCATATTAACTGTTCATAAATTCTGTGTGTGTGTTTGTGTGGTTAATTACTGTATCAAACTGCATGATATCATAAGGACAAGTTTCTTAGCAAATCTGTGAAAGGAATACATAAGTACTTAGCATCTGCCATCAAGTTTGACTTTCCAAAAGCCATGGGGTCTAAGCAAATGCATTGAAGAATGAATCCTAGATTATATTTACTAAACAAGAAGAGTAAAATCTATCTGGACTTTTAACTGTTGAATATCTCTTATGAACTCTTTATTGAATGATTTTCTTTTGGCATTCTTTACTGGATGCTTTCTTCCTCATAACAGGAAAAACACCTTTTCTGTTACTTGAAAGTCCAGATCAAGCAGGTAGAACCAGGTCTCCAAATAGCATATACATCTCACTTGAGTCCCCACCGTTAGGATCTAACAAGAGTTGGAGGAAGACAGGTGATAGGACAGGGTCTAACACTATGGTGTTAGGGATCCAGGGTCCAGAGTCTAACTTGGGACAGTTGACCATGAGGCAATTAGCCAGCTCACAAATAGTGTCAACATTTGAGTTTCTTCTGCTTGGATCTGGTGGTCTATTGAGATTGACACTGGTTTTTGCACTGTTAATGGCTTTTTATCATTGTTGCAACAGCTCCCTTGAGAATGTGTTAAAGAGGCACTACTTTGAATGAGTGATCCCTTTCCCAGCTTCCTCCCAGTTATGCTTCATAAAAAGTGGGTAAGCTGTGTTTTTCAGACTATGTTCCTGTGAATTTGCAGTGGCCTCTTTGACCAGCCTGAAGAAGAACTTTGGGGTATTATGGTGAGATGGATTCCAAAAGGCAGACTTTTAAGGATTCAACCTCTTCATTCATTAGAGCTGTTTTCTTATCTTTTGCTTTTAATGTTCAAATTCACCAGAATGAAAAAACAAAACAAAAACAAAAACACCAAAAAGAGAATGCTACTGTTGCTCAAAAACAAACGAAAAAATCGAATAAATGAAAAGCAATGACAAAGAGTGAAGAGAAACAAACACAAGACACACATTTGTAACAGAGGATTTTTAGGGCAGTGAAACTAGTCTCTGTATTACCGTTATGGTGGACACACGTTGTTATACATTTGTCCAATTCCATCAAATGTACAGCACTAATAGTGAACTCTTGGGTAAACTATGGACTTTGTGTGATAACGATGTGTCAATGTAGGTTCATCAATTGTAACGAATGTCCCACTCTGGTGGGGGATGCTGAGAATGGTGCGGGCAGCTGGACATGCGTGGGAGCAGGGAGTAAAGGAAAATCTTTGTACCGTCTGTTCACCTTTGCTGCAAACCTAAAACCCCTCTGAAAATAGTCTACTTGAAAAAAGAAACACATTTGTAAAACCATTGATCTAGTCTAAAGAAAGAAACATCCTGGAGGGGATGAATGCCTTGCCATGGGTCATTCAGCTCATTAGTGTCCTAACTGATGAGTTTTTTGAGATTGTGACTTTAATATTGTTTCAAAACACGATCACACAAGACGGCAAAAGTAATGATCTTTTTTGTTGTGTGATATATTCCTAAATCTCCCGTCAAACATATATTCAGGGAATGAGTCTCCTTCCTCTTCCTCTATTGTTTCCATGGTGCCTCCTTGCCACTCAAACAGCCAAGCTATTGAAACTGAACTTTGGGGAGACTTTTTATTAAACTGCAAATACATTATATGGCTGGGATAAAAGATTGTTTGTTAAACATGAGCACATGTAGAGTTCAAAAGGGAGAAGAGAACAAATAGGTTCAGGCAGGAGCTTAGAGGACTGAGTACTGGAAGAGACTAAGAGGATGGAGGGCACACACACACATAACCTAGGGCAGGGGTCCTGGGGACAGTCCCAATCCTAACAAATAAATAACGAGTCATCGTTTGGGACCACCTTATAAATAGAGTATGAGAAAAAAACAACAGTCATACACTTATAATTTAACAAGCATTTTTTTTTGTTAAAGGACCGTTGCATTTTTTTTTTTTAGAGAATAGATGCTGCTGCTGCTGCTCCTCTTCTTCTTCTTCTTCTTCTTCTTCTTCTTCTTCTTCTTATTATTATTATTATTATTATTATTATTATTTTGAGCAAGGCCCAGCACACATATAGCACATATGAACAGAAACCCTTTCCAAAGCAAAGTTGAATTTGAAAAATAGAATAAAAACTCTTCTTTTAAATTGGCATTTAATTTATTTTTTTCCTTGAAAAATAAGAGGACTGGGTGCTAGCTAAAGCAAATCAACCACTGAAAGCAAGTGACAGATAATTAGTGGTTACATATATTTTAAAACCCTATGATAGATTTTTGTTCAATTATTATGCCTTGATTTCATAAACCTATTTCTCATGACTTGTTACCCCTTAAAGCCAGTGCATTTTATTAGTGGGATGTGATGAGTTTCCTGGGATTGTGATTTTAAAATTGTTTCAGGACATCATCTCATTTTATAAGGTGGCGACAGAACTGGTACTTTGGTTGTGTGACATGTTTCTGAAGCTCACACAAAACCTGCACATAGCAAAGCAGGTCCTGTCCGCCTGTAGTTCCTGGGATGGAAGTTAGCATCACTCAGTTTCATTAATATTTTTGAAGGGACATCTCCTACAGCTTTGAGACTTTTGCCTTGGGCATTTTAGGAAGAGTATACATACAAAAATGTTAGAATCACAAATGCCTTCACATACCATGGATGCTTATTGAAGAGACGATTGGGACGGACAGAAGGAGAATCCCACACATTCCCTACCTAAAGTAATGAGCAGCCCCGGGAGGAATGGCCTCAAACTGAGTTTTTAATAATGAGAACCACAGATTCTGGCAGATAGGGAAAGTTGGCCTTGGGCATAAAAATTCCCATGAGCAAATTCAAATGACTTTAGGATGAGTAAAGGTGGGGGAGGCAGGCAATTTAGGCTGACTTTAAGTGAAAGCCTAGGTCTGGTGGTGGTGAGTGAGATGAAAGAAGGGGACGCGTGGTAAAGTGTCCTTTGAACAAAGAAGAAAAATGTGTCCACGTAGTCAATTCTGTTGATTTCTTTGGTTGAACGCAATTGTGTCTTGTAACCGGCTGGTATTTCCACCTGCAGAAGTGTGTGGGTGGGGGACAGGGGTGTTTTATAATTAGACATGATAGAATGTGCTGGACTAACCTTTTTCTTTCTTCTTTCATTCTTTTTTTGTGCAAAATTAGCTTAGTTTACTTAATTAACTTAATTTACTTAATTGGACTGTATTTATAGGAAATGTAACTCAGACCGAGTTCTAAGTAAATCGAATCAGGCCACTTCCATGCTCTCTTCTGAGAGACCTCCAGAAAAATCCAAACTGTTTAGCGGGTTTTTAAGCTCCTCTGCCATTTGACCCCTGCTGATCTCTCTCTTCCTGCTCATTCCCCTCCCCGCCCCCCCCTTTTTTTTCCTAAATAACCTTTACTTTTCTGTGTCGATGTGGTTCGGGGGTTGACTCCTTTGGGAAGCCATATGTCATTGTGCTTCATTCCTACCAGGGCTTTGTTCCTCCTCAGTATTCCCACAATCACCTGTAGGTGTTTCCATCATTACATTTTCTGCATTATTCTATGTTTTCAGTTCATGTATCAGTCATTCCACTAGACTATCTGCTTATCATTGTATCCTCCATTCCTAGCATGACGGTTGCCATCATTATTCAGTATAAATTTAAGCTAACGAGAATATTATTGATGAATAGCTTTGAGTTTTTCTTTAGGCAAATTACCCTTGTGTGGTGCTAATGTCTCATGAGCTGATTATTTACTAAACCTTCTTTCTTATATTTTTGGCGTTAAGTTAGATGAAGTTATTTTTATAAAGTTAAATGTAGTATTGCTTAATTATATGTTTGTTTCCACATTTGGAAGAACCATCAGTTGGATATTTCAGAAATATTAGCTTTTAAATTTAAATGGAAGGTCCTGACAAAATTATCTACCAAGCACTTCTGTCTGAAGACCACACCTGAACGTTTGCTCCACATACATAGTTATTCTAAGAACTGTTAGTTAAGTTACATTGGGACCCCATCAGCTAACTACCGTTGACCAGTTAAATGTAGGCACCTAACCTGAGCTGGAACGAGTGCCTGGCTAGCAACTCTGGGACTGAAGCAGGGGGTGTGTTGGTCTCTTGGAGAACCTACAAAATGAGATGCAATTCTTGACAACTAGGTTTCTTTCTGCAAGGCTGAATGAAGCTCAGAAAATCCTTTACACAGATAAGGAGAAGACTAACCCTGATCAGCGTAGACAAGGGACAAGATACAGAAAATAAATATGCTTGAGTTTGCTTTTCAGTAATTCTTCAGGCTCAGCCATGTCTATGTTCTTGGGTTTCATGACTGACCTAAGTATCCTTAAAATAAATCTATAAGTTCGTGTCAGTCAATTTGAGTCAGATCTCCCTCGCTTGCAACAAAGATCCGGATTATTATAATATACCAAACAGAGTCCAAGATTCTTTTCAAATTATGCATTTCAATTATTTTTCTGATACAAGACACGTTTTTCTTAAAATATTTCAATTGGGTAGTTGCAAACTTAATTCTGGCAACTAATTAGTGGGAAAGCAAGATCCGTGAAAAACAACCATTCCTACACCGCATGTGTAAAGACGGAAATTTAGTGGCAATTTAGAATTGTAGAAGCATAGAATGAATGAAGTCCAAACACTTAATTTTACTGTTCTTTCTTTTTGTTCTAAAAAACTCATTTAAACAGTGGCAACTAACATTAGTGGCAACTAACATTAAGAGAAAGAAAGGGGGAGAAAAAAAACAAAAAAAACACCAAAAACATTTGTTCTCCAATTAAGAGAAAATGTATTTGGGAATATTGGTAAATTTTGTTTTGTCAATTTGCCTAGGATTTTTTTTTTTCCCCCATCATCTGCATCTCGTTTGAGATTAGAGATTTTTGTAAAGACTAATTCCAGTAATAATGATTTCTCTCTGCCACTGGAGACTACTTCCCTCTTCAATGCACCTCACCAACATCTCCTGATTAAGCCTTCCAACAATTCTTGGAATGAAACTGGGTGATATTTTCCATGACTGCCTGGTCTCTGAGGAGACTATCTATTGGGATAAACCAATTATGAGGACAGTAAGTATATCTATCAGCAAAGGGATAGAAATCACAACATCCTGAAAGTTTTCCGTGTATACTCATCAAACAGTAACTAAGTCACTGCCAAATGAGCATTTAGCTAATTTCTTAATGAAGGTCTGGCTGCAATTGTAAGATGATAGCAACCAAGTCATAGAAGTGTACCCGATAGATTGTTTTCATACTTCTTTGTGGTTAAGTGTTCATCATTTTTAATTTCATAAAGATATTACTTTATAAATAATTTTGCTTTAGGTTGAATCCAGCTATAAACCAACCTTATAGAAGTGAGGTAAGAGGGAGAGAGGGAGGGAAGGGGGGGGAGGAGAGAGGGGGAAGAGAGGGGAAGAGAGGGGGAGAGAGAGAGAGAGAGGGAGGGAAGGAGAGAGAGAGAGAAGTGAGGAATATCAGGGTTACATTGTATTTATTTTGTGATGAATACATATAAATCTAGGCTGTGTGATAAGGGCAAATATAAGTTTTATTGTCTAACAATGATAATACATTAATACTATATATTGTTCATTCATATCGCAATGTTGCTCAATATAATTTTCCTTTTCTTCTATCTAGTTGGAAGTCAGATATGTACTGATGCACTGATGGATTCTAGCATTACATAAATTTTTCACTGTGCATAATTATTTAACAGTTATTTTATAAAGATATATGTAAGTAGTATCCTCATTTTATGGGTGAAAAATGCTGGGTCACATTTATTAACTCATTTAATTATTCAAACTTTCTTTTGAATAATCAGAAACACTTCATGCTTTGGGTTAGGTTCTCGGAAGTCCATATTAAGCAAAAAGAAAACAAACACACAAATAAAAATAAATGGATCTTCCATCTAATACGATAGGGTGAAGTGACTTAATCTGTGCTTCTTCTGATAAATTAAATCAGTTTTACTGAGAAAAATGGTTGTTGCATAGAGACTAAAAATTCACTAAAAGGATAATGATATTTTCAGTTATTATACTTCACATTTTTAAGGCTGTCGTGAGTAAATTAGAACTTGTGGATATTTGGAGGAAACCATTCTGAAGAGTTAGAAACACCAACATGGATCTTCTTCCATTAAATTTGCAGAGATAAGTATGACAGCAGTCTAGAGTTAACTGTGAGTTACAA
Organism: Aselliscus stoliczkanus; assembly: GCA_033961575.1. Classification (NCBI taxonomy): domain Eukaryota; kingdom Metazoa; phylum Chordata; class Mammalia; order Chiroptera; family Hipposideridae; genus Aselliscus; species Aselliscus stoliczkanus. The sequence continues at coordinate 11,175,597 of CM066733.1, forward strand.
GATCCTCTTGTACCACATGTCCAGGACTGCTGGAAACATAACCATTTCCGTATTTGTTGAGGAAGGCTCATGTGCAAACTCTGACAACTCTGGCTGAGTTGAATCAGCTAAATCAATGTTCAGAAGATGCTGGTTTGACCCGTGCTTTAGAAGGTCGGCACACTTCACTGCTGGGTAGTCTGTTGCTTGTTTAAATATTTACACTTGTTTATGTCACATAAAAATGTTCATTGCTAGTAGCAAAATTCAGGATTCACATCAGGATTCATAATAAATTCATATTAGGCCATATTTTAGATAAATAAGGAATGAGGAATTAACAAATACAGGTCAAGGATTTGGGCATAGTGGTGGCAGAAGTGTGTTGGGAATCAGCCCTAGAAAGAGTTTTGTGAGCTTTCTATAAAGGCTCAAGGTGGTGAGATTCTAGACATGGCATTTTTTAATATTATTTACCCAAACCAGGTTGGAAGATATTCTATAGAAAAATCTCTGTAGCACCATTAAACTTCTTCATTCACTGTTGCATTTATGAATAGATGGATTGATTGACTCATTCTTTTATTTATAATGCAAACATTATCTATTAAGTAGCTGCTATACTATGGCAGACACTGTACCAAGTATTGAGAAAAAATCAAATACAATATAAAATTTATCCATTATTTGTTCACAGTCTAGCAGATACCCAATAGATGACAAGGTAAGTGCAATAATACTGATGTTTAGAGGCTATTAAAGAAAATTCACAGGAGGGCCTACATGTGATGGGTTCAGCAAGGGCCTGAAAATGTGTTGTGAGGGCCAGCCGAGTGGTGCAGTGGTTAAGAGTTGGCTTGGGATGCCAGTGGCCCCGGTTCGGATCCCACATATGAGGGCCAGTGACACTAAAAATAAAAATAAAAAAATAAAAAAAATGTGTTGTGATATAAAATCCTTACACCCTTCAATGCTGAAATGTTCACAAATATGCTGTTTTCTCATTGTGAAGAAACATATTCGAAATCTTTGAAATTTAATAATTATAATAACAGTTCTTGGAGATTAAAAAATAAACTCAAGAGTCCTGCCTGCATGCAATTTTGAATAGGTATCTTCATCACCTTAAGTCTGTTTTGGAAACTTTAAAACAGAGATTATAATAATTGCCTCACTGGTGTTTTTTGAGGATTACATAGAAGAGTGGCCATAAAGTGCTCTCCTGAGTGCTGGACACAGAGTTGAAGCTCAATATACAGTCACTATTATTATTTCCAATAATTTCTGTAAATAAAAAAAAAAATCTTCATACTAGATTCTTTGCTCAACACCAAGAATATTAAGATGAATGGAACACACTGTTTTCCCTCAATTTGTAATCTAATTTAGATGGTAGCACATGGACATTCAAAAAATAAGAAAAGGAAATGCTGTATTTGTGTTCCAATTTACTAGACAGAGAAGCTTGAGGAAGTTAAAGTTGAGCTGAATGTGGAAGGTAGGATGGAGTTTTAGAGATATAGAAAGGAAGGTAGTAAATAAAGCTCAAGTCTCCCTATCCTCAAAAGCCCCACAACTATTTACAAATCATGAAGTCTTAAAGTTAAATATTTTGTCTAAAGATAAAGAGTAAATTATTTCTGAGGAGACTCTAGATGATTACTGAATCTCTGAATAAATAACTAAAGGAAGATGTTTGTGGTGTTCTGACAGGAAAATACAAATGTAGCTCAGCATCACATTAACTGATTGCAAACTATATTACCAAGCCCTAGTAATCAAAACAGCATGGCACTGGCATAGAGATACATGTATCAACAGACAATGGAACAGAACAGAGAGCCCAGAAATAAACCCATGCATATGTGGTCGATTGATTTATGGCAAAGGAGCTAAGAATATACAATGGCGTAAAGGACAGTCTTGTCGATAAATGGTGTTGGGAAAACTGGAGAGCCACATGCAAAAGAATGAAACTGGACTCATAACTTACATGATATAAATCAACTTAAAATAGATTAAATACCTGAAATCATAAAATTCCTAAAACAAAACATAGGGGGTGAGCTCCTTTACTTAGGTCTTGAAAATGTTTCTTTCTTTTTTTGTTTTTTTCTTTTTTTCTTTTTGGATTTGACACCAAAAGCAAAGGCAACAGAAGCAACAATAAATGGGACTACATCAAATTTAAAAGCTTCTGCAAAGCAACAGAAACCATCAACAAAAAGGAAGGCAACCTACAGAATGGGATAAATATTTGCAAATCATATATCTGATAAGGGATCGATATCCAAAATACATAAATAAGTCACACAACTCACTAGCAAGAAAAACAGGCAATCAGATATAAAAATGGCCAGAGGACCTGCACAGACATTTTTCCAACAAAGACATACAGATGGCCAACAGGTGCATGAAAAGGTGTTCAATGTCACTAATCAGGAAAATGCAAATCAAAACAACAATGAAATATCGCTTTACACCTTAGAATGGCTGTTATCAAAAAGCCAAGAGGTACCATATGTTGGTGATGATGTGGCGAAAAGGGATTCCTCATGCACTGCTGGTGGGAATGTAAATTGGAGCAGCCTCTATGGAAAACAGTAAGGGGGTTCCTCAAAAAAATTAAAAAAAAAAATAGAACTAACATGATCCAACAATCCCACGACTGGGTATAAATCCAAAAGAAATAAAACTGGATATATGAGAGATATCTGCACTTCCATGTTCATTCTGGGATATTCACAATAGCCAAGATATGGAAACAACTTAAGTGTCTGTCAACAGATAACTATCTGTCAACAGATGAGTATCCGTCCACAGATGAATGGATAAAGAAAATGTGTATTTGTGTATGTATAGTGATGTATGTGTTAATTTACTAGATGGGAAGAGTCTTTTCAAAATATATACATATATCAAACCATCATGCTGGACACTAAATATCTTACAGTTTTACTTGTCAGTTATACCTCAATTTGGCTGAGAAATGCTATACATGTAGATCCAGTTTTGTTGTTCTGAGAGGTTTGTATTGGGAGTAGATATGGAACACTGTCCTTTTGGTCAAGTCCCCCCCTTTTTTTTTTTTCTTCTATTTTTTCCTAACTGTGCTTTCAACTTGTCTCCATGATTACCATGGGAAGAGTGCTTTGATATCATGTCACTTTTCCACCCCTCTGGGACAATTTTCAATTGCCTTGGGATGTGCAACTGAGCCGTCCTAGAACAGTAAATTCCTTCCCCAATATTTTATTTTGGAAATTAAGAAAAGTTAACAGGAACTTACTGCACACTTGTCAGTTTGGGCTGAACTATGTGCTGAGCTTTAATGTTTTGGCAAGGTGGTGACTGGGTTTAAACACCAAGTACATTTTTACTAATCAGGTTTCTATTTTGCAATGATGAAGAAGCTGTGGATTTTAGCATTTATAATCCAATCACATCATTTGGGGATTGGTGATCAAGTATGGCATATATGATGCATCCAATCAGAGATAAAGACGGGGAACATCACTGTCTTCTGTAATTTTGTGATAAATCAGAAAATGTATAATTTTCATGCTAATGTGAGATGAAAGCTTAAGAGGATGTGTGTGCTAGGTTGGGCTCACTCCTTTTTTATAAGAGACAGTTTATAAGGGGCAGTGGTTGCTCCTGAAAGATGGGGACACTTGAACATGAAATAACCATTAACACTAAACCCCAGGTTATATAGAGGACTGTGGGCTCCCCAAATTTAACACTAATGTGTGCAGTGTTTTCTCGGCTGAGAACAGACTTAGAAGTGATATTCAGCTGGACAAAGAGAGCAATGATTGACTTCCAGGATTCCCATAGTGACTTAACATTGGGTGTGTTCCACTCAGTTCCTTCTGGAGGGGTCATCTTTTTCTACCAGGAGGAAGGAAATATCACTACCATTTATTTAGTTCCTGGCATGGGCCTGATCCAGTGTTAAATAATTTATGATGATTATGGAAATTATGATGATGATGATGATGATGATGATGATGATGATGATGATGAAAGATGTAAAAGAAAAGTAAAAAGACATAAAAATAAAAATGAAGGCTAAGAGGAGACAAAGGAAAAGAAAACCAAAAACCAAGGAGAGAAGCCTGATAACTAGATGCTGCATCCTGTACTTCAACAGACGTTAGCTCTTTGGATTCTCACAACCATGAAGTAGTTATGATTCCCCTACTTTACAGATGAAAAAGTGATGTTCCAAGAGATAGATTCTCCCCAGCTGTATTGGACATGTGTTGCTTCTGTTGCTCAGAAACAATTCCCCCATGCCCATCCCACATTATTTTTCTCAATAAGAGCATCCCAGTTTTTCACTGGTGAAGCGCTCATCATCCACTCTTACATGTGCTGAAGTTGGAGACCCAGGAAAGAGGACGTGTCTTAGGCTTCTGCCATCCTGTGAATTGTCCAGTGCATGCATCTTATTCCCTGGGCTTCAGCTATTGGCTCAGGAATACATGTATTAGGCTTATGACTTTTGTTCAAACTGTTGGGCTGTTGGAGCTCTCTTTTCCACTAAGCTTGGATCTGGGGGAATTTAGGATTGAAACCACTAGTCTCCATTGATTCACCGAGTGGAGCCTAATAATAAAGTTCATAGGAAGGAGAAGAGTGTTGGGATATAGGGCTTGGGTTCCGGTGACATTGTGCAAATTTTAAAGCCAGCCATGCCTGGAAACTATATTACTCTGGCAATTTTAGTTATATGAGGAATAAATTGTTCTTCTCCCAATATTTGTGTGGTTTAAGCCTGTGTAATTCTCTCACCAACAACAGAAATAATCCTGACTGACATGTAAAGTCAACTAACGAGTTAATGGCAAAGAGGTATTCAAACTAGGATTCTATGACTGCACAGCTTATGTTCACAAATAACATACTGTGCAGCTTCCCAATTTAAAGGAGAATTTCTAATGCCAAAAAAAAAAATATGATTAATAAGGTGACTAGTCCTCATTTTGATTTGACTTCTTGCAGTACTTATTTTTTTTCCTTCTTGCAAAACCAGGATAACAACCTTACCTATATCCCATTGGGTTGTTGTAAATATTCAAAGCAGCAGTTCATGTACCATGCCTTGAATAATCATTGGCATGTGGTAAATACTCAATATATGTCAGCAATTGTTATTATTCATAATTCCTATAGAGTCAAGTGTGCCAGGAAACAACTGTAACTACTTTCATAATTGCTCCCCCTTTTAGGTGAGAAGAGTCATTAAGGTGTCACTTACCCAGATCCTCACCCTTACCAGTTCTTGTTAAGTCAAACAAAAATAAAAAACAAGAAATGCTAAATTAAAATGCTTTATACTTTGCACTTTTGTGCCAAAGTTCTGGCTGAGCCATTTTTTTTAAGAGATGACCTTTCAAAACAGCAGCTCATGACTTGGGTGTTTGAATATGTCTAGAATCAAGAAAGATACCAGAGAGGACTTCTTTAGGTGTCAACACAGTGACATGCGACTTGGATAAGTTTTGGAATTTTGAGGGCTTATTTGGATCGATATGCAGTACAGATGCATCCTCCTTCTGTGGTGGTCCTGCTGAATTTGTAGTTTTGGTTTGGAATCAAGGTGCATAGAAAAGGCAAGTAGAAATGGAGTTGTTTCCAGGGGAGCGGCAACACCAGATAAACGTAAAATCAGGCCACTTTTAAAAAACGGCCGAGTTTGTCCCACTTATGCCGAGCACACGACATTAATCTGATTCCAGTTGTTCACAGGCAGAATCAAGGTGAAGAGCATCCACTATAAGCTGCTATAGGTTGCATCGGACAGGGGATGCAAGATATAAAAAGGCCCATGTAAATACAAAACTTTAAGACCAAGAGGTACATTGAAAAATACTTCTGTAATATTTTTCATATCTTTCCTTGCATATCAGTGACATTATGCCAGGGGAAGTGACTGCAAAAACACTCCACTTCACATATCCCCAAGCCACAGGTGCAAGCTGATTTCTAGAACAAGCCTCTAGAGACCAACAAACATTATATTACAACGGATGTCATTAGATGTACAGAAGGTAGCATAAGACGCCTAATGTATTCACAAAGTGACATTTTATTTAGTGCAAATAGGCAATTTGGGCATTTACCAGAGGCTCTTTCAGTAATAAAGGGGTTTTACTAAAATCCTTCGAAACACCTGACGTTGTTATCTTTATAACATCTTGGGCTGTGTCAGAATTCAACCATAAAATATAGAACGTCTAGTGTTCCTGATGAACATATGTTCTTCCCTCATCCAACACTACTTGATACTTCTCCTAGCCATAAGCTAGTTACTGTTAGAGGTCAAGTTAGCATTAGTCTTTTATTATTATTCATCCATGTTTCCGGAGTGATTTTTGCACAGGAGTGTTTTTTAGAGATCTGCATTAATTCACTACTACAGTCAAAGGTTAACTACTAGAGTGAATGCTGGGCTTAGTTGAACACAGGGTCACTGTGTACTCTTGTGTTGCTCTGACAATTTAGGTCTGTTTATAGTATCTGACAATATGGCTTGATACTAGGGTCATCCTTAAACATTAGCTGTTTTATATATTCCCCTCAGCCCTCTAAATATTAAATAACTGCTATCTAATCCTAACGGTAGCCTGTTTTTTTTTTTTCCTCATCTCTTCTTTCTTTTTATGTCTAAGCTTATTGCTGAATGTATACAAAGCATATTAGGAATCAAATGACATATTATGACAAGCGGCTGTCAAGTGCACAGCTTAACCAAATGTAACTGAGTCTATTTCTTGTTGAAATTGCAAGAGAAATAAAACCTGTTTTCCCTGAATTCTTTTTTCCAAGCATGGAGCTCATTCTCAAATTAGTCTGAAGGTTCACAATAAACTCCATGTCAGCTCCTTGAAACAGAAGCAAATATACATCCATCCTAGCATCCCCAGGGCCCAGCAGAGTTTCTGATACCTGAGATGCTCAGCACATTTTTGTTTTAACTGGGTTAAGGCACAAGTTTATTGTTTACCCATTTCTAGTAGCTTTTTACTTTAACAAATGAATCTTGAGGGTGTAAACATCTTCACAGCCCGAAAGACAATCTCTAATTGTGAACTTCAGATGCTGATAAGGACAGCTGTTTCCAGGCAGGAGATTTTTGGTATATTCCTTTGTATCCTATCTTGGACCAAAGCCTCTTAGAATAGATATCTAACTTAAAAATAAGATAAAACTACAACCTTATCTCCCATGACTATGTAAACTATCCACATGGAATGCCTTCGTGCTGAGAGAAATAATGATTCTAAAAAAAAAAAAAAAAAAAAAACAGAAAACAAAAAAAGACTTCAAAAGGTTGTAAAATATAAGCTTTGTAATTAGGAAGCTGAGAGAAACCCACCAAGCATTTCATTATTATGACTTCTGGTGTGTTCTGTTACAGCTGTGGTGTATGGCTTTGGGGGCCACACACGGCCGATCCTCCAAAGCTTTTCAGGACACACCACTGCCTCTAAATAGAACACGATTCCTGCTCTTACGGAGGGTGTCTGAACACCACCTACGGATGTGGAGCCCAACCATTCAAAGAAAATTCGAGGCGCATCTCCACCAGATCTGTGAGCTGCTTAGTATAATAGAGCCACCTGCCAAAGGTGAAGGCCTACTTTCCAATGAAAAGGGAGCCTACAAATGATGGCTGCTGGGAAGCTGTGTTTAGCACACTGCCTGCGCACGAACGGTCCGCCCAAGACACCGCCCCCTGTCATCTCCTTTCTCCGGAGTCAGCAGGCACCAGAATGCACAAGGATCCTGCATGTGCCAATTATCAAAGACCATAGATTTGTCGACGCCACTTCCTATGGGTTTGTCAGAAAAGAACTCTCAACAAGAGGGCCAGGGAGAGGATATTTTGAAGCCCTTTATCCTAGAGGACTTCAGAACACATCCCAGCCGCATGAACATTTCTAAGGCATGGCGGACGGACAATAGTCCCTTTTGGGGTCAACTTAGAACATCAATCAGAAAAAAATAATCCTGTATCCTCCATCCACCTAGGAGGAACAAGTCTTACTGTTAGCTTATTGATGATGACAAATAAAGACAAGGACCTGGGAGAAGATATAACCTTCAATTACAACTCGCACTGAGCGTCTTTTAATTTTCTGAATGAGATTGTTAGCCTTTCATGCTATTTTTTATGTTGCCCAAATGTGCAGGGCTCATATGCCCTCATGGCTTCCTAGAGAACCACCAGTTTAACCAGGAGATTGTCAAAGTATAAGTGATCACAAATGGAATTCTGAAATAATTCAACCATTGTTATATGGAAACACACTCCAGGAAAAATAAAATGGCATGATTTGAAGAACAATTATAATACTGAACTTGATATCCAAATACCTATAAAACAGAAAGTTCTCCTGGAACTCATTCATTGAATCATTCAATCTTGCATCCTCCCACGCCTCAGAAAAGTCTGCTGAACACATAATAGGAATCTGTAGCAACGAAACTCATTCCTTTGTGGTATCAGTCAGTGCTGCAGACAGACTAGAATGTAATTTCATTGGACACAAGATTTAATATGATTAGATAGTTTTGAGTTTTTTGTAACGATGATTATGATTGTGGTCAATCTGAATGGCATCCACTAGAGTCAAGCAGTAAGATATCTGAGCACTATTTAAAGCTATCCATGTTACTTATTCTTGGGAAAGGGTATCTGTAGACCTCCACAGCACATTTCAACAGTTTTGAATTGTAGTGAAACCAAGATTCCTTAAGGGCTCCTATTACAGTAATTACTGCTAGAAATAGCAATTATTGTGTGTGTGTGTGTGTGTGTGTGTGTGTGTGTGTGTGTACATGCGTTCTCCCACTGAGTTTATAAAACCACAGCTCTTTGCATTAATACCGAGGGTTTAGAACCTCAGCAATATATCCATTGCTAAGACACCACACAATGGGAGTCTTATGTGTGAGTAAAAAATGTTGAATAAAGATTAGCCTCGCTTTAAGCAGCATTACAAATATCTGATTCTGCATTTATTTTTCAATTGTTCATAGTTACTCTTTTATTCTGTACTCTGCATGAGACTTCTATTTGACCCTAGATTGCTCATTATTACAAAAAACACAACATAAAAGCCTACCTTTCTGGATTCTAATATCCACCAGTAAAACCCTGGAGTTTTATAGAAATAGATACAGGTATTGATTTCTCTCTATAAAGATCATAGGGCATTCATGACTTCTTGGCCACTTTTAATTAGCATAAAACATGCTTTGTTGAGTGAAATACCGGGTCTCTGAATCTGTAGAGAGAAATTATTATAGCCATACTGGAAATATAATAATCCAGGGAGCCTAGGTAAAACTTTCTTCTCTTAAAAATATTCCTCCATACTCTTTATGCTGAAGTTAGGCTGTAAAGTACTTCTTTTATTTTTTCCCATGGTATTGCATTTAGTTTTTCTGTACATTTAAAGCATGTCTCCAATTGATTGAATGGTTCAAAGCAATATGGTGTTATTATAAAGCTTTTGCAAGGCTGCGGTGATGTTTTGTTCTGCCCTTGTACATTACTTGTCACTGTGGAAAATGTACCAGTATAAACACTGAGATCTTAGCAGAATAGAGAGGTTGTTTCCAAATGTGTACCTGGCACAAAAAAAAAGATTGTTCACACTAAATTTGAAACGATAAGGTAACATTTTGACAAGAAGGCTCCCTATTTTATGGTAGTAAAACAGACCAGTACAAATCACTTGCCACTCATCACCACTTGTTATTATACTTAGAAAATCACAGATACACAAGGAAGCATTGTCTTCAAAAAGTTACCCCAAATTTCTCCAATGCAATTAATTACAGTAGACACACTTCTCTCAGATTCATAACCTTAACTACAATATATCAACAATTTTTTACAAGCCGTATGTGACAGGTAGTCTTAGTTGGATAGTGCAGTATTTTCCAAAGGCTCAGCTACAAGATTAATTTTAGTGGGTAAGGACATTTGAAAAACATAACATGTTTTTGATATTTCTCATTACATCAAAGAGAAAAACTCTGTTTGGAGCTATATGTCTTCAACACCTCCTGAATATTTCCCAATCTTTTTGTGTAACAAAGAAAAAGCTTTCTAAGGGCTCCAAGTCTTGGACAGATACAGTAACTAACTAAAATTTCATAATACTGTTTTATTACTTTTTTGGAGTGTGGGGGGGTATATTTAAGGTTATCTTCTATTCATAACAACTGATACATTTTAGAATATAATTAAGTTGTTACGGTAAATTACAAAAAAAAAATAGTAAGTCAATTTAAGGAGACCACTTAAATGCCATAGAATGGGTATTAGGGTGTGTGGTGTGGTAGCTTTCTGCAGATTGTATGTAGTGAATCCCAGATATGCCTAAGTCAAGAAAGTGGTGTATGAATGCATGATACTTGGAGAGGACATCATGCAGATAGAGTTACACACTTAAATACCAGATAAATCAGTTGTCTTCCTTCTAGTGTAATGATGAATTTGGACAGAGACTGATTACTTTCTGTGAGTGGGCAGAGAGGCCAGCTGAAGCTGATCCAGAAGGCTTTATGGCATGTAGAAGTAAGAAGGTTTAGGTATACCAGGGAAATCAGGTATATCTAAATCGGGCAGTGCTCTGAAAATTTAATGTGCATATGAATCCCCTAAGGATCTTGTTAATAGGCAGACTTTGATTTAGTAGGTCTGGGATGAGGCCTGAGATTCTGCATTTCTAACGAGCTCTCACGAGAGATCCCTACTGTTGATCCAGAGTGACAAGGAACACAGAAAAGTTTCACACTCATTGAATTGCTGGTAATTTGTACTAAAAACCAGTTGAGAAAGGATCCTTGGAAACAGCCTATTAAAGATAGATCAACCAACAAGTGTGAGCTGATTTTGGAACTCTGACCTGGATTTTGTGGGCTAGCTCTGTGCATTGTAACTCAATGGCAGGGAGTGACAATATTGCAATGGAAGGGTAGGCCCACCCCTAAATAAATAGACTGCTCAGGCAGGAGGCAGGGCAAGGGTGAGTGCTATAAAGATATGCATTCATATGGAAATGTTCAGACCTGAGGGCTGAAGTATATGGTTTAGGGCAAACAAAAGCACAGACTTGCTATCCTTATGGGACTATGCTGGGATAAGTGGTGGAATTGTGCTTGTGTGTTTCTAGACACAGATTGTAAAATCAATGCTGAGAAAAGACAGAGTAGTAGTGGGGGTTTCAAGTCTCCAGACATCTGCTGGAAGTCTCAACTGGTTAGCAACAAATGTCTAACAGGTCCTCGACTTGCTTTGCTAACAGCTTCGTCTCCCAGGGGAGAACATTTCCTGGGGGAGCTGTCACCGTGTATTCTCTTTTGGCCAACCAGGGAGAATTAGTTGACATATCAGCAGTGGTAAGCAACTTAGGAGTGAGGTATCCTATCATTTCAGAGACCATGATAGATTGGGAGAGAAAACATAGTCACATATATTACAATTTATTCTACCAGATTCCAAACAATTTGGAAATACATGACATGAGAACTTGGGAAGGAAAATAAGATGAAACCCCTAAAAATTCAGTTTTGGTGGTGGAATATCAAACAATCTAAAGGAGACTGAAAAGTAGGAGGTACCTGGAAATCATTGTGAATACCCAGAAACACATTATTGGCCAGAGATGGAGTTGCACTGAAGGAGGCAATGCGTTCTCCATAACTGGAGATAATCACTCTGTGGAGGGGCCTGCACACAGCAGCAGGATTGGATGACCCGAGCTAGGCCATCCTGCGCTAGCAGAACTTGAGTGTTGTACCTCCCAAGTGCCATCCTCTCTATAGCTTTACTGGCCAACTCCATATGCTTCTCTTTTCTGAGAATGCCCCTCCCTACCTGTTGAATGGCTAATTTCAACTCAACTTCTGGTGTCAGCTTAATCCATAAGGCAGGTATTCCAGGCAGGTTAGATTCCTTCCACATAGTCACACACTTCCACATTATTAAAATTATTTTGCTTGCCCATCCACCCCAACAGTTGTTGGGCTCAGGGATCTTGCCTGTTTTGTTCCCACTTATTCCCAGCATCTCACCAAAGTCTGCCATATACCAGGTACTCAGTCAAATGTTTGTTCTATGAACGAGTGAGATTAAGTATATATTATTCTAACCCCTGAAGATCAAGGTTTCTATCTTAGTATCATTCCTTTTTGCTTATGTTTTAACAATATTTTTTGTACATAGTATATTCTCATTTTTATTTGTTGGGTTAACCCATTCCTTCAGCCTTCTGCCATGCCTGTTTCTCACTTCTCCTGTTTATTTTCTCAGAGGGAAATGAAGACAGATGACAGCAGTCATTGATTCCTCCTTTCATCAAACACATCAGATTATTAAATGAAATATAAAACCTAAAAAGATATAACCATATCCCCAAAGATGAACATTTTGAAGACTCAAAATGAAACACAGACTCAAAGAGCTAACTGAGATTGATCCCTCAAATGCCTCCTGGAAATTAATTATATATATATATATATATATATATATATATATATATATATATATATATATATATATATATATGTAATGGGGGTTATAATTGCCTGATACATCATTGAGACTAGACCCAGATTCTTTTTTTTTTTTTTTTTAATCTATAGGCTGGAACACCCTTTCTCTGCCTGGGAAACAAAATATGACTGAGTGATGTCTGCAATCAAAGCTTATGAAGCTAAATTAAAAGGGTAAGAACAAGCACAGTCTCTCAGCCAAACACGTACCAGGCTATCTACCAATTGGGTGGCTGGATCTGCACCCCACAGAACAAGAATTGGTTTTGGATTCGGATGCTCAAAAGGCCTGTTCAAGGCGAAGGAAGTTCATTGCTGGTTAATGCAGTTATGGAGACAAGCAGATGGCATGGCGAATGCCTTGAGGAAGTTAGCCCTGATCTAGCCTAGCTGTTGGAGGAAAAGGAGACCAGAAATGTAGATGAGATTGAATTGAATGTTAGGGAAGAACAGAACTTAGCAGATAAAGAGATAAATTCTACCAGAAGTAGAATAAGAAAGGCAAGACACAGTGTGGAGAGGAACTATAAGTAGTTCGATGTTACTGGAGAAAATGTGTAAGTAAGAGGGTGGCAGGAAGAACTGGGAGAGGCCAGATCATGAAGGACCTTTGATGCTCCCTTTGGAAGCCCAGAGCTCATATCGTGGTGGACAGGGCAGTCAATGGGGGGTTTAAATGCTAAGCCTGATATGACCAGATTTATTTTTGAGATGGCTTGCTGGAGGATAAACTGGAAGAGACCAGTTAGATCGGGATCAGGGAAATTATTAGATGTAAGCCTGCTTGAATAGCCCAGTTTAGAAATCATGGTGAGAAAAGCCTTTTTCTTGTTCATTTTTATACTCCCAGCACTTAGCCCAGAACCTGGCACAAAGTAGGTGCATAACTCATGACTGAAGAAACCTTTTTGTTCAGCTTGAAATGAAAGCATTTCCCAAACTAACGAAGACGAAGTGAGCATTAGTCATACACCCATTGCAAGAAGCCCTATGTCCATAGATGGATCCACGTCAGGAGTCCACATCAACAGAAACTCTCTGCAGGATTTTCAGAAAGGTAGCCAGCTTCTATCATATTCTAAATGATTCATTTAATCGCGTAGTACAGAAGATAAACTGGCCATTGGCTAAGGCTTGGGATGATATTTGTCATAACAGGATCTGAGCTGCTTCCAGAATGCCTGTATGATTGGACAAATCCCAAGCCAAAGGACCAGAGGAAACTTCCATTCTCATTATAACACAGTTTGAGGAAATTAATGGCAGGAAAACACATTTCATTCAGAGGGTGGGAAAAAAGACCACAAAAAGGTAAATACCTGTTATACAGATACCCTGCATAGACAGCACACGTTTCTGTCTTTGGAACACCACGGGTTCTTTACTGCACCTAACTGTTGACATGCAGCAAATGTACAATATTATTAGTGATAATAATTACACTCTGCATATGCTTAATGTCTATCAGTAAGGCTGTGACTCTTAAATTCCCTTAAGCTTCTTTCCATTAGAAGCAGTAAATTAAATATATATATATTCAAACAAATTAAATGCTGTTAACAGCTTTTCTAATTTGTAAACACTTCCATAAACATGAGCTTTATCAAATGCTTAATTAAACTGAAATGCCAACTTAAAAAGTGAAGTAATGAACAATGAGCATATTACCACCTTAGGACGTTATTCCATCTGGGTGTTTTTTACAAGAAGTTTAAAGATATGCATTCTTTATAAACTAGCTAAAGTTGTGTGAAGCCAATCAGCTTTCAGGGATTAAGAATAGTTTGGAGTGGACCAAGGTTGGTTAGCTTTCAGAATAAACTATTTGATGAAAAAGAAAATCTCACAGGATTTTAATAAGCAAGCAGCGTTTAAGTCAATGAAAGTAAGGTGTAGGTTTCATGCAGTTGAAAATTTCCATTAATTGCAATATAGTGAACCATTTTGCTATAATTTAAGTAGCAAACACAATTTACAGGACTCTAAATATAATTTTTGAAACTTGGGGTTTTATATTAGTCCTTGCTTTCAATCTATTAGCAAATCTATTAGCAAATGTTCCATTTTAACATTCTTCTGTAATTATTGTTTTGTGGACAATTTTGATATAGATACTGTGTATGATACATAAAATGTGACAGTTGCTGCTTTCAACAAATCCATCCTTCATTTCTTCTCACTGTGCACATACTAGGCATTCAAAAGTACACAAGTAACTACTACGCAAATGAATAACAATAAATATGAGAGTTACCCTCAAGAGGAGAAAAGGGCAGTTTCTCTTGTGTACCTTTTGTTTGTTAGGTGGAAGTTGTAAACACCAGAAACAGCCAACAATATCTATTACGCAGGTGATGAAGAAGTCCCTAAAATGATATTAGCCAAAGGAACATCCAAGTTTAAAGCTGGACGACACCTTCAAAATAGCTATCTAAACTACCCGTTTTACAGATTGTGAATCTGAGCCCCAGAGACAGGAATCAAATCACTCAAAGATACAATGATTAATGAGAGAGGTGGGCAAGAAACTTCTTGTGTCCACACTGCTAAGCCACTGATTTCTTTACTATAGTACACTGTGCGCTACGATGCCCTACCATCCTTTGAAGCATGCATCTATTCTGAGACAGATAACCATCCTCTGGGGCAGGCTTTTAACTTGTATGCTACTTCCTAAAAGTACAGCATACACCAATCCTAGTCTGGTGAGGAGGATGCTTGTAGGACAGAATCAGAAGCCTCAGTGAAATCGAGGCAGATTCCATCCATTGCTTCCCCTTTATCGCGTTGCCTACCACTCTATAATAGAAGGAAATTAAGTTAGTATGGCACAATTCACTCTTCACAAAACTGTATTTGCTACTCAGAGCTCTGATGCCCTCTAAGTTTATTGTAACATATATATTTTTGGATAATTTCTTCTAGTACCATTTGATTGTTACCACTAAGCTGACCCATCTGCAATTAACTGGGTACTTGCCTTCCTAATTCCTATTTTTTTTTTTTTAAGGCAAGGTCTAAAGGTGCTCTAGTCTTTTAAATCCTTTCTTTGCTTTTTAAAAGTTCTAGCGATTAACAGTAGAGCATTCCCCATGACTATGTATCAATCTCTGAGCACATGGAGTTCATGCCATTAGATCCTGCTGATTTTAAATACACAATGACTTATAAAGTATCCTCAATTATTTTTCTGTCTTTTCATGCTTTGTCTGCTTCCTTTTTCTCTCATCTTGACTTTCTTAGCAGCGCTCCTGATTTTCTATCTCAAGACAAACTTTTTCTTAAAGACAGAAATAAAAATCCGAAACAAAGCAATAGCATCTCTGTGTTTTTTTGTTTGTTTCTTTTTTCCTCTCATTTGTCTGTCATTGGATTTCTCTCCCTTCCTATCAGCATCTGACAGTTTGCTTAATTCTGTTTTGCTTTCTAAAGTTGAAGAACCCTTTTCCATTGTCTCTTCTAGTTCTTTTTTTTAAAATTCACTCTTACTTGTGGAGATTCTCACCTCTCATGACTGAAGTCTCATTACATCAGTCTCAGATGGTACTTTTTCTTCCAAGATACCTATTTAGTTATGATTCTGACCATATTGGTTCACAGGCACAGGGATGGGGCCAAGACTTCATTCATTCATTAATTCATTCATCCATTCATTCAGCACTTGCTGGCACATGCCAGGCACTATAGTAGGTACAGGGGTTACTGCTGTGAAATGGGTAAGGTCACTGCTCTCTTGGAGTTTATTTTCTTGTGGAAGATACAGGCAAATGCATGTGATAAACAAGTAACATAATTTCACTTTATGGTAATCCTGTGAAATAACTAAAACCTAGTAATAGGAGTGGACAGAGGTGGGGTGTATGTGATCAAATGCATTTTATCAGAGACTTCACTGGTAAGACAAAGCTGTCTATTTGAAGATGGTACAAGAATGTCTTAACCAACAGAAAACAGCAGGTAGAAAGCCTTAGAAAAGATGAGGATGGGTACATGGGGATTTTGGTTCAGAGTTGAACTCAAAGATTATCTACGCCATTCTCAAAATGAAACACTTCTCATCTTGCAGCCATCTCCGAGTATGCTCTTTGGGTTCCTTCTATCTCTGTGGAACACCCCCTCTTCTGGGTGCCACAGGTCTCAGGAACACCCACCCAGGAGCTTTTTTATGTTACCCAGTGAGAAGTGTTTATGCATCCCCACTTAAGGCAAAAAGCAACCAGCAGAAGAAATACATTAGGAAGCTTGATGCTATTTTCCACCTTTTTCTTTTATTTTCTTGTAACCTTGAACAAGCCACCTGACAAAATATAATCCCCAAATTTATCATGATGAGTACAATATCTCTGCATGACTTGAATCATACAGCACAGGAATTCTCAGTCTTTTTTTGTTTTTGGTTAGTACTTCTTATACTCCCTTAGTGAGACACACCTTGCTTTCCATGATGGATGTGCTCCCGCCCTTTCTGCAAAGATCAATACACACAACTCACTTCACTACAGGTGTGGTCCTGGTGTTCTTGGTCTAAAAGGCATTGGCAGTGCATCTCTGCCCTCCACCTACTAGCTACCAGTGGCACCCTGACCCCGATTGTGACTACCATAAAAATGTCTCCCAACATTGCCAAACGTTGTGTGTGGGTAACATCACCTCTGGTTTAGAGCTGCACCTGTAGCTGGACCAGCATTTAAACTGAGATCAACCTTGCTGACATGTTTGTATGAACACGCAGTCATTGAAGATTTCAAGTTGGGGGCTCCTCTTGGTCTTCTGAGCCTCTCACTCTATTTTTTATTCCCTTCCTTTTTATTCCCCTTTCTTTCCTCTCAACTCATTGTGCAATTACCCTTTCAGCCATTTATCTTGTTTGAATCCTTTGTGTAGTTTTTAAAGAACTTGCGTAATAGTTCATTTCAGTAAAAGCCATGCATGAAAGAAAAAAAAAAAAAGGTCAATTTTTGGTTTTATTTTTAAATAAAATCTGTTTTGCTTGGATTTCAAGCCCTCCAGGCACCCTAGATTTCTATCGTTGGTTTCTTATTTATACTCAGTGGAGAATCTCAAAAACAAGGGAGGTTTCCAGAGACTGTGTGAGGAGTTAGACTTGTGTTCATTAATTTTTGTGCACATGCCCATAGGCCTTGGGACAATGAGCTCATTTAAACAAATAGAAATAATACTCCAATAACCACGTTATCCCCTAATTCATCTCTATGATTAGTCCCATGGAACAACAATGCCATTTTGTAATTCCACCTGCACCTGGTTAGAAAAGTAAGAAATTTTATTCACTACCCAGGGTGTTTATGATATTTAAGCACGGCGATGTGGAATAAATCATATTTACTACCTTGGAGAGTGGTTCTAATCCCCTCGGTCTCGCCTCTATTCTGTTATTTCTTGTACTACTAGGATCGTTTTGTTGTAAGCCAAGGAAATTCACCCAAGCTAAATTAAGGAAAAACAGGATTCATTGGCAAAATGGGCTCTCATGGAAATAAAGGAAGAGTAAAGAATAACTCAAGGCGCCACAGCCTCAGAGGATCTTTGTAACAGGAACTCCATGATTGCTTATCTCAGTTTCTACCACGGAAATGAATGTGCTCCAACTTTCTCAGCCTTTGGATTGTATTTCTCAGGTATACGTTTGTGAAATAAAGCACAGGTGGTTTTGCCTGGGTTTCCTGACAGCTAGGGTGTCCTGTGATTAAAGCCCCCATGAGGCTATGCTCAGTGGCGGAGACTTAATTATTGTGGTATGTAGAATAACAAAGATTTCCAAGCTCTGACCCCAGGTAGTTTGAGTTTCGGTCACATGGTAAAGAGGAATTAAGATGGCAAATGGAATTAAGTCTACTAATTGGGAGATTATCCTGAGAGAGCTCCATGGGCCCAAAGTAATCAGAAGGGTCCTTAAACGTGGAAGGACAGTTGGTCAGAGAAAGATACAGAAAAATGAAATACGGCTGCCTTTGAAGACAGAGGAAAAGGGTCCAGGGACCAAAGAACAGGGGTGGTGGCCTCCAGAAGGTGGAAGGGGCAAATAAACAAGTTCTCTCTGCACAGCTTCCAGAAAGGAATGCAGCTCTGCCAACACTTAGATTCTAAATCATTGAGAGTTGTTTTGGACTTCTGACCTCCAGAGCTGAAAGATAATAATGTTCTACTGTTTAAGCCACTAATTTTGCAATAATCTGTTAAACTGGCTATAGAAACTTAATACAATCACCTACAAGAAAAAAAAAAAAAGGTCATGAAATGTTGTAATAAATGTTTGATGGTTAAAAGACCAAAATCAAAATCCAAATATCTATATATGTATATGATAGCATTCATTACACCAAAAACAAAAATAAAAAGCAAATCAGTTGAATAAAAACAAAACTTTTCATTTTGTATTATGCTTTTTATGTTCACAACTATTTTTCTACACAGAAACCATAAAGATGACACAAAAATATATACTGCTTAGAATTAATGTAAAAAGTCAATCAGAGTAATGGGGGATCACCCCATCCCAAAACAAATGGGAATTCAATAGAAAGATTTCCTCTGACTTATTTCACAAAATCTCTCAATTCTTCAGCTTCTCTCAGAATCAAGCCATTCAATGCCTTATTTTGCACAGAGTAAGCATAGTTGACATAAAGATTGCCTTGCACTGGAAAGTCCTTCTTCATTTTCTGTTTTTAGATTACAACCATTCTGAAATCTGCAATTTCTTAGGTCCAAGGCATGAAAAATAGATCCAGTCTAAGAAATACTGTGTCTGATGGTTAATTGTATGTGTTAACTTGACTGGGCCACAAGGTGCCCAGATATTTGGTCCAATATTATTTGGGGCATTTCTGTACAGGTGTTTTTGGATGAGTTTAACATTTATTTATTTATTTATTTTTTTTTGAGGGCAGTGTCACTGGCCCTCCTATGTGGGATCCGAACCGGGGCCGCTGGCTTCCCAAGCCAGCGCTTAACCACCAACCACCGCGCCAATCTGCTGGCCTGAGTTTAACATTTAAATCAAGAGACTCAGTAAAGCAGATTGGCCTCCCTAATTCTCAATCAGTTGAAAGTCTGAAGAAAACAAAGGGTGAGCTTTCCATGAGTAGGGGGGAATTCCTCCTGCTTGCTTGCCTTCCAAGCTGGGATATCGGCTTTTTTTCCTGCTTTGGAACTCAAACAGAAACCTCTATCTTCCTGAGTTTTCAGCCTGATAGCCTGGTTCTCAGGCTTCAGACTTGGATGGGCTTTCCTGAGTCTCCAGCTTTCAGATGGCACATCTTGGGACTTCTCCGCATCATATAAATTATATATTCTGTTTCTTTGGAGAACCCTCATCAACACACTGTGTAAGAAAACCGTATCTTCTATGATCATTGGAAATTCTATGATTATTAGGCATATTTACTTAAAGAGAAAAATAACCATTGCCTCTCTCATTCAGGATTACATAATTAGTGCATACTCATTGTAAAAACAAAACAAAAGATCAAAGTCTAAAAATTGTGCATTTTGCACATTAAATACAATGACTATTTATATATGCAAATGCATGTGTGTGTGTGCACATGCGTGTGTTTACACTGTTTCATAGCCTGCCTTCACTATCAATGGTATACTTTGAGTATCCTTCATTTCAATAAACACTTCTAAATCATCGCCACTAACTACATACCAATTACCTATTGTTCACCATTTAAGTTGTCCCTACTTTTGTAGGTAACAGACAACACAAAGAGGCATCCCAGTATATGCCAGGACAAGTTCTCGGGGTGGAATTTCTGTATTAAAATATAGTTGAAAAATGACACATTGTCTTATATTTCTGGAGTCATTAATAAGTCATCGCTAAGTCATGCTGAAACAAACTACTGACTTTTGGTAACGCCTTCTTCGAAGGCAAAAGAAACAATCAATCACAAAGGGGGCATGGTGTCCAGGACTACCACTGGTTGTCTTGGGAAAAAAATGAAAAAATCAGGAGACCTTTCAAGAAATGAAGAGAAATGTACAAAACCCAGCTCTATGAATGCCAGCAACTGGTTGCAGGGTGCAGTTGCCAGTCATTTAAAGGTGACCAGATTGTGTCCTGTTTGCTGCTGAGGAGACAGTCTGGGCACATTTTGGCTTTCACACCAGCCAGCGCTGAATCACTTTTCCTGGCTCACACTGCTTCTCTCTCTGTCCAGTCCCCTTCATACATCGTGCCTCGTGTGTTGGAGCAAAATGCTAGCCAGTGCCTGGGAGAAGGGAGGCATTTAAAATCAAATCAGTAATTTTTCTGTGGCTTGTCATTCATTTTTCAGTGTCCAAAACACCTCAGTGAAAACACAACTTTTGAGTCAAATGCTTTTAATGGATTAAGACTATGTTCTATATTTGTGTGTATAAAAGATACAGCTAGGTGATAGAAAGGTAGATAGATAGATAATAGATAGACATAGATTTATACAGGAGTGATTGTTTTTTAGTTCTCTCTAACAGGGAAATCCAAAGACACTTAATCTATATTCTCTATTTTTCACATGAATAAATTTGCCAATCTCCAGCACGTGCCAATGCAAATGTATTAAAATTTTAAATTGGGTCTATAATGGGCTCCGTGACAAAATATATGATTTAATATTCTTCATTATGGTATTGTTTATGTTCTATTGGAAATTTCCTTTATTACTATTTAACTGCATTAAATTTCCCCGAGGAGTCTGATTACTCATTAATGATTTTAATAGATGTGTTGCCCTGGACTGACTAAAGAACTGAATTTATTCTTTGACAGAGACCAGATGATGTCTTAAGGGAAGGAAAGGGAGGACTGTCCTTTCTATGCAATAAAGTACCTTAGGATGGGAGGAGTGAAGCATGTAGATAGTCAGCCATATCTTAACCAAAAATCAGTTATACCTTGAAACACAGGATTAAATTATTCTTAAGATTCTCATCTTAACTAGCCTATAGGGAGATTCTATACTTACATACTTTAGTATTTTTATCTTCATCACAATCAGTGCTAATCTACAGGAAAGTAGGATCTCTTGTCAAGTCTTATTAAGTTTTGTTTTCATTATGAAGGAAGCTAAGCTTTGGTACAAAATGCAACAAACTCATGAAGATTTATGTCGAACCATTATAGAGACATTGCATAACGTCACTGCAGAAGTCGGAGTGGGGATTTATTTAGATTCTATTTTATTTGGCATAGCTTAAAAAAAAATAAGAGCAAAGGAAATCTCCTCTTTTAAATCATTCATTTCTCAAACAAAACATTCAATAATTCTTTCTAAGTAGAATACATTCCCTTGGCTTTATCCTTTTTACTTCATTCTTTTTCCACATAATTCAAAGTATTTTTATCAGTCTGAAAGCTGGGTCAGAAATCTAAGCCCTTGAGAATCCTGCAATAAATCATTACAGATTTCCTTTTCATTCTCCAGGAACAAATAGCATTTATACGAGTGTCACAATTTCATTCAACATATACTCACTAGGTGCCTGGAAGGTGTGGGACCCTCCTGAGACAATAAATGTATATCACTTCCCCTAGTAGAAATTCCAGGCACCTTGATAAAGCTGCCTCTTTCTCTAGCTTCATTTCATACCTTTTCTCCCTTGTTCCCTAGATCTGGCCCCACTGGCCTTTCCAGTTCCTCTAATCCACTGTCTGAGTTTCAAGTTCTCTGGCAACTGGCCCTTGATATCTCTGCTCCATTTGTAAAGATTATCCTTACTGCTCTCCTCAAGAGTTAACTCCTAATCAGATAACTCCTTTCCTGTTTTTTTCTTCAAGTAAAGTTTCTTTGATCTTCAAGCCTAAAAGAGGTTCCTTTGCTATATGTACTTTATAATTCTGTGAACATTAGTATGATCATTCCATTGATATCTATCTTGTTGATCATCCTCTCAACATATCAATTTAATGAAAAAAAGGACCATGCTTTTCTTGTGTAACTATTTGATCCCTGGGGTAATGTGTATTGCCTAGAAAATTAAAAACATACTGAAAAGAATGCTCAAAGAAGAGTCGCTGTTTGAGTAATGTAAGCAATTGCCTTGACTGTACAGCATGATTGTACATACATACCACAGAGAAAAGGAAAGGGACAATCTAGGTAAATGTGAGCTGCATGATAAGATGTGTGATGTAAATATCACAAGCTTATGTGATTTCGGCCCCCAATGGCAGGGTGGAACTGGCCAACTGCAAGGAAGAGATGAAGTTAGGATCTTGTAAGATGTGGGAGACTTGGATACATGATAAAGAAAATAGAATTTTGGGTTCTTCCTAGAGTGTGTTACAAAATCCCCCCCCCCCCCGCAGTGTTTGGAAGAAGGCTTTGAGGACACACACACAGGAAGCCAGACGATCATTTAAGGCTGGGTAACAGCAGAATATGAATGAGCGATAAGAGTTTGGACCAGTTTGTTAAGTGGTCCAAATGGGGAAGCTGCTGGAGTGATGTGTTTGAGAAATTACATTGGCAGAAGCAGGGCAGCAAAGACACATATGCACAGATACACAAAGTAGATTTTTATGACAAATTAGGTTTAGAGACTAAACAAAAGGAAAAGTCACAGATGACTCCAAGATTTCACTTGAATGCGATTTTGCTATTTTTTTCATTAAACGTATTGTCTTATATCAAACCTAGAAACTATATCATGTATTAAGCATTAGCTATAAAGAATTATGCAGAAATATTTATAAGCATTATTGTGTGTTAGCCTCCAAACAACATAAAGAAAGCATTATGTTTCCCTAGGGAGTTGAGGCAAACACCCAGAGCCATGTATCATTAACCAAAGGACAGAGTCAGGGTTCAGACCCAGGTTTTCCATCTACCATAAACTGCTTCTCTTTGCACTTCATCTTTTTTAGATGTTGGTTTACTGCATGAGACAGTATTAACCTCATATGGGTCTAATGTTATATTCATGCTAGAAAAAAATAATAATGGGGCATTTTTCACTAAGATGTGCCCAAGAAAAAAATGGTGAAGTAGGTCAAATTTGCTGTAAGCTTTATTTACACAACTTCCTCAACTCTCACTCTGAGTTGGGACTACTTACTTCAAGCCCTCTAGGACAGTTCACCCCAACACCTCACCGTCTAAAATATTTCCATGTACTGAACACGGAACGGATGCCATAAAGGCTCTACCACAGCTGTAGACCTAGGCAAAGACTCATTTAAAACACTTCTCGGTTGGACTCTGTTTGGCTCTGGAATTAACACAATTCCAAGTGTTAATGGTTGTTAACCAAACTTCTCAAAAACTTGCATTCTAACATTAAACTTAGCATTATCATCTAAGAAGATACAATATTTGCAGGCACTGAAAATTCCATATTAAAAACTGACAAAAACGTGTTGCTATATTGGTCAATAGAATGGTAGTGGCTGGTACCATTAACCTCATCAGCTAAATAATAATAATAATAATAATAATAATAATAAAGCACATGGAAAAAAATCTAGTTCTCTGAGCAATCCATTTACAAATCTATGGTCCTGACTCAAGGGGATAATTTAGATTCATTTTATTTTATTTTTTTGAGGGCAGTGTCACTGGCCCTCATATGTGGGACTGAACCAGGGCCGCTGGCTTCCCAAGCCAGTGCTTAACCACTGCGCCACTCAGCCGGCCCTAGATTCATTTTAGATACTGGTTAAGTAGTGATAAATAGATGGCTGGGTGGGAGAAATCTTAAATGTCCTTAAAAGAATGAGACGGTGTAGACAACCACTTACTCCCACAGACGTGAAGATCTAGTTATCTCTGGTTTGAATGAGTCCAAAGCATTGGTCCTCAGACAGTTTAATCAAGAATTCATTGGATACAAGTTATTTGCTTCGTCTCAGACCTAGGGTAGCCTTGAATAGCCTCCTTGAATGTGGATGATCAAAGGAGAAAATAGAGATTGATGACTCCTCCTAGGGAGCAGTTGGTTTAATCGCAGTGTGGCTGTGGATCCCGGTGCCACCTGGACTTAAAGTGTCCCCACGCTGAGCATCAGTGAAAAATGGCTTTTTCATTTCACTTAGGATTCTTGCCTGATCCTTAATGCCTTCCATAATTAAGGAGTAACTACCAAGGCGTGAGGCATTTCTAGGGGATTAATGGCCAGCTGGGAGAGTTGATGGCCCAAAGCCTGAGTGGGGACTCATTAACCTCAGCTGGTCATTAATTCTTTAGGAGCTGCCTGGCATTGGGGGCAAGGGAGAGTGTGGGGGGGTACAACTCCTTTTGATTTTATTTCCAAAAAAAGAAAATAGTTAACTTTTAAATATGCAGAGGCACACTGACACAGTACATCTCCCTCGGCAATATAGAATACTGTCTCTAGCATTTCAACTGTGTCCTATTGTAAGGTCTCCCATTTCGTTTTTTGTTTTGTTTTGTTTTGTTTTTAACAAGGGTGCCAGTGTTAGAGCAGAGATAAATGAGACAGACTCTGAAGTAGCAACTGAGGTGAAGAGCCTGGAATATGCTAAATAATGAAAGAAAAGGGTCCCATTTCAGGCAAACCAAGCCTCACCCTTTCTAAATCACAGCCCTAATATAGGCAATTAGGAAAATGTTAGTATGTTTGATCTTTTACTATTCCTCCCTCCCTCTTTCTCTCCCTCCCTCCCTCTCTCCCTGCTTCCAGAATATTCACAGGAAATTAGAAGATGTGTAAATATCATGCGCTGTTGACGGTGGTAGATATAGGCCTTCTTTAATGTGGCTAGAAGGAGTAATAATGGGAAACCAAGAGGAGAAGCAATCTGACACTGGCTATTAAAATTGGAAACCTACATGCCCATCATATGGAATTCCACTCCTCTGTATCGTTTCTAGAAAAACCTGTATATGAAGGCAAGGGCATGATGAATAATGATGTACTGGGCAAGAGTACTCACTGCAATCTGGTTTGTAATAGCAGGAAACTCTGATAAACCCAAATATTCATCTAGGAATATGCTAGATTATAGCATATCCGACTTATAGAAGGTCAAGCAGCAGTGAAAACAATGAAGGCAAAACTTCATGTATGAAAAGATCCTTAAATCACTTAAAATAGGAAACACCCATACATTTTAGAGATGTAAATTCTATGATATAATTTATGTGAAAACAATACTATGTATGTTGTATGCATACATAGATTCATGCAAAGAAGTAGACAATGGTCCAGTAAAAATAAAAACACACGCTCATAAACACACATCCCAGCATAAAACAAACAAACAAAAACAAACAAACAAAAAAACCTACTGATTATCTTTGGAAGAACAGGATTACAAGGACTTCAAACTTTTTTCTATTTTTAAAGTTTCTGCACAAAGATAATAGTCTCATAGAATACTTGGTTACTTATAGATCATATTGAAAAGAGAAAGTAATACAATTGCCATAAGTTGGAGATTGAAGTTGTTGGAACCAAGGAGAAGTCAGGTTTTTGTAGGACTCCTAAGTGTTTTGGGCATAGTATGGTAGACAGGAGGTTAAAAGCCTACATTTTTGGACTGACTTCATCTAAAGAAGTGGAGGGACTATAAGACCATATTCCTCCCAAGCTGGCTAAGAGTACCTGCAGCTGTTTGCTTTGGGATCAGGGAGGGGAAAGTCCCATATCCAAATATTGTCTGGGAATGATGGCACAAAGCCATGGCAGTGTCTTATTAACACCCTACCAGGAATCTATTTAATGAGAGGGGTTACCGTCTCTGCGGAAATGTGGCTGTGCGAGTGGGGATGGTGATAACATCCAAGGCGATTCAGAGAGCAATTTAGAGCTTTGGTTCTGGGAGGTGCATGTCTGTATTGACAGCTGATATTGGTTCTGTAACAGTGTCTGTCTCCAGGAGTTAGAACTCCTTTTAAAATACATCTGAGATGGTTTGAGACCAGGCACCTAAGAACCCCAACATTCACAAAGTTAAAACGAGCCCAGTTCTGCCATGTATTAGCCATATAATCTCAGGGAAATTATTTAAATTCTCTGAACTTTATTTTTCTCACCTTCAAAATTTGGAGACAAATGATAATTCATGATTCACAGATTATTGCAATGATTAAATAAGATAAACCATGTAAAAGAGTTGGCTGGTAATGAGCACTCAATAAATGGTATGCATTATCGTTGTTATTTTTATCACTAATACTATCATTGCTACAACAAGTTGTCATTAAGCAGGGACTGAAAAATCACAAGTGGTTTCATATAGCAGAGATGTCATCAACTGAAAAGGAAGCCTGTGTAAATTAAACTACTTTCTGGGAACAAGTTATAATGTTTGTTCAATGAGTTTAAGAATAAATCGAGATGCTCTATGTCAAAGTTAGATAAAAATAGTGTGAAAATAAGTTTTATTTCTTTTTCTTCTCCTTTTTCTCTTTTTCAGTCTCCCTCTCCTTCTTCCCAGAATTAGAAATACAGTAAGTCCCCGACTTACGAATGAGTTCCATTCCAGGAGAGCATTCGTAAGTCGGATTTGTTCACAAGTCCGACAGGGTGAGTCTTATACACCTTTGACGCTGCCTAGCAGTCCTCTCCACATCCCCACTGCTTTTTCTCTTGCTTCTGGACACCCTGAGCTCTGATTGAGCACGTACTACTGTCCACTATTGCACTGTACAGTAAGCACACGGCAGCACCGCTGGGACAAAGTCCAGCAGACACCTGAGTTACTTCCACAATTTGTTCGTGATTTGTTCACGAATGTTTGTAAGTCGGGGACTTACTGTACTATTTCAGTCCAGTAAACATGGATTTAAGTTGTATAATGGCATTAGAGGTGAAGTGATATAGCATTATTTGTAAACAATTACTCGGACCATGTACATGTTAGAGTACTTTGTCACTATGTAGACTCACAACTTTCACTGAGATGACAAAAGAGAGTCCACAGGTGCTCACAAAGTCAGCGGCTGAGAAAATAAGTTGATTACTTTACTGCTTGGTCTGCGTGTTAGCTGAAATCTGTGGTGCTTTCTCACATGATGCAATATTTTTCAACCCCTACATCAGAAGCAGGGATCATATAGTCATGATAGTAAAACATGACTCCTAATTTCACAGCTATACCCACATTTTCATGCAGTAAGACAGATATTCAGTGCAATGAAAACACATTTTGAAACACTTGTTAAAGTTTCTCATTAGATAGTGGCCACTGTGCATTAAGAACTTAGATTCATATTTACAATATGATTAATTTACAATAGCAAAGACTTGGAAACAAGCTAACTGTCCTTCAGTGGATGATTGGATAGAGAACATGATATATACATATATATGGTGGAATATCATGAAACTATGAGAAAGAAGGAAATACTATCATTTATTACCATATGAATAAATAGACCTTGAGGGCATTATACTAAGTGGTATCAGCAGACATAAAAGGACAAATACTCTATGATTTCACTTATATATGGAATCTAAAAAAAAAAACAAAAAAAAACAAACCAACAAAACAACTCATAGAAATGGAGAACAGACTGATGGTTGTCAGAGTTGGGGGTTGAGCAAAATGTGTGAAGGTTGTCAAAAGGTACAGACTTCCAGTAATAAGATAAATAAGTTCTGTGGATGTAATGTATACAGCGTGGTGACTATAGTTAATATTAACTATATTGTATATTTGAAAGGTGTTAAGAGAGTATATCTTAAAAATTCTCAACACAATATAATAAATCCATAACTATGTGAGGTGAGGGATATTAACTAAACTTACTGTGGTGATCATTTTGTAATATGTACACATAGCAAATCATCATGTTGTACAACTTGGACCAATAAAATGTCATATGCAGATTATAGCTCAATAAAACTGGGGCAGGGGAAGAACCTTAGATTCCAAGTGGGAGCAATGCAGATGACCTGCTGTGACTCCGTACAGAAGACATGGTTCATGCTACATCCATCATCTAGTTTTAAACACCACATTGTTCTGTACCCTCCCCACCCTGGCTGTCTCAGGCTATCATAATTCCAGGCTGACAATCCTGGTTTTCTTGCACTTTCCCACTCTTTCTGAGTTTTATTTATTTTTTACTTTTTCTAAAACAGGGAGACAGATCATACTGGTGGCCCTAATATAATTATAGGGGGCAGATTTGGCATACAATAAGTAACAATGACTTACATAATAAGAAAGTCTCCTGCTGCTCATTTCCTTTCAATGACTCCAGTAACATCAAAGCGAACATCTCCTGGTGTTGCTAGAATGTCTTTCATATCTCTCTGGCATTTGCTCATCACCCTTTCCTCACCTGGAGATCTCAGGTGCAGACCCTTCTGAAGGTAACAGTATCTAGCCAGAAATTAATGGACTTGTTTTGGGTGGAGATATTTTTTCTTTATTTTCGATTACTTTCTATTCATGGCAAAATGTACTGGTTTTAGCTTTTGTGATAAGGATACAGGATCACCTTTAAAATACATTTCATACACTCATAAAGTGAAGGCATAAAAGAAAAATGCTATGGAAACAGCATGCGGATGAGTGAAGTTTGATCACGGTATCCCGTCCTCTTGGTGCTCTAATGATTCTATTCATCTGAGACACCTCTGAGACACCTTAATGCATTGCCTTCCTTCCCAGGATGGCAGGGCTTTCAGTGAGGTCCTTAATCAGACTGCAGTCACCCCTGTAACTCCAGACCTTAGCTTAATACCTAGGCTGAGGAGGTTGTCAATAAATGCATGTTGACTAAGCAAATGATTAAAAGCAAGAATAAAAGGAAAACCATAGAACATAACAAGAATGGCAGGGTGATTGGTTGGTTGTTTTCTCTCTAAGCCTTGGACTCTGTTTGTGTCAATGGGTGGGGTTAGTGGACTGGAGGGCACCAGCGTGGGCATCTCTCTACCAGAGGTGGCATCCAATTTGGACCATGCATCTAAAACAATGGATTCATCTAGCCTCATCTGCACTGCCTTTACTTGTTAGAGATGCACATTGTCAGGCCCTACTCCTGGCCCACTGAAGCAGAAACTCTAGCGGTGAGGCCTCAAAGTCCTTTTATCCTTTTAGAGCCCTGTAGGTGATTTTGATACACACTAAGTTTTGAGAGCCACTGCCACATTGGCAATTGCACATAGCCAAAGTGGTAATTCTTAAAAGGAGGGGGGTCAATCCAAATTCGATGGGATTTGGTGACCCTAGGGATTAGTACTCCAGTTATCAAAATGCTACATTGGTTTAAAAATAGTTGAACATACTCCTTTTTTTGGAGGGCAGTGTCACTGGCCCTCATATGTGGGACCGAACCGGGCCACTGGCTTTCTAAGCCAGCGCTTGAAAATACTCCTTTTTAAAACTCCCTGTGTTTGATGCCTGCAGACAAAAGTATCATAATGTTGTCCCTTTAGTGAATACATGCCAAATGCCTTTTCTAAAGCACAGGAAAACAGGCATATTGGTTCTTCCTGGGTCTTCATTTCAAACTCTTGGTTTCTAAGTTAGCAAAACGAGACTACAGATCAAAGCAGCTAAACGGTACACTCAACCCAATTAAGGGAACTACTACATGAGATGCTGCAGATTGGATGAGCCAGTATCCTTTTTTACATGATTTGGGATAACCGTGGTGGTTTTCTCTTATACCATCCTGAGATAGAGCCCAAAAGGTTAAAAAGAAACTGGGAGAGGTTTGTCAGGACCCAGTGAGCCTATTGAAAACATTTTCTTCAAAGGACTTCCCGCAACAATTATTACAGCTCATTTGCCTGCAAATGTGCTCTCTGTTGTTAATCAGTTAGTCATTAACCTCAGCAATATCTATGAGTTGTCAGCATGCATTTCAAAGAAGTGAATGGAGATGGGTGGTCTGTAAAAGCTACTTCAACTCAGAGCCCATCACATTATTTACTCTTCCAAGATAAACTAACCCTCACAGCACAGGTTTTTATCTTGGAGACTCATCACTCTCTCCCAGGCTTTCCCTAGCGTCTCCTATTTAGGTTCATGCCCACCGTTTACTCTGATTGCCAAGGAAATGGTCTCAGGGACCAAATAACATACTGGGAAAAATTGGTGGATTAGGACAGTGAGGAAATTCAGTCTAAAGCTACCATTTAGGGGTCTGAGAGAGCAATTGCTCTTGCCTTGTTTGCCAGCAGAAAAACCCAAGTCTTAGAGAAAGAAGTCAGAGAGGCCAGAGGGGAGGCCATTAACTATCCAGAGAATAAACTCTAATGTCCTTAGACTGTAGTTTTTCTCCCCAGTGTGGTCATTTAGATATCCTTGTGGGCACTAGGCCTGGACTTGTCCTTCCATCAGTGAACCCTTAGGCCAGCGAATGCTCTGGGTACCACCTAGTCCTCTAGTGACCCGCCTTCTATATCATCTCATACACTGGGTGAAGGAAGGTTCTTAAGAGACACTGGACAAATTACGTGATGCTCTTCAGAAAGCTCTGAGCACCCTAAAATTGTACACAGAATTTAATGGCACTCTGAATTAGTCTGAGAGATCCACAACTTTCATTAGATTCACAATCAAAGAATCTTTAGAAAATATCCCAAATTTTATTTTTAGTGAATACATATCAACTGCAACTATATATAGTTATATATACTACGCTGAATCACATAGAATTAATGACCATTTTTATAGGCCAAACACACCGGAAGACCAGAAATTTCAGTTGGTTCAACCTAATAATAAACAGTTCATATAACGTTATAAATAAATGGTATATAGTAAATGTTTTATGAACATGAAAATAACATTTTCATAAACTGTTATACAGACAGTATATTTAGTAGTATAATACTTGAATATGTGGGTAAATATATGTTAAATATGTTTATTGAAATATCTATAGAAAGAAGATGTGATTAGAACTTTAGAAGACATACCAGGTGCAGAGGCATTTATTTACAGGGAATGAAAACACTATGACAACAGTATGTACCCCATCCCCATTGGTATCTGGGCTGACTGGGTGACCTTTTTTTCTTTTCTAGAATCTGATTTTTAAAGGGCATTAATGTACCTAATATATAAAGGCATGAAAGTAATAAATCTCCAAATAATGAACAGGTTTCATCCTCCTAAGACTGTGGCTAGATGAGATTCTAAATGTTTGAAGATTTTGTTTCCATATAGATCCCCCTGTTGAAAATTATAACCCCACAGACAGGCCTTAGATGACCCAGGATGCATACAGATATTCGTAATAAAACAGCATTAGACAAGGTCAGACTGCCCCCCACTATCTTCAACCCTATCTTGCATCCCCCCTTCTTCTGTTATGGCAATTTACATACATAAAGCTATCAATTTACTTAATTAGGCTTTAAAACTGCTATTTAAATAAGGATGAAACTTTTTTTTCTCTCTGATAAAACGATGCAAATAAGTTATTGCTGTTGTCATACGTTGCCTAGCTGCTACTTTGCTAGAAAGCTTCAAAGTGCAACTTTGATGTGAAAAGACTCTTAGTTAGGGAATATGCATATGAGACATGGTTTTGAAAAGGGAAGCTTTAACACAAAGTCTCAGGAAAAAATATAAAAATAGAGTGAGCCAGAACCTTATCTCTCTTGGGTGGCAAGTTAAGGAATTCAAAGAAATACGATTTTTCCTTTGGATAAAAATGATAGCCATAAAAATATGCCTTTATTTTGTGTTCTCAAACTTTCAGATCCTCAGTGTTTCCAAACACGAAGCATTGAAAATGTTTTCAGTCTTTGTGGATGTTGAGAGGGCTGAAAAAAAAAAAAAAGGAGCTGAAGCAATTGTTATGGAAGATACTGTCATCTTCCAAGAGGGGTCAAAATGGACTCATATAGTTTGCTTCAGGTTGATAATTGATCAATCAGGACTGAGATAAAATGTTTTGGGTTAACATTTCAGAGGAGGAAAATCATTTATTTATTTATTTTTTATCTTTAAAAAAAGATTCTATTAAAATATAGCTAACGTACAATATTATATTAGTTTCAGGTGGATCTAACTCCTTTTTGATGGACCTAACTCCCTGGGTCTTAAATCCCACACCTAACATCGGAAGTCAGGTCACAAAGCCCCATTCTAGGAAACCCCTGTGAAATGGAACAAGGGCATTAGCAGGGCAGGAATTAAAAAGAAAAAGGAAAAAAAAAAACCAGCCTCAGCTTCATTCCCAGGTGTGTGGAACGCATGCCCAAGTGGAGAGTGAATGCTTTCCCACCCTCTTAACCCAATATTGCAGAATTAATGTGGTGACTTCAATTAATGATGAATGAATTGGTCTCCCTAAGATTAACAAAATAATAATTTCTTTTTCTATTCTATTCCTTTTGATTTCAATGAATAATTTAAGGCCGAAAATAAATGAAAGTTTGACTAACTCATTTCTCTTGCAAGGAGCCACTTCAACAAAGGTACTATGGGAGGGTTTTTATTTTTTTATTTGTTCTATAACTGCAGACTGTAGTCTTGATGAAGACTTATAATTTGTCATCAAGAGGCAGGCTTAGATTTCTACCGGAAAGCACTATCTGATAAACACCTTCCATTGCCAACAGGGAGGCAGAGGTGATCTTTAAAATAAATAAATAAATACATACATTCGACAAAAAGCTCAGGATGACTTGATAGGGATAAGGCACTCTTAACTGAGAGAGCCTTTCCTGGGAACTGAGAAGATGCCACACAGTTCCCATCAAATTAAAATGCTAATAGAGAGGGTGGCAGGCTGCTGTATCTCAGATCAAGTTTGAGTTTTCTTTGGTTTTCCTTTCTGTCAGGGTTATTCTATCATAATGTACCAGGAAACGCATTGCACTCACATCAGATCAAATCGTTAATGGAAAGGGTGGCAGCCTAAAGTACTCTTGATCAACTGCTAATTTTGTTTTATTCTTCTTCCTCTTGCCGCTATTCTCTGAAATGAATAACTCTGCATTCAAAAGAGGTTTTTGAGAGACTCTGGGCACTAAAACAGATTAAGATGAACGGAAGACACAGAAAACCATTATGTTCACAGAATAAACAGTTTTAGGCCTTTAATGTTATAATAAATGTATTCAGCTGTGACGTGCTGGCTTTCACCACGGAAAGGTCTCCTATTAAATATGCACATGTCTCCATATCGGGCCACCGATAATGGCACAACAGCCAAGAGTAACAGTCCCACTGTCAATCTTGAATCTGTGATTCTGAGGAGCAGACAATGACTATAAACATCTCCTCTGTTCAAAATGGGGAGGAAAGGATTTTGGCATTGCTGGGAAGTGTCAGATTTACCACTTTGAGGATCAAAGTAATCAATCTATCCGGAAGATCAGGGAAACAGCCAGAGAAGCAGATCCGGCCCCATCACTGGTCCTGCTTTGATGGGCAGAGCTCTGGGTAACAAAGGTTTGTCAGCTTTTTTGCCAAACTCAATCCTTGGGGCTCTGAGCTAAGACTGAGTGAGCATCAATTGCCGTCCAAGTGTTCATTTCGTCTTTTGCATATAAAACTTTCCTTCAAACATGGTGTAAAGGAAAAATGAGACCAACTCAAAAATACTTTTTGATAAGCTACTGACACAGTGGATTTCGGTGGTATTTTATTTACTTTGGAGACTGGCTTTGCAGATCATAAGACATTTGCTATGTGACAATGTGATGTGTTGGGCATTTACTTTCAGAAAAAAGTCTGAGAAAATAACACAACAAAAAGGAAAAAAGGAAAAGAACTGGAAACGTATTATAATACTCCCCTTCCTAACGACATAACCGTAATAGGCCTACCCGACACTGGTACAACATTAAAAATCATCAGACTATTGTTCCTGGGTTCCACAGGTAAGCACAAGGACATGCAGATGGTCCAAAAATAAATTCTAAAAATAATTCTGGCTCTCCCTCCATAATGTGTGTCTTGGAAGTTCCTCTCCCATGTCTCTATTTCTCTCTCCAATTAATAATCTGGCCTTAATTATTACAATTCATTTTTGCTATGAGAAATAGTTACTGAACTATGATTAGATTCTGCCATGGTTCAAATATTGCATTTACATCTTTATAGTCTCCAAAATAATCACAGTAGTTTCAGTCTTTTTTTCTGTATCTAATACATTCGGTCTCTAATTTCCAATAGCATTAATGGGAAAACATACCTGTTTCAACATTATGATTGGGTCTGGTAAGTCAAAATAGAGTCAAACAAAGAAAATCAAACAACATACAAACACTTCAAGATAATTATATCAAGTTTTGTTTTTTTTTCTTCCCAAATAAGTAGAATGGATGGAAACTGGGAATAATAAAATATTACTGGAGTAAACATGTGATACCAGAACCCAGAATAATAACTAAAATATGTTATTCACAGTTTGAGTATGGACGTATAACATATATACAGCGGTGAGATAGAATTTTAAACTGTGGATTTTCTGATGGGAAAACTAATAATCTATTACGTTCTCCAGTGCGGGAATCCACAATTGTAATGATGTGGTGAGGTTCTGATAAGTGTTATGTGGTTCTGGGCAGGAAGGTTTCTGTGGGGAATGAAATGGGTGCCATTTCAGGAAGAGATGCAGAGCTTTGTCAACATTCAGGTCCATTCACCCCATCTAGCTCTGTTCTGTCTCTTTCCAGCAATCTGGCTCCTGGTGCGTTTGGTTTCTAGAATCTCACTGAAGCTTTAGACTCCTTCCCTAATAAAATGCTGGTCAGCTGCAGCACAGGAGATGCACCCCAGAATCCTGATTAACCTTGGCCGTCAGTGAGCCACTATGATCTCCCCCTCACCCCAGAGAAATAAGGTTTATGGTAAGTTGGTTTATTTCTGGAGTTTATTCCTAACCTGGCATATCCATCTATCCATATAATTAGGTATCTATTTATCCACTTAAGTTTTCTAATAAAGGATAGAACTATCTGCCTGATTTTAAGTGTTCATCTATGAAATAAGCCTAAACCACTTCTAAGGCCTTTCTTTTTCTTCTACTGTTTTTTTTTTTTTCCTGGATGGTGGGGAAAATTTCTTTGAAATATAGGTTTTGATCAATTTTATATTATCCCTTTTTCAAGTCTCTAATGTCTATTTCAAGGGATGCTTTAGCACTGTAAGTTTTATAGCAGCTCATAACTGATAATGCAGACTTTCCCAGTACTATTTTTCCTTTGACACCTGAATTCCAAACTGAGATTTAAATATATAGTAATTATGAATAATATCACAGCCGAATATTAGATTAGAGTACAGAGTGTAGAAGACGCCACACATTCCTTTGTTAATGATAAATTCCCAACCAAGGAAAGCTCAAAAAGGCATCAGTCGATTCTAGAAATAGAGGTTCTTTTTTATGCTCCGTGGAGATAGCATAGACTTTCTTTAAAGGAAAACCTAGAGAGAATATGTCAGCATCAAATAAAATTGCTACTTTGTGTCCTACGGATTTAGATTATCTGGCACAGTGGCTTTAGAAAATTTGAATATTTTGAAGAAAGAATACTCAGTAGAAAATAACTTTTGATAGGTAAATAATACCACACTTTAATCATCCTTGTGTTCCAATTGAAAAACAAGTTCAGGGATAACTATTCTGTTCACCATGGAAAACCAATAATTTTAAATACAAAGCATGCAGGAAGCCTTTCATCTATACTCTTAGATTGGCGAGGCAGTACATGGGATGCAGAGCTGACTACAATTTCTTTAAAGGATGGCAGGGGATTTTGATATAATTCAACTGAAGCATTTGATATGCATCTACTTTGTCCAAAGTATTGACCTGGTCATTGTGAGGTTTTAGAGATGAATATGACAGCACCCCTCCTTAGAAAACAGGACATATTGATTTAAAAAAATAAAAGCTAATTTGAAAGCAGACTGCAATATAGTGAAATTGTATCTTCAAATGCGAAAGCTAGGGTCTCAATTCAACACGGCACATTAAGGCAAACATCGCCGATTGTCAAAATTATCCCCGAACTTCTTTAAATCTGGAGGATCTGGGCTCTGGGAAATGAAAAAGGTAAGAAGGAACTCTTACAGTACTTGGATTTCACTTTGCCCTGAGGCCTTTCTATCTCTGAGGGTGGTGGAGACCCGGGTCAACTTTGAAACAGGAAGGGAAGGGGACATGAGATGAAGAGACAGGGATGAGGAGGAGGGGTGGAGTTCTGTCAAGGGGAAGAGAGGGGCTCAATGATTTATCAGTGTTTTGTCTTTCATTTTCACAAGAATGTAGAGTTGGACTCTCATAAGTGAGGGTATCATGGGCCTCTGCTGTGTCTCTGTGATGGAACGGAGTGACAGCTTCAGGTGTTACCTTGGGAGATACGGACTTCAAGGTGCCCATGCCTTACATGCATGCTAAACTCCCTTGCAGAGGGGGTTGCTGCTGGTAATGCCTGGTCCCTTGTCTGGGAGGAGAAACCCCAGCAAAATGCTTCCGGGGTTGGCGGGTATTCGCTGGCTCTTCCTGTGGGAGTTTGCCTCTCACCCATCCCTGACTCCTATCTTTACCCTTTTAACACTGTGGATTCATTACCAAAGGAAGCCACTCTTTTGGAAGCCATGGCCAACCATATTCCATCACCAAGGCCATTAACCAGGCCATCCACTTCCTGGGGATCTCATTACCCCAGGCTTTAATGCAGACAACACAGAGAGACAGTGAAACGGCAACTGTATTTGTATACCTCTATTCCCCTACACAGTTAATGGCTTAACACTTTGGCATTAATTCCATTTGTCAAGCTGTAAGATAAATACATGCACAGCAGACACTTTCCAAGCATTTACTCAAAGGGCAGACAGGGAAGAGCCCTATTTAAATGGGAAATGTGTCCATTTGTTTTCAGAAACAAAGCAGTGCTTCACAATTCACAAAGCCTGTCAATCTTTTTAAAAAGATAATGCAGTTTTCAGAACAACATAACTGTTAGCTAGGCTTGATATAATAATAATTAACAATAACAACAACAACAACAACACTAAAAATCCTGAAACCCTAAAGCAAGGTAAATACATCATATTACCTAGTAATCAGAAGTTAAAAGTCAAAATACATAGAACCCTGATCAGTAATATTTTTCTTAAGGATGTCGGTATCTCTATTAGGACCTTCATCTAATATGATTCCATAGTTTCTAACCTTGGACAAACTGCATTAAGTTTTCCGTCCAATGATGCTTTTGACATGCAACAATGTTCACCCATGTATCTATCCATTATCACATCGTGAAAGAGATTTCCAGATTCCTCCTTATGCCTCTTGCCTAAATTGGCCCCTAGTTATACTGAAAGGCCATATTGGCTCTCTTCCTGAAAATGATTGTGAGTTTTGTTTTGTTCTTTACCCCAGCTTTCCACATGGTCTAAAAGCATTAAATTCTCATATACAGTCTCAATGGAGCATTTTCCTTCAAGAGATCTGCTATGGTTAAAACAGAATCATTAAGAATGGATCAAAAAGTATAGAAATTGTGAAACAATGCCTGGACACAACTTTCCTGTATATAGAAATATGCACTCTTTTGTTTTCTTCCTGGAAAGAATATCTATAACATCATGTATTTCGTCAAAGAGCTCCATGCTGTAGATAAACCGGTCAAGGACAACTTATCTAGCCCAGTTTTGTAGTCTCCTTTTCCCATGTTGCTCCTGACACTGGGAAACACTCATCTCATGGCTCTGCTTACATCTCTCTAGATGATTTCCTATCTTACTTAGAGAGAAATCCAAGGTTCTAATTGGAGCTTTTAGGATGCCTCCATCTCCCTGGCCTCAGGGCCTGTGTACTTCCTGTGCCTTCAGCCAGGGAAGATCTCCACCCCTTATTCCCTGGCCTCCTTCTTTCTTGCCTCCTAAGTCATCTTCTAAAGAAAGCCTCTCCTGACAACCCATATTCAAAAACACATTCCCGGTCCACCACTGTCCCGTCCTTCCCACCCCCTTTCTTCCCTCTCTCTATTCCCTAGCCCCCTTTGACCCCCGCCCCCCATACATTATATACAATCATTTACTCTCCCATCTGATATCCCAGCTCCTAGAACAGTATCTGGCATAGAATAGACATGCAGTAAGTACTTGTTAAAGAATCCGTTCTCCCTATTCTTTCCTTTTCTTTTCTTTCTTTCTTTTTCTTTTTCTTCTTCTTTTTTTTTTATTAAGAGTAACCAGTCATGGAAAAAACTGAAGGAACTAACACTTAGAGAAGTGAAGTGTTTTGTCTAGTCACCAGTCACAGTTGAACTAAGCTGTAATGAGGCTGGAGGCAATTACGCTAGTCAGTAAGTTGTCTATTACATCACACGTTCAGTAGAGTTTATCTGAAGCTATGGAAGGGGAAAAAGGGGAAATTGAACAAATGCTATTCTAACTTCACACTGTGGTTTTAGAGAACATGGAAATTATTGGGTACGTCATAAATGGCGATGCTAAATCTGGAGTGACTATGTTTACAAGGGACGACTGAAATAAATAAGACAATAAAGTTGCCCTTTTCAGACTGCTTCTGAATTTTGCATTACCCTCAGCTTCATGTCTTCCCTGCTCTGAGGCCCGTGAGGTTGGGGACTTTGCTGTTTATCTCAGTTTCCCCAACACTTAGCACAGTGCAATGGCCACATAGTTCCGTCATCGCCTGTTGGGTTAAGTTGAAGCACATACTCTGTGCCAGGTGATCACTGCACTCAGCAACCCATTGTCTTAATTCTCCTCACAAAAATTCCAATAGGAAGCTCCTACTATCATCTACATTTTACCAATGAGAAATTCCAGTTAGGCTCAGATAGGTTGAAAAGAGTACTTTTAAGAACTTCCAAACTCAACCATTCTTCCTTTCACCAATTTCATCTATTTGTCTAACCCTGTGATCAGATAAGAAAATGGCCTAACTTACCATAAACAATTAAAAAAAACCAGTTCATATACTCATATTAACTCATGTGAAATGTAGGGGAATTGTGTAGGTCAGAGATAGAGGTCTCCTCTTATATAGTTTACAAACTAGCAAATAGTCTGATGATGAGATTTCTTACTTTGGTGCCTAGGGATCAACCATCAGCCTGCTTTTCATTCCTCATTTAAATACTGGTAGTCTAAAGAGATTAAAACCTAAGCTACATGGTTACACACGAAAATGAATGAAAAATAAACTGCCAGAGCTAGAACAATCTAACATATTTAAAGCATTATGCTGTCAACTCTAAATCAGAATTTATTTCTAGAGTTACAATACAAAAATCAATATTGGAATAAACATCTAAATGGAAAGTTAGAGGCTCCTGAGTATACATACTCTGTAAGGATTATCATTTTAATCTCTGTGACACATTTATATCTGAAAAAAATCTCAAATGGAAACTTTCAAATGTATAATTATATATATAGCACACACAAAATATCATGGTCCATAGACTTAAACTGTCTGTCCGTCCTGTTGTAACACCCCAAAGCAAAACAATGATAGAATAAATGAACCAACCAATATTGTTTTATTTTTTAGATCTAATTATTGGTGTCTCTGAGTCCTGTCTTTGCTGTATATTATCTGTAGATAATATAAAATCATTTATTGTGTTGCAATAACATTATATAATCTTCTCAAACCCTAAAGCACCATGATTTTTATTAAATTTATTATTTTATGTCTTAAATTGGGGTTGTATATGTGCCTATCTGAAGCAACCTACTAAATTGTGGTCTCTCAAACACTATGCATTGTGCAGAATACGTATAAATGTGTTTTGCATAAAGGAAAGAAAGTTCACAGGAAATATTTAACACGAGGATAAAAAGGTGCAAATGAACTACGTAGTGGTAAGAGTGATATAAATGTTGCTGACACTGGTCAACTTCACTGATAACCTGAAAACTTCCACTGGCTTCTGACTGCAAATCAAATGAGGTCCAACCAGACAGCTCACAGCCTCCATGATCCCAATGGAGGTAGCATGATTAGACAAACAGGTACCCATCTAATGAAGCTGAATACCCACCCACTTTTTCTAAAAGCAGGATTTTGGACTACCTGCATCACAATAACCTGTAGTGTTTGTTAAAAAAAAAAAACACAAAAAACCACACACCAAAAAAAGTATGCAAGGTTAGTCTAGGTCCTCTGAGAATTGAGACTTACTATTGTAGCCACTGTCTTCAATGCTGCTTTTAGGGCACCTATAAACAAGTTGGGGGGGGGAACCCTATGGGGCTCCTTCTTGGTGTAGATTAGAAAACGATGCTTCTTGAAGATGGGTTTAGAGACAGGAGTATGTTATGAATTCAACCCTTCTACCACCATTCTACTTGGTGCTTTTGTGCAGTGCATACATTGCATAATTGTGTGTAATGGCTCCGGGTATCCTTCTAAGCACCAAAATATACACCTACTACATTCCACATGGGAAAACAAATCCCAGGAGTACTAGGCAGCCTGAGCCCTCAACCTTAAAGCAGCCATTTTTCCTACCAGAATTCCAGGGGGGCAAAAAAACCAGTAGATTTCAGATACGTAAAAGCATTTCCCGATGGAGAGGTGATGAAACACTACAGTAGGCAGGTAATAACGCCTACATGTCTGGGATGGGAAAATGACCTCTTTACCAAAAACCAGGCTGGGGAGCCGAGGACAGGATAATGTCTCAAATTCTTTTGTAGCCATAGGAATTCACAATTTTATTACCTATGGATGCAAAAACATTTTGGCACATGCTGGGCTGAGGCAGTTCCACTATAGTCTAAGTGGTCTATTAGATGCACAGAACTTTTTAAAATCCTGCTCTATGAACGTTTAATATCTGAAATTATTTGAGATGAAAGCATAATACCCAATTGTTACAGCTTCATGAGAGACTCTCTGACTTGCCTAATTATGGCAAGTAATGCTGTCAATAGTAAAACATTTTCAAGAGATTAACTTTGCACAATTAGAGCTTCCGTGACAGCCGGAAAAAATCCTTTAAAGTGTTTCACGTAGTTTGCAACACTGAGTGGAGAGCAACTCATTTTAATATTTACAGACAAAATGATATTTGGATAAAGTAAAGGTCAGACTCGAAAAGAACAAAACAAGGCAGAATGACATTCTGAATGAAGTTCTGAGGTTTGGCTTTCAACTTGGCAGCCAATATGCGGTGAAACAAAAAATAGAAATAAATTTCACTGTGTTCCTTTTGCTGCTAAGTACCACCAAAGCATATACGATGTCTAAGACAACTTGAAAAGCATTGGGGAATCTTTCTAAGAAAGCCACACCATTTTGCAAAATTTTTATTCTAATAGTGTTTGCTTCTTTCAAAGCATGAATATGTCCTTTTGGCTTTAGTTAATTCTACATTTAGTACCGGGCCCGTATGTAGAACACATTGACGATTTGTAATTAGAATTCCTTGTTCTAAGCCCGAGAATGTTATCCCTGCTAATGACAAGAAGCATGACAAAGGAATATGAACGATCTGCCCGACGCTTCACATAGGTGGTATGATTGAAAATCTAGCTGATCATCAAACTATTCAGGGATTGAATCCTGAAACTATAGTTGCCAAGTTACACTCTAAGTGACTTCAAGTTAGTAGATCTATTTTTTTTTTTAATAGTGCCCCAAAGGAATTCCAATCAGCCAGGTTTAGGAATCCCTGGTATAGATGATGATTTACATGCAGGACTTCTGAGGGTCTTTTTTTTTTTTTTTAATCTCTGAACATCACTTTATCAACCTACTTACTAAATATGGAATTCCATTAATAGAAAGTTGCAACCTTTCATTCTATAGTTAAAAATGCAAACACTATTAGAACCTGAAACATGCATTAACATAATTCATGAGGATCATTCACAACATTTTTCAAGGTCTAGTTGAACCAGGCACTTAATAGACCATGGAGAGATGCACAGGCATGAGGGGAGTTTTGTAAGACTAGCATAGCAGGCCAGTATAGAGTGGTGCTTAAGCTTTGCTCAAACCCATAATCAGATAGAGAGTTTGCATCATGCTGTCATCATAGTTGACCGAGGTGACATGA
This sequence comes from Aselliscus stoliczkanus, assembly GCA_033961575.1. Lineage (NCBI taxonomy): Eukaryota > Metazoa > Chordata > Mammalia > Chiroptera > Hipposideridae > Aselliscus > Aselliscus stoliczkanus. The sequence continues at coordinate 11,218,107 of CM066733.1, forward strand.
ACAATTTAATGAACCTCTCTGAGACTCATCTGTAAGTGAAAATAATCGTAGAGGACTCATACTATTTAGTGAGGAATACATACATGCAAAGTACTTGGAATAGTTCCTGATACGTGGGAAATGATCAATAAACATTATCTAGTAGTAACCCTATAAATAATCCTCTTCATAATTTAGCTGAATAAATTCTAACCTGGCTAAATGTGGAAGCGGCCTATGGCTTTAAAAATTACTAAGACCCTGACCGGTCTGCCACCCAAAAGCCTAGTCAGCCTGGGTGGATCTGAGAATATGCTTTTTAAAACTCCTGCAGAGATTCCTGCATCCAGCCAGCCTAGTGAAGGGAGAGCTAGAATAGTTACTAATAGATGAACCGAGGTAAAGAAAAACAAGGCCCTGGGTTGGCAAAAAAAGTACGATGTCTGTAAACACATTTAATTCTTAAGTCAAATTTATCTGTACATAATGCTAAACATTCACTCATTTGACAAGGCTTCCCGATATCACCCCATCCCATCCTTGACATCTGCTTCCGAAAGACAATGCTCCACGCTTTAACCTATTTTTCAGGTGGTCGGTGACATTTACCTCCCCATTGCATTGTCACATGTTCATACTGTGGTTTTAGCCATAATTTTTCAGTTGTAGGTCATTTCTAATGACACCCTCCTTTGGAAAATAAGGATGCACCCTTTCTAACCACTCTCTCAACATACCCCTTCCTCCCAGCCTTTTTATATAGTTGTGTCATAATTTTTAAATTATTTTTTAAAAAAATTTGCCACATTTTTCATGCAAATACTAACCACAACAGAGCCATGTTATATAAATACAATTCCTTTTCTCATTTTTTGTCTTTTCTGAATTGCTACTATCTCGTTCATGTGCCCAGGTTTCTATGTGTCTATCTCTACTTGACACATAAACAGTAAGGTGACTAATAATTCCATGTGTTTCTTGCTTCACTGGGACCTGGCTGGTTTCTAGGGCTACTGTACAGTTACCTTTCTGTTACTGTCCATCAGTAACATCCTGGGAATTCCCGCCACCTCTCCCTGATATTGGATCTCTGTTTCTGGATGTTTTTCTGGATTATTTCCACAGCATATTATTCCATAGGCTGGGGGGAGGAGACATTAAGACCTGGCACACTGAAAATGTGTGTGTTCTACTTTTCACTCTTGTTTGTTACTTTGGATAGGTGAGGAATTGTAGATTGCAAATAATTGCACTTTTTCTGATCTACTAAGTGCATCCCCTGCAGCGTTCTGCTTTTCAATAGTACAATTAAGAATACCTATAGTGTGATTTTAAATATGGCTTTAAGAAGGAAAGGTAAAGTAAGGTAAACAAGTTTGCTGGTTATCACTTGAAGCACAACCAGCTGCGCTAGTAGATAAACCCTCAAAACTTGGTAGCATAACATGCTATAAGTTTCTTTCTCTGCAACCTGAATTATAATGGATGGTGTCCTTGTGTTTTCTCCTGGAGGAAGTTATGCCCATGTAGCATGCAGGGGCCAAGGACCTATCTTCAGGACATGGATGGGTGTTAATTTCTAGCTATCAGGTGGAGAAAGAGATAGAGGGTAGATGGTGAAGAGATTTTTATGTGTCAAGCCTAAGTGGCCTATATGACTTTCAGCCATATTTCATGTGTCAGAACTCAGTCCAATGGCTATAATTAATACCAAAAGAGGATTATGATATAGTCTCCTGTGTGCCTAGGCATAAAGAGAAACTTTCGTAGCTGACACAGTGCAATTGAAGAAGTCTAATCATTCCAGTCACCATAATTTGACATAATTGGCTATGAGGTTACATCATAGAAGCATTACAGTACATTAGGTAATATTCCATCAAATTGAAAACACACCCCTGGCTATGACTCTGATAGAGTAATGTCACCTCTATTCCATGCTCTGTCTGCCCCAGTATTCAATTTATCTGATACATCCAGAAACACTAAATTCATTGAATTACCATAAAAATGCAGCGTTAATAAAGATGATGATAATAGTAACAATAACAGAGGACGTTTACTAAGTCAGTATCTGATACTCTGCTGAACTCTTTATGGGCTGTTTCTACTGTGCCTCATACAGTCAAACATGAGATAGGTAAGATTTTTATCCCTGTTTCATAGATGAACCAGTCTTAGAATTTGGTCACAGTCCTACAGGTAGGACACACTGGTTTCAAGCCTAAACCTGTGCTATTCGGAAAGATAATGAGCTACCCACTGTACCACACTATTCTGCAGCATGCCATAGGAATTTAAGCAGAGCCTTATGAAAATGCCCAAGGTGTGATGTGTCTTTTTCCTTCTCCATCATTAATATGCCTTCTCTGATGCAATCAAACATCTGGACTTGAGTTACAAGATGGCAGTGAGTAGTTCCTGGATTCCTGATTCTTTCATCCAAATCTCGAATAGGTATTTTTTATGGTCGAGCTGCTGAAATTCAAAAACAGTATAAATAATTGGACCATACCAAGCCTGTTGCGTTTAATGCATGTTCAGCACTGTAATTCAGCCCTGAAAATTGCCCTCTCCGGTACAGTCGTCAGGCTGAAACAACGAAGGGTATGAGCTGCAAAGAGAAATTTTTCTGGAATGATAACATTCCTTTTGACCTGTGGGATGACTAAATGCTATTTAATTTCTTCCGTTTATTCACTGCAGTGAAAAAGGCTTAGAAACAGGTTGGAGCAGAGGTAACATTTCCTTTTAAAGTCATAGCCAGACGTTAGAACTCCCTGGAGAAGACTCAGTGCTTTCCAGTTGGTGGTGGAGTACCGTATTTATTGTAATGCTACACATCCTTCTTTCTTGTTGGTATTGCAAGAGCTATGATATAACACCAGAGTCAACTATTTCAAATTATAGTGACTGCAACAATTAGACTCTTTCTTCTAGAGCAGCATGCTAAAAATGTAAAGAGGGCTGAAATGGAACTAGTTTATCACAGGCTGAAGGCAGCTATACAAGAACAGCATGGCGGCTCCTTTTTCAAGAAGTTGGGCTTTTAGGTTCTGTTACTATTAATTGCATTAGGAGAGAAACACTATAGTTGTCAAACTTCAAAATCAACTCTGGCTTTGAACCGGCTGTAACACAAATACTTAAATAGTTAGGTTCCGTTTCTTTCCCTTGCCATTTCATCGAGGTGTTAACTACAAAGAAACTATGGGGATGTTTACATCCACTCCCCTCTCCTGGCTGTTTCAATAGCATTTGATCTGATGTGGAGATGTTCGCTTCCTTGTTATATGTAGCCCGGGCATGATCAATACCGAAATGCTTCTCCTAACTGCTTTGCCTAAACAGCTTAGATAATAAAATTCACAAGCAGCAAAATCTATACATGAGTTACTGACAGAGCGGGGATATCATCCAGAGATGCTGATTCTAAGGCAGAGTGATATCTGAGGCTGATGGGTAAGGGTTTAAAAAAGTGTGCCCGTATCTTCAGCAACATAGACAGCCCTAGACAAAACCAAGCAGCCCGAGCTGTCCTGGGAACCCTCCTGGGCAGTTCGCTCCATATTTTATGGCAGCGGCCTGCCAGCCTCTTCCTGGGCACTCCCTACACTCACACTCCCAACTCCAAGGCTTGCTCTCAAAGCTTGCTTTCTCCTTCTTCATTTACACTAAGCACACAAATGATAAATTTAACACTGTAAGTGTTATTACACTCCTAGGAGGAGATGCTGCATTTTCATAAGGAACCCATCTAGGTGATGAAAAATATTGGAACTGTATATTAAGCCAAAGGGCTTAGGAAGCATATGAGATCTTCTTGGCACCCACAAAACTCATGCAATGTAGTAAGTCCCTTCTCTTTCCTATGGGTAAAATCAATGCAGGTGTACAGTGAAATGTAAAGTCCAGGGAGCTAGGATTAGGGACTACGGGACATATTGAAGCCACTGTTTCCCTTTTAAAGAGGAAATATATGAAACAGCTGTATCAGGTTAGCAACATTGAAGGTGCTTGTAGTGCAAGCCAATAAATGCAGGAAGCCAAACAACTTCTTAGCCTTAGCTAACAAGAATAGAATTGCTGGTGTTGAGTCCCCAGAACCTGCTTTTAGACCAGCACCCCCAGTTTTCATATGACTGGCTTGGTGGGGATAGATTCTGGAGTTAATCTGCCTGGATTCCTATACTCAGCTCAACCAGTTCCCCAGTACATATGATTTAGCTCTGTGCTTGTTTCCTCATCTGTAAAACGGGGATATTAATAGAACCTACTTCACAGGATCGCTATGAAGGTTCAATGAGTTAACAGTTGCAAGGCACCTAGAATCATTCCTGGAATGATACAGGAGTTTGCTCAATAATTACTAAATATATTCAGCTTTAAGAAACACAGATCTAAATGGTAATGCCTATAAAAATCATTGCCACTATTTCAGATAATTGATCTAAAAGATAAAGATTGAAGCCGATGCTGGTAATTATACCATATTAATTGAATTGATGCTTTATTTATAATTAATCTTGCTTTCCATATGGCTCAGTAGGAGGTACTACATCGTGTAGAGTGCACTAAACAAGAGAAGGAAAAATACACCCTTAAGATGGAGATGTGATCCTGATTTTGTTGTAGCTTCTTTGTCTAGGCATCAATTTTTCCAGAAATATATTGACTTGAGAGAAATATAGGCATCATTTTTTATTTAATGTAGGTAATTTGTGCAAACACGAATAAGCCAGCAGGTTGAAGTAAATACCCCAATATCCAAAGAAGTAAGCTCTGTAATGTGTACTGAGAGAGGAAGTTTTATGAATGAAATGTCTACCGAATGTGTTGTATCATCTCAGACATGGCAGGGATAATGTGTGTAAGAGTCATCCATGGAAGCCTTATGCAATGAAGTGAAAAGAGAGTAGTTTGATTTTCTTTGAAGTGTTTTCTTGAAACGAGAGATAAAAGCAGACATCTATTTTCTTTGATGTTTTTATCCTAAATTTTGTGTTTGATTTTCCTATAGACATTATATCTTTTTTTTTTTTTTTTTTTTCATTTTCAATTCAGTAGACCATCTCTTTATTTTCAAAGAAGCAAAGGCAAAGGGTGACAGGGATGGCAAGTCCCTGGGTAGGCACCTTGGCAACCATGTGGCAGGGGCTCTGAGTTTCACTTTCACTTTTCTAAGTTTGAATCCATTACGCAAATGAATGTATCCATCTGAAACCAAATGTTCTGCACTTCAGTACTCTGGGTGCTGTTTACTTCTCAGAAGACAAAAGGAAAGGGTGTCAAACCTCAGATAAGCAAGGCGCACATCTCTGAACCACAATGATATCATTCAACGCCATGTTTATACCTAGTTAGAAATAAGTGAACATCTGCTGATTAAAAAAATAGAACCGTTATAGTGGCCAGCAGGGAATAAAACACTTTATTGAGCTTTGTTATGTAGATGAAAATGTGCTTTGTAGAAAGTGCTTTATTTGCAAATAAAACAACTAATTGCAGGAGCTAGAAATACATGCACAAAGTAGATTCTGAACTAATTTTGAGAAAATATTTGTTTTAATGTGAGCATCAGCTGACACATCTGCCTTACCCCAAATTTATATTGATTACTCTCATGAGCTTGAGTTTGACTATTGGGAGGAAGACGAGCCACTCACAAGAAAATCCTGTGAAAGGGTATCGATTCACATTCTAGCCAGTGTTACAATTCTTGGGGCCTTTTCCTCAGGTTCTTCCAAAATACCTTTGATCTTTTATTCATCCATTCAACAAATAACTAAGATCCTGGTATATCCAGTCTGATGCTTAATATATCCCGTTTTGATCTTTAATGGAATGTTGAAAGGAATTTTGGGACACATTATGGACGCAAGATATTTTGTAGCTTTATCTATATTCTCAATTTGCCTCCACTACCCTCCCTGGAAATAGGCTTTGTAGGTCACCCGGGTTGTCCCAAACTCCAAAGCCAAATTTTCCTTTTCAGGATGATCCTATTAGAGAGTTGCACAGATATTCACAGTTTGAAGAGCTGCTTCTTGATAACAGTTCTGGCTGGACAACAGCAGCTCTGAGCATACGTGATTCTTCCTCTACGCCTCTACATATTTCTTCTCTAGCTATTTGTTATCATACTTCATAAAGAGTGATATCGCTTAAGGCTCTGTTCTCAGATTCACTTTTCGCACCTATCGAAAGCTGGTCTTCTTTCATTCTTGGTCTCTTGTATCTTGGTATCTCTAACATATGTCTCCCATCATTCCTTTTTCTCTGAGCTGAAGCTACTTTAGTATCCTCTTCCAGTCATCTTTGCTTTTCATTAGAAATAGGAAACAAGATTCACAACGAGGGCATAGATATGGTTTGGTAAAAATCATTGACATAGTTTAGCCTTCAGCCACGTAGGGGAAGCTGTGGGACGGTGCATCTCACCCTCAGAAAAGTGCTGCAGTCATCCTAATGGAGAGAGGTGCAAAGGGGGCTGTGAATGTGCTTGAGGAAACATTGCCTGGTTTGGGCAGTTTTATTGTGGAACTAGGACATCATGGGTGTGCAAGGACTCTATTCTCACTCATTCATTTATTGATTTGTACATTCATTTTAAAAGAATTTTTAAATGAAGTGTCTATGAAATGCTAGGCTTTTTAAAGCTAGAGATACAGAGATTAATAAGTTTAATAAGACAGCCTGTGTTTAGGAAGTTTTTCTTTTTCTTCCCAGCTGAGCCATACTGCCACCTGTTGGCAGCTCAGCGGCAGCTCAGCTTGGACCGGGAATTGAACCAGCACCCCTGTTGCTCACAGCTCACACTCTTGAGTGAGCTCTTAACCAACTGAACCACTCAGCCAGCCCGAAGAAGTTTGTATCCTGGTAGGGAGAGTCAGATATAGCACCTAAAAACACACTGATTAGCCATTGACCAAATAGTAGAATACAATAAGTGCCACAAACAACATAGAAAGAGGAGGGGATAGGAGAAAGAGTGATGAGGGGAGAAAGAGAGGATGGATGAGGGTAGTTAGGATAGGCTCTATGGAGATTTGAAATGAGAGTGTGGAAAACAAAATGCAAAGACCTGGAGGGAAAAGGAGAACAAAGATGCAAGTGGACTGAGAAAGGAAAGTAATGGGAGAAGATCGGGTACAAGGCACCTCAGTTAGAGGTGAGGCTATCTTACAGGGCTGGCTTATTGCAATGGGAAGCCACTGGGGTGCTTTGAGAAGGAGAGTAATACCATCTGAGCTATAGTGATGGCTTTTACTGCAGCATGAAGAAATGACAACAGTGGACGAGTGAAGAAGCAGGGAGACCAACTAGGAGGCTGGGAAGGTTTCAAGGATGAGATGGCGACTAGGACTAGGGTGACATGAGTGGAGTCAGTGAGAGTTTCTTTTTTTTTTTTTTTTCAAAACGGGTTTTATTGAAAATATATCACAAATACTGGAGATCATATAAAACAACTGTATAGCTACATGAGTTCTAAGGCAAATATCTTTGTAAGCACTGCCCAGAATAAGAAAGTATTGGACTAGCCACTCCTGAAACCCTTCATATAACTGTACTTACCAAAATCATTTTTCTCTCCCAAAATTAGCATGACCCTTCCTTTAATCCTTATCTTTTTATAGTTGTATTGCTTGGTGTGCATCCCCCCTAGCCAACATGGTTGGGTCTAACTCAATTTTTTCTTAAAGTTGATGTGTCTTGTAAGCCTCCTTTAAACTACAGTTTCCCCAGATTCTTTCTTTTTCTTTTCTTTACATTTTATTTACTGAAGGACCTGGGATATTTGAGATGTAGATGTGCTCAGCCTAGATTGTACTGATTGCATAAGCAGGTGCAGTGAAACACTTGTGATCATCTGTCCTTTGTGTTTCCTAAAAATTGGCAGCTGGAGCACAAGCTTTATGACCTGATATGACCCTCCAGCAAGATTATTGGTAGTTTTGTGTCTTTTCACTAGGAGGACATTACGTTTGATTGTGTCTCTTTGTGTGATACTAGCGACCATTTGTATATCTATTAATATTCATTAAAGGTTGCAAAATGGTGATATTTTGATATTATTTAATTTCATTTCTTATCAGGAATACTTTTATAAATAGGTACTTCTCCTCTATTTGGTTACCCAATAATATATTGGGTCTCCGGAAAAGTCATGACTCATGTTTGCAATAGATGGCACTAGTTCATTTTTGGAAGTATTAGAGTCATTCACATCTATGTTACTTCTATGTCATTGGACAGCTGACAGCTCCAGCTTCATTCAAAAAAAAAAAAATTGAGCCATTTGGTTGAGTTTTGGAGATTTTACAACAAGTTGAAGATGGAAGACCAAACTATGCATTTTTGCCATATTTTACTGTTTGACTTCCATAAAGGGAAGAACGCATGTCAAGCTTGTGAAAAGTTGCATAAAGTTTACAGTGACAATGCTCTACAAGAATGTCAGTGCCAACGATGGTGCATGAAATTCTGTGCTGATGATTTTGATCTCAACAACGCTCCTCTGTCAGGGAGGCCCACCGAGGTTGATGACAACAAAATAAAGGCATTGATCGAGTTAAACCCATGTTACATGACACGAGACACGTTACATGACACAAAAGATTGCAGAAACATTGAACATCCATCATTCAAGCATTCACAACCACCTGAAGAAGCTGGGATACGTAAGCAAGCTTGATATTTGGGTTCCGCATGAATTCAAAAACGTTCATTTGATGGTGCGTATAAACATCTGCAATATGCTCATTAAATGTGAGGAAAATCATTCTTTTTTGAAGCGACTGATAACTGGTGATGAGAAGTAGATTGTTTACAATAATTTGGTGCACCAACTGTCTTAGTCCTGATGTGATGATTCGCCTCAAATGACATCAAAACCAGACATTCATTAGAGGAAGGTTATGCTCTCAGTGTGGTAGGATTTTAAAGGTGTCATGTTTTTTGAGCTCCTACCAAGGAACCAAATATTCAATTTGAATGTGCACTGTCGGCAATTCGGCAGTTTGAATGAATCCCTCATCCAGAAATGTCCAGAGCTTGTTAATTGTAAAGGAGTTGTGTTCCATCGCGACAACGCGAGATCACACCCATCAAAAATTATTGGAGCTTGGATGGGATGTGTTGTCACACCCACCATACTCGCCTGACCTTGCGCCGCCATCAGACTTTCACTTGTTTCACTCTCTTTAAAACTCCTTGCGTGGTATAACGTTCAATACAGATGAGGCTGTGAATCAGCACCTAAATCTCTATTTTTTGCAAATAAAGTCCTTCTATGAATGAGGAATTATGAAGCTCACTGAAAGATGGCAAAAAGTTATTGAACAAAACGGGCAATATATCATTGATTGATCTTTGTTCTTTATATAAATAAATGACCTTGAAAAACATAGATAAAATACATCATGACTTTTCTGAAGACCTAATAGTTCAGACAGGAAAATTGGGATAAATGCTTGATTGTTTACAATTACTATATCTGGTTCTTTATCATCTTCTAAAGATAAAAAAAAATAGTTTAAAAAATATATATATATTATGATGGCATGGTCACTTTGGAAATCAGGTTGTCAATTTCCTATAAAGTTAAGCATCCACTTACAATATAGACTAGCATTTCATTTCTAGCTATTTACCGCCCTCTCCCTACCCCCAAATGAAAACCTTTTCTCACACTAAAACCTTTAAGGGAATAATTACTGTGGTTTTCTTCATAATAAATCAAAATGAAAATAACTCAAATGCCTTATGTTTTATTGGCAAACAGGTAATCATAGGACATATGGTATAATACATCCATACAATGCAATGATCCTTAGCATGAGAAGCAACCAACTATTGACACACACAGTGTGGATCAATTTCAAGTGAATTACGTTAGGTGAATGAATCCAGACTCATGAGGCAGCATAGTATGTGATTCTATTTACATGGTATTTTAGAGAAGACAAAACTGGAGGGGTCGAGAGCAGTATATGGTTGCCAGGGATTGTATGCAAATGAGGGACATCCAAAGCACATACTTTGGGTTGGTGGAAGTGTTCTGTATCTTGATCATGGTAGTGCTGAAGTAAGTGTATGCAATTGCCAAAACACAACTGTATACTAAAAAAAGCAAATTCTACTGTATATACATTTCAAATAAATGCATATAAAGGTGAAAAAAAAGAAGACATTGGCAGGGTCAATAATTAGCTTTGAGGAGGAAAATGCATAAAAAGAGAGACTATTGTTGGCTATCTCCTCTTTTGGGGGATGAAGTGGAATTAATTGATTAAAAAACTGCATCATTTTCAACTCATGGCTTTGAACAATTATTTGTTTGATTTTTTTTCTATTATAATTATTATTTCACTGACGTTCAGACAGACCTGTCTTTGGCCCATGCCTTCAGATTTGCTACAACATTCTTTCCTATGACCCTAAAGTAGGCTTCGGTGGGTCCATTTTTTTTTTTTTTTTTTTTTTTTTTTAGCTGAGCCATCCTGCCACTTGTTGGCAGCTCAACAGCAACTCAGCTTGGGCTGGCCTCGAACCGCTGTTGCTCAGAGCTCAGCTTGCACTCTTTAGCGAGCTCTTAACCAACTGAGCCATTCGGCCGGCCCTCAGAGTTCTTAATAAGATAGGTGGAGTTGAAAATTCTGTCAGACATGTAAGTGAAATTTTTGGTGAAATGAGTCTAGAGCTTAAATACCAGGCTATGGCTGGGGATATGGATTTGGGGAGTCACCTACGCATGGATGATATTGACAGCAATGAGACTAGATGAGAGGGTAGCTAGAGACAGGACAGTGGCCCAGAACAGAGATTTAGGCATCTCAGAGAGGAAAAGTCAAAGAGTCTGAGAAAGAGCTTCAGGTGAGGTAGAAGGAGGATTGTGAATCCATAGATCTTCCAAGGGACAGGATTTGTGGCTGATGGTTTCAGTGTGATCACTCCCAGTGGAGGGATAAAGATGGTATTTTGATTTTCCATGATATTCTCTTTTCTTGGTTCCATGATTGAACTGTAGAGCTAATTTATTGTATCTTAGCAATGCTTTGAGGTGTGTCTTCTTCATATATATATATATATATATATATATATATATATATATATATATATATATATTACCGTAACAACTCAAAAATTGATTACTTCCCAGAGCCTACTGTCTGAAGTGCATACATTGTAATTGGTCCTTAAGGTTATCCATAATGAAGACCAAGCGTACTGTCCCATCCTATCCTGCATTATTCTTCTTCAGGTGTCCCACAGCCCATGACACTAACCTCTCTGCTCCTTAGCTCTCTTTATAAGCTTCACACTCTACTATCGAAGGACCTTCATTGACATGATTCCACTCACCTACAGTCCCCTCCTTCCTACCATCATTCCCCAACTTCTGAATGTCTAAATCATACCTATCATGAAGTTACTTAGAGGAGCCACAAAAAAGGCCTCAGCCACTGAAAATCTTGGGTTGACGATTATACTGCACCCAATACCCTGACTTAAGGAGGTGAGTCATGACAAAAGAAGCACCAATATTCCAAGAAGGGAACCCATGCAAGAATTCTATAAGAAAAAATTACAGCATTTCTCTTAGAGTCTGGCAGGGTTGCCATGACTGATTATTAGAAGAAAAGAAAAGCTAACATAGTCAGAGACAGATAAAACATGAACCAAATGATACCTAAGTTTGAGAGCCACTTACCTGCACAAACTCCCTTGCACTCCACACCTGATTATATACTCACAGTGTTGTTTTGTTTAGTTGGTTGGTTGGTAAAGGGAGCCGCTGTAATTATGTAAACTTGAGGAGTGATAAAATAGTCACCATTGTTTATTATAGTTTTAAAAAATTAAGGGGCCGGCCAAGTGGTGCGGTGGTTAGGAGCTGACCTGGGATGCTGGTGGCCCCGGTTCGGATCACACATGTGAGGGACAGTGACACTGCCCTCAAAAAAAAAAAAAATAACTAAGAACAAAAATATCATGGATTTAGTAATTGACCACTTACACTGTAGAATCATTAAGTTGCTCAACTCGTCCCTGCCCTACTCTGCCCATCTGTAAAATGGGACATCACCTTCTCTTCTTTATATTAAAGACTTCCAGTGGGGTCAGACTTTAATCCTTAAACCATAATTTATCAAGAAACCACAAAGAGCCATGTTAAGTGTCAGTTGTTGTGGGCTTACTGATGAATAAGGATAGGCATGGTCCATGCTCTGTGTGCTGCTAATAACTTAGTGTGAAACAGCTATTAATAAACAGAACACCCAAATTAATGTAATATATCTAAGAGCATTTAATAGACCGCAAGGTGATATGTGTATTGTCACACATGTGATAGTGAAAACATTTCTAATGTCTATGTGGCTTCTATAAATCTGTGCTTTTAATCATCAACATATATACAGGCAATTAGTTCCTGGAGGAGAAAAAAGCAACTGTCTCAAAGTAGCCCAAACCCTCAATTAATTGGTACTAGCAAGTCAATTAAATAATGGATGATGGAAAATATAATGGCTGCAGGGACCGATATTCAAAAGAGCTGGTCAGCACATTTTTTTCCCAAGAGAGGGGCCTACTTAAATAAACATCAGAAATTTGCTTAGTGAATATGTAAAATGAGGAAAAGGCAAGAACTGTAAAGCTGAACCCACATAGGCTAATGACAGTGAGGCCAGCTGAAACTGGTCATCCTTCTGAGCAACCCTAGAAGCACACACCATGCAAACGTGTGGCCCTGAATAGACACAGGCTCTGCCACACTCCTCGCCAATGTATCCTCACCTCATGTAATACTCCCAAGCAGTCCGTTTTAAGGGGAATTGCATTACATGGTGGATAAAAATGCGAACTCCAAAGTCAGGCAGATGTAGTGATGAGGAATCTCAATTCCTCAGAACTTTCACAAAATTCTGGGCAAGTTTATATAACACCACACAAGACAGGATGAATTGGACAAAATCCTTCACGTTGGAGTAAGAGACATTTATATTTGGATCCCTCCTCAAGGACACACCAAGTACATGACCTTCAGCGAGCTATTTAATTTCTATTTTACCTCAGTTTCTTCTCTGTAAGGGGTTAATAGTAACAGCCCCCGCCTTTTTTTTTTTTTATCATTTACAAGTATTCAATGAGAATTCATATAAGGCACTTGAAACAGTGCCTGCCAGATAGTCAGCATTCAATAAAAGTTCTCTACTGCTACTACCATTACAAAGAACACATTACTGCTACATTCCTATAACTACTACCAATACTATTCCTACTGCTACTGTTACCATGATGACTACCCATACTATTATTACTGCTGCTGTTACTATGACTACTGCCACTGCCATTACTACTGCTAGTACTGTTACCACGACAATTACATACTATCCCTACTGCTACTGTTACTATGACTACTCCCCATACTATTATTACTGCTGCTGTTACTGTGACTACTGCCACTGCCATTACTACTGTTAGTACTGTTCCCACGACAACTACCCATACTATTCCTACTGCTACTGTTACCATGACTACTAGCACTACTACTGCTGCTGTTACTACAATTCTCAGCCTCATTTACCTCAAACTCATCTCAGAGTGTTTAGGGAACTTTCATTTAATTCCTAATGGACTCATTGGGGATCTACTGGCCCTAGATATTACCAAGTCACACAGGATTGGGCAGCTGGCTTAATGGAGATGAGGTCACATTCCATACCCAGAGGAATTACTCCGTTCTTCATGTATCTGATTAGTCTCCCTACCCAGCCTATTCCATCCATTCTTCCCCCATCCAGCACCCGAGGAGCCTGATGGAGAGGAAAGCTGATGAAGTCAGAGCTACACTCTTAACAGGTAGGACCCCTGAATGGAAGCAAAGTCATCCTCAGTGCAGCCCTCTGCAGATTCATCATTTGCCCCACATCACTGCTTCTTTTAACTTTCATCCAGATGCTGGCTACCACAAAAACACAGACTTGTAGCAGATAAATCCACTTTAGAGGACAGTACAGAAACATGCCCTTTCCCTCAAAAGGATGGCCGAAGGAAGGAAAACAAAGTCAAAGTTTTATGGCTGACATGTAGAAAGTGATATAAGTTGCTAAACAAACAAACAAACAAACAAACAAAAAAATCCTGACAGAGGAAGAAGAAAAAGAAATTCTAGGAGTGAAAGGAAAGAAACCAGGAGTGAGAATGGAAGGGAAATATGCTCCAAGTAGGGACATAAAGAGAAGAATGTTGATTTTATTCAGTATTAATAACAGGAGAGAATTGTCTGACGTGGCAACAACTACTTAATGTCCTGCAGAATCTCGAATGTATGCTATCCATCTCGTCTGACAAGAGGATTTATTCCAATCTCTGTGCTGGAGTAAAGAAAATGGAATACAAAATGTTGTTTTCTACGAACTAGTATTTTTTTTTTTAACCTTCTTGATAAATCTTCAGCATTTTGGTTCTTTCTGTTCCAATTAAAATAGTTGCCTGAGTTCAATTCGTGGGTATAATAACTGGGGTTTCTTTCAGAGCTCCATTTCTAATTAAAAGCAGCATTTACAGAGAAAGGGTTTTACATACTTATGTATTACCTTATTCAATCCAAGCAAATTGCTTCCCTATGTAAACTTCTGAACAGTTTCATTTCTTCAAACACTGAAAGCCATTCTAATGTAGATTTTGCATTAATTTGGGGAAAGAAAATGCAGCATAGTTTAAGTGGAGTTACTGTTTCTAAAATTAATTCTTGATTTTATAAATTGATATAAACACACATGTATGTCTAAATGTGTGTGTGTGAGTGTATCACTATCTCCATAAGCCACGTGAAGTCTGAACAGTTGGATTATTCAGGAAATTGATGCAAACAATTTTCGTTTTAAGGATGTTTCTTCCTGAGAAAAAGGGGATAGAATTGAGGATGAAATAGGGTATTACTAAACAGCACACACTTTAGTAATATGTACCAGTTTATTTGCATCCACTAATTTAACACTATGATGTTCCCCATTTCACAGATGAGGGAGTTGAAACACAGAGAGGCTGGGTAACTTGACTCGAGTCACTAGTTTACCTGGGAGAAGGTGGGATTCAAACCCAGACAGCCAGGTTCCCCAGCTTGCTCCCTGGCTTCCTCCTACACCAGGATGGTCTGGTGGTGACAAGCTGTCTGTAGAGCCAGACAAATAAATCAAAGCTCAGAATCTGACTTTTTCTCTTTGCAGCCATTCATGTGGGACCAGTCCCTTGGCCTCTCTGCTCCTGAGGCTCTTTTGACTCTGGTAAAATGGGACAATTGTGCTTGCAACTATGGGTCTAGGATGAAGGTCGGATTTAAGTTAACCTCTATGAAGGAATCTTTCTTCCCTTTCTTACTCTAGTCTCAGGATTTAATTAAACGTGATGCATAATTAGCCCTCTCTCCTCGTTCTCTACATGGTCTTGGGCTGGATGAAGGTTTCCCAGATGTATTTCGGCACATCACCTGGGACTCAGTCCACTCATATGTCTTCATAGAGTGAACCTGCTTGAAGCCTTCCCAGCTTTCTCATGGAATCATTTCCCCCAAAAAGCATAGCTTTTAATGGATAGGACCACATTGGTTTAAATTGCCATGAAAATGCATTGGCACCAAGTTTTTTAGGGGATTTTGCACCTGTGTCTAACTAGAAGTGGACAGCATTGGATACCAACCCAGACTGTTGCTCAGAGACAATTCCAAGGTGCCCTTGGATTCTGAAGGTGGGAAGAAAGTCATTCCACAATTGTTCCTGGAGGTCTGATTCTGGGCATTCCTCCCCTGCTTTCCTACTGCATATTATCTAGTGATTATGGATGGATGAGGTTTTTCAAAACACTGTCTTACCCTCTTTGATCTCCCAAACTCTTTCTAAGCCCTTAACAAGCTCAAAGGGAAATCTAGAAACCAGTATCTGTGTCAATTCCTGATATAGATCATCAATCTAGTAAGCATATTGTATAAATTCAGTCCATGCATTCTGATCATCCTTGATAAAAATGTCACAATTTAAATTTTGCCAAAGAATTTAAGTAAAATAAATGTAAAGGAAGGTATAGTTTATCCCTCCAACCAGAATAGCATCTCAATAATAGGAAGCTTCTGAAACAATGGACATTTCTAAAATAATAAGTTATGAGAGATGGGGACAACTAGACTTTGCTCGAAAAATACAGCAGACATAATTGAAATAGATAGTTAAGTAAATCAATTTCAGAAAGGCAAAGATAGAAATGTAAGCCTCATTTCTCCTGGATCAAAAAAGCCTCAAGGTAGAAAGTTTCTGAAGTCCAATGAAAATTACATTAGATAGGTTCAAAGACTTGTTCCCTCAATATCTACCTGTGTTTCTCTGCCCAAGACTTGGTAAGGCCTTCCTGGTGTATAACTTGAATATAACAATTATAATACATTGTTAGGAAGTGATTATCCAGTATATCTTATGAACTTGCATTCAACATCCTTTCAAATACCTGAAAACAGGCAAGCACAATTGCCGCACAGGCGTCTCTCATCTTTTAAAAACGTATTTTAATTCTGAAAAACACTTTCATTAATTACTCGTTAACATTCCTAAATACTTCCGTATAATGGATTTGTTCTTTTACACATCAATTGACAATTAACATTTTGAGCAATCTCATAGAGGCCCTGATAGGCAAGTCTTTGTTTCTGTTTCAGTATCACCATTTGTGTTTGTGTGAAAGTATGTGTAATAATTTGAACGCTTTATTGCATTTGGCCCTTAGAAGTGACGATATGATAGATCTTATAAATTTGGGACAATCAAGAGAAAAATGGGAATCATTCGTTTATGGAGAGAATACTTAGCTGGTCAACTATCTGCATCTGTGACAGGAAAGAACAAAAGAAAAATAAAAGCTCATTTATGAGATGTTCAATATATATTAAAAGGGTGAGGTGCAACTGAGCATTATAAAACTTCCGTTAGCTCTGAGGACAGAATTGTCCTCTACGACTGAGGCATCTATTATTAGACTTTCACATGTTGGCTTTTGAACTCACTTTCAGAGAGGCATCTTGGGCGTTCAAGGTTGCCATCAACCACTAGCCCACATTGTGCTTGCATATTTTTATGCCTCCCTTCTCTTCAGAATTGTTATTTCTCAGTCTCTTTACCCCTCTGGGTATCCTCTGCCAGGCTTGCATGAGGGTCAGTTATGTGATAGGATTTTTTGTTTTTTTTGAAACTTTCTGCTTAAAAATAAATTTCAGAATCTTAATGTCACCTATTTGGATTTCCGTTTTTTTACAGATTGTTTTCTTACAGAAACGGATTTCCATTTTCTTACAGGTAATACTGAAACAGAAACAAAGGCTTGCCTACTTTATCTAATGCCTGTTTGTGGATTTCTTTTGCTGTGTCCTCCCAAATCGGGCCCTGAACTATACAGGGGTTGGCACATTTTACCTGTGAAGGTCCAAATTGCAATCACTTCTGGTTTTGGCCACGGTGCCTCTGTTTCAACTACTCAACTCCGCGGTTCTACCATGAACGTTGTCAGAGACAAGATGAAACTGAGTAGATGTGCCCTGCTCCAATAAAACTTGATTTACAAAAATAGGTGGCCGATGGGGGGTGGAATGTGGCCTGCAGGTTGTAGTTGGTGAAACCCCCATCAATAGGAATGCTTTCTTGCTCTCATTCTCTTTCCCACTGCTTGGTCCAGGCGTACACATCCTATCGAGGCCCAGCCTTCCTTGAGCACTAAATCCCTGCGCTCAGACTTGCTTCAGCAGCTGATAAAATGGTGACGCTCCATGCCAGGCATACAGCAAATGCGGGAATTGTGCCTTGGAGGGAGCAAGGTGAAATCCTTTCATACGTTTAATAACAACAGCTGCAATAGCAGCAGCAACTGACATGAACTCTCTAAGTGCCCTACCATTTGTTAAGTGGTTCCCATCCCTTCTGTCATTTAATCTGCCCAACATTCTTCAGAAATACATATATATATATATATAAAATTCAAGTCCCAACTTATAGATGAGACAGTGAAGGCTTTCTAAAAGTTACAGTTAGAAAAGTAGTCAGACGTGGGATCAGGCTCCATGCCTGCCTTTCCTCATGCACTATGGCAGGATGGCAATGCAGTTATGGTGTCTCCTTTTCATAGTAATTTTGCTACAATGGTTCCATTTCCATGAACGCTTGCATTCTAAATATGGTGCTTCCAACGTGGACTTTCATTTGCTTCTTACAGAAATCCACATGTGAACAACAACAACTAGAAAACATCATGGCCTTTCACTCGACATAAGGAAAGGGAATTCTGAGACATGCAGTGTATTGTTTCATGCCACAGAAGGGAAAATCGGGACTGTTGACTTGTAACTCTATGCTTTGCTCCACCACACCCTACTGGATTGTCAGCCGCCTCTAACTTTTGTTTGCAACTTTCGTTTATGTCTTGCTTTCCTTGCTGCCAAACCAAGGCACTGTGGGGGAAGAGCGTCATGATAAGGGTAGGATGTATTATTTAATTCTTGCACCCCTGCAGTCTGCCTGGACGTGCATTTTCACCTGGCTCCACAGAGAGATGCGGTAAAGTAACTCTTGACCTTACACAGGCAAACAAACTACTCCACCCTGGGAAGCCTGTCCTCAGTCAGAGCCACGTGTCTGTTTTGAAACCAGCCCTCCAGCCATGCTTTGCTTTTGAGAACCGGAGGCTATGGGCTCACAACTGAGTAAACTGAGACATACAGCACAGTTGTGGCTTTAATTCTAAGTGAATCGCAAGTCTTCAAAGAGCAATAACATTATCGCCTGATTTCATAGCCCTCTGAATGTAAAATTGGGATTTGTCTGAGAGAAGGCACAAGACAATAATGCTCAGTACTATTTAATATCTACTAGGCTTAGTTATCATTTCTAACTAGTATCAGACTCTCCCATTTAAACATAAGACAAAAAGACACATCCCTGTATTATTAGTATCATAATTGCTCCCTGGTATCTTCAAATTCATTATGTTTGATGGAACTCTTACACCGTCAAGGATATCTCCTTGCCATTTGCATTTTTTATTTTCTCAGCATATAAAAGCCTAGAAGAAAATGGGCCTTAATCCCTGATGAGCCTGCTTGAATGCCCTGTGGGGGAGATGGTTAGGTGTTTCTTATTATATGATAATGTTTACTCATTATACCTATTTTCATCAATACCAATTGATTTTTCTTAATAAAGTGAGGTGAGGTCCTCCAATGAAATGTATACTAGTTTCATCTACATGCTTTTAAGCTATGCTTTATGTCTCTTTAAAATTCAGGTTTCTGAGTAACAAAGCAGAAATTGTTCCAAAGAAGCGGTATTCAGCACATTTTAGTCTAAGGAGACATGTAATTAATGAAATTTGCACACACCATTTTAAAAGGTGATCAGACCTTTTCTCTCTGGTGAATGCCAGAGAGAATGTATTGGGCCACCTCATAGACCAGTGATAGTGTTTGAATAATTTATTCAAAAATATTGAAAAAAATGCCACATGGCTTGTTTATTATTGTAAATGTAATCTCTAATACCTCTCAGTTCACCAGGGTGGACTCACTTGGAGATGAATTTAGATGCTATTTAAATACCATTGATATTATCAAATGATGTCAGATTTAATTACTAAAAAGCAGATTTTATAAACATTGACCTTGGATGAGGGGAAATGAAAGAAAAAAAAAAGAAAACCTGAAGATAAGGAGATAACAACTGATGGATGGAACATTATTCTGTTTGAGAAAATGAAAAATGGTAAAGCATTTAGAAATTGAATTCATGACCTGCAAAACAAGATCAAATTAAAAACTGTCAGACTGGTGAAACATTTCTAAATGTGTTAAGGCAGAACCTTCTAGTTCTACAATGTAAATGAAGATAGTTAGAAATGTCTGAACAAAAAGCTTATTGTGAGGTAGAGGAAAGGATGATTTAAAGGAGAGAACAGGCATGTAAATATATCTGGGTTCTCAGTTGGTGGTGATATTGATGGGGGGGGGAGTGCTAGCAATGGTACAGACTAGGTTAATTATACAGTCACAAGAGAAAGGATTCTTTACCTGTAATATAAAAAGGTCCCACATTTCTAATTTTAAAAATTTCAGATATTTTAACCTGGGATATTTAAAGTGAAATATAATCTACTACATGCATTGAACCTTTTCTTGCCTGTGGTGGACGCTCAATACTTGTTTATTGAAGACATGTGGGGATATTAACACACATTTAAAAATAAACAGGAATACTAAAAGATACTGGTATTTTGAATAATTGTCAGAGAATAATTAGTTTTTTTTGGTAGTTGATAAATGGAGAAATGATACCAATAATACCATGGATTTTTATACTTCTAGGAAATCCTAGCCCATTTTCCTTGAGCTATAATTTACCTTTTTGCACGCTAATGATAATAAAGAAGTAGGATTATTAAAAATATAAAGAAATGCTAAGGATAGAAACCACAAGCAAGAGGGCAAGTGATCTTAATTTACCAATCCTAAAGAGACATGAACATAAAATAAATAGATTCTTCACACTAGTGAAGTGCAAAATTGGATTGACTATTGGACTGATATCAGATAATAATGACAGCAGTACATCATGCTTACAAAATGTAATCATAATTTTAAACACCTCACATTTCATATTTTATCAGAGATAACATAGATATTAATCCATCTGATGAATGAGGAGAGTGAACCTTAGCAAATTTCATTCGTTCAGTAATCTGACTAATGTTTATTGAACATGTACTATATGTCAGGGTCTCTGCCACCTGCTGGAGATATAAAAGTGAGTTTCTGCTCTCACAAAGCTTATAGTGCAGGTGAAATGGACAATGATTAAATAATACACACATGTCCATATAATTACAAACGGAGAAGCGGGTACAACAAAAAGTAAAGGATCGCTACAAAAAATTTTCTTTAAGTGGAAAACCAATTCCATTTACAGAGCCAGAGAGGCCACCCTTGGAAAGTAAGAGTAGTGCTGATACATAAAGGATGAGTTGTACTTTAGAATGTAAAGGAAGAAGGGAGGTAAAATGGCAATAACCTTCCAGGCACATGAAAAAGAATGTGTAAAGGCCCTGAGGTAGGAGAGTGCGGCAAAACTTCTCTGTTTAGAAAGCTCCTACTCATCTATCAAGATCCACATCAGATGTGACCCTTTTCTCAGTTTTCCCAAGCTGCCTGTGCATAGGTACTTGATATCCTATTGTTGTATTCAAGCATTAAAGTCACAGTGTTATAGCCCCTATCAACTTCTAGTGGAATTATTACTTTAGGTATTAATTTTCTTCAACAACCTGATGCAAAAAGCTCTTTCCCAGTTTTGCTTCTCAATTTTCACTTCTCAGCAGTGCATAGCACAATGTGTAGCAAAGGTGGGATCCACATAAACGCTTAGAAAAATCAGCGAACATACAAATGACTCCAAGAACCAGAGGAGAGGCCAATTTCACTTAAAATTAGTAAATATCGAACGAGACTTTTTTTCTAACAATTTTTTTTAAAAAATAGCATTTAATAAGAATTTTTGAGAGCAAATTAAAAGCACATGTGTTTAGGAAGTAAGGACATACTATGGTAAATTGTTCAAAGGAAATGACCAAAGCAAATTAGATTTTGACAATGATTAGTATGTGCCACCTGAATGACAAAAACAAATCTGTCTTGAAATCGTGAGAAGTATATTTAAATATAATTTTCAAAATCTAAGAACAGGGTTCTTGTCTTATTCTTTAGGGCTGAGAGCAATTTATAAATGTTAGAGTATGGTGTGGAAAAACACGTTGATTTATGTTTCTTGTTAATAATTTACTCGGGAGTGTGATGCATCTTTCTTTCTCTCTTAGACATTGCTGGGTGTTTTTGTTTTTTTCTTTTTTTTTTAACTTGATAAAAAGGCAATTTATAACCAAAGTTGTAGAGAAAAATGCCTCTGAAGACTGGAACACAGCTATCTTCTGTTTGTACACTGAGGCTGTGTTGGATATTGATTTTTGAATGTGCAGAGCAATATTCTTTTTCTAACTATTGCTACTTCTTCCATTTATGTTTTAGTAAACAAGTCAATACTTCACAATTTAGATATTTCCCCCAGAATAGGTATCTTATGAAATAGAAATAATGGAGTTGTGAGCTCCCAACAGTGTTCTGGGGATCTGATTAGTAAGGACTATTTGAGTTATGTACCAAAAATGGAAGCTCTGACATATTTAAATCAGATCTAATGGTCTCCAGGTAGTGCTAGAGAACCCATAAACTGTGTGGTATGACATCAAACCAATGTTTTACTTAAGAGGGAAATTACTGGGCTATGGGACACAAAAGGATGTATGTGTGAACATGTATGTATGTGTATGTAGATGTATGCACATATGTGGCATAGACATGTAGACATTTATATGTGTTTGTATATGTGTAGTCTGAGAAAATATATTCAATAATGAGACAATTTTATATTCAAATGTTTTCAAAGGCCTCTTATTTTTTCATTACAAATCACTTATAAATAAAATCTAAGAAAAAATATTCTTGGCCAGTAGGGATCATGACTCAAATAATGTTGAAACTATGGGTCTTCTTGTCAATGATTGGTAGTCACCAGGCAACAAACGAATAATGGAACAAATAAACCATCCCTAAGAATCACTGTGCCCGGGGCCGGCCAAGTGGCGCGGTGGTTAAGCGCTGGCTTGGGAAGCCAGCGGCCCCGGTTCGGTCCCACATATGAGGGCCAGTGACACTGTCCTCAAAAAAAAAAAAAAAAAAAAAAAAAAAGAATCACTGTGCCCCTTCCTGGACCCATTTTTACATTGTTGCCCTCTAACTGTGAGGCCAAAATAAAACTGAGACATAATTTATATTTTGAGTATCTTCATTTGTCCAATTGCCAAAGGGGCGGGGGAGGTAGCACGGACAGAAAAATAAACAAACAAATGAAATAACCTGGACTATCCCAGGATTAGATAATCAATTTTAGAACAGCAAAAAGCACTATTATTTGAAATGAAAGAGTTCCAGCTCAAAGCAGCTTAGGAAAAAAGTGAACTAACTGAAACAGTTGGGAAAGGCAGGGAGGGGGTGTAGCTAGGAAGGGAACAGGATTTGCCACCCAATAATGCCTCTCTGGCATTATTATTATTTTTTTAAATTATTCTTTGTTTCAGGTGTACAAAACAATGCAATGGTAATCCTTTTCACCCCTTACAAAGTGACTCCCCCTCCCCTATCCACTGCCCCCACCCCTGATATCATACATATCTATTACAATTCCATTGACTCCATTCCCACACTATACTCCATAGCCCATGACTATATATGTGTTAAATTATAGTTGACATATACTATTATTCAGTGGCAGCTTCAGATGTACAGTGCAGTAGTCAGGCCACTACACCATCGATGAAGTGGTCTCCCTAACAAGACATGAGTCCATCTGGCCCCCTAAAATATATTTGCAACATTACTGATTATAACCTCTGAAAACTGCGGAGGAATTACCCCTTTGTAAGAGACATTTACATTTACAAGGGAGATGTCCATTTGTAAGGATGTCTCCCTCTGTACCGGAAAGAGGAAGGTGACTAGATTTCTAGAAACTTATCAATGGAGAAGGCTATAACTCAAGTTCACATTAACAACTATGCCCTTACTGAGCTTTTCCTGGTCACCTGCCATAAGTGCTCTCCTCACTCCACAACACCTTTCTTCTGTCTTTAGCTGAAGATGGCATTTAAGGTGATGGCTTGGGGACATTTGGAGAGTTCTCGTGGGTATCTCCCTTCTATACCAGAGGTGTACATGCTATTAAACTTCTCTTTCTTCTTCTCCTGTTAACCTGCCTTTTCATTACAGGGGGGTCTCAGCTAAGAACTTAGAGGGTGGAGGGAAAATAATTTTCCTCCCCTACACTAGGAATCCAATAGTGCCAATAAGACCTCTTACTGGGTCCCCCCATGCCACCCCATCCCACCCCACCCCTGCTTCTTTCTGGACTTCAATTTCAGTATCATCTTTGGAAAATATGGGAGCCAGCTGGAGAGTGGGGTTGGCTGCCATCACTAGAGATACACAGTAGCATGAACAAACAAATAAACATCCCACAACTTATGTGAGATTGATTAGATGTCCTTTTATGCATAACCCATATGCAAATACATTTATTACATAAATGTGATGATATTAAACATATTGTTTCATTATCTGTTTTTAAGCCTTAGCTATCATTTCATGCCAATACATAAATGTCAAGACTATCTTTTTCTCAAAGACTTCATAATATGAATTTATAATATGCTCAAATCTGTTACTCACTGGTTGTATAACTTAGTGTTAGTATTTAACATCGCTACAGCTCAGCTTCTTCATCCAAAAATGGGGATAACTATAGCACCTAGATTATTAGGATGTGGAGAAACTTAAGTGACATTTCCAATATAAAATGCCTAGTATACTGACAAAACAGTAAAAACTCAGTAAAGGTGATCTACTATTATTTTTATTATTATTTTATCAGTTCCATATGAACTGATAGGTTAATTTTTCCATCAACATAAACAACACTGGAATAGACAGTCTTACATTAAACTTTGTGTATGAATTTTTTCTTCCCCCTTCTTTAGGATTAATTTACAGAAACTGAATTAATAGATCATAAGGTCTGTACATTTAATATGTTGAGACTAATTGCTACACGGTTCTCCTGAAAGGTTGTGCCAAATTGTACACCCATCTCTAGGGACATTTCTCCACATTCTTTTTTTTTTTTTTGAGGGCAGTGTCACTGGCCCTCATATGTGGGACCTGAACCGGGGCCGCTGTCTTCCCAGGCCAGCTCTTAACCACCGCGCCACTCAGCCGGCCCTCTCTACATTCTTAACAGTATTAAATGTTTAGATGATTACAAGTGAATCTGCTTTAAATCCTACCTTTGGTTTCAAAATAACCGTTCTTTATGGCCCACTATTATAATGTTACAAATAGTTAAAACAGGAAAAAAAAAGAAAGCAAAATACTATTTGGGAACCCCCCAAAAAAGAGTTTTCCAACTGCGAATCCTACTGCTGTTGATTAAGAAGGTTTCTGGGTGAAGAGTTAAATAATAGTTCTGGGGTGAGCGGCTTTAGTTGCTAAACAGAAAATTCAGGAAAAAAGTGAGTGTTTAATTTCCCATAATACATCACTTCTGCCATCTGTGAGAAAGATAATGTTCTCTTGAAAGAAGAAACAATTACTGAAAAAGGTGGTTTATGGGAATAACTTGATATATATTTCTTGTCCTTCAATTAGCTCTTTATTAATGGGTTGCTAAAACACATTAAAATAACTAATTAATGTCTGAAACACTAATGTTGAATAAAATAAAGATCCATGACTTAAAATGAAATCAATTCCCAGTTGTAACTACGGTAAAACTTTTATTTGTGCATATGATAAAGCGAAACCACTATGTTCATCTTCTTCATGGATGGATGCATAGATAGACAGATGAATAAGAAAAATCCTGTCATCAGTTTATTTAGGGAGACCACTTCATAGACGGTGTAGTGGCCTGACCACTGCACTGTACATCTGAAGCTGTCGCTGAACAATATTGTATGTCAACTATAATTTAACACATATATAGTCATGGGATGTGGAATATAGTGTGGGGATGGAGTCAATGGAATTGTAATAGATACGTATGATATGGGAGTGGGGAGGCAGGGGAGGGGGGAGGGGGAGTCACTTTGTAGGGGTGAAAAAAATAACTATTGCATTGTTTTGTACATCTGTTACTAATAATAATAATAATAATAATAAAATAAAATTTTAAAAAAATAAATAAAATATTATTATAACTTAGATGATAGAGTAAGAAGAATGGCTTCTCCCCAAAAAATGATTCAAAGAAGGATGATTTCTAAAATATTATGGAGCATTATTGCTCTTTTTCATTCCATTTCCCCATGATGGATACACTTTCAAGTTTTTTTTTTAATATTTATTTTTTTCTCTCCAGTTTGTCTCTATATCTAGTAAATCTTTAGGCTCTATTATGTATATAGCAAATATTTAGTTTCCACTTCCCACATTATGGAAGTAGGATGATTTACAAAAAAGCTGTCTCCATGGCAGAAAGAGTTGACTATCCAAAGAACAATACCACAAATTACAGGATCAAGTATCTCAGTGCACGCGTGCTTCAACCACACATTAAAATTCATCTCTGCAGTGATGCTACTAACAACATTCTTGAAAAAAAAAATCACAAAAACTTCAAATTACGTGAAGCACTTAGTTTGCAAAACCGAGTTGTTTTTTAAAAAATCCTGTGTAAAATTTCCTAGAAACACAATTTGTGTCCTCGCATGCTTAAAGGCTAGGGTTGTCCCAGGCAACAGTGGCTTTTGTTCAGCATATCTGGCTTTGGGTGGATTCATGGACCGTTTGCAATCAGTGTTGAAATGCAGGCTCCAGTGAAAACTGTGAGAAGCTGAGAAATGTTACATGCATAATTCATAGCTCCCTCATCACTAGATGTGTGTGTGCGTGTGTGTGTGAGGATTCAGGGTTATGCTGCTATCCAAGTTCATTGAAAGTATGAATTTGGATATATTCAACAATCTTTTACTCGTGGTTCTTTTTGTTTTGTTTTGTTTTGTTTTTAAAGCACCCCTATCTTTCATTAAAAGGAAGAGCTTTTGGAAATGTTTCAAGGGTACTCTTTAATATGCACAACGTCCTGCCATCACCTACCTACACAGCCCTAAATTATCTAGTTTTTATTTACCTCTTCAATCTCATTACATAGTCCTGTCTCCTTCTTCCACCTTTAAGCTATACTGGTTTCTTGACAACTTCTAGAACATCCCAAACTATTGCCCAACTCCAAACTTTTGATAGCATGCTGCCCTCACCAGCTGTGGTGGCAAACTGTAGGCTGGCCCCCAATGGCCCCTAACTCCTGATATTCACACCCTTGTGTAGTTCTCCATCCTGAGCATAGATTGGATCCAGTGATCAGCTTCCAGTGAATAGAACGTATCAAAGTGACAGCAGCATGTCACTCCTGTGATAAGATTCCAAAAGAATGAGTGTTCTTTCTCATTTGCTTTGAGAAAAGCCAGCTGCACAGCTGTTAGCTGCCCTATGGAGAGGGCCATGTGGCAGGACACGGAGGGAGGCCTTTAGCCAAAAGTTATCAAAGCACTGAGGTTCTCAGTCCAATTGCCGGTGAGGAACTAAATTCTGACTGTATCTGTGTGAGTGAGCTTGGAATCAAATTGTACCCCAGTCGAAGCTTCAGAGACCTCAGCTCAGGTCAAGCAAAACCACAGACCTCTAAGAGACCCTGAGTCAGAGGTACCCAGCAAAGCCATGCCTATATTCACAACTCACAGAAACCAAGAGTCATAAATGTGTGTTGTTTTAAGCCAATAAGTGTTAAAGCAATACTATGCAGTGATGGATAAAGAACACATCACATAAATTAGTCTTCTGCTGATCTTCGCATTTCAGGCTTTTTTCCGTTTCATCACTTCTTAGCTTCAAATTCACCTCTTCAGAAAGGCTTTCTCTAATCACTTCACATGATGTAGATAACCCCTTATCTTTTATCCTCTATGTAAAAACTTGTTGAATTTCTTATTAGGTTACCAAGCAGTATTTTCTATTTGTTTGTAAAATTTAAACTCAAGGGGGTCCTATATTTCTTTTGTTCATAGTGTGTATCACCGTTCCTAGAATTTAATAAAAACTCAGTGAAGATTTGCTGAATGAATTAACAACTCCAAAATTACCAAATGTAAAACCAAAACCAAATGTAATACACGAGAATGTAATTTAAAAAAAATAAGTACTTTATGACCGTTTTAATTGGTAGTGTATTTGGGTTATTAAAGTGACTCTGAATAAACAGAATTTAATAGATATGCAGAGGTATATAATGAACTTCACTTAAACATTTAAATTTTGTCCTTAAAGTTTTTTTTTATCTAACCTGTAGCCAAGTAATCTTAGGTATATTCAAGAAACAAACAAAGGAGAGAATAAGCTATTTCAGTATTTCTGAAATACCTCATGGCTTCTCTAAATTTAGTTTCTTTACAGAATTATATCAACGATTAGAATATGAGACACAGATGTACATAAAGTTTCCTGTCACCATTTAGAAAGCTGAATGATTTATCAATGTCACCAAATGTTAAATTTTGATATATAAAGAAACAGCAACACATTTTAAGTCACTTAGAGTTACAGATGTGTGAATCTTCAAATCAAGCAGTGGTGTTAAGATGAAAGACTTTTAATCCTTTAAGATGTTTTGTATCATAGCGTTATAAAGAAAGATTCTCTTAGACTATTTATGACAATATCCTCAGCCAATGGCACAATAATCTATACTTTTTATAACTTATTTAAATTGAATTGACAGAAGGCTCAAATGGTAAAAACAAACCATGTGGGAGTAGATCCGTTTGAAAATTATACCAGAAATGCTGTAGTCTATAATTCTTAGACATACTTCCTGTGAGATGAGGAATGAGTGAACTGATAAAGCTAACTATCTAGGATTGGGTTGAGGCACTTCGCTTAATGTGATAATGAAATCCCAGGTGGAGTCAAGTAGACAGACCTGGGTTTTTATTCTTGCTCTGCCACTTGCCCACTATATGATTTCCACCAGTCACTAACCATCCCTATGACAGGAAGGAAAAAACAGAACTTGCCTCTGGGTGGATGAGAGGCTAAATGAGCTTCTGCATGTAAAGGTCAGCCTTTACCATAGGGTCAGTCACAGAATATAGGCTCAATGATGTCAGCTGCAGAATTAACATGAATAATTATTATTACTTCCTGGTTATTATTATTATATATTACCACTCCCAAACTATGGAAGGGGAAAACCATTTGTATCATTTCCATCTATCTTAATGGTAAATAAAAATAAGAATTATATAACATGTTGAAGAAATGCCATTGATTGTTATCTGTGAACAAGGTAAACACTCATGGAATGCCTCTGTGAAATATAAGCTATATTTCTATTAAACAAAGACTATTCTACAATTTGACACGAAATAAAATGGCCAGCATTATTCTGTTGCACCGATATTTATGGAAAGATAAGAAAAAAAACAACAATTGTATTGGTGATCTTCACACTTAAACCTAATTTCTAAATTTCTTAGGGAATAAGTAAACATGTCTGGAGTCTGTTTTCTGTTTTGTTCTTTAGCATAAGATTCATGATTTCCAAGGTAATCTTACATATTTAATTGTACATCAAACTAGTGATGTGATTATAGATTTGATTATAGATCTGATTATAGATTTGATGATGCCAGTACTCATTTGTACCAAAGTTCCTGTAAGTGTCAAAAACTTATCTTTGGTCTCTTCTACACTGAAAGACTCTTAGAGTTTCTTCTAGCTATTTCCTAGAGCTATCTAAACACTGTTGTTTGAAGTTGTATATCAATGTTAGATCACAAGGCAACAAGACTTGAAATTATCCCTAGTCTCTGCAGAATTCCTGACAAATTCTTCGGCATGATGTTTGAGACTTTTCCCTAACATCCCTGTCTCCTTTTTCAAATGTTCCTCCTACCTCTGTCCCTATTACACAGTCTTTTATGCAACCTTAATGAACTATTGGAAATAACTCGAGCATGTCTTGCATTGTCACAGCAGTATGTTTCTGTACAAACTGCCACATCTGAAATGCCACTACCCAAAATTGTCTTAGTTGTCTAGCTACCAGTCCCAGCTAAATTCTCATTGTCTCCATGAAATCCCTATTTTGATTTTTACCTATCTTCATCCTACTTACTTTATTCTTTCCCTATTTTCCACTTCTAAAAAGAATGAATAACTCCATTTTGTATGTGCTTCTAATTTTTATCACCGTCAGAGCCTTATAGCTGGCTGTTGGCTTTTGACTGTGGTATTATTTCTGCTAGGATACTGTGATCTCTCTGACAAAGATCCTATACTTGTATTCATCTACCTAGCTTCAGGACTAGCACATCGTTTGGTAAACAGTAAGTGTACATACTATGGATGTACTGAATTGAAACAAATTTCATTATTATGCAGAAGCTATGTTTTCAGGCTATTTCCATACAAAGCTAGCCCATACAGAGCAGGAAGCAAAAAAAATATTAATGAATAGATGAATGAATAACTCATATTCTGTGGGAAGCAAAGCAGAGAGAGATGAAGAGATGTCCCCTACCTTGACCTCTTCCACAAGCGTGCATTCACAGATATGTACATCTTACTTGATCACTACAGGAAATGTCTGATTTGTGATTAATAGAACTGCAACTGTGTTCCTTCTAAATTTTATGATCATTCTTATTTTAAATAAGACCTGTCCACATCAACAATGCAAATACACGTTTGGCTATGTATTCATGAATGATGGGCTTTTACTGTCAAAACTGTGGAGAGCTGAGTAGACTTAGTAGTTAAGTAGATGCAGCTTCTCTTCAAACATCCATTTGAGTTTTGTAAATTTTCTTAAAATTTGGAATTCCTTTTCACTCTACACAGTGTGTGAAAAAAAAGAAATTTAATGCACAGAATATCAACAGAAGTGCCATGAAAAGTAGGAAATTTTAGCAACAACCATCCAATTTAAGCCAAATGGGTTTAGGATGACAGACTCCAAGTTTAAATGTTAGTTTCCACTATAAGCTTAATTTTAAAGAGCGAGGTAAAAAATATGGAGAAAGTAAAGAAAGGCTGATGGACACAATCAGCAGTGATGATATGCATGTATTTAGGTATATAGTTATATCTATATGCATGCACACATATGTGTGTAGGAATGTATGCATATAATGGCATGAATGGTGAGAAAGGAAAACTTTTAATTGCATGATATACATTTAGGTTCTACATGCTTTTATCCTTTTGAGCCAAGGGAAAGTGCTGATAAATCCATGAACATTTCAAAACCTTAAGAACTGGCGCATCGTGAGTAAAAAAAAAAAAAAAAAAAAATTTTTCTTTCTTTTTTTTTTTTGACACAGACAAGGATGATATTATTCTTCAGGAAGAATCATCTTGGTATAATCACGACAAGATAGCAAATATGCAAATATCAAGATTTGCTGCTGAATGTTTCAGAAAAGCCAGCTGAACTTGCTGAGTAAGAAGGCTTGTGCATGTAACAAGTGCTTATTTTAAAATATCATTTTTGAAAATTCATTGCTCTCAAGCAGCTACATTGCCAAGGGAGAAAAATAGGAACCTAGCTGTAAAGCAAACAAATCAATTATTAGAGCCTCATCTACAGCACAACAATAAAGACTATTATGGATTGGAAGAACAGGCAATCATTGAAGAAAAAGGGTCAGAATGAAAAACTTCCTCTCCCAGCATTTACTATACAAACCTCTCGGAACTAGGCCAATTAGATGATAGTGAAAACTATCACCATTGGGATGGATGAACTCAGCTTTTAATCATCTTGATTTATATTTTGGTGGGTGTTCTGCCACAAAATCTGGTGCTCATCTGTCACATGTCTTATTAATAACCTCCCCCTACCCTCTGACCACATATTATACTCAAGGTATATACTCAAGTGACTATACTCAAGGTATAACTAATGTTCTTCCAACAGTCAGCTCTCCAAAAATTCCTATTGCTCATTTTTATTGATTAGAATTCACAAAAATTATAACTGCTCTTACTCCAGATTGTGTCCAAGTAATTTTGATGTCATTTGCTAACCACAATGTAACATGGGTTTGATTTATTCTTTAATGTTTCTTATTGATAAAGTAGAAAAAATAGAAACATATACCTATGTATCTTTATAAACAGATTAATCTTACTTGGTCCCATACTGTGCTCACCCTTGAATGAATCTCTACCCTTCCATTGATTCTGGGAGGAATTTGATAATAAACATAAAGTATGATCCCCAGGAGAAAGATGTTTTTATATAACATTGCAAACGTTTTTATGGTGCATGAAAGAGGTTTCTTCCCCATATACCCAATTAACCAAGAAGAGACAAAGAATAA
Organism: Aselliscus stoliczkanus; assembly: GCA_033961575.1. Taxonomy (NCBI): domain Eukaryota; kingdom Metazoa; phylum Chordata; class Mammalia; order Chiroptera; family Hipposideridae; genus Aselliscus; species Aselliscus stoliczkanus. The sequence continues at coordinate 11,250,156 of CM066733.1, forward strand.
AAGGAAGAATCACTTCCTTTCGAAAATGCCCAGTACTGAGGTGATGTGTACTCTATTGTTCTACCCATCTCAGCTAGCTAGACGCCATTTTTCAAAATCAGAAAGAAAGAGAAAATTCTGCTCATTGAAAAGAAAGATAAATTTTTTGAGTTCACATAATACCAGTTGCTCCATCTTACTGAATACTGTCAGGCACATAACCTTTTCTTGTCCTGATATCACTTAAGAAAGTATCTGCTCAGGCTTGACAATGGCAATTATTAGTAACGATTTCAACTGAAGACCTTTTGTTACTGTGGTTTAAAACTGATGTAGGACACACGAGTGCTTCCAGGTAAAATAAAAAAGCAAAAAACAACTTCGATAAGGTTTGATTTCAAACCAGAGAGCCTGATTCTTCCTAATATCTGTAATTAAAGTATCTGCAGAGAATACAACTTCAATTATCGTGGCTCACAAAACTTCATAAGGTGAAGTCACAATAACTACAGACTTCAGTAAAGCAGGAGTGCCAACTCAAAAAAATCAGCCACCGACAACTGGATGCTGAACTTGGCAAATTAGGTTAGCAAGAGGCATTACTATGTAAAGTAGAAATGGGCACCGACGGATAGTCAGTCTTCTCTGAAATGGAAACATTACCATTATTTAGATCTAGTCTCCTGGCTTTAGAATCAGGTCACTGATACTTCTTTTTCCATTTTCCTAGTCTCCACTTTTGGAGACCTCCTCCTTTTTGGAGGCACTCCCTTTTATCTATCTCTTCATTGATAGGATTATGGGGATAAACAAGGAACACTTTTTCTCTATGTCAGTGCTTCTGAAACTTTAATGTGCATGCAAATCCCCTGTGGATCTTGTTAAAAGGCAGATTCTGATTCAGTAGGTGTGGGCTGGGGATAATGATGCTGCATCTCTAGCAAACTCCCAAGTGATGATGACGCTGCTTGTCCAGGGACCGACCACACTTGGAGTAGTATGGCTCTGTGTGTTTCAGTGTAGGAGAAATGTAGAGTTCCATAGTGCAAGACAAATAACCACCACCCTTGTCAATAATTCAAGTCTTAAACCATCAGTTGTTATGATTCACAAACCCCTGAGAAGAAAGAAGTGATGGAGAACTGGACAATAATCTTTGCACTTCTACTGTAAATAACAGTAGAAGGATAATAAATGACACAAAATGCATTTCTCCAAGCATAGTTTTATTATTTGTATAATGGGAACAAAAATACCTACCTAATAATATGTGAAGATTAAATAAGATACTGTGTTGAAGGCCCTTATCACACTTCCTTCCATATAGTAAGAGTTCAGTGGGCATTACTTATTTACTATGTATATTATTATCACTATTTCACCATTATCCAAATAGAATATTGAAGACCACAGGGGATTCAGGACCAGTGCATCCATTATACAGGTGAGGAAATTGAAGCTCTAGCAGTGGAAGTGACTTGTCAAAAATCATATAACAAATCAGTAGTGGAACAGAAGTGTGAATCTTACCTTTTCTTTTTTTTTTTTTTATTTTTTTAGCTGAGCCATCCTGCCACCTGTTGGCAGCTCAACGGCAACTCAGCTCGGGCTGGCCTCGAACCGCTGTTGCTCAGAGCTCAGCTTGCACTCTTGAGCGAGCTCTTAACCAACTGAGCCATTCGGCCGGCCCTCTTACCTTTTCTTAATACAAGTAATTCATTTATTCACTCATTCATTCAAACATTTGAGCATCAACTATCTGTATACTGTCAATAATCAGTTACTATGTTATGAATACAAAATGATAACAGACGACACCCTGCCTTCCAGAAACATTGAGAAACTATTTTCTACTAGAGAGCCATTTAAATAATTATACATAAGAATCACTTTCATAAAGAAATAATTGCTATAATGGAACTATGTCGGAAATACCAATGGAAGAATTCACAGAAAAACAGGAAATTGGGAGTTTGCTAAGTATGAGAGAGAAAAACATTTTGGACTAAAGGACCACCGAGTGGAAAAGCAAGACAGGCTGCAGAAGCTGAACAGATACACAGGGACCCAACTGCGAAGGGTCTTGTAGAATACAAAAATGGAAGACAATGCTCTGTGAGGTAGAAGTGCTGATTGGCAAGAAGGAGACACAGTCCTCTGGTAAATTTTGCCATGGACAATGTTTTAAACTTTTGAGTTAGTTGTCAACATTTAACACTTTCACATGAATATTCAACGTTTTGGCTTCCCTTTTAAATTTAGCCTATTTTGACTAAATTTGGCTTCCCTATTTAAATTTAAAGCATATTTTAAAAATAGGCTTGCTATTCTATGCACCAAAGCTTAATTAGAACTAAGTGATGGGTGTCCCTTCTAATGGCTTATCTGTTCTTCAGACTCAAATTTCTATTGATGTACACCTGAATCCTTGAGGACTTTGAAATTTATGACCAATGCAGCTTGCATGTTAGGACTTTTCTACTTGTAACACTGAACAGCATTGAGCTATCTAGAACTTGAGATTCTTGGCCAGTAAGTTATGTACTGAAGTGGGAGATTTTCCAGGTAGTTCCTATACTGAGCAAGTCAGTCATTTATATTAAGAAGGGACATTTAGGATGAGGACCTCAGTTCATTACTGACTAAAATCTAAGAGGTCAAAGTCACAAGGTTCTACCTCCTGTGTCACAATCTAGTTTACTTGAACCACAGCTATCAATACAATGAGGAATTACCATTAAACTATAATCCATAATAAAACATAAATTTCAAAATGAAATACTCAAAGCAAGTATTCCATTGCTTATTATCTATGTTTATATTCAAATTTCTACATAAATACAAAGAACGGAGGGCTGGCTGAGTGGCGTGGTAGTTAAAACGAGCAGGCTTGGGATGCCAGCGGCCCTGGTTCGGATTCCACATATGAGGGCCAGTGACACTGCCCTCTAAAAAATAATAATAATAATAATAATAATAATAATAATAATAATAATAAACAAAACAAAAAAACAAAAACAAAAACAAAAACAAAGAATGGAGACAGAAAACATAAAGATAACACCTGGATAAAACCCATACTTAAAAACGAGTACAGCAATGGATTCCGAATGGATACAGACAAAGACAGTTCTGTAAAAAGACAGTTCCATTTACTAAGTGCTGAAAACTTATTTTCAGAAAGAATACATTTCTTCAATTATTGATGTGACTTTGTGCATAATCTTGAATACAATTGCCCTAAGTAGTTCATTTTTATGAAACCATCAAATTTCATATCAGATATTTATTTGATATGAATTTATCAAATAACCAAATATCAAATAAAATATTTAAAACCAGAAGGGTAATTTTGCTGGTATTATTTATTTGAATGTACAAAAGAGATACAACTACAAGTGTGGTGTGGTTTCTAAAGGTATAATGCATATGTATTCAACTCAGGGTTCGGAGAAATAATATGAAACATATTAATGAGACTATTTCTAGCATTTGCTGGCACAGAATAAGTGAGAATATTAATTATGCGTTTAGGCAACAGTGTAACAGGTTTCTGAACCTAAATGGCCAGGGAGAACTGTCAATATTCTTTTTTTGATTTTGGCCTTCTTTAGGGTGGATACATTGTTTACTCCTTTCACTTGATTACACATATTTTATTTTATTTTATTTTATTTTATTTTTTTTAAAAGATTTTATTGGGGAATTGGTGGAGGGGAACAGCGTTGGGGAATCTGGGAAGGGGAACAGACAAGTTGCCGTCTCTTTGTTCCTCAGTCTAGTTGCGGAGGATGTCGCCCCACTGTTGGTATCGTCATTGCGCTCTTCCCGGATGAGGCAGATCAGTCGCTGGCCTCTGGATGGTCGCTCACTGCAGCTATTGGCAGCTCGTGCTGGCTGCCAGCCACTCACGCTGGCTGCGGGCCACTCACTGTAGCCTATGGCAGCCCACTGCAGCAGGGGCCGCAGCCCACACCATCACCGGGGCTCGCACAGCCCAGCTCCAGGTGGAGCTGTTGTTAGCTGTAGAGGGCAGTGTCACTGGCCCTCATGCGGGATCCGAACCAGGGCCGCTGGCATCCCAAAACCAGCGCTTAACCAATGCGCCACTTGGCCGGCCCATACACATATTTTAAAGGCCTCATCCTCTTCGTGGTTAGCTTTTGATTGACATTTTGGGATTCTGTTGCCATGGGAAAGCATGATGACCCTCAGAGGCAACACATGGGTGGTTAATATTAACGTCCATAGGCCTAAGCATCTATTTCCTTTTTTTACAATTTCATTGAGGCATGATTTACATAGCATAACATTATGCACTTTAAATATATGATTCAAAGAGTTGGTAAACTTTTGAGTCTTGCAACTATCACCAGAATATCATTTAGAAAATTTTCGTTACCCCAGTAAGATTCCTGAGCCTGTTTATAATTAATTCCCATACCTACACCTAGCCCAGGCAGCCATTACTTTACTTTTTGTGTCCCAGATTTGCCTTTTCTGCGTGTTTCATATAAATGGACTCACATACTACGTTAGCTTTTTGTCTGTCTTCCTTCGCTTAGCATGATGCTTTGAGGTTTTTTTTTTATTGCATATTAATATTTTGTTCTTTTTTATTGTATGGATATATCATACTTTGTTTACTCCTTCACCACTCTAAGTACCTATTTTTTTTAAATTTCTTTCACAATATTTAAAGAACCCTTTTGTTGGCACCATTTAAAATGTTTTGTATCTTAATGGCAATCTTAACGTTTCCCAGCTCTTGAAGAGAAATGTGACACATACATCCGAATCCAATTTTAACTCTAAGTTGGCCAGGCCCTGATGATTTTACATCCCATAAACTAATTATCTAACTAAACTACTTACTAATTAACAAATACCATTTAATTTAATTGTGACCTAATATTTCACTGAAGTAAAACATGTTCCAAGACACAAGTAGTTATTTTTTCTAGACATTGTCACATAAGCAGAAGCAACAGCAAGTGCCATGGGGAGAGAAATTTGCGGAAAGACTTACGAATGGGAAGAAAAAAAAATCCATTAATGAAAAGAGCATGCTTAAAGACATTCCATTTCTCTAGCAGAGGTCAAAAGGAGCTGTTTTTTTTTTTTTTTTTTTTTGTTCCGCAAAGCTTGAATGCTTCATGAACACACAGAAAAGCTAATCCCAGTCTAGTTAAAAATGCCAAGTTCATGTGATGGCAAAAAGACATGTTATACCACTTATGGATTTGTGGAGAGAAAAAAGAAAGAAGAAAATATTTCATAATATGTTACTCTAGATTCCAACGGGCTTTGGAAGAAGTTTCATTCTGTTAATAATCAAAATGCTGATATTGGCTAACACAGACTCAGAATGAATAAACAGAAAAGAGAGAAGTAAAAGAAGGTATGGAAAATTAAGCAGAATATTATATAATTTATAAGTCCCTATAAAATGGTAGAGTATAACAGAAAACAACTGAGGCTCATTATCTGTGCAGTACATACAAAAGAGAAACTACTCAAATAGTACTCAAATATATTTTCCTTATAAGCCTAATATTCTTAATTCGTAATTAGTTTTTTGTAGTCATGCTTTATGATTTTGAAATTAAAAAAAAAAACACACAGGGCTGGTCGAGTGGTGCGGTGGTTAAGCACTGGCTTGGGATGCCAGCGGCCCCAGTTTGGGTCCCACATGTGAGGGCTAGTGACACTGCCCTCAAAAAAAATAAAACACACACACACACACACACACACACACATTCTGCTCTTTCCAGATTTTTTTTTTTAAGCAAAGAAAACTGGTAAGAAGTGAACACCAAAATCTTGACTCTCCCTTGCCATGTTTTTCAATGAAGTACCATCTCAATGTTTTATTTTGACTGGACCAAGTCTAAGTTCTTCATATTTGTGAAGAGTTAAATGTTTGCTTCATTAAACCAAGCCCTTGGAATACAAAATATCTACACCATAGGTCAAGGATTGTGTTTTGGTCTCTGAGCTCCCTATTGAATTTCTCGAGAGAGAGACAATAGTGTCTCATGGAAGTAAAATGATAGCATCATTGCATGGCTATTTGGAAGTATTTCATTTCTCTTGGAAATGATTTTGCTTTGGGATCTAGAGTTTTGACATTTTAGTTCCAAAGATATATAAACTATTCTCTTGTACTTTATGAAAAATAAATAATCATAATATCTAGACAGGTTCTTAATTTTTATTCCAGATTTCTTTTAACATGGCAAATGCCATTAAATAATTGCTAGAATTTACTGAAGCACTCTAGAGTTTCTTGATATAAAAATGTCTCAGTGTATCTCTCAAAATGTTTCTACAAGATCTGGGAGATGAGTGCTTAGCAGTGACAGAGTATACCTAGATGCTACACCTTGGCTCAAATGCTCTGGAATGAATTCATTCACTGATTCATTCTACAAATATGTATTGAAAATTTGCTAAGAGCCAAGTGCTATTATACATACAATTGGGATAGAGTAAGGAACAAAGAAAAAAAAGAAATCCCTGTTTCACCGAGATTACACTTCAGTAGATATACATATAACCGTGTAGGTAGTTAAAATATATAGAATGTTGAAGAGTGACTAATGATAAGAGTAAGAAAGAAATGAATAGAAAGGGAATATTAAATGTGTGGATAAGGTGAAATGTCAGATAGGAAGGCCTGGAAAGGCCTTTCCAAGAAGTCAAAGGAGTTGGTCCCGGGAGTATCTGCGGGGAAAGCATTGATTCAAAGGGACCATGCAAAGGCTCTAAACCAGAAATGTATTTAAGAAGTTCAAACTATATACATAATCGAACCACAGCTTACTACTCCCTTGTCTACCACCCTCACTCAGCCACCATCATCCTTCCGCTGGGTTACTGTAAAACCACCCACCTGGTCTTATATACTCAACGCTGAGATCCCTTTAGCTGCACAGGACAGAGGAGAAGTAGAGAGACCAGATAGAACCTAGAAAATAGGGGAAGCTGCTCGATGAAATTAAAAGTAGTAGGTGGGAATGGAATATTAAGCTTTGGATATAGCTCAGATAACTAACTATCCAGGATACGATATCAGACATACAAGGAGAGATGTAAACAGGCAACTCAATACCTGGGTCTGGGGATCAGTGTGGAAGTTTGGTTGGAAAAATGATGCTGGGAACCATCAGCTTCTAGGTGGTATGGAAGGCATGAAAACAGGGAGATTATTTTGGTAGTGAATATAGACAGAAAAGAATAGAGATCCAGGGACTGAGCCCTGGAGCCTTCCAAAATGTAGAGGTCAGAGACATGAGAAAACAACCAGGGAGAAACTGACAAGGAGCTATGAGAAATGCTAAGAGGAAACCCAGGCAAGCACAGTGCACTGAAATCCATAAGGATTCCATAATCAATCCTTATAGGATTGGTTACCAGTTCTGACTCAACCACTTCCCACCCTTATCCCCCAATGGGGCTAAGCCCAGGGACTAGTTGCCCAAGCCCACGCTAAGAGTGCCATTCTTAACCTCTTCTTAATTGCCCACATTCTATCAATCACGTTGTCCTTTTCATTTGACAGTTTATATTGTGTCTTCCTTCAGTTTTCTGCCTTTATTCTAGTTCAGGGCACAGTCATCTAGGTGTTGGATACTGAAAGCCCCTCCCATTTTTACCAACCCCTCCTGCCCTCCAGTCTTTCATCACTGTACATAAGCCCTCCATATGAAACCGGAGTGACCTTTTTAAAATGCAAATCTAATAAATGAGAAGTCGTTCCATCACTTTGCACTACCTTCAAGATCAAGTCTAAACTGAGTGTCCTTCATAATCTATATTCTATTCTCCAGCTTCATGTTCCCCTTCATTGACGTCTTACACTGCAGCCGTTTACCCAGCTTTTGATTCCTTTAAAGCAGCAGCTCTGTCTCTGAGACTTTACGCAAGCTCCTCCCAATGTATGGAACTCCCCAGATTTACCTAACTTCCCCTTTTAGTTTAGATAAGTTTGAGTGGAATCTCTCTCAGGAATTCCTTACTGACACTCCTCAGCTGAGGTTTTTGGCCCTCTTCCTTTTTTTTTTATATTGAGTTATAACTGACAGACAAAATTGTGAGATATTTAAAGTATATATCATGGTGATTTGACAGATGTATATATTGTAAAGGATTCCCTCTGCCTCATCTCTTCCTATTCTGGATCACAAGTTATCATAACAAGACCTAAGTGGAATTATGCTGCTCTGTGCTTTTTGAACACCACTGTATAAACGATTCCTCCTGTTTCTACATAAAACCTCTCTTTAATGGGGTTCAAACTTTGTTCTTAGGGACCAGGCTGGGAACAGACATCACACCCTTCTCTTTATTTCCCTTTATTTTCTCATCTAAGACTTAAGGTAGCTGATAGTAAAATCTTCTGCTCATTTACCCCTGGTCCTTTCCTCCCCATCCCCTCCACATGCAAATCAAAGCATATACATTGAGATCAGAGGAGCCCTTCCTGTTCTAAAACTAAGTTCAGGCTTAACTAGGAAACAATTTCTATTTTCTTTCCACTACAAGGCCTCAGGACAGTATAACTAGATGAAGAGGGGTATTAAGGATACAATGTTTAGCTTCGGATTAGGCACAGAATAAATTTGGAAATGTACAGTTATTTCTGGACTTGCTTTGTTCTTTAGAACATATCAATATTAAGCCACATTCAGAGCTCCCTCAGAAAACTCTGCTTGATCTTGATCTTTTTTATCTACATTTCCTCATCTCCTCTATGTGGAATCCTGTGAAAGTGCAGGTTTTTCCCACTCCACATTGGTCTCTCCTCTTCTGACAGCAACACATCGTGGAGAGCATATTAACAGCATTAGGGCTGAAGGTTCCCCCAGCATATTTACCATAAAACACGATTTAAAAAATGCTTTGGCCTGTGCTAGTCTCCTTTTAGTGTGCTGTTCCCGCCTACCTCTTTGAAAATTTAAATCTTTAATTCCCGTTAGTGCCAACTTTCCTGGAGCTTTTCTCTATCATATTTAGCTTATTATAATCTTTACTTCTGCAAAGTATTTTCTCATCTAAAATACCATATAATCTACAATTTTTGTTATGTTACATATTAATGTGCTTTTTTTCCACCATAAATTGACTTCTTGTCTTTTAAACCTACTGCAATTCGCTTGAAAGTAGTGACTTATTTATTTATTTATTTATTTATTTATTTATTTATTTATTTATTTATTTATTTAATGTGGGTCTGACCACTAGCTCTAGCAGAGGGCTAAGCACAGACTGTGTGGTTAATATCTTTGTACTGATATATAGATTGAAGGATATACAACATTTTCATGATCAATATGTAGTTAAGCATTTTCAACTTTATTGAGCAAAGTATGGTCCTATTAAAATGTTACAGAGCTTCTTTAGTACGTGGTCGACTTTTCAGAATAACATGTAATTTACTTTCTTAAAATATTTAGCATGGTATGCAAGTTAGAAAAAAAAAATTCATTTCTAAACCTCTCCATGAGCAAATTTAATTTTCAGAGAGCTAGCTTTGGTCATTATCATCATCTTTCTTATGAGATCCAATTTCTGATCAGCTTTACATGCATGTTATTTCAGTGGTCAAGCTGACAAATTTCATAATTAATCTGAGTTTCTTTCGTGAAACTTTTGATTGCAATTCAGTTCATAAGACACACTCAGAGAATATATAAACTCAGGCCTAATGAATACGTTGTGATCTCATCCTAGCTTCTAAAGGCCATTTATTCTTATCCTCAGTCTCTGAGGCCATTTTTAATCTGGAGGTAGAAGGTGCGATAAAAAGAAGTTCCGGTTTTGTTTTAACGTGTTTCTGGAGCGGGCAGAACGACCCTCCAGTGAGGGCCACTGAGGCCGGCCAATCTTATAGAGGGCCTCAGGAGTCTATTGCAGAGCTGGCTGAAAGTTCTGACCACAATATTTATTACCACCGTATCTTCTTAGTGCACTTCACCTCTAATACTCTATAATGTTAAGTCTCCACTGTAGGCTGGCTTAATGATATAGAGCTTGAGCATTTGCATATTTCCATTGGGCTGGCTAGAATAGAAGCCTTAAAGCAACAGTCCACTTCCAGGTAAACCTTGGGTGCTCGTTCATTGACTGAACACTCTTTGTTCTCTTTATTGACAATGGCGAATTACTCTTGGTTGTCGTTTTGAACCCCTGCTGAGTACTCACACCATTTTTCCATTTCAGGGTACCAAAGAATTACTGATTCCTCCAGAATCTCTGACATTTTTTCAGATTTCTTAGGGTAAGTAGACTCATGCAAACAGAATGGTTTGTGGAACACAGAAGACAGACATGATGTTTGGCATCCCTATGCTGGCCTGGGTTCATGAGCAAGAAGATGATGGGGTGCAATGCAGAGAAAAAGAGAGTATGAATGACTCTCAAAGAATGAATGACATCATGTCATCAATTCCCTCTTGCAATCCTCCTTTATTCTTTTCTAGATGCAGGAATATATTTGAAACTTTATATAGCGAGATGATGTTTGATACGTATATTTTACCCTATATTTTTTTATATCATGTGGCCATTTCCCCATGTCATCAGCTAGGTATTTTACATCATGGCTTCCATTGATTAAATGGTCCCAGGAAGGCTGCCTTCCACCTTGGCCGATGAGAAGGATGCTGAGGCAATTCTTGGCTTCTGACTTTCAAAGGCCCAGGCTTGAGAAGACTGGGCATCATCAACACATTCAGGACACTACTTGATATGAAATAGTGACCTACGTTTCCCAGAGTTAGGAGATAAGTGAGAGAAGTAGAAGATGCTAAGAGTAAATGCTTATGGGTCCCTGAGAAGGTGAGCTTTGTTCCCTGTTCTGTGGCCCAAGCTTCAACTTGAGGGTAGATGAGAGGGATATATCTGTGAAGTTTGTGGAATCTGCTATTAGAGGGAATCTGTGCTTTACTACTGGGTAGGAGCCCAGGACAGTTGATGAGATTCCTGAAACAGTAAGGCAGTATAGAGGGCTTTGATAAAGGGGACTGAGAGAGCCTCCCTAAATTCCCTTGTGCTGATGTAGCAAAAGAACAGCATTAATATGGCTATGAAGAACTTGGATCAGAATAATGTGTGAAGATGGAACTGAAAACTGTTTCAGCATGGACAACTGATGTGTAAATGGGATGAATGACAGCCATATGACAATGCTTGCAGTGAGAAGTCCTTGCCCATAGCACTGAAAATCCCACCTCCATCACATGTACTACTGCCATCCCATAGGTCTACATAAGTTTCCAGATACTTTTCTAGACTATACCTAGTCCATGGCAAAGATGGAGGAAAACCAAGGGTCAAAGTGGTATAAACGGACATAGGAGCTTGTATTAGAAATTAAGCTAGGCTCTCAAAAAATAAATACTACTACTTGCCACCTATTTGAGGAGTTAGGTTGCAACCCATATCATATATATATATATATATATATATATATATATATATATATATATATATATATATATATAAAATGTGATTTTGAAAAATACATATCTATAGAGAGCAGTGTCCTTATTTAGATATTTATACATGAAGCATAAAATAGAGAAGAAAGACTTACAAAAATAAATAGCTTGCTATCTCCCATGATAAATACAGTATGGCAGGTACTTTACAAATATTTAGTATTGGGCCGGCCGAGTGGCGTGGTGGTTAAGCGCTGGCTTGGGACGCCAGCAGCCCTGGTTCGGTCCCACATGTGAGGGCCAGTGACACTGCCCTCAAAAAAAAAACAAAAACAAACAAACAAATATTTAGTACTGTCATGACCCTTGTATAATAAAAAATATTATCCCTGCTTCACAGAATAGAGAACCAAGGCATAGGGAGGTAAAATCACTTCTCAGTGTGGTTAAAAAGTGTTCAAGCTAAGATTTAATGCTATGCTCCTACAGATTCAGAGCACCCCCTTTTTAATTAAAGTTTATTGGGGGTGACAATGGTTAGTAAAGTTACATAGGTTTCAAGTGTTCAATTCTGTAATCCATCATCTATATATTACATTGTGTGCTCACCACCCAGAGTCACTTCTCTTTCCATGACCATATAGTTGACCCTGTTTAGCCTCATCTATCATCTCCCTCCCCCTTCTCCTCTGGTAACTACTCAACTATTGTCTGTGTCTATGCGTTTTTGTTTCTTTATTTGTTTGTCTTGTTCCTGTGTTGCTTTGAGTTTTATATCCCACATATCAGAAAGGTTAATTGAAATGACCAGATAATGGAAGGAAAGTAAAACACACGCACACACGCGAGAGTGATTTTTCCCCTGAATCTTGAAGAAATTAACCTACATTTCCCACTTAACTTTAACTTTAAATGTGAACATAAAAGATACTGATATGAAAATTAAAAAATATTTCTCCATTATAATATTAAGAAGTCTATTAAGCATATCATTAAATCTTACCTTTGAAAACTGACCACATGTTTTTCATCCTAAATGTATTTAATAAGAAGATCAAACAATGGGCAGAAGAGTTAAAGAAAATCTAACACAGAACCTAATATAGAAATGGTTCATAAGATACATCTTAATTATTAGGAGAGAGTATTATGAGAGACAAATACTGGATCCTGGCTTGCAAAGAGAATTTAGAGCACAAAGTGGGGTGTGGAAGCTGAAATTTAATTATTTGGATTTTATTCTGCTCTCGCCTTATAGACTCAAAGGGTTTGCAAAGGGTTATCTGGCCATTAGCATGAAGAAGATATCTATTTTTTTTTCCAGACCTGATACATTCTAGTTAACAATTATTAAAGTAACTGAAAATAATGAACACGCTGGAAATCTCTGAAATCATTGACACTTTGAAAATCTTGTTTACCAGAATTATCGCTTAGATCTAATAGAAGCAAATTTGTTATTTACGTAATCCAGAGGCGACAAATAACAACATGCAATTGTGAGTCAAGGAAGAAAAATTGTTACTTTAATCCAAAACATTCTACAAATCAATCAACACAACAAATTATCAGTGGGATAATGTATTCAACACATTTGACATTTACATTAATTGGAGGTAATGAAGAAAATATTTTTTTTGTTGTTTGTTGGATTAAGTTAAATGGGCTGGAAATGCCTATGAATAAAACATCATTATTACTCTCACCGTACACCTGTTCAAATTTCTATTGACAATTTGATAGTTTTATTAGAGCCCGCATGGAAACACGACAAGCACAAACAATTTTTTACACTCACAAGATAAAAGCAAACAAGCAGTGTTTTGTGCCCAGCTCTCTTAAACCACAGAGCTATGACAAGTGCTTAACTAGCCCCTGAACACTGCCACTTAGTCATGACTTCTGGTTCTATAAATTATTTACAGTTTGCTAGGTATGAGGCTGCTGGAAAATGCCTTTCTTAGCTGCTTGATTGACAGTATAATTATACTGTGTTTTTGTTTTAAGCACTTTATGCAGAATCGTGATGCCATAAAAAGTAAATAGGAATTTTATGAGCTTTTAACTTTGACAAGGTCACACTGACGCTTACCAAAGAGATGTCATGAAAAGCCATAGCCGTTATTAGCTGTCCTGTAGTGCCACTGCACCCTGAATCTCCCTTTGGGTTAAAACATGTATTTGCTGCTATCTACCTCAGCAGAGGAAGCGAGGGGATGATAGAAACCACACAAGCAGTGGGCACACTTAGTCTTCTAAAGTTTCCTTTTCTTCTCTCCTTAAGGGCAGCCTAGTTAACAAGTTGAATTTTATGGAGATAACAAAACAAGACACAAAAACAATATGAAAAGTTTTATGTTGGATTTTATTTTGGCTCATGTCTTCTCTAAGAGGGCTTATTCTCTTATTTTCCTATCTGCTTGCTTTTAATTCTTCTCTTTAATTTCTTTTTTTCCTTCCTTCCTTCCTTCCTTCCTTCCTTCCTTCCTTCCTTCCTTCCTTCCTTCCTTCTTTCCTTCCTTTCTTCCTTCTTTCCTTTCAAATCTTTTAGCATACTATGACAGTGGTGGTGATGGCAGTGATGGTGAATAATATTACTTATTGTTAAAATGACATAGCCCTGATGCATGTCGCTAGGGCTGTGGCTGTCAGCCTTGAGTTCTCACTTGGTACCCCAAACTTGCCTCAGAAAAAAATGCCTACTCTTTTAAAAACTGCAACGGGATCTTTAAAATAAATAGAACAGATGGGATTTTAAGGTCTTTCCCAAAAGGCCCATGCACCATGCCAAATTCAACTGATCTAACTTGACAGAAAGGGTGTGCTGCATCAACCCAGCTTGGATTTGAACACTGGGTTCCAGCTGATGGCTGATCCCAAAGTTGTTCTTCACATACAATGGGGATAAGAGGATAGCTTGGGTGAGGCCTTTTCTTATACAAAATTATCTACTGTTCTGTTGGTGCGCTTCTCGGCAATTTTGGCTTTGGTCTTGTCTTAAACTTCCTAATATTGTGATTAGTAACCTCCCAAGCTGTGCGTTGCACCAACAGAATTAATACATTAAAGTATTTGTCTTAGGCATCCTGGTCCAACTTTGGTCCTGTGACAACATACTTTTTTCATTTCTCTCAAGTCATTTACTCTTTGTGCTGAGTCTCATGACCACCACAAGTAAATAAGAAAGGAATACCCCATGATAATGATGGCATTGGCAAGGCACAGATGTCACTTCAGACCTTCTTGTCAATCTGTATTCCGAAAGCTGCCCATCTTCCTGAGAAAGAGCGAATTTGCTCAGCAGCGATTTTTTTTGATCCATCATCTAGGAGCAAGTTGTTCTGCATAATGACCTATTCCATACTCTCCACTCAGAATATATATCCTAAGATGCCTAGAAAAATACCATTTTAATTCAGTTGTAATTCAAGTTCACCATAAATGCAAGCGATGAATCTCAGGTCAAATATTGTCAAATATTTTAAATATATTTTAATTGTGGGTGATTCTGTGCTTAATTCACTTCTGGACAATGCCAATACATTTCTTAGGTTAGCATAATATATTGGTTTTTCCTATCTTCTATTTCAATCATTAAATCCAAACTTTTTAGTTGAGGAAACCACTCATTTTCAACTGTGTGAAAGCTGGAGCATCCCCACTTGACATAAATGTCACTTTAGTTAACATGTATTCATCTATCATCTACTTTACTAGATCTCTACAAGAACACCACAGAGAATGATAAGCATGAGTCTTCCTTCATGAAGTTGTAGGAACATGCCACGAACAGCAATTGTATTGCAAACTTCTAGTGCAACTCAATTTAAACACCTGCATTAAATCTTGACGTTATATAGTAAATGTATGGCAAAGGTGCTGGAACTTCTTTGCATCTCAGAATCACCTGGTGTTCTTTGAGAACTACAGGTGCCTGAGCTTCTCCTGCAGAGTTTCTGATTATGTCAATCTGGGGCACATCTTAGGCCACTGTATTTTTAACAAGATATCCAGGTAACTTATGTACAACGATATTTGCGAACTCCTGATTCAAAGAGGAATATTTCATCTTGTTTCTTTTCTTTTCTCATTTTTAAACAACAGAATGATTAAGGTAATGGATTATGCAAACATTAAGTTTAACATGTAAATTAATGGATTGATAAAGAGAGGGACAGAAAATATTTAACTAAAAGCCTGTAGTAGAAACTACTTATTCTGTGCTTATTGTATAGTTTCTTATTGATGTTCAACATTTTTAAAACTAGTAATTATTATTTTAGCTTTTAGAAGTTATATTTGTGAGGTTTTGAGAAAATAATTTACTAGTTTATATACCTGAGGAGTAATATGGTGGTAACACTGGCTTCAGGTATGGTTCATTCTACAGGTTTACATTATCTCTTAACTCTGCCTTCCTCCATGTATCAAGTTTATGTTCAGAGTGACTCCTTTAATTTATCAGCACCACATTCATGTTATATTCTCAAACCATACCACACCAGAAAGCACTTATTTTTATCACCAAAACTGGCTAAATTTTCTGTACTTGTACTAAGTAATCAAACCAATTTAGATAATATACTCAATGTAGAACCAAGGTCTGAACAATGAGACGGACTACACTGATAAACTTATATCACCTTGTATCAAAATTGGAGTCAAACATACCCCAAACTAATGCTACTGTATCATGAAACAATGGTAGAACAGATTCTAGAGAGACAACACCAGTGTCCAGTACTAGAAGAGTAGCATGAGATAGAAATTTAAATCATTACCCTGAGCTAGACTATAGTGTCAACAAAATTTTGCCAAGATGTTTCCATTCTTGATCTATTTAATTATTCTTCAAATTATCTCAAACAAGAAGAAAAATATCAGGAATCTAGGGAAAATACATACGATGTCTCAATTCTTCTGCATCTTGGAACCAGTGTGCCATTTAATTTCATCACATGTATTGTCAAGTAGTAGGGTGAGCGAGTAGTACATGTTATTACACTTAGTAACAGGCACACGCACAATCACACTCTACTTGTCTTGTCACCCAGAATGCAGGTCACAACATTATTAATTTTGTAAAAGTGAGTCTGAGGAGTGCAGAAAAGAGCTTATCTCATTGTGGAACTCATAGTCACACAAGCTGTGACCCTCATTTAAAGGAAATATGGGGAGATCCAAGCTGGAGGTGGTCTGATGACAAACTGAACCGAGGTAAGTCACTACAAGCTTAAGAGCAATATATCAGAGACTCTGCATGAATTTCACTGCACTGGCTTTGGTGTCTGCCAGAGAAGGGATGATGGGAAGTCTCTAGAGTGTGTTAGGTGTGAGGATACAGGCAAACCCAGGATTTAATTTCCTTATGGACATCAGTGCTCATACAGGGACATCAGTGCTACCGTACAGGGGAGCTGCTCAGAGGACTGGAGAGAATATAGTGCCTAGTTTCTACTTAAGATAAAGAAACAATCCATAAAAATGAGATTCTAGGCTGCATGGATCACTCCAGTATTTTACACAAGGTAGGAACTTCTCTATGCATGACGGTGCAGAGCTTGGGTTTGAGGGTTGAGCTGGCGCATCAGCACCTGTGCTGCTTCTCTGTATTATGGGGGTGAAGCTACAATTTACCCCAAGCATTGGCTGTAAGAGAAAGGCAATGCTCATGGTGCAGTCTGTTATCAGATCAAAGAGAGAAAAGCAAGTTCTTTTAAAGTAATTTTATTATCACTACTTCCTCTTGATAATGGATGTCTCCTTTCTACTGTCAAAAGTAGGAGAGTGTCCATGGTGGAAAGCAAAGGGGAGCCTGCCAAAGTCTCCTTGTGTCCCTCCAATCCCACCCCTCCATCTCGATCAGGTTTGAAACTGTTCTTTTGATTGAGTGTGATATACAGGCATTGATTCTTGTCTCTACTCAGAGGATGAGAACTGAGCTGACCGCAATCAGGTAGGCACAGCAAATGAGTGATTTGTTTTACACTGCTGTAACTGGGAAAATGTGTGCTCCATCTAAAGGGGGACCGGCTCTAGGAAGCACTGTCCTCAGTTGTCATTTTGGGAACATGGGCCCAGATTGGCCAGATTGTCCAGTTTTTCAAAGTAACCTGGAAATCAAGTTTTAAATGCGAAATATCCCCATGTAAATAAATTAAGAATAAGTTGTATAAGTCAAATCACAAAGGCATGCAGGCCAGATGCGTCTGTGGCCTCCTGCCTTCCTCCCTCTGGGCTTTGGAAACTGCATGGTTGTGGAATGAGATCTGTCCTGTCACTGCTCTTTTGATTCTGATGCCCAAACTGCTCCTCTCGGCCTTTATTTTTTGGCCATCCAAGTGGTTTTCAATAATGTGCCGATTTATGGCTCCTAATTGTTGGCTGAGAATAGGAATCACAGACTCAAACGCTTCCAGAGGCAAGGCATTTAATGCTAATATTTCAAGTGGGCTGGACAGAAAAGGCAAGGGAGAGACAGAGACTGTGGGGGCATGCAAGAGTGTATAATTCCCCTTAGCAGAGAGTGATACATTTATCTTTCAAGCCACAAAACTCTGAAAATGAAAAAGAGTGCTATTAATAATTGCGCCAGATTAATAGGTGTAAAAGGGGACAAACTTGAATATATGGTTCATCAGAAGAGGGAAGAAATGCTCAAATTCAGCAACTGCTCACCTACGCTCTTCAGGAACTTGTGATTCATATAGAGAAACCAGAAATGGGCATTTTACAGCCCACCTCCTAATTGTTAAACATTGCTTGATAACTTAATTTTGATTACTACTTAAAACAAGAATATAAACTCACCACCCAGCTATATCTGTCAGCCAGATCCTGCCCTCTGCCCCCCAGTTCTCAGCCTTCCAACATGGCTTTATAGTTATATCTTGTTCTGCCTCCCTGTATGCACTCCTGACCAAGCATTCTCTTTGTCCTTGTCTGCTTCGGTGCCCTATTTTGATTCTAATAAAAATGAATAGGACTCTACCCACCATGTTACTTACACCTGTGCTTCAGAGACTGAAATGCTTCTACTATCTTGAGGGTCCCCTTTGGCCATCTACTTCTGGACCCCTCTGAGCTCACCTGTGCAATCCTGCTCTTAATGGCTCATTGTCAGTGACAGGTGCTTTGAAAAGAAGCTCTTGACAAGTGGTATGTCTATTCTTGGGCAGAAAGTTACCTCTGTCAAATTTCCTAACTATAATACCATTGGCAAACAGAAAATAATTACAGTCCTGTATCAGTAAACACACAACTGGTGAACAATTTCATAAATAAATATGGCCCTCACAAAGCTAGTCCAAATAGCAAAGCCGAGTATAAAATGTACCAGCAATGGTAAATACAAGATTAAGGAAATTTTCATAATTGCACTATTTTGTTAGGAAATTAAGGAATTTTCATAGTGAAGCTTTCGAAATGTTATATTTAATACATGCATACTTTAAAAAAAGAAAACCCTCAGCAAATGAATAAATGCATCAGTGAAAGCAACACATCCTTCAGAGTTAAATCTGCGCTTAGGCGATGTACAGCGATTTCTCCTGCATGTACATATTTAATAGGTGTGCAATCTTCTAGTTTGAATGAGAGTCATCATATATGCAGGCGCCAAGAATTGGCAAAGAAAATAAACATTAAATTGAGTTTAAATGTTCTTCAAAATTGATTATAGCAAATTACCCAAACTAAAGCTATATTTAGAAGTCAACCTAGGAAATCTTGTTTTGGCAGATGATATAGTTCTTCTGACTAAAGATGTACAAATTCCTCCCGGGGTGCAGGAGAGTGCTTCTGAGCTGAGGGGCAAAGCTATACAGACTCTTTTTGATTCACTGTCGCACTCAAAGCTGTCCATCAATCAATTCTGCGTTTTCATCCAAGAGCTGAGTTTCCGGTAAGTGATATTTTCCACAATTCTAAAGCTAGTCGACTTAGTTTTGTGACTGTCTACTGGATCATTGTTGGGCACAATGAAATCGTTCCCCTGGACAGCACAGGTTTAAGTACCTAAACTGGAAATAGTTTGCTTTCTCCCCTCTCCCAACCCTTCACCACACTTCTGTTCTACGTATATTTATAGCAAACATCAGTATTTCCAGGAGTCAAAGAGTAGCGTCTTCTAGATCTGGCTAAGTCTTCAAATGCTCTTCACCAGGCAGTTAGCACTCTGTATTTTAAATAAACTTAGAGTTAGTTGTATTCGTATATTTTATGCCATTCTTTCCACTCATTTCTAAGATATATATTGATGCCTATGAACAGATAGCGCTCTGGATTCTTCGAATACAAAGGTGAATATAAATAGAAGCAGCCATCAAGTCATGACATGTGGGACTAGGTACATGGAGTTCATTATAAGCTAATAACACAATAACCATTATTTCATCATTACCAATAACAGAGTTTACAACATCTACCTGCTGATAACTATGTGGCATTCTCAGGTTCAACAAAGAACCTGAATCATAGATTTGTTATTTAGAGATAAGGAAACTGAGGATTAGCAACTTAGAAAGTTATTTATCAGTAAATGAAAGATCGGCAATTTGAACCCAGAAGTCTGACTCTAATTTCTTGATACATGGACTAATTAATTATGCTTAAGAGAATGAGGGAGATTTTATAGAAAGGATTTTTTTTTCTATTTACTTTATAAAATTCATTAGATACCGATTATGAGCTAAGTAGTATTCTAAATGTAGGAAGAACAGATACAAGAAAGACACGTCTCCCCTTAAAAATTTCACAGCCTAATGGGGAATGAATCTGAAAAAAATGATTGACAGGGACATCATGGCAGTCATACATATGGAAGGGGGTGCAACAGGGAGCCAGGCGCCCGCCTGGGTGGGTGAGGAATGATTTCACAAGGAAAAGACAAGTCTGACTGAGTCTTGAAGAAGAAGGCAGAATTGCCAGATGACCAGAATATAAAGCTCATTCGTGGCTCAGCATGAAGAAAGGCTTGGAGGCTGAAATAGCACTGACTGTATGGGAATTCTGAAGCTATGGCGTTAGTGGAAGTGGGGAAAGTTTCTAGGGTTTAGTCAGGCCAGGGCAAGATCCATGTAGCCTCTGGGTAAGAAGTGTGGCACATTGCTGTTTATATGCTGCAAAGGTTTGTAAAATTCTATCCTATATGGCCACTGAGAATTAATCCAAAGTAACCAAATGCATTATTTCTAAATAGGGTAGCAGTGCGGAGAAACACTGGGCTTTTTCTAAGTACCAGAGCAGAGAAAAAGGCACAACAGAATGACACCATATGGTGTGTTTAAGGAAAAATGAATAATGCAAAATGGGAAAGGCAGGGACTGAGACCAAAAAGGGTGATTAGGGGAGATTTTAAAGAGCCTTGAATTCCGTGCTTAGGACCTCTTTTTTTTTTTCCCCATACAAGAAATGAGCAGAGGGGTAATGTGATCCTATCTGGATTTTAGAAAGATAAATCTAGTGGAAATCAAGAGGAGTGATTGTCGGCAGACAGCCCAGGGATTAGTTTTTATGATAGTCCAGGTGTGAGGGGAAAAGAGCCAAAAATGAAGTAGCAAATTGAATGGAAAGAGGACAGTGAATTTAAAAGATTCCTATGCAGAACCAGCATGACTTAGAAAGGAAAAGGATGTCCACAGTGAGAGATAGAATAGAGTTAAAGGCTATTCTGAGGTTTGACCATGTGTTCTTGTCAAGGACTGTATTGTATTATAATGTTTGTAAAGTGTAGGTGATCTGTCTTCACAAGTAACATGCATTTTAAAAAAGGTTCTTGTTTAAATTCAGGATGGATCAAATTAGAGGTGGGCAGGGATCAAGTGATAGCAGACAAGGGGAGGGGACATGGGACTTCGGAACAGTTCCCAGTGGTAGACAACAAGCAGCTAGAAAGATGTTCAAGATTTTTGAGCAATTAGAGCAGAGACATGGGGAATAGAGAAGGTGCCCCCAAAAAATGTATACACATTTCAAGAAAGGAAAAAAACTGTATTAAAATTGTAATAATATATACTGATAACAAAAGATGAATACAAGGCATGTGTATACATTTTTTGGCACCCCTGGTATACGTATAAATGAGGACGGGGAACTATATTTCAGTCTTAGAAAATACTAGACCCTCACAAATGTCTGTTCAACTCATTAAAATATTAGCATTGGAGTAGCGAATCAAGACAAAGAATGAAGAAAGAAGACAGGTAAGGTACGAGGCTGTGTCTTGATCACAAGGAAGAAGAGAAAACCTACCTGTTGTTTAGAAAGTCACAGTAGAATCAGTCACATGGGTTGATCTGATAATGAGCTGATGAATTTTGCCTGTGGGTCCTTATGTATTTCCAGGAACAGGTTGAGTCCTAGCATCTACAGAGATCTAAATACATAGGTGTAACTCATATCTCTACAGGGCCAGGGAGATGCAGAAATGCAAGCAGGGCATTGCATGCGTAGATGGTTTTTTTTGTTGTTTTTTTTGTTTTTGAAGGGAAGAAAGTGAACCACTATTCACTGAGCTTCTATTCTGCGCTAGGTAAGGTGGCAACCCATGACATAACTGAGACGTCGATGTTATTATTCCCACTTACCCATCAGAAACTAATTTTCTGAGCAGTGATTTGACTCAAATCACAGAGCTAATAGGTGCATAAGCTTGTTGTCTTCTGTTTAATCCCAAAGACAAACGAAATTCTTCCACCTTGTTGTGAGTGTCCCCTGGAGTGCCCAAGGTCCACTTCAAATGCTTAGCGCACGCGCACACATATCTGGCAGCTGACATTCTAAATGTCTCCTAAATCAAAGAAGTGGCTCTGTTTCTCAGTGTGAAGAGAGATTAAAGGGATGTTCTCTCGGCCAAAGTGAAAAACAGGAATGCATTGTTCAGCTCACTCCCCTGAGCCCTGGTAACCTGCACTCCCTGAACCCCCCACCCTCTTGGGTCACCAACCATGTTCTAAATGAAGAAACCAAGGCCATACTTTTCTTTCACTGCTGACTGAAGACCATCTAACTGCTGACTTCTTCATCTTCTCTTTGCTTGGAGTTGGAAAAGCAATTTTAAAACATGCTTGGATTCATATAGACCCAGTAATGGGCCAAGGCGTCATATGAATGACAGCTGTCAGGTTCTCCAGAAACTCTATGTCTGACCTAATCGATGAATCAATTAGAGTCATTAGGTCAGGATAATGAATCACCTTGTCACTGCACACTCAGAGCTCCAGCCTCTGAAATACTGTTCAGACTTGCCTTCGGGAAGTCTGATGGAGATGGTACAGGAAATGGCACAGCTGGAGTGGCCATCTGCTGAACAGGGCACAGCTGGGTTTCATCTCTGCTGATTTTATAATAGTTCTTCTACAAAGGAAGATCCTATGACTTAAGACAAATAAACTCGTTTTTGTAGTTGAGAGTGTTAAGTTTCTCACTAAATCATAAACAAAACATTCAAATTGGTCAAATACTAAGATTTGCACTTAATCTCCTGGCAGCTAAGTCGTATATATTCACTCAGGGAAGACTATATCTGTTTTTTGTTTCTTTGTTTATTCCTTTACTACTTTAAATTGGGTAGACAATTAATATTTTCTGATTAGTTTATATGGATTCTGAGTATCATAGTAAGAATCTGTTTTTTCTTGTATTCCTTAATGTATTGCATTTCAGGCAGGTGTGCTTTCTTATCCCTGGCTTGTATACTACATGATTTATTAAACACCTTAATGCAACCTTTTGATAAACTATAAACTGTCTCATGTAAAAGATGAGTTTTATTTTTTAAAGACACAGACTCATTTGTACTTGATTTGAAGGAATCCTAAGTCTTCAAGAGCTATGATGCTGTGAGCCCAGGATGAGGCGGTTTATTTTGTTCTCATTACGGATTCTCTGGATGGCTTCCTTGCAGGGTGAGGCTTTCTTTTCCACATCAAAAATGACTCCCAGTTTCCACTGTACTATTTCAACCCCCAACCACCAGAAAAGTCACTGAAGAAAAATAAAAATAACATACATTTTTGGAATATTTTTCAGAAAATATATGGGCAGGAATGCTATCACCCAGTTGATATTTTTAATTTTTAATAATCAACTTGCATATATTGAAATACAACAAAACCAACCAAGCCACCAATGTTTGTTTAGCAGCTACAAAAGGCAAGATGCTGTGCTGAGGGCTGTGAAGATGCAGAGATGAGGGGAGTATGTTCTAATTTCAAGGAGGACTCACTAGAATAAGATCCTTCCCCTCTTGTACGTCAAACACACAAAAAGTAGAAAAAGGAAGCAAATGATTCACACACTATAGGTAAAATATTAACCAAACCCCAATGCAAGTCAATATAAAAACAAACAAACAGACACTAAATCCAGGAACTTTATCTACATTTCATCAGTAACTTCAAATCCCCTGGAATAAGACAATATTATACACTCCTGATACTATTTCTTCCTTAATTTGAAGGTAGCAAAGGAAAAAGCAGGTAGGAAGATGTTCAAGATTTCTGGGTAGAAATAAGTAGTGATGTTGGAAGCACATAAATGAGAATTGAAAAACCATGATATAGTTTTAGAGAGTATAGGACCTTTCACTGCTTAGCTACCATACACTGGAGTAGATGCATTAAGGCAAAACAAAGTGTGGACAGAGAAGATATATAGGGTACAAAGCCTGTACACATGCATGATACATGTGTCTAAGTGAAAATAAAGCAGTGTGCTTTACCTAGCTATAAACAATTTAAAAGATACGCAATCCCCCCCACAGACACACACACCCAAATTGGACTTCATGTTTGTGCTAATAACATTAGTTTACCTCAAATAGTATGGTGAGATAGTGCTCATTTCCTATATAACTGATGTGGAAACCAAGGTGGTGGGGGCAAAATATCTTTGTAATAAAATATCCATGTTTTGAAGTCCAACAGATTTGGAACTAAATTCTGTCCCTGTTACTTCCTGGACCTCTGACCTTAGATAGTCATTTGACATTTGTGAACTAATAAGCTGTCATCTGTCAAATGAGAAAAATCATCTAACAAGGTTTATGGGTTAATAGGAGATAAACTTAGGACAGTGTCTGGCAGACAGTAGGAGCTCAATAAATGACAGAAGGAGGGTAGTGAGAGGAGTAGTAATTATAGGATCATTGGAACAGTGGATTGTTAAACTGACTCCGAATAATGACTGATGGAGAAGAATTTATGTCAGCTTCTACAGAACTTTTTTTGGATTGCACGTTAGGTTTAGTGATGCTTTCAGTGGGGAAAGAAGTAGCCTATTTAAAAGGATCTTCAAGAAAACCATCACTGTTGATATCATCATTTGTCCGGAGTTATATCATTCCTTCCAGTCTTTCTGGGTGTTTCCCTCCAGATACTGATCTCAGCTGCATTTCTGGCCTTACTTCCTCATAGACTCCCTCCCTTGGCAATTCTATGAACCAAACATGAAACTTGTTCCTCTTCATAGCTTTCCGGTTCTCTAAATACCACCCTGATTTAGATCGCAGTCTTCCACAAATACTGCTGTGGACTTGAAGACTATATATGACCCAAAGATACAATTTCTTTGGCTGTGCAGATATTTTTATACACAGGAGCCATTCTCATAAACATTTAAATTTCCAGTTTTTCTTGGAAAACAGAACCAACATACTTTACCCCTGTGTCCCTCAGAACAATTGGTTGGAGCTAAGCAGGGTTGTAGAAGATACCTTTGATTGATATCAGTTCCG
The DNA here is from genome assembly GCA_033961575.1 of Aselliscus stoliczkanus. Classification (NCBI taxonomy): domain Eukaryota; kingdom Metazoa; phylum Chordata; class Mammalia; order Chiroptera; family Hipposideridae; genus Aselliscus; species Aselliscus stoliczkanus. The sequence goes on from CM066733.1 coordinate 11,275,314, forward strand.
TCTGTTCCCTTCTCTGACAGAACTATGTCGGTTCAGATATGCAACTGTCCATGGCCTCTAAGACTCCAGGAAAAGGGACTCCCTCAAGTTCTGAATTTCCCTTTTATGTTTTCTTCTTTTTTTTTTTTGCCAGAAATCTGTTTCTTCAAAGATGCCTGACCAAGTGCAGGCTAATGAAATGTTAGGAGATATTTTCTGGGGCTTCTGAAACGGTCTCTTCCTCCTAAATCTTCTGAGAACCTTCCCAAATCATCCTTCTTCTTTATTCTGGAAACTCTTTGTCATGATTACAAGGCTTGCAGCTGCTACAGCCACCTTGAAGATAAAGCCCTACCCAAAGGACAGAGCCAGGGGAATTTCAGGGAGACAGGGAACGAGTCATTAAAATAAGCCAGTTCACAATCCCATGTTACCCCTGGGATTGCTCTATTTAAGCCAACTGGTCCTTCACATCATCTGTCTTGAATCAGGCGTTAGCTATCTGTCACTGAATGAACAAAAGTGGTCCTGAGTGTGCACCCCATGTGTGCATCACATCTCCAGAGTGACATCTCATCATCCGTGTGCCAGGCCTGATTTACTCCTATGAGTTGCTTACCGGGTTCTAGTTGGCATTTAAGTGTGTTTTCTCTTATTACAGATATATACTGAAACAAATTCTGACCAGACAAATATCAGGGTTTGGAGTGTTTTAGAAGTCAGAGTGAAATATGGTAACTGATGGCTTCCTCTCTTTTTAAAAAAGGAATAAAGGAAATTCTCCAAGGGAATTCCTCCTATTTTTCTATTTATGTATGAGATTTCTGTCTAGGGGAATAGTATAAAATGGTACTTCAGGACAAGGGCTCTGAGATCAAACTGCTTAGTTATAAATCCTATTCCTTCAGTTTACCATCTGTTTAACTTGCAATAAGGGGCAACTTTTAAAAGCCTTAATATTCTTACGTGAAATATTGGGATAGTAACAAACTTTTTGGGCAGTTGTAAGAAGAAAATGTGATAATATATGTATTTAGCAGACTTTCTAATTCACAGGAAATATTCAACATATTAGTTTTAAAAATTAAAAAAAAAAAGTACATATAGAATCAAGACAATCATTTAAACTGCTTGGAGTCAACACATCTCAACTAGGAAATCCCTCTAAGATGTGGATTAAATTATGGTATATAGAACAAAGAGTTACTGAAATATAGGTGTATATTTTTATTTGTTTAACCTAACACCTTTGATCAACATACTTCATTTAACTTTTTTATGAAAAAATGCTACATTTATATATCCTCATCCTTGTTTAGGGGTTTATTATTTATGCTGCAAGAATTGACATTCATGAACTTCCTCTGCTATGCATCAGAGTATACGAATATGTTTAAGAACTTTATTTGAGATTGATGCCTTGGACAGCTCCTGTATTTCCCAAGAAGTTGAATTTCAACTAATGGAAAATTGTCCATTTCAATTTTTTTTGGCTTTTGATTTGAAATAGTACTTTATTACTATTTCATTTTATTTCTAAAACAAAGCTTTGCCAGAAATTAATTGGGTTTAGATTATTATTGATGACAATGCCTTATTACCTAATTGAGCAGCTTTCTGTACATTCTTGGTCAGGTGTCCACAAACCTTCTTTTTTATTATTAGTTTCAGGCGTACAAACCAACATAGTGATTAGACATTTACACACCTCACAAAGTGATAGCCCCAATAGGTCTGACATCGTGCAGAGCTGCTAAAATACCAATGACTATATTCCCTATGCTGTACTTTACTTCACGTTAATATATATATTAACATGCCCCTTCTCAGCCTGTCCCCCGACTCACTCAAAGCAACCATACTTTTAATACCCTTATCGAGGTATAATTAACATACAAAAACCTGCACATACCTAATGTACACAATTTGATGAGTTTGGACATTTGCAAACACCTCTGATACCATCACCACAATCAAAATAGTAGCCATATCCAACACTTTCCAAAATTCCTTATGCCCCACCCCATTTTTTATAGTAAGAACACTTAACATGAAACTAACTCTTTCAACAAATTTTGAAGTATAAAATACGGTATTGCTAACTACAGGCACTACATTGTACGGCAGATCTCTAGAACTTAGTCATCTAGCATAACTGAAACTTTAGACTTACTCAACAACAAACCCCTCCCCTCCCCAATTTCCTCAGTCCTCACTCCTCTGGCAACCACTGTTGCATTTTCTGCTTCTATGAGTTAGATTATTTTAGGTCCCTCATATAAATATAATCCTGTAGTATTTGTCCTTATGTGACAAGCTTATTTTACATAGCATAATGTCTTCCAAGTTTGTCCATGTTTTGGCAAGTGACAGGATTTCTTTCTTTTTTAAGTTTGAGTAACATTCTATTTTATGTCCCTACCACATATTCTTTTCCATTCATCAGCAGATGGATACTTTATTTGTTTCTATATCTTAACTATTATGCATAATGCTGCAATGAACATGGTAGTACAGACAGTTCTTTGACATCATACCTTCATTTATTTTTGGATATATTTCCAGAATTTAGTCTGCTGGATGATATGGTGATTCTATTTTTATTTTTGATGATCTTCCACATTGTTTCCCATGGGTATTGCACATTATATATTCCCATCAAGGGTGTATAAGTGTACACAATGCATGTGTCTCTGACCGTGCCAACACTTAACACACACACACGCACACACACACACTCACATGTATAATACATATATATAATACCCATATATAAACTACCCATATAATATATATAATATCCATATATAAACTACCCATATATGTATATAATACCCATATATAAATACCCATATAATATATATAATATCTATATATAAAGTACCCATATATATATAATACCCATATATAAAGTACCCATATAATATATATAATATCCATATATTATTTATTATGTTTTATATATATATATACATATATATATATATATATATATATATAATACACACACACGTAAATATATAATGGCTATACTAACAGGTGTAAAATGATATCTCATTATAATTTTGATTTGCATTTTCCTGGTAATTATTGATGTTGAGCATCTTTACATATATTTGTTGGCCATTTGTACATGTTTTTGGAGAAATGTCTATTTAAGTGCTTCCCCTAGCCAGAAAATTAGGTAAGTAAAAGAAATAAAAGGCATCTAAATTAAAAAAAAAATAAAAATACTAAAATCATCTTCAGTTGCAGATGACATGACCTTATCTATATGTAGAAAATCCTACAGACTCCACCAAAGAAAACTGTTAGAACTAATAAACAAATTTAGTAAAGTTGCAGGATACAAAATCAATATATAAAAAAGAATTATATTTCTATACAATAACAATGAACCATCTGAGAAAGATATTAAGAAAACAATCTCATTTACAATAGCATCAAAAGAAATTAAAATCCTTAGTAATTAGCTTGACCAAGGAAGTGAAAGACTTGAAAATGATAACACACTGATGAAAAAAATTAAAGGAGACCGAACAAATGGAAACACATCTCATGTTCATGAATTGGAAGAATTAATGTTGTTTTAATGTCCATGCTATGTAAGGTGATCTACATATTCTATGCTATTCCCATCAAAATCCCAATGGTATAGTTTACATAAATATTTTTTAAAAATCTTAATATTTATGGGGAACCACAAAAGACCCAGAATCGTCAAAGTGACCTTAAGAAAGAACAAAGCTGGAAACATCACATTTCTTTATTTCAAAATATATTGCAAAGCTACTGTATGTAAAGCAGTCTGGTACCAGAATAAACTCAAATAAACTCAGGTGGAAGAGTACAGAGAGCCCAGAAATAACTGTACATGTACACGGTGAACTTATCTTTGACAAAAGTGCCCCAAAAAAGCTTGAAGACTGAAAGGACCTATCAACAGAATGAGATGGCAACCTACCAAACAGGAGAAAATATTTTTAAACCACATATCTGAAAAGAGATTAACATAAAAAATATAAGGAACTTCTACAGCTCAATAGCAGAAACCAATGACTGAATCAAAGCAAGCACTCGTCTGGATTTCAATCACCATAGATTTGCTTTGCCTCTTTTAGGACATCATAGGAATGAAGTATGAAGTACACAGCCTTTGAAACCTGGATTCACTCACATGTCTCTGAGATGAACCCACATAGTGTGTTCCTTTTGTAATTCCTGAGTAGTATTCTGTTGTATAATAAACAGCATAGTTAGTCCATCTACTCTTTTCTTGTTAGACAACAGACAAAAGGGCTGTTTATTCTTATGGATGAAGCTGCTGTGAACAGCCTAATATAGAAGGTTTTTGTTGACATGTGTTTTCATTTCTTTTGCATAAAATCTGAGGACCATCATGCTCCTTTTAAGAATGTATTTTGAACACAGACCCTGAGAGTCATGGCTATTGTCATATTCAATGTAGAAGAATTTAAATAGTATTTTCTAAGACTCTGCATTGCACATTGCAGATGACCCCTTCTGCGCAAAGGGAACACATCCTGCCAACAGGCAGCATATAAGCCTCAAGCAGAAGCTTCCCTTCATCTCAGCTCCCTCCACGTGGAGGGAGAGGATGGGAAAGGACCTGGCTCATTAAATGTCAAACGTACTCCAAACATGAGCAGGAGAAAGACTTGATAAAGTTGATTAAAATGTATCTTTGAGGCAAGGGTGAAAATGTGTGTGTGTGTGTGTGTGTGTGTGTGTGTGTGTGTGCGCTCGCGCGCGCACGCGCGCGCACGTATAATTTCCCATTTCATTTTATTTTATTCCTAGTGTTTCTGAAATTGCTGGATTAAGGGAAATTAAAGTATGAAAACGAATCTGATGCTTTCACATGAATCCTTTTTAAAATTTCAATCTATAAAAAGCACAATATCAGGAGTTATGTATGAAGTAAACAGCATCATCACTTTTATTTCTACATTGGGGAAAAAAATAAAAAGAATAGAAATTCAATTATACTTTCCCCTTGAACATTTTATTCAGCAACCTTTGAAATAGCCTGACCAGTACACAATTCTGAAAAAAATAAAACCAAACTATGTCTTTTTTAGCCTCCTTTTCTATATCAGGGGTTTGGCTGTGCAACGCAGAGGCAGAGTATGTTATTTTTGTTTTCCCAATCAGCACTTTTCCTGTTAATTTACAAGTTAACTTTAAAATGTCAAATGTTAAGTGTTAGTTACATACTTTTATCTGCTCCGTGAAATGAAGCATTATCATTCTAAAAAGGTGAGAGAAAGGTCTTGCATCTTTCACTTAATTAATAATAAATAACTTCGATTTTCACTCAATTGACCTTCATATCTAATGCATTTCTATGGTTAACATAATTCTATTAGTAAACACATCTTTTCATTACTAAATGTTTAGCAGTTCACTTTTCAAGCTCAACATAATGAGAGGTGGAATGTGTATTCCATTGATAGGGGAGGGGGCAGTTACAACACAAAGTACTTCTAAAACTAAATGTGTACATATGGATTGATGAGCTATATGGCACTAACATACAGTACCTGTACACAGGATGGGAAAAACTGTGCTTTGTAAATATGTAAGAAAATGAGACAAGGGATGATTCATATTAGACAATCTTAAATATTTTTTTATTTCTAACGTAAGGTTGATAACAGACCTCTACTCATTTTCCTGCTTTTCCATTTTGCAGTTTAAGACTGAGCCAAATGATACTCATGCCTGGGGTTGGGTTCCATATAGCACCTGAGCCAGTCTACACAGAAAGGAGTAGAGCAGGAGGTGAGTCAACACCATCAGATGGGTTTCAAAATCCAATCTCCTTTTCAGACCCAGGGGCTGTCACTGAAGTTCCTTTCAGGCAAATCTGATCCAAAAGTTACAGCTTCAACAGCCTCACTGGACACTCATTTGTATCCTAAAACCTCCCATAGCTATGTTCTATTTTTACCCAAATGGCTTTCTGGAAGCAAATCTGGGCTTTGATCCTATTCCCTCCTCCCCGGGAAGATGCCACCTTATCACCGTTGGTTTTAAGAGTGACGTGCTGGAATGCACCTAAGCTTGCCCTTGATTTTGTTATTTTTTTCAGAAATTTTGTGAACTTTCTGATAAACAAAACTGTAATTAAATGATATGAACTTACAATGAAATAGATTAGATGAAAAACAAAGATGATAAATACTCCAGACTTCTGTATAATTTCCGAGCGTGACCATAACAAATGACCACATAGCTAGGCTTAGGAAAAACATCCTGCCTTGCTTGTCCTAACGTCTCGTGGCTGCTGATCATCTTTTGTGTTTCTGACTTTGTGGCAGCACAACTCTAATCTCAGCCTCCATCTTCACATGGCCTTCTTCCCTGGGTCTCCTCTATGTCTTCGAGTCTGTCTCTCCCTGTGAGAACACCAGTGGCTGGACTTAGGGCCCACCTTAATCCAGCATGAGCTCATCTTAAAATGATATATCTGTAAAGACCCTATTTCCAAATATGGTCCCATTCAAAGACACCAGGGCTTCCAGAACTTTAATATATCTTTCTTTGGGGACACAACACTATCCACAACTTCCTGATTACTGCATTTTACTATGATCTGTTCTAGAGCTTACCGTGGAAATATTTATGCTTATGACAAACACTACAAAAAATTGGCAAACACTACAAATCGAGGCTTGATTTACCATTTTGTTCACTGTAAATGTTTTCTCTACAGGGCCAGGGGCTAAATATTCTAGGCTTTGTGCACTATCCATTCTCTGTAGCAACTACATCTATTAGCTCTGCTACTGTAACGTGAAAACAGACATAGGCAGCACACAAATAAATAGGCTTGCTGGGTTGCCAATCAAACTTTATTTACAAAAACGGGCAGTGGGCCAGATGTACCATATGGGCAATTGTTGGCTGACCCCTAGTTTAGACTTAAGAAAGTAATGTAGAAAATGTTATTAATTCAGATAAATTTCAAAGACTGTCACATGTGTAGTGGTTACCATGTAAATAGCACAAATAATCGAGGGGAGTTTTTTTCTAGTATTTGAAAACTATTATTCAATTTGACAAATAAGTTGCCCAAGTCACTGATGAATTTGAGTGAAATTCAAACATAGGTATTTTTTTGTCTTACTTATGAATATAAATAAGGATACAAACCAATGTTCATGTCAGAATTACTACATTCATCAGTCATTTGCAACCCTATATTAGCCACGTATATCATGCTTTGGCAAAAATCAAGGACACGTCCTTAAAAAAATCAATTGGCCATGTGGAATTTACAGTACAGATATTGTATACTTCATTATTTTTTTGTAAATTGTGTCACACACATTATAAAATATATAATTAATGTATGTCTGCATACTTTTCTTTTTTTCTGTTTCTGGAGAGCCAGTTGTTAAAGTTTTGCTAGCACATCACTATCTAAACACCTAAGGTTTGTAAATATTCTTGCCAATGGCCGTATGTATTTTGGCGATGTAAACTCTGAGAGTATGGTGATGTAAAACCAAAATGAAAAAAAGGAGTAGAGTAGCAAAACGTTTTACTACTTCCAAAGATTGGTCAGATAGTTCCATCAACTTTAATGTACATGGTTAGGAAACTAGAGGCCAAGATAAAGCTACATAAAATTAATAAATCTGTATCACTTTGATGATTTCACTGTAGATTTCACTGTAGACTTTCTGCAAATTTTTATAAACATAGCTACCCAAGTCACTTTTAAGTCACTTTTCTACTCAAGAAAAGTGACTTAAAGTTGTAAGGACTACTTGAGTCATATCTGAACTTGTCACATCTTTGCTACCCAATAGCTAGGACTTCTCTTCCTTAGAGCCACACGGCCCTTAAAGCTGGGTCCGGTTTCTTCCCCTGCTTTTCACTGGGTATTGATTTATTTGTATATTTAGCCTTTCTAAGTTGATTCATTCATCTTTAAAATAAAGCTTATCAACACATCTCTATACTATAAATGTTATGAGAATTAAAGGAGGTAAAACACCAAAAGTACTCTTTGTATAACAAGTGCCTAATAAAAGCATGTTATAAACATCATTCCTATTAATTCTGATATTACTAAAATAATTCTTAATGTTTCCATTAGTTCTCAATTTTGTGGGAATCCAAGAGGCCTAAGTCAGCCTCCATATCTGGATACAAATGACATCTGTAAATAAAACATAAATAATCCCATTTCTGTTCATTTTTCCTAAAGTCACTCTAATATATGAGCCACAGGACTGGTCCTTGTGGTTCTGTGGAATAAAATACTTCATGACATAAAATGTTTTGGTTTCAAATAATTGCATCCGCTCATGGAGGCTCCCACTCTGGTTAATGTCAGTTGACAGAAATCCATGTTGAATTCTATCCAACCTCTATCACTACTGCATGTAAAATCAAGCCATCAACTAAGAAGTGGTTATGACACGATCGCTTTTTCACTGGGCGGCATGTTCCTGTTGTGCTGCCACCAAGCATAAACTTTAATCTCCACAAAGAGTTTCTGCAAACTATATGTCACACTAATGCTTTTATTTTGCATGCCACTTTTCCCCAGAGAAATTCCTTTCACCTTGGTTTCTGTGCCGCAATTGGAATTCATTTTTGACTGACATGCTGACAAATCTATTCAATTTCTTTATATTATTGTACAGCCATTGATTATTTCAACATTTTTTTCGCTCTCTTTATTCTTTAAAAAAATAAATAAATACTGTTCCTATTATCTGCACAGATGGCTGTGAATATACATTCAAGTTCGAGGGGGACGTGCCTGTCCCCTATATTAGGTTTGCCATGTCTAATTTGAAATTCAGTATCTTGACCTGAACAGAAGATTGAAATCATATTCTCATCACCAACAGTGTCCTTTATAATTTAAAATCTATCAGAATCAATACAGTATGGTTTTAAAGATCAATGTGGTCTGTCTATATATAATAAATGAGCAAAATATCCAGCTTTACGTCAAATTAGACCAATCCCAAAATGGGAAATAAGAATTGATATTTTGCTAGATGGTCAGATAACATGCTACTAATGTTATTCCTTTTTTCCAAACACTTTTTATTCTTCTAAATACATTTCACACCATGTTCAAGGCCACATTATGGTTCTTTTCTGATTAATTTTTGAGCATTGTTCTCTATACCACTTGCCTCCCTGCAGGCATTCATTGTCTAACCCATCAATGCTTAGCTTCTCTTCCTGCTTCAATGGGATCATAATGAGTAGAGAGACATGGGTATATCCATTATTGCCTCTGAATTTGAACCTTTCTCTTCCTTATCACCTTTGACGGCTTAAAACTTGCTCACTTAAGCCTCTGTACAGTTCTAGACACATCATTGGTACAAAACATGTCTTTGTTGGCTGACGTACTAATACAATCACATGAAGATGTTGATTTATACTCTCTTATGTTCTATCACAATAATTATAGCAATGTTCTCGAGATCAACTTGGTTTACATTTTACTAAGGCTATCCTTCCTTACCCCTATACTTTCTTCTGAAACTGATTCTTTTGCTGAAATGTTACCCACTGTGATTAAACCTTAGTGTACTTCATCCATAGGTAATTTTTTTTTTTCTCAGCTGAGCTCTCCTGCCACCTGTTGGCAGCTCAACGGCAACTCAGCTCGTGCTGGCATCGAACCACCATTGCTCAGAGCTCAGATCGCACTCTTGAGCGAGCTCTTAACCAACTGAGCCACTCGGCCAGCCTGATAATTACTTTTTAAATTGAACAAAATGAATACTTTTATTCAGGACACCACTTCACCAATGTGTTCAAATATATCCCAGTTCAGTGTTTATAAAAAAGATAAAAGAAAAATAAATTTAAGTAGCCTATGTTTTACACATATGTTTAAGTCAGGTTTGGTGAAACGAAGTTAATTTACAATAAGTATCATCACTTATTTTGTAACTGCCTCGATTTGACCCATTCTACTGTGATATTTTAAAATTGATGATCGTTTTTCATCTATTATGAATCTGATATCAACTCATGAGAAAAGTCATATGTTGTCTATTACATTTATAATCTGAGAGCTCTGAAACATGGAGTGTTTTCGTGAGCTCAAAAATAAAAAGGTTTATTGATTGCAACTATCCAGAGATGTTTTTGATTGTCATGCACTCACAATGTGGTGGTAGGTATGTTGCTCCATTTCTATGCATTTGGAACCTTAGTTTAAAACAAGAAAGTATCCATGGAAAAGGCAATTGTGCTGATGATGATTCTATGCCTAAAGAAGTAAAATACTATATCACTCTAAGCTATGACTTCTAATATGATGCTTAGTTATATCTACACTGAACGCTGTCTTCTCTGTTTCTTTGCACTTACATGGCAAAAGAGAAGAAAATACACAAGCATTCCAGATTTAGTACCCATGCAAAATACTCTCTTTCCTTTCATTATTCCTTCATTTACAAAACCTGGGATCAAGTGTTGAATTTATGGTCACAAATGTCTGGCAATCATTCCAATTTCGATTCTCTTTTTACTGATATTCCTTTCATTAAAAAAATAATCATAGCTATTGAATTATTAGTCTGCCTTTCTGTTGCTGTAGTTCTGTTTTATTTTTCAATGTCGATTTCCCATGAGCAACCAGCAACTGTTAGCTAAGATGATAGACTACTGAAAAATGGTAGCTTATGCTTTGGACTGAATCCAACAACACTGCAAATTGTTTTCCAAATGAAGGCCTATGTAACCCTGTTGTATTCTCCAGTTGCGTAAGGCAACATCATATTTGTTGAATCGTTACTGTCCTGTAACTCTACCATAACTGACGGAGATGCTCTTCTCGGAAATCGAGTGGGGTCAGCATTCCTGTGTATGCCATTTCCAGACAATGTTCTCTTAATTTTTTAATGCAACTATTATTGTGATTTATAATTGCCTTGATGGTTCTCTGTAATCCTTCTCAGGATATGCTCATTGTTATCAGTGAAATCCTTAACTCCTTGGATGTTTCATGAACCTATTTAATAATGTAATACTTCCCTGAAAAAGAATGTAACCCTCGCTTTTTTAATGGATCAGATTTATACTGGCAAATTTTGTAGGGTCTCCTATATCTAACTGATTCTAACTCAGAGGAGTACTACATTTGGGGATGGTTTTTAATCACTTGGCTTAGGAAGAAATACAAGGTACCTATTGTTTCATATGTCATAATTCTGAATTTTTATTTTTTTAATATCAGAGAATCCACAAATTAGGGTCTATGGTGATGTGGCTACAATACACTGGTAAATAGTTGTAGTTGTTTCTTTTATATCATAATTATATGAAAAATTTCTGGTAATTAATGAATAATTCTAATTGGGCAGAGTGTAACAAAATGTGTTTTCTATAGCTACTGCACCTGCTTTACTTAACAATGACTAGTAGCTGTCTAGGAGAAAGCAGAATTATTTTCTTAGTAGGAGATATGTGCTCAAACTGCACTGGTGCTCCAGCATTATAAAATCTTTTAAACAGAGAATTCAAAAGAAGGAGAGTCTCTATTGGACCTTGTCTATAGAGTTGATTACCCAAGTTACTGGAAAAGACTGCTCTCTCACTCTCATTCTCTCTCTTTCTCTCTCTCTCTCTCTCTCTCTCTCTCCATATATATATATATATATATATATATATATATATATATATATATATATATATATATATGTTCCAGTCTTGTAGTATGAATCTTGAACATACTGGAATAACAGGACTCTGGCATATGAATTATAGATGCCTCTTGCTAGTGTATTAACACAGTAATTGCAAGGCAAAATTTTAATAAAGTCTTCCCTCTTCTCTTTTCCAAATTTCTCAAAAGCATTTTCAGTTATAGGGAAGTTTTGGACATTATTCCCCATTTACCAAAGAGGTTGAAAAAACAAGAAAAATCTAGTGCTAAGAAATCCATTTAGCTAGTGAAATATTAGTTTGGAATTAAATATGTATTTCCTTATGTTTGTAACTTATTAGAATTGAAAAAGTTTGACTACAATTTAGAATCTGTCACTGTAACCAAAATTTATACAATGTATACAAAACAGATTTGAGAATAACATGACACTCAAAAACGGTGGGAGAAAGTCTATTGAATTACTTCTAGAATAATATGAAGACAATGTAAAAGGATCAAACAAAATAGTTGCCATTGGGCATAGCGTTGTTAGAATTTTGGATTGACGTAATTATATATTTTTTAAATCAAGCATAGGGGAGTTATCCCTATGGTAATAGAAATTGTAAAAGATAGGACAATGGATCCAGGTGAACTAATCAAAATAACACATTATAATTAAGGATGTCTCAGACACTAGTATACATATATTCTGTTACAAGAAGTAAGAACAGGGCAACAAAGTTACTGTAAAGTATTTCATGCTAGAAGCAATACCAGACGTTTTGATCTTTGGAAACATTTTTAATTTTACCAGCAGTCAGCAATGTATTCATTCCAATTAAGTGTAAAACAACAGCACACTACTTGTTCCCACATCCCAACAGAAAGCCATTTTGGCAAAGCAAAAATATCGAGATGAAAAATTATATCAGGATGAAAGAACATAAAAATACCACTACATATCAGCAAGTTTGTTTTTTTTCTTTCTTTAAGACAGAGTGAGCATTAATTATGGGATTTTGAAAGGCAGGAAGAAGGAAAGTAGAACGAAAGGTAGGGGAGAAGAAAGAAAAAATATCAATATGAGCTATAATATATGCCACAGCATTCTAAGATTTTGTTACCTTCTTAAGTGTGCTAAGAGGTTTATAGGTTCATAGAATGGGTCCTTATTTTCAGCTGGTAAGTTGGGAAGCGTATAAAAATCAACTATTATATATACACTAATTAGAAATTTTATAAAACTTGTGTTAAATTCAAAAGTTGGGTTAAACCACCCAGAAATTTATATTTCAGTAACATTTTAATTACACGTCTTTAGACAATTAGATGTGAACTTTTGGATTTAACACATTCATTTTAACTATAAAAATATCCTATAAAAAACTCTCACTGTTATCTCAGGACTCTAAAGTTTGTGAATTGAGATTGTAGATACTCTTAATGTTTACTCCAGGTTAATTACCTGTGGTGGCCATGCTTCATGTTGGCATCTCTTGCTACATAATTTACAGTATGCTACTTAATTTACAATATGGCAAGATTGTTTTGTTGTGTAGGTAGACTCAAATGGAACATATTTCATTATCTTAGCTCCTAGACAAACACTTGGAGAATGAAATGGGCTTAAATTGACATTCCTCACATCATGCTAGGTTTCAGAAGGACACGGTCCAGGGGCTTTTAACTAGATCAGACAAATAGTCTTGCCAAAATACACCAATAGGAATCCCTAGGCTACACATGGATGCTACCATATTACAGGGGCTGTCTCTATTGCCGGCAAAAATGAACATGCTTAGAGATACAAGATGAAGAAATCCCAATCACTTCTGCAAAGTCAGGATAGGAAATTCTACCTTCAAAATGTCACAATCCAATATATTTAGGTCTAGCATTCATTTTTGTAATTCCTCAGGTTTCAAAACTCTTAGATAACATTCTTTTAGAATCTGTGTCTTCTTCAGATGTCACATGATCCTCCTCTGAAGAAACACCACAGGGATGATAGAACTACATGTGGCCACCTGCATACAGTCAGACCTCGCCTGACTTCTCTGAGTGCCTAAATTTACATTTTCCCTCTGTGAGTCCTTTTGCAGGGATTCAAAAACCTTCCTTCCAATTTCACCACACGTGACAGGTGCTATCGACATACATAATTCACATGTGTAACTGGTGTCAGAGGAACAGCAAGCTATGGCTTTGTATGTGATAAGGTAAAGAAAAAAGAGTACAGACGGCAGCTTAAAAGCTGCTTCCAGAATTCATCATAGAATTCATTCAAGAGAAGGAGAAAGCAGACGAGAGAACAAAAGGGAGAGGAAAAAGGAGCAGACAGGAGTGTGGCATGGCTGTCAAGAGCTACTTCTCTTCAGGCAGCAACAACGCTTGTAGAGAACTTGAACATTTACTACAAAACAAGAAGTGTTTGTTATGTGGGGCCCAGTATGATAGTCCTCTGTCATCAGCAACACTGCTATAAAGACAACTGGGTGTGTACACGTGGGCTGACGTGTGGCTGTTCATACAGATGGAGCTCGTACCTGCACCGACATGGTAAGGAACATGAAAACCATGAGGCATTCAGGAGATGCAGGAATCTCATTGGGAACATTGGCGTTTCACAGAATGTGGAACTGTATTTGTGATCCCACCGATTTTTTTCTAGAAGGCAAGGGACAGCTTCCTCTGAAAGACTCCAGGCTGGTATCTGAAGTGTATGCATGACTCACCTCGAGGATTCAGGGAGAGTAAGCGAGTGAGAGGAGATGGGCAGAAGACACTGAGGAATGTTGCGGGGTGGGGGGCGTCTCCTGCCATTTGCAGATGGACATGTTGCTCCTTAGTTTCCCAATATTTGGGCCACGTGAAAACATTCACACAGTGGTGTTACCGGTACTCATTTTTCCATGAGAAAATCCAAATTAAAAATTTAGAAAAAATGTCTCCATTTAAAAAAATAAACCTGTGAGTCATGTTTATACAGCAGTTTCCAGTTTACAAACCCTGACATACATAGCTGAAATTTTACTCCTTTATAAAACCAATCAAAATGGTATATACATTAATTCTTTTTTAGCTTATAAAAACACTAATCCAAAATATTCATTTTGCCCCTCCCTAAAGTACAGCTCACATTTAATAGTCCAAGATTGAGTTCCAAATGTCACACACACATTCAGGAATCAGTGTGGAGACACTTAACAATGTTAGAGACACTGTGGTACCTCCGCATTATCGCTAGAAATTGCTTCCCCCTAAGGGACAAAGGCACGAAGCAGCTGTCTCTTGGGGAAGATTCCTGTAACCTGTCACCTGATATTCTAAATACATACCACTGCCTAAATTCAGTTCTGTGGTCGCAGCTTGCTAAAGAGCAGCTTTGGAAATAGAGCCCTTTTCTGATTGCTCACATGCCCATCAAGATATTTCATTATTTTGGAAGAAGAATAGAGCATAAGTTGAACATGACCATGACAATTGAAGTTCTCTATATGGTTGGTACAACAGAGTGACTCTAACACTGACATTTTCCACCATTTTCACATCCATTAAAAATTCACACTATCAGGAAACTAATCCACTAGACAAATCACTGCTAGTTTCACTGACTCTCAAATAATCACTGGGAGGCATGATGCTGATGTTCATAATTCAAAACCATTTTTAACCATCTGAGGTTATTTCAAACAAAATTATTTCTGAACCATTCATATTTAATTAAGAAATATTCCCAAAATAAGCAAAGCAGAACAATCAATATTACAGGCATCCATGTAATCACTAGTTAGTTTTAACTGATTTAGTGTCAAACAAGTTTTCTCTTTCTTGAAACACATTTTTAGAGAAAGTCCCAGTATACAAAACCCGTGCAGAGTTGAATTCTTTCATGATGAAGGAAGGCTCAGAATTCCACCCTTTATACAATTCCTATGACCTCCGAAATCTGCAGTGTTCTACTAAATATGGAACTGGCAAGATTCAACAGGCATTGGGGATCAAAGACAAGTACTATTTCTAAGTTTATTAGAATTTAGACTTCTGAATATACAAGTAGAAAAAAATGAGTCCACACTACAACCATCCTTTTCCTTAGCCTCCCTCCCTCCTTCCCACCCTCCCCCTCATTTTCTCCTCCCTTCCTTCCACCTCTTCTTTCTCTCCTTCTCTCCCCTTTCTTCTCCTTCTTCCTTTTTTCCTTCTCTTTCTCTTTGTTTTTAAAGGAGCTCTTGGTTTTATCGTTTACTACACATGAAAATGTTATTGGTTCTAAGTTTGTTATCCTCCGTTTACATTCAGAGTGACATTAGAAAAGTTCTGAAAACGCTTTTGGGCCTAATTCTCTCTATTTGAAGAAGATGATTCTGAATATCTATTACACACTCAAAAGTGAAGGGTGCCATATAAGTCATGATTAGAATACCATGGCTTTTGATTTCTTATGATCGGTAATAATATCACAAATGTTTTATTCATTCATAATGTCAAATACATTTAAACTTCATTTAAAAAGCAACAACCAAAAACACCGTTGCATTACGATCAACTCAAGTTTATGACCTTTTGCACCTGATCTTGCATATGAGTCACATTCAGAAGCCTAGCTGAATACTGCCAAGCAATTTTAAGCACTTACCTTTGCCATATAAGATTCAAACGCAAAAACAAACTACACAGAGCGATAAAACACACAATTCTAAAATAACAATTCATCCCAAGTCTCTCTTGCCACTTTGGCTATGATCCACTCAACAGCAGAGCACAGTACAGTGGTCGGCACACAGAAAACACAGATCTCACCATGTCAGGGACAAGTGGTATGTTTCTGCTCAGCACAGCAACAGCAAGCATTTCATTTACCCTGAAAGTCTCCATTTGTCTAATTGATCTGAGACACGAGCCCCTGAGAGCTCCTGAACAGGTTTTACACAATGCATTCTGCACACTTCGAAAGTAAGAAACAAATATAATGTGACTTACCCTGACCTCCCTTCCAATAATTCCTGCCTTCATTCATTCCACGTTTCTAAAGAAAGACAAAGCAAGAAGCACCTATTGTTAGTGTATCTACGTTATATAATTTAATCCAGAATACTATTCAAAAATTAACTGCTCAATGGCAGTTCTGTGTTTTTGGTTTTTTTTTTAATCTCTGATAACTTGAAATTTGATTCTTTCTCAAGCACTTTATTGAGGTACCATTGACATATAAAAAGCTGTATATACTTAATGAATACAACCTGATGAGTTTGGAAATAAAGGCATGTGATGAAACCATCACCATAATCTATGCCATAAGCATATCCGTTACTTCCAAAAGTGTCATCTTGAAGATTATTTTAATTTTTGCTAATCAATACTCATCCATGATACCTGTTATAGACCAAGTGGATCAGTGCACATCTGTTTAGGAAACCTAAACTGCTCCCTTTTCCTTCAGAATCCATGTATCTTTAGGTTTTGAATGAAATGCAGCTTTTTATCTATATTTCATTTTGAAAGTTTAGAAAATCTATTTAACTGCATTAGACAGAGAATACATGAACACATTTTTCCTTTCTTGTTATTTACTTAGGTCAAGTCTCTTCTCTTACTTATTTTTATTTCTTTGTCTCATATCTAAATAGATCTACATTAACTTAAAAGAAACAACCGGGCAGCCAAATTCAATATCTACTAAGAAAAGTGGGATAGTGGAAATTTTTACACATTGAGCATATATTCTCATCTTTTAAAAAGAAGGGAAGAGGAGGGTGTAAAGCAGAAATAGCTGAGTGAATGATCAGGTCATAGAGAGTTAATTTTAAAAATTTCAACAAGTTTGCACAGTAAATGATGTTTGCTATTATAGAATTAGTGCAGTGGTCACATTGTAAGGTATAAAAATGTCAAATTACTATATTGTACACCTACAAGTAATATAACTGGTATAATATTATATCGTGTTGTCAGAAAAGTCATGACACATTTTTGCAATGAAAAACATAGAAAAAAAATATGTCATGACTTTTCTGACAGCCCAATATGTCAGCTGTACTTAAATAAAAATAATAAGATAAAATAAAAGTTTAAAAGATAATGTAAGCCTATGTATCTGATAAATAGATTCTATTTATTTGAAAACCTTAAAAAAATAATACATAAAAGCAGCTTGATACCTAGTTCAGTTTGATATAATCCTGAGACAAAAGTAAAGATTGAGGTTTCATAAAAACTGAAGCGTCACCCCTTTTTCTAATTGCAATTTTATTTAAGTCAAATTTGACTAATCCCATGGAGTCCCACTACTATTAGAATAACAAGCTATGGCTGGTAAAGACACACTAGGTCTTTAGCCATGGGGCAAAACTAACAATAAAATCGCAGTAAAGTAAGAAGTTGGCACAACGGCTTCCTTCGATCATATGCTGATCAGAAAAAAAAAAAATAATAATAATGAAAGCTGCGCCAACAACTGTTTTTCAGATGAAAATGCATTTAAATGAAAAGGTGGATTCTGAGGCAATTAAGGTTTTCATTTGTAGCAGCTTGTTACCAGAGTGGTACCAACAGTCCTGTGTAATTAAAGGTATCGTTTCATTCCCCAGACCCTTGTTGAGGAAAGTGAGAACGCACCTCCTGTTTCTTGTGAATTACAGTTTTCTAATCATTTGGAATCAGAGGGTGACTGCCTGAGTCACCCATCACTCTGCAAACCACAAGCAGCTGGCCTTGGAAACAGCTTCTGAGGAGCCAAACGTCTCCGCCCTCCACAGTCTCGTGTCTAACGCGTCCCCTTTGTGCATCCCCCACCCCGCAATGCTGGCCCGCATTCTTTTGAGGTCACTTGGCTCTGAACCTCAAGGATATGTGTTGTTTTACTTTAACACCAGAAGCTCTATACATCAAGCCAGGGGAGAACAAACAAACAAACAAACAAACAAATACAAAAAAACACTAAGTGATGGGGGCTTCAAACGGATTTCTAATCTTTAGAGTCCATCAGTACTTGAATTTTAAGAGCAGAGGCATAATTTATTTTCGATGAAACCAAATTACTCAGCTCTCTGCTAATGGGATCCTCAGGGCAAAAAGGGTAGAGACAGTGTCATCATAAAAAAAAAAAAAAAAGAAAGAAAAAGAAAAAGGAAAGCTTCACAATGTTTTGAAATTTAAACAGGAAACAATAAATTAATAATTATGTTTGCCATGATTATCGCTCATGTAGGATACGTTGTTCTCATTTAGCAAATAGGACAAGGAACTCGAGTGCCCCAGAGGGTTAATAAAAGACTGCTCGTGTTGTCCTCAAAAACACTGGTGACCACTCCTGTCGTATTAAGGACAATGTGGAGCCACTTGCAGGCGCCAGCTGACCATGTGATTCTCTTACCCCTGGTCCTCATGCTCTTTTCCAGAGATCCTAGACTCAATTTCATTGGCTGCCAAATGTATTTCCCACCCGAAAGGTGACCATTGCGAAGACATTTCTGTGCTGGCTACAGAACCACAGTGGAGCACCTCTCAGTAAAAACCCTTTTTGGAGCTGAATCCTGAAGATTTATTTTTCAATCAGGCCACATAATCAAAGGCATGGGTGACCACCTTAAAGTGTCCTTGTGGAGGCGGGGAGGGGAGGGAGCGGTGATCTACAAAAGAATCATCACTAAAGCAGTGGAGGCCCATCTGCCTAATTAGCTGGTCTTTGGTAAGCGCACTAGGAAAACTATTTTCCATTCTTCAAAGTGTGCAGTCCCAGTAGCTTCCCTTGAAAAGAATGAAAGGGAAGACGCGATGGCAGAGCCCTGAAGTGGGTGACGCTTAGCAAGGGCTCCAGGCAAACTCTGTGTTTCCTCCTGTGAGAAGTATCATCGTTTATTATCACTCATTAAAATTTAATTTTATATGGGATCTTTAAAGGTCTTTTTTTTTTTTAAGTTGGAATTTTGTAGGCAACATTACTGATTGGTTAAGTACTGTGGAAAAAAGAAATGCTCATAGATTTATTGTTTTAAGCTATTATTAAAGAGGCCTCTTTAAAAACAAAAACAAATTATTTCTCTCTTATAGAACACGATTGTCCTCCTTTCTAAGTAGCATGGTTGACACAGTATTTTCAGTTGTTTTTTTGCACTAGAAGCACCTTGGAAACCTAATTAGAAGTGGAACATTATTAGCATATAAAGGGTTGAAACCTATAACTTAATGATGACAAATTTAAACTAAGACTAAGATGGTAAAATAGAAATAGCACTAGGATGAAAATGGAGTTTAACGTATTTTCTTTACATTTACTGCAATTAATATCTTTTTTTTTTGGCACCTTATTTTACTACAGACCATGATCATTTCAGCTTCTGATCTAAAATGTTTTCATGTAGTTGTATAGATGTAATAATGATAATGCTTATAATATCAATATAAGTTAAGCCCTTTAGTCTCCAAATGGAAAGAGGAAAATTTTTATTGAGCACGAAGATTTCCAGGTACTGTATATGCGTTTACTATTTAACCCTAAAGATTCAGCAAGAGAGACATTGAGCCCTTTTTGGAATCAAGGAAACTGATGCTTATGGAAGATAAGTAGCACACTAAAACCGTGCAAGAAGATGGCAGTAGAATAAAAAAAAAAATAGAATACTAATCTCTCTGACTCCATTGGATTTTCCACTACCTAGGCAATCTCCTAAAGAAAGTATATCTATCTGCATAAATCACCTCTCTGCATATAACAGGGGTCAGCAAACTTTTTCTATAAAGAGAAAAATAGTAAATGTTTTCTGCTTTGCAGGGCATACAATCTCTGTAGCAATTATTCAAGCTCACTGTTGCAGCACCAAGCAACTTTAGAAAAAATAGAAAGGAATGAGCTAGCTGTATCCCAGTAACACTTTATTTACAAAAAATGGTCAATGGACCATATTTGGTCATAGAATCACAATTTGCCTTGCACGAAAATGTAAGCTTTGTGAAGATATAAACTTTATTTTGTTCAACATTATATAACTCAATGCCTGAAAAAAAGTGAATTAATGATGATGTTAAAGAGAAAGCTCCCTAATATTACATGGAGTTTATGTGCTAGTTTTGTTTAATAAATGTGTAATAAATCATTTATTATCCCTATAAGTTAGTTACTATTTTTACCCACTTTAGGAGATAAGGAAACTGAGAAATGAATAATTAGTCATAATAACTAAGCAAATAAGTAGGAGATACAAGATTTAGGCTATAAAAGTGCAGACCGTATTTGGTCATGTACACTGTGCACTTTTTTGCCCAAGTTTGTGAGGGAAAGATAAGGATGTGCATTATACATGATAGGACTAATTCTGTACCTATATAAATGTTTTTAATTATTTTCTTTATGCTTATGAGTTAAAAGTATAACTCTAGAAATCAATAACAATACCTGTATGTAAAATTATATCCTGGAATACAATAATCAGTTTTATTGAACTTAAGACGAACTTACAATGGTGAAGAGCTCTTGGACTTCTGTGATTTGTAAATATGGTAAATTTGTTACCAGTACATAAAATTTCTTGTACCTTGTATCTGTTCTTGTGTTTTGTAATTATTTGTTACGTAAAATTTCTGGTATCATAATGTTACACAATAAATGGTAAAATTACTTTATAATATGAAAAACAAGTACCTAAATGTAAAAAAAATACAAATTTGAATTAAAATATTAAAATGAAAGATTTTTTTCCCTAAAAGTTTGGACCAAAAATGTGGATGCGCATTATGTAATACACAGGAGCACATTATTCATCGCAAAATATGGTAATACACAACAGGATCTGCATAATTGATTAAACAAATGACTAAATGATTAAGTGAATAAATTAATTAATAAATGAATTGATGTAGAGTTAATACTGGCTATTTTAATAATTACGTATCTTGGCCATACAAGAATTATCTATCTCCTGTACTGTCTAGGTTTATAAAGCAAAAAAGAGAAAGAGGGGCAAATGAAATAAAAGAAAATAAAAATCCACTATTGAGTATATATTTCTTCATCTGAACTAAATTAATTGTCTTATCTTAAATAAGACCGTACTTTTTATAAGTAGGTAGGAATTTTTAGATTTAACTGGTAAGTCCATGTTTTCCATGAAGGAAAAAACAATGGAAATAAGGAGGGAGGGAAGGAAGGGAGAAATGAAGGAAGGAAGAGAGAGAGGGAGGGAAGGAGGGAGGGAGGGAGGGAGGGAGGGAGGGAGAGAGGGAGGAATCGATTTTGGAGAAGTAAAAAATGAAGATGGGAGCCAGGGAAAATCTGGTGAGATTGAAAATTTGAAGGGAGCCCTTTTACTCAGCAGGTATTTACTAAGGGCCTAGGATGTATTACACACTGAGCTACACCTGGTGATACACTGATTCGAAAAGGAAAGAAAAACAATCAAGGATGCTACTTTCATAAGGCTTACAGGATATTCAGGAGATTCATAAAATACATTTATATAAAAGTAGAATTCTGAATCATGGTAGTGCAAAAAAAAATAAAAAGATAAATACTCTGAGAGTGTACCACTGGGATTGAGAATTGAGGGTCTAGGGAAGTCTTTTTGAGGAAAGGATGCTTAAATTAAGAGCTGCAAGGTGAACAGGGATTATCTGGATGAAGTTTGGAGAAAAGAGCTTTTCAGGGAGATAACTAACAGGGGTGCAGGTTCAGAGACAGCAATGATGATGAATCAGACCTGGATCTGAACGACTTAGCTGGGATGGATGGATAGGATGGACAGATATTGGCAAAAGTTTGTGGGAAAAATGTGGCAGGGGACAAAAAGAAAATGTCAATTGTGGGTGGACTGAGGAGGTAGGAATTCAAATTTTGGATATTTTAAGATTGAGATACCTGAAAGTCATTCAAATAGAGCTGTTCAGTGAACAGTGGATCCATAAACCTACCTGTCAGGTAATAGGAATGGGTGAGTGAAAGCTAATGGTGAATATTACTATTTGGATGACATTAAACCATGGGTGTGGGAGATCGCTTAAAGAAAGATTGTAGAGAGAGAACAGAACTTCCATATTTAGGAATCTGGCAGAGAGAGTGACTTGTGAAGGAGAATGAAAACTAGGGGTCAGAGAAGGAAAAATAGGCTGGAAATGTGTGATAGTATGAAAGTCAAGAGAAGAGAGGCTTCAAGAAGGAGTTATGGTTGACACTATAAAATGTGGTCAGAGGTTAAGTAAGATGAGGACTGAGAAGTGTTCTTTGGATTTCCAACATGGAAATCACTGGAGTCCTTAACAACACTGCTTTGGAATCACAGGTACAGAAATAAGACAAGATTAGTAAGAGGGCTGGCCGAGTGGCTCAGTTGGTTAAGAGCTCTCTCAAGAGTGTGAGCTCTGAGCAACAGGGTTGCCAGTTGGATGCCCGGCCCAAGCTGAGCAGCTGCTGAGCTGCCAACAGGAGGCAGGATGGCTCAGCTAGAAAACAAAAACAAAAACAAACAAACAAAAACAAAAAACAGAGATAAGATTAGTAAGGTAATTATGATGGGAAGGATGTGGCAGCCTGGATCAACAACAATTCTGAAAAGTTTTGGGGTCAGTTAGAGTACATAGCATAGAATCTGGACAGGAATGAAAACCCAAAAGTAGTGTCTTAATTATTAATATTAATGCTTGGAAAGCTGATCAGAGAATCCAGCAAGCAGAGGAGGTGAGAGTAGAGGCATAAGAATAGCTCTGTGTAAAGTCTCAAAGGAGAATAAAAGGAAAGGCAGGAATGTGTGAAAGGATGAGAACAGGAGGCTTAAGAAAAGGAAAGAGCAAATAAATGGAACTGAGTTGGGCTGGTATGGACAATAAGAAAAGCTAAAATCCAAATGATCTATATTGTTGTATAACAAATTATACTACAGTGATTCTCCGGGAGGCCTGCAAGTTGGTCCCACTTCATAATTTAAGAGTGGTATAGATTACACAACCTCACATGCCCCACCATTTATGGGTGCAGTCAATTAAGCTTAGCAACATTACCCAGTAGTAGCAGAGCTATTGCATTTCCCATCCTGTGGGGCCATCAGCACATAGAGTCATTTTCCAACTGTCAGGGCCTAGGATTCAGTCTCTGGAGAGTGATTACAACCCTTTGAATGTTTATGTAGAAAGACTTCCTACCCAGAGGAGAAACCATTACAAGCACTAGCAGCGAATGATACATTGCTTCCTTTTACATTCTTAACACCAGCATAACTAAACCACCAAATAAATCGGAGCAGCACAGGCAGTCCTTAGGAATTATTTTCTTGAGTGTTAATAGTCATCAATTGGTGGGGAAACAGGTCTCTACTTTCGTCTTCCCTCATTTTTAAAATTTAATTTTAACCAAGTCCTAGATTTCACCTTTTCTTCATGAATGTATTCAACAAAAAATTATAAAGTACTTACTATTTATCAGGGACTAAAAATACTGATGTAAACAAGACATGCTCCAGCTTTCTTGGAGTCCATACCCTAGTAAGGAGCTGAGCTTTCCATTTATTCTGTAGCATTTTTGTGGTTTACAATCATTTGAAACTCACAGCACCCTTGAGAGGAAGACAGCGTAGATACTCCTAGGCTCATTTTAAAGGTAAACTGAAAGGACTTTGGGAAGCTACACTGGAAAAGCATGATGGAAAAGCATAATGCTTTTCAGCGTGTGGTACCCCAAACAGCATCAAGTGGAAAATTGTATGAAAGAAAAATTTGATGGTGCTAATCCAGATCTAGTAACTCTGGGATACGGACTAGCCATCTGTTTACCAAGACCTCCCAGTGACTCCAAGGCACACGCAAGTTTGAGAAACACAGGTGTAAGGGGAAGATATCTCACTGACTTAAAAGACTGAGCATTGGCTGCTATCATCTTGTGAAAATTACTAAACTCTTTGGCCTCTGTATCCTAAAACTAAATTCCATCTTTCTTGTGGTTATAAATAAATCTATGCCATGGGTCATACACTCAAATCTCTAAGTTATCAAGTAGACAACAGCAATGAAGGAAGAAGAACAGGTCAAAGAGAAAACAATCACATAAGTGAGCTGATAAAAGGCATGTAGGTGTTAGAAGACAGAAGTGAATAGTAGGAATTGTAGCAAACTTGAAATATTATAACAAAGCCTTTAGGAGGGAAAAATCAAGCAAAATAAAAACCTGAACTTGTGTGTGTGTGCAATCACTTAATTGTTAAATATAAACGAACCCTACAGTTTAAAATTGTATATGTATATAAAAATAAAATAAAAAGGGAAGGAGGAAAAGAAGGAAGGAGGGACACAGATATTTTGAGGCTAAATCTGGTGAGAAGGCTCTCAGAATGAACTTTGCTGTTTGAGAGGTCCACATGAAAAAAATCAATCTCCAGGGGTGAAGGTAAGGCAGGTAGGGGCTGTGCAGGAGAGGATCCATTAGATGGCAAGGGAAAAATTGCAGATTCCCATGATGAACTCCTGCTATGATGGCCCTGATCATGTCACAGAGCTGGTAACTTCTGGAATCACATTTATGACTGCAAATTAAGACATCCAGTTAAGACTCTGAATAAATAGCAGAGAGTTGAAGTTACTATGCTCTTAAATTGACTTGCTAGTTCCCTAGTGTCAAAGTGACAGAACCTCACCAGGTAAGGCCAGGGCTGGAAATCTGGTTAAAAGAGAGGTCTCACAGCGCAGGCAAGAAAACTGTTGTGTATTAAAATAACAGGACAGTCCGCTCAAGAGTGCGAGCTCTGAGCAACAGTGTTGCCGGTTTGATTCCTGGCCCGAGCTGAGCAGCTGCTGAGCTGCCAACAGGTGGCAGGATGGCTCAGCTCAAAATAAATAAATAAGTAAATAAATAAATAAATAAATAAATAAATAAATAAATAAATAAAATAACAGGAACATAAAAATATTGGGTAAATGCAATAGATAAGGTATAGGAAGATAAGATTTAAAAAAAGAAAGAAGTGGGCTGGCCAAGTGGCGTGGTGGTTAAGCACTGGCTTGGGAAGCCAGTGGCCCCGGTTCAGTCCCACATATGAGGGCCAGTGACACTGCCCTCAAAAAAAAAAAAAATAAATAAAATAAAATAAAAAATCAAAAAATTAAAAAAGAAAGAAGAGGTGCTTACTCTAAATCTAGGTAAGGGGATAATTTTAGTCAGGGAAGCAAAATTAACTAGCAAAAGTGCACAATCAAGTGTAAGGTCATTTCTTTCTGTCCTTTAAAAATACACTGCATGGTAAGTTTCTTCTTTTTCCAGTGATGATCATTGTCAGAAGGTGAAGAGAGGCACATGGGTGACTCTCATCCCTCTTCAGAGAATCAGCCAAGATGACAGACAAAAATTACGGTGATAGCCTCTATTTCTATTTAAAAAACACACAAAAAAATCAAAATATGACAAATTGGGAATATAGAGACTTTTAAAGGGATCGCTCACTATAAATGAGCACTCGAGCTCTGGAAGACTATTTCGGAAACCACCATGGACACTATTTCCAATGACACAAATGCCTTGTTTAATACCAAAACAAACTTGCTCCTCCCATCCCCTTCCCCAACCCCCAAACTACACAATAACATGGGAATCAGTTCAAAGTCAAATTGGCAAATGTGCAAATACTGGGTGCTTACAGATCCTTCAGAATGTCGCAGACTTGCATCCATTATAAGTTTTCACATGATTTCACACTGACTGCACCAAGATAAGAATGACCATATTTTTTAAAAGAAATGTTTCTTCATTAGCATGCAAACATTTTTTTATTTTTTTAAATCTAGCGAAGTTCCGTTCTGTGCAAACTTGCCTTATTTCACAGCCTTTATTAGGGCAGAGAGAGGAGGAGGCGGTGTCTATGAAAACTGGTAACTTCCCATGACAGGGCTTTAAACCACATCTGGGCTCCAGGTCACCATCACAGGCAGCAGGGAGCAGGGCTTCCGTGAATTTGCGAAGGCTCTTTTCTCTTGGCACATTTTTCCTTGTTATCCGTACGTGGCAGATTTCTGCTCATCCTTCAAGATCCAGCACAAGTGTCACCTTCTCTGCAGAACCTTTCTAGACTATGGTAGACAGAGCTAATTGCTTTCTCCCTGCTCCTACAGTGCTCTGCCCACAGCTCTGTTTGGGTATTTCTCTCATCATTTTATAACTGTTTATATGGTTATCTTCAGCTTTAGATTATGCATTTCTCCACAAGGGTGCCCTTGTCTCATTAATCTTTGAATCCCCAGCACTTACCGGGATGTCTGCCTGCAAGATATTCACTAAATAAACCCAGGTTGGAATGAATGAGTAGATGAATGGAAGGCAGTATGTATTTCTCAAGTCCAAGGCCAAAGTTTCCCCTCTATCATGGGAATGATTTGGGCTTGAGGTAGTAATCTTCAGTTGAGTTTACTAGCTCATGGATTGGTCTCCACTAATTCCAACATGTTGACATTTCCATGGCTTACATATGCAAAGAGAAGCAGGGACAGGAAGTGTGTGAATTATGTCTATGTGATGTTGGGTGAGTTAGATAATTCATTTAACCTCCCAGTGTGCTATACCATAAGTTTCTACAATGATAATCTTATTTGCAGGAACAACCACCATAGCATTTTTCTAAAATCATGGCTTCTAGTATTTATACATATGTCTGCATTTCCACTAGAAAGATGAGAGCTAACCTAAAGTATTCTTGGGCTAAGAAGTAGGGAAAATGATGGACCATGGTGGTCTTATTTACATTCATCATATTTTGATAAATTGAATTCTATTTTATAGTAACATTATATAGTAACATTATATAACATTATATAGTAACACTATTTTATAGTAACCTCATATATAGTAACATTATATATAGTAAGGACGGGGAACTGAGGAATACATTCTCTTCAGAAACGGTTCTTGTATCTTGTTTTTATACTTACACTTCAGAATGCATTTTATATCTTATAGCTATTGTTCCTCCTGTTAAACATGGTATAAAGAATATTTTGTTAAGAAAATGTTCATGTTTTTGCCCTGTCTGTGTGTATACACATGTATACACTCATTTATATAGATGTAAAATAGTAAATGCCTGAGCCACTAGAAAATGACACACCATTTGAACCAAGGGGTGAAAAATTGCAGGTCTGTGTCATTTCATGTAAGGGAAAATAAAGAAAATTGTTTGAAAAACACAAAAATGTCTCAGGGACACTGTCAGCCATCACAGGAGGACTGCTACATCATGAGACATTTTCCCTTATTATTTTCATCTTTAAGAAGAATATCCAACGTTCTGTTTATGGACAAGTTGACATCTTCACGTTGCTCTCTGGTTCTCATTCAGAGCCAGCCACTGACCCTGCTGTCAGACGTTCTTGGGTGGTCTCAGGAGAGGCTGAGGAATGAAGGCCCAACTGCATACCTGCCAAAAGGTACCTGCATACCTGCCAAAAGGTACAGGGCCCTGGGCGAAGAGCCCATTTCCGATTTTCAAAGCCTGACATGCTAGGAATCACTCCTACACCACTCTCCATCACACCATAGGATTAGGGCTCTTTAAGAAAACTAGGCACAAGATAATGCTTTCGATGTGAAGCAAGAGGAAATCTTTATTTTGTCTGTTTTAATTTCTGAGATTTACTACCTTCTCATTTCATTACATACATCTTTCAGTGTTTACTGGTCAGGGCCAGTCACCCTTACTTCATATATCATTTTCTATATGCAAATTCTATTGGGTGCTTTCTCTAATGACAAGTGCAGACTTCTTTTGGGATACAATTCTGTTTATGTTGCTAATTTCTTAATTTCCTTGCCCCTACCCTCCCTCTTTATTGCAAAGTATCACTTGAAACTAAATGAGATTGCTGTTGTTGTTGGTGGTGGTATTAAATCTTCAACTGCCCTGCTACTCAATTTCCAGCTGAAGTTGTAATCTTCTATTTGGGATACTACAGTTGATTGCTCTAGAAATGACTGTAATATTCATTATCCACCATTTGTTGGAAGTGTGGAAGAAAACTGTGATTAAATAAAAATTGGCTTGGATGTTGCTTCAGACTTGTACTACGTTACTTTGAGGGCTTAATCAAACTGTTGCCGTTGGTATTTCTAAATGTTTTACTCTATCACTTGCTTGGTCAGTACAAATGTGGTAGACTGAATTATTGACTCCATTATTTACCACTGCCAGAATTCACACCCTTTTCCATGGGACTTTGCAATTCTTCCCCCTGGAAGAGGAGTGTTCACTTGCACTTTGACATTGGGCTCAACATGTGACTTGCTTTGACCAACAATACTTGTGATGTGCTTGCATGTTTGGGCTCGTCTTCTTGCACCTCTACCATCTTTGTAAAAATAACCCAGCCTGTTAAGCATTTTGGCCCAAGGAAAATGGAAGATACAGAAACAGATTTGGACTCAACCCTCACCTTGGGCTCCACTACAAACTAGAAAGGTGATTCTCTGCCTATCCACATACAAACAAGAAAGAATACATGGTTGTATTAAATCAATGAGCTTTGAGTATGTTTACTATGCAAAGTAACTGGCTAATACAGCTACCCTCTTTTATGACTATGAGAAGAACAACTTATTATCAAGTTTAGTTATATAATCAATTAACATTTACACAGCACTCATTGTGTATACAAATATACATTTTGGGGGAAAATAAAATATATAGAAGACTGTTCTGGACATTTCTGGTAGAAGAGGATGCCATTCATCAAATTAATTATTTTAATACCATTTATTAAGCACTTTTCTGGCTGCACACTGTGCTACAGTCTGAAAGACCAAAAACAAACAAGATGGAGACCTGACCTGAATGAACACGAGGCATAGTAGGAAGGGAAGAACTTGCAAACAGAGCACAGCAGTTTGGAGGCCAGCTGATTGTGTCAGATAACTTGGGTCTGAATCCAGGCACAAGCACTTCCTTCACTTTGTAGACACTCAAAAACTAATCCTAACTTCCCTGGGAAAGGCAAAGGACCTAGGATAATCAAGCCAACTCAAAGAAGTAGAATAAAATTGTAGGCTAACATTCCCTCATTTCAAGACATAGCAAAAAGATACAGCATTTAGACAGGGTGCTATGAGCATAAAGATAGACAGACAAATGGAAAAGACTAGAATCTTCAGAAATAGATCCTCATACATATGGACAACTGCATTTTGAAAAAGGTACAAAGACAATTTTGTCCAACTACAAAAAAGAGAAAGAAAGAAAAGAAACTTTAATCCATGTTTTACAGTATATATAAAAATTAAGTCAAAAAAGACAGACATAAGTATACATAAGTATAAAACCTAAAACTATAAAATTGTATAAAAAGAAGAAAAACTTCTGGCCTCAGTTTAGGCAACATCTTCGGGATATATCAAAAACATGTTTCATAAAATAATACATAACAAATTATAATTCATAACCAAAAAACGTGTGTTCCTCAAAAGATACTGTTAAGAGAATGTGAAGACAAATACCATTCTTGGAGAAAATATTTGCAAATTGCAATTTTTTTTATTTTTATTTGAGGGCAGTGTCACTGACCCTCATATGTGGAACCGAACCGGGGCTGCTGGCTTCCCAAGCCAGCGCTTAACCACCGCGCCACTCGGCCGGCCCTCACAAATTGCATTTTTGATACATGACCTGTATCCAGAATATATAATTTTCAAAATTCAATAGTCAAATTACAAACAGGCTAACAGAAAATAGACAAAAATATTTGAACACATACCTCACTGTATAGTGAAAATGTTTATGTTTTCTTAAGGGAAATGCGAACTGAAACTCCAATGTGAAATCACTATGCATCTATCAGAATAGCTCAAATGAACAAAGACCAACAATACCAAGTATTGGTGAGCGTGTCTAAGAACTACACTACAGAATATTCACTACTCAAAGGAAGGCTGTAAGGGAGACTAAAGAAACCAAATGCAGGAGACATATATAAAATAGTATACTGGGTTGTGGAAATCTACCTACACTGATAGGGTACTAACTGCCCTTTTCCTTTAAATGCCTGAATCATATTCCACTTAGTGTTACATCCCATAATTTAATTCACCTCCCACCAATGATGATTGTTTCGATTGTATCTGTCTTTGCTATTTTAAACAGTGCTGTGGTGAACATCCTTACTGATGTGCCTTTGCTACTCAGTGCTTAGCTGTTTTTTTGTTTTGTTTTGTTTTGTTTTAAAGATTTTATTGGGGAATCGGGGAAGGGGAACAGACAAGTTGTTGTCATTTTGTTCTTCAATCTAGTTGCGAAGGACGTTGCTTCACTGGCCCATGTTGGTATCGTCATTGTGCTCTTCCCAGATGAGGCAGATGGATCACTGGCCTCTGGATGGTCGCTCACCGCAGCTACTGGCAGCTCACGCTGGCTGCCAGCTGCTCACGCTGGCTGCCGCCACTCACTGTAGCCTATGGCAGCCCACTGCAGCAGGGGCTGCAGCCTACACCGTCGCCAGGGCTCGCACAGCCCAGCTCCAGGTGGAGCTGTTGTTAGCTGTAGAGGGCAGTGTCACTGGCCCTCATATGTGGGATCCGAACCGGGGCCACTGGTATCCCAAAACCAGCTCTTAACCAATGCGCCACTCGGCCGGCCCAGCTGTTTGTTTTAAAGCCTCCAATGAGAGAGTATATTTTCTTCTCTCACAGTGAGGGGAGGCTAGCTATGGAGCAGTAGCACTGTATGAGCACAATGTACAACTACATGATTTTTATATTTAGAAACCACTCAGGATCCTTCCAAATATGGGCTAATCCAAAAAATTACTTGGGTGACATCAGCAATATAGTGGATGACCCTTCTGTTCAGGACTAAATCGTAGCAAATTTAATGTAAGCCTCAAGCTGGTTATGCTTTCTCTTCTGCTTATGTTCAGGGAGGAGTTCCATGCAATAATAATATTTTCTGACAGAAGAATATATGGTAAGAAAACGGTAGGAACAATGACAACACAACATGCCACCACTGACACCATAAATGCCTCCAATATTGTTATTTATTCTGGGCTTACACTCTTGGTAGCAAGCTGTAGATTAATTATTTCCTATTATCTTATTTATTCCTCAAGGTAGTAAATAACATATGCATCTAGACATTATCATTTGCATCTAACATCATTCAATCTAGTTAGAAGCTGTTGAAGGAATTCCCCACAGTCACGTAGCTGGTAAGGAACGGGGTTAGACAGAAAATGCACTCTTAGCCAGGATCTTACTGCCACACGTACCATTTAAAAATAATCTGGGATTTCAATGCACCACCGTAGTGAATACATGCTGAAAAGGGTGTGATATTTACGTAAGATATTCTGTCCACATTGGAAAGATAAACTCACAATTCATTGATTCAAAGAAAGCTACACCATAAAACATAATCATTCACATTTTTCCAAAATTGAGATTGTGGAAGGACATGTAAACAAGTCTATCATATTCCAAATCTTTTTTTTCCTCCAATTCCCCCCCTTCCGGGCATTTAAGTAGACAATATTTGTCCATTTACTTTGCAGTAAATTTTATAAACATTTAGAAACATCATCCTACATGAGCCTGCTGCCTTCTTTCCCCACTAGGACAAATTCGGAGGTCACGAGTTCCAAATTATTTAGCTATAGCATGGAGGGCTCCCAACAAACCGGGAGGCTGAGTGAATGAGAGAAGCAGAAGCCTTGCCAACCTGCATTAGACATTCAATGTAAATCAGAAACAAACCTTTGTTCTGTCAAGCCTCCGAAATTTGGGAATTTGTCACTGCAGTGCGACCTAGCAAACCTGCATAATCATTTTTTCCTTGTCTGCAAACTATGCAAAACTCCCAAGAAAATACATGCCAAAGTAAGGGATTTTTCTCTTTGAATTTCTAGATTATGTGCTTTATTTCTTCTTTTTCTCTTTTACTGCATTCTATATTTTTTTCTCTAAAAATACCTATTTATTATGTACTCATTTCAATTATTTTTTAAAAATTGCCTAGATATCTTTTCCTGTTATCAATCAAGACAGATTGAATACTTCAGAAAGTTTCTCTACTACTTTTTGTGATTTTTTTTTCAAATTTATTTCTCTTTCTCAGCTTAACATAGGTTTCAGTCTGAATTTATTTGTCTTTTAAAACTATACTAACCCGCACTTATACTCACCTTTTAGAGCACATAATTTTCCTTTAAATGGCATGATACTTTACTGTTTTCTTTAAAAGTTTCAAATTTTGTTCAATTTATTTCAGATTTTGTTTGAAAACCTTGACTGCATTGTTTTTCTTGCCTCTCGCTCTATATAGAGCTTGTGAATACAAGAAACATGTCTTATAATTTTCGGTATTTCACACAAACTCAAGTATAGTTGTGACTCCAAAAATATTCATAACCTATACCTATAAATATGGGGATTTTCATTAGAATTTTCACATTACATTTTTTTTATGGAAATCTCCAAGTAGAGTATATTGACACCCTAAGAAAGAGGGACCAGATGAGAAGGAAGTGATTATTGATAAGATGAAGGTAGAGTCAAATATTAGATCAAACAGTGGCCTCCAAGAGACTCTGAGAACAGTGTATTGATTTTGATATCTCTTAGGAGTCAATAATCTGATCAGTTATGAGGGATTCTCTGAAAATAACTCTTAATAATTTTTCTCACTGGTCCAGAAAGGAGCTGGTCCAATTGTATTTTTTTTTGCATCTGTGTTTTTGTATTTATAAATCTGTGCCCTGGAAGGTGACAAGATCAAGAAGGAAGGGAGGAAGGAAGGAAGGAAGGAAGGAAGGAAGGAAGGAAGGAAGGAAGGAAGGAAGGAAGGAAAAGAAGAAGGGAGGGTGGGAGGGAGGGAGGGAGGGAAAAAGATTGAAAGAAACTCACAAACAACTAGATAAAGAAGTCCCTTGCCAGCTGGATTTCTTTTCTTATGAGTAGTATATCAACAACAGCTCACCTTGCATAATCCTGCACTCAATGAAAAGAAATGCCAACTGGAAAAAAGCATTGTTCGCTAGATACCATGTACTCTCCCTTGACTTACATTAGTCTATTATCATGAGAACAAAAAAACAGTTTGTGTCCGAGTTCCTCAGAAGTCCTATTTGCAGAATTTCCCATTGTTTTGCAATTAGGAAATGAAACATGTTTTAAAGGAAACATTTAAAGATAAACGCTGAACAATGGGCCCCCTTTTAAGGCCTTCCTGAAGACATGGCTCAGGGATCAGAGTTTCCAGTGCTGACTAAGTTTTTAGTAATTTTTTAACTACGAAATTTCTATCTTGAATAAATAAGTATTCCTTGTTTTGAAGTGGGCAGCTCTTGTCACTCTCATATAATCTAGTCCCAGAACGCCGTGGTCATTTTAGTTACAATCCCATCCTGATTTCTGTTGAAAACCTTTGATTAGCTCTGTTCTACACCTTCTCCATTTTTAATGTGTGTCCCCCTACAGGTAGCCATGCACACCGACGGAGCCCCTAAGTGAATGCAAGAAATGACAAGACAAGTAAATGTCCTTTAAGATGGAGTTTGCAAACTCTTCCTTGTTGCTGCCTACTGTCTGTTTTTAAATAATGCACAAATCAACTTCAGTACCATGGAAATAATCAACACAGGATCAAAACCTAAAGTTTCTAGTGGAGCACAAATCAAAAGCTGTAGGACTCCAACAGCTGGAGCCCGTCTCATTATTTCCCTGTTCTTTGATGTGCTTTTCAGCCAAGTATCTTAGAGAATTACTCGCAGAAATGTCTATCTACAAATTCTACATTGCTTACATATGATAGTTTCCAACAGAGATAAATACTGTAACTGAGTTCTCATTTTCAATATAGAACCCCCACCCCCCTCTTTTTTTCATCTTCTATTATGCACACAATCTTATGAACAGCAGAACTGGAAATCAGCTGCATCTAATAAAAGAATCAAGTTTCTTACTGACTCTGAGATGCTGGTTTCCATTAGATCATCCATCATAGCTTTATTATGCGATCAACTGCCTAATTAATTTTGTACTGGGGTATTTAGACAGAACACTGAATGTTTCAGTGGGGTTTTGCTATAATCCTGCACCTGCGGCCTCAGAGATTTAGATATCTTCCCATCATAACTTTGTACTGTGCGGATAATCACTTCTGCTTCACTAGGATTCCAGCAATTCAGTGCAATGAAATTCAGCAATATTAATTTCAGAAACACCAGAATATTTGCATCTGTGGTTATGTTTCTTTGGACTTTAATCAGATCAAAGTCACCGCAAGATATTAAGAGCGCTAGATACAATATTTTGTTCAGACAGTTTTAGTGGTGAAATCAGACACTGTTTTGATTTTCTGTGCTTATCTGTTAATATGAACAGATGCAATCATGCTATTGTATAATGACTCTTGATTGCCAGCAGTATTTGATTTTTGGCAACCATTCGGCAGTGATAATTAAAGATAACGGGATACCCTATACAGGAATAATTAAAGATAGCTTTCTGGCCTTTATCACATGTCTCCACTCACTCCATAGAGGGAAAATTCACTCTCTGAAGTTCATTATTCAATGCATATTTTGGGAAGGCCAAGTTTGAAAACTGTCAAAAAAGAGACATTTAGGTGCAAACGCTTTAGCTAAAGCTAAGCTGATTTAAAAATTGTCAATTGTCCTGGCTGCCATACATTGAGGCTTTGTTCTTTATTTGCTCAGGAAAATATCTTCAGAAGTGTGCTGCTCTGCTCACAATACAGAAGCATAGAAGAGACAGATAATACAGAATCTTATATTTCACATATAAATAGGCATTCACAAATGTATATAGAAAGAATCCTTGACTCTAGCCTCAATTGGAGAAGAGGAAATGAAAGGTCTTCAAGCCCTGCCATTATCTACACTGTGGAAGCTAGGCAGTAATTCAGGATGCCGACAACTCTGCTCATGGGACAGTAAGACTCCTGGGACTAAAGCTGAACCAAAACATTTTATTAATTTTTATTTTCAATTAACTTAAAGAGATGACAATGGCTTGCCAAAAAAAGGCAATCCTTAAAGCAAGGCCATCAGGTGGCCCAGCTGAACACAACTGCCTCTGGGAATTCATTGCTTATAAATGGAGGAATGCCATATAAAGTACAAACCCACAATTAAAATTGAATTTCAGATTAAAAAAAAATTAGTATGTCCCATGAAATATTTGGGATATACTTATACTATGAAATTGTGTGCTATGTCTCTAAAATTCAGATTGAACTCTTGTATTTGTATTTGCAAAATCTGCAGCCCTTTATAAACATCTATACTTTCTGACAATCAGGCTCAGAGCACCTACTGTGCTTTTCTCAGTGATAATCGTGGGGGTGGAGCAAGGGTTAGAATAATAGCAGAACAAAGGGTAAAATAAGGCCTGATGGCTGGGAGTTAGAAAACATGTGATGGCCAGATAAGTCTCCTGGGCAGGGAACCACGTGTCCTCAGGCCAAGTCTATAGGTATGTACTGCCTCCTGCTGACCCTTGGAGCTTAAGCCCACCACACTCCAGGATGATGCTGTTGAATGGAGGGAAATGGGTGATGCACGACTGTAAGTGGCTTTAATCAGGAGTTTGGCTCTTATAAAATAGAGAGACTGTATAGCTTTTATCACCTTCTTAAAGGATGGATAATCAGATCCCCTATTAGACCACAACTTTACCAATCTGGAAGAGTGCGTATGTTTTGCAGTCCTCTTATTCCCACTCCATCTGCATGTTAATCAGCTTCTGGACCCAAGGGACATCTATTTCCTTTGGATTAAGGGAAGGAAAAATAATAAGTATTTCTATATGTAGTCTCTTAAATTCTCTGAGAAGCCAAACTAAAGTCACACAAAAAGATATAAAGGATAGTAAGTCTGTTAATAGGTATAATGATGTATTGTATAGAAGTTATGAGTCAAGAGAGGGAGAACTTTAAGAAGACTTCTGCCTCTCCAACCGCTATGTCAAGAATGAAAATTATCTATATGTGAGTGATACCAAAGGACCTGAGTCAGAATACTGAAATAACTAGCCTTCCACTTATGAGCCCACTGAAATTAGAGCAATTATTTACCCACTTGAAGCTGGAATGTCTAGTTTTAGGCAATGGACGCCTTAACAGAACAACCATGAGCTTACAGTGAACAATAAATGCAATGATGAATTTGAGTGTGTTAACACAGTTCCTAGCACACAGCAGCTATTTAATTAAAATTGACTCTTTTCCTTATAAATATGACTTGATTATTCTTAACAGTTCACTTTTTAAAATGTATCTTTGGGGAGCAATTTTGCAAAGATGTTCAGATAGGACAGCCTATATATAAGTGGACTCGAGAAAAACAAGTGTGAAATCCCAACAAATCTTTGCCTAGTACATTTTTCAGCATAAGGAAAAGTGTGTTCAGTATATATTCAATATATTGAATATATTGAATAATATTCAATATTCTATGAATATTAGCATTTTTGCCATGATAGGCTTATGACATAATGGGCATATCATGTATAATTAAAATTTTCACAGATTCCAGCTAAGTTCGTTCCATTCTAACACTTACTTTTGAATACGCAGGTTTGGCCCAGATGTAACTGCTATACTAGGGGATAGTGAGTGGAATGTGAATGGATCATGTTTACTTAGATGCTATCCCATCTGGGTGAAATGCTAGGTGAACACAGAAAACCACACGCAGCTGACCCAAAGCTTTGTAAAAATACACAAAACACACGCTCTTCAAACACATACCACCTCTTAAAGTCCCCGGTCTCTGTTAGGAGCCATACCCATCCTTATCTGGTATCACATCTTTCCTTCTGATATAAGATAACCTTCGTTTCTATCTCTTCTGATACTCACTTCCACAAGCACAGTTTTTCTGAGATAAACTACCACATTTATTATACTATTGGGTTGTCAGAGAAGTCATGACATATTTTGTCTATGGTTTTCATTGCAAAAATGTGTTATGACTTTCCCGACAACCCAATATTTATGTATGTCTTAACCATTTAACATGTGGAAGACCATGCTACTATTTTTATGAGGTTGCTATCTTTTTTATTTCAATAATAATTAAAAATAACATCGATAATAAAGTTTTTAAGTGCTCTGCCCTATCCTCAGTTTTCCCATAAGTCCGTTGGCTTTTATTGTGTTATTTTGCATAGTAAAGTGACTTTTGGACATGAATATGCTACATTACAGCAGAACTGACTGAAGAGCGAAGGTACAAATTTAGCAATTTTGTATTAAGTTTATGGTTACAGGAAAAAGGAGACAAAGCAAGGCTTTTTGTTTCTGGAGTTGAATTTATCTGTAGTATAAGCATTTAATTTATTGTCTAGTATATAACTTATACATGTATTCAAGATTAGAGAATGGGAGGGTAGAGAAGAAAAGTTGGTATTTCTTCCTTCCCTGTTAATAGTTTGACAACTCATTTTTAATAATTAGCTGAAACTTGCATAACATTAATAGTGGCTTGTTGTCTCAATGTTTCCATGGATATTTAGGAAATTGAATCACTTGTAGGGAGATGTTTATAACTAGTGAAACCACAGTTACCAATTTTGCTTTTCTTCTCTCAAACAAGAATAACAATTTAATTTTAATAATGCAATTTAACAACTTCCAAACTACTTCAGTTTTAAAGTGCATGACTTGTCGGGAGGTGTGTGTGTGTGTCCCAGCACTTAATCACATAGCTACTTATTTCACTTGCAGGCAAAACACTTCTCAGTGCTGTTACACATCAAAGTGGAATGGGCTCGTGCTATTGAGCAGATGCTGCCATTTTCCATGTGGCATTCGAAAGCTTGTCACTAACTTCTCGGCTGCATGATTAATTTTGATCTTGGTTCAGGATCCAGCTTACCCAGCATCCCAGTTAGTCCACTGGTATTTCATCTAATGAGTGATTAA
Source organism: Aselliscus stoliczkanus (assembly GCA_033961575.1). NCBI lineage: Eukaryota > Metazoa > Chordata > Mammalia > Chiroptera > Hipposideridae > Aselliscus > Aselliscus stoliczkanus. The sequence goes on from CM066733.1 coordinate 11,313,849, forward strand.
AAAAAAAAAATTAAACAGCACTTGCATGGGAGCTTTATTCTGTGTAAGAAGTGATGTGTGCAGTGCACCCAAAAAGGCCAATTATAGCATTTCTTGTCTTTCTTAAAGCTGCTGACTGTATCTTAACGTATGCCTGTTAAAAAAAAATAAAATAAAATCATATACATGTTTCTGTTATTCTCACCCATTGGGGCTGACTACTGTGCATGTGTGTTTTTGTATTAGAAAGCGGTGGATAATGGCACTTCGGCTGTTCTGTCTTCACTTTGGTCCTATGTCTTAGAAACAGATCAGTTTCTTAAAAAAACAAAAACAAAAACAAAAACCTCTAGAAGCATTTGTGCTGACAGTGTGCTAGCTCCTTTTTATTCCAATTTACACAGAATAGGGTAAAACAATTTTATGACTCCATGTGCGCCCTATTGGGGTGAAGCAGAAGCCTTGATTAGCTCATCAGAGATCAAACTCTTTAACAAGTTACCGACAGATGCAGTTTTAAATCTAGCAAGTAGGTCAGGTTTATTACCTCCATCAATCCTTTTATATAGTAGGACAGAGACATAAAGGGAAAGAATAGGTGCGCTTGTGTGCAGGAACGAGTTGACAGGCACAAGACAAAAATAAGTCTATCCTTCGGAATATCCCTCATTTAAAAAAAATGAACATTGCATCTCAAGGATAGAAACCATGCACCTCTCATACTGCCCTGTGTTAAGTGTGATTTGTGCTACTTGTCACAATTATAAAGACAATTTTTCATGATACATGGTCAGGAACAGTAATTGTCATTGTTTTTATGCTAACATAGCTTGATTAACTAAGTAAATAACACTGAAAATTGTGCTTTTCATATGACCTCTGAATGAAAATATACATATATTTGCCAGCTGAAAGGTGAGCCTGTTCCAGTAGTAAGTAAGCCAAAATCATGCTCAGAAGCTCCCATAGATTTTTGAGGCTTGTCTAAAATTCTCGAGTATTTCAGTTAGGTCATCAGTTCTATATTCAATCTCTCTCATTTGTGCCCTTTTAGCACTTTATTTTCCACCGCTGTTAGTAAAAATAAATTTAGTCCCCAAATAAAACTTCACAAAGTAAATAAAATCATATTCGAGCTTATAGTTTTAGAAGTATATTTACTTGGATTTGGGGGGAAAGAGAATTACAATTCAAAGAGTCTCTCTGTCCCTTACTGATTGAATAATGAATGAAGGAAATAAATAAAGTGATTTTTTTTTCTTTCCATGAAAAATTAGGAGCTTGCTATTTACATCAATAAATTACAATAGAGTCACAAGATCTGTTTACCCTTGATCTCCTTTTGCATTTAATTTATGATAATCCACTAAAAGTCAAAAATAAATGTCCCAGATTAAAGCACTTAACATCTCCATATGTGAATTGTTCAAGTTTTGAAGAATGAAAATAATAAAAGGAGCCAAAAACGAGATCCACAGAGCATCATATTTCACAATTAAAGCATATGAATCCTAAATATGCTTTCTTGGCCAATCATGTAATTTCTGTGGATATACCATAAAAATCAGAATGCACTGACATATTCCAATTAGGCTTCCATCTTGGCCAACTAACGTGGTGGATTTAGAAAGCCAGGACATGCTAACAACTTCATATTTACAGCATGTGAGTTGGGCCCATGCATTAGTGTGTTACTCTTTCCAAATACTGACGCATGCTCCTAATACCAAATGAAACACAGAGTTCAAAATGACACCATCAAAGGCTAAAAAATGATGGCAAAATTAATACTGCATATTAATGTTTGTGATGGTAACAACATAATGCACTTTTAGTTTTTAGGTGGAAGTGTTGTGTAGGTCATGAACACGAGGGGCCGGCCATCTGTCATAAAGTGCTGACAATGTCCCATTATCAATGAATCCCATGCCATTTTCAAAGCAGCAAATAAAGCTCTTTTTTTGGTTGGACCACATATCTAATATAGATTAATATATTCCTGTGAGTCAGTCAAAATCTTCACTCTACATTCCATCCACCTAATCTGGAATGGACAAATTCATGGTCTGTCAAAGTTCAGTTGCCAGATTATAATCTGTTCGGTATCATCATTTAGAAAAAAACTGCAGGCAGACAAAAGGGAGAGAGAAATTATTAGAAGTCAAGTATTTGTGGGGATTGAGGTAGATTTTAGCCTAGAGAAATACCTTTCAGTATAACATATGTTTTTAATTTGAGCCTGTGTCTCCCTCTGACTTGTTTTTCTTAGCAATATTTAATTGGTTTCTAAGGCAATTGATCAATTCCCTCCCACTACTACTGTTGCCTGCTATTCGTCACCTTTCGTTGCCATTAGATATTGAAAGAGTTTCATTTCGCTCCTTGTGTCAAATGCACATAACTGAGATAGTTTCTATTCTGCTTTCTATGACCTAGCATCTGCTTATTTAGACTTTATTTCTGTGCCAGATAATTTGCTTGATTTCTAGGCTGATAACTGCATAGACACCAAACCATTTTAAATGGTAGTATTAAACAGAATCTTGGAAGTAGAATTGCATAAAGCACTGAATTGAATGCTTATTCCTGGGCTCCCACACTGCCGTACTGAACCAGACACTTAGGGTCATGAAGCTGCACTAGTAACGATTTTCCCAGTTCATTCTTATGCCCACTAATGTTTGGAGATGAGTGCTTTCGACAATTTCACAGATCAATAAAATCTTCACAATAGGTTAACAAGCAAAACCCAAATGGGGAGAAGAAAGCATAATTCTATTTGCTAGTCACACTTTAATGGAAGCAACAGAGAATACTGGCTAAATGAAGTTTTGGAACTATGCCTGGTTTTTATTAATTCCTGCCATTTCTACCCCTTCTACCATGAATGATAAAAATGTGATGACTTGAACTTTGAGTCTATTCTATAAACTGGACTTCTAAATCCACTTGTGGGAAATATCTCACAGCTAGTGAAATGGTGATACATTATATGCATTCATGTATTATCTTATGTATTTATTCTTATATCGATCACATATTATTTGCCAAATATTATATATGCATCAATTATTATCTCAAATTTGAGGCAAAAAGGATAAAAAAGAGATGGTTTCTGCATCCAGGAAGAAAAACATGTTACCACCAATTTGAAAATAAATACAATGACTAGAATCCACAGTAATTGAGGTATGGTCCAAGTGCTATGGGAATGATGTGTTTACTCAGTTCTTGTGGGCAGTAAAGGAAAAGGACTGATAGTCTCTGACACATGAGTTGGATCTTCTTTAGGCCAAGAAATTATCATGATCAAAGACATGAAGGTATGAATGTAGGGTGTGTTCAGGAAACAGGTTAGTGTAGCTCACTTATATGGACACAGAAATTCATATCAGAAAGTGGGGAGGGGATGACCAGTTCTGCTGTGTGTTTGGTGTCTGTGTTTGAGATGAGTTAGGAACTGTGTTCACAGGAGAGATGATTTTAAAACTGACCAGAAAGATGAATAGGATTTCACCACCAAACAATGAGAGCATCCTTGGACAGCAGAAACAGCATTGGTTAAAGGAACGCAAACATTAGAATGTCCCGTCACTAGGGAACAATGTCATTTCCTCATGTTAGAATAATAATGTGTGTGGTAGGGGATGGCATTATATAAAGTTGGAAGATGAGATTAAGATTTGGTTATAAAAAAACTATAAATTATGAACCAAGATATTTAGATGCTATTCTAAACGGAATGGAATGAATGAAAGAATGAATACATGACATAAAATATTTGATAGAATATTTAATCAGGGAAACGACATAATCAAAAGTCTATTCTAAAATGATAATTATAGTAGCCATGTAGGAAATGGATTGAATAAGGAACTTTTACTCCAGAAATGGTGTATTAAATTTTGGTAAAAACTTTGCACTGAAAAACAAAACAAAACATATATGGTTATATTTATAATATTTATAACATTCGTGTGTAATTAAAAACTGTTCAAATGTATAAAATGGTGAATAATTACTGGGTCAGGAAGATAGAGGCTCAAGGAAGTAAGCATGGGATGGGATTTGAGGTCCCTTTTTCTTTTTCTCTTTAAAATTGTTTGTCAGTTCTATGCTGACAGCTGTATGCTGCATGATTTTTACAACCTTATTTGTTTAAATGGACAAATATTATCTAAGGTCTTTGATGAAGAAAACCTATCTCCACTTCTTTGGATGGGGACACTGAAATGCTGCATCTTAGCAGTTATTGAAAAGAAAAACAGGCTCATTCAGGAGCTTGCAGCTCATCTTCAAATGAGCTGAATCCACGATGGCTATTTCCCTCAGGTGAGAACCAAACCTGTATCCTGTGTGTAAGAGGATAACATCAAACTGCAAATTCTTTCTATAAATAATTCTGCATAACTGATGCTCAACAAAATAAAATAAAAATAACTGGGCACATTAGGAGACAAAATCACATGAACCAAATCAGCCTAAATGATAAAAATTAGAAGCAGACCTATTGATAGTTCAGATACTACAGAGATCAGTCATATACTTAAAAAGTAACCACTTTATTATGTTCAATAGGATTAAAGAAAAAGTGCAGAATATTGACAAAACCTAGAAAAAAAACAGTGGAAGTTTCAGAACATAAAAATACAGTAATTCAAATTAAAAACCCAGTATATGGGATTAACAGCAGGCGAAACGTAAGTGACAAAGGAATTAATGAACTGATGGTAAGTCAGAGGGAGACAAAGGAATAAAAGCACAAGGAGGAGGATAACAGCCATACAACACAAAATGAGAAGATCTAGAAAGAGAAGACAGCAGCCATCATATTTGAACAGATAATGCCTGTGAACTTTCTAAAGTTATCAGGCCAAATACATAAGAAATTAGACTTAAGGGCCAGCCAAGTGGCGCATTGATTGGAAGCTGGTTTGGGACGCCAGCGGCCCCGGTTCGGATCCCTCATATGAGGGCCAGTGACACTGCCCTCTACAGCTAACAACAGCTCCACCTGGAGCTGGGCTGTGCGAGCCCCGGTGATGGTGTAGGCTGCAGCCCCTGCTGCAGTGGGCTGCCATAGGCTACAGTGAGTGGCCCGCAGCCAGCGTGAGCGGCTGGCAGCCAAACGTGAGCTGCCAATAGCCGCGGTGAGCGACCATCCAGAGGCCGGCGACCGATCTGCCTCATCCGGGAAGAGCGCATTGACAATACCAACATGGGCCACTGAAGCAACATCCTCTGCAACTAGACTGAGGAACAAAAGGACAGCAACTTGTCTGTTCCCCTTCCCCGATTCCCCAGTGCTGTTCCCCTCCCCCAATTCGCCAATAAAATCTTAAAAAAAGAAAAAAAAAGAAATTAGACTTAAATAGGCCCTCCAAAAAAGAGAGTATGAAGTGGAAAATAATCATATGGAAAAGCGCTCAATTTCTTATTAATTAGGGAAATGAAAATTAAAATCACAATGAAATAATACACACAAGAGAATGGCTAAAAATAATAACTACCTCAAGTGTTGTTAGATGTAGATCAATGAAAACTTTCAAAGAATAGCAGTTGGAGTAAAATTGCCTCAACCTCTCTGGAAAATGTTTTCAACTATCTGCTAAAGTTGAACATATATATATAAACGATAGTCCACAAATTCTCCCCTTTAAAATTAACCCAGGAGAAATCCAAGTACGTGAGCTTGAAAAAAACGTATATGTGAATGTTCATCCACAATGGTATGACTTAGAGTCAACAGTATAAATAACATCAATGTTCATTAATATTATAATAAACAAATTGTAACATAGCCATGTATGGAATACCATCAGCACCCCAAATCACTGAGATATAGCTTCCCACAACATAGATGAATCTCACAACCATAATGTTAAGTGAAAGCAGCCAGGCACAATAAAATACATTTCATATATTTCTTTTAGTATAAAGTTAAAGGAACAGGAAAAACTGAGCCATGATTATATGGTAAATTTAACCAAGGGGATGATTACAGTCAATACCAGGATGATGGTTCCTTTGGAGATGAGGAAGAAGTAGTGATGGGAAAAAGGTAGGAAGGGGCGTTTAGGGTGTAAGTCATGGCTAATTTATTGAACGGAGTGGTAGTCACATGGAGTTCAGTTTTTTTGATAATTCATTGTTTTAATATTTGTTTGATGCATTTTTATCCATGTTATAGTTCATACACACATGTATTTTTAAAAGTATTTGTGGAAGGGTAGTTTAGAGACTAGGAAACCAATTGTATGTTTAATTTTTGAAAAATGTGCTTTCAACACTCTAACAGTATAAGATACAAACAACATTTAAAATCATTTCAAATAGCCCAAATAAATTTACTTTTTCTTAGTAAATAATTATTAATTTAAATTATGAATATCCTCTTAAATACATCTTTAAGGTTTGTTGTTTTATGTCCATTAGAATTGCTTTCTATAAATGAGTCGTATAACTCCAAATAAAATTTGCACCTATGTGAGACCTATATTTTCCTCTTATAAATTGCCTTGATTTGACCTACTCTCCCAAGAGGTTGGCTTGCTCCAAATATCTGGGTATTTCACAAACTGTCTTAAAAATGGTGATAAGTATAGAAGAATTTGGATATTTTATTCTAATTTTAACTACAAAACTGTCATTTTTAAAAATTGATCCTAAAATGTGGTTTTTACTCTATCCTCCCTCTGCTCAGAAACTTTCAACACTTCACCATGGCTAACAGAAGAAAAATACACAATTACATGACTTTAGAATGAAATAGAACCTTTGGATGTGATACAGTACAACCCAGGCCACCTCCATCACCTCATAGATAAGATTTCTGAAACCCCAGAAATCACGGAGCAAGGCCATAGATGTCATGGGAGCCATCTAGAAATTGGGCTGTCTTTTCTCCTGTCCCTTTGTTCTATTAAACGGCAAGTCCCAGGGTATATAAATAAAGGCCTTCCAAATGTAAAGGTGCCCATTGAGTTCTTCAATTTCCTATCTCCCAACATACACTGTTGCCTTATATCACAATCAGATACACCGGCTATGCTCCAAATGCTCTGGCCAAACAATTATTTCTTTAGCTTATCTGGTTGGATGAGGGTTTTGATATCCTGGTATCAGTTAATGTTCTTAGACCACAAGCCAAAGAACTAATTGTGCTTAAAATTGAATATATTGAAAGGAAATAGAACAACTCCCTAAAGAAGGGAACCCGTTATAACCAGATCTTAGTAAGAACAGGATACAGGGCAGCTTTGACAATGTAAGAAAGGAAGAAAAAATAATAATTTTCTTCCATTTTCCACATAGGGAAACACCAGGGCCAACCATTTTCCATCCCTGTGTTCCCTGTTTAAAATTGAAATATGGAAGAGAGTCCCATTGGTGTGATTCGGATTGCATATCCAACCACTGGTGACCCAGAAAGGTGAGTTACCTCCATTGACAGTCCTAGCAAAACCACAGAAAAGTGGGGACAAGAGAAGGGTGTAGTTGCCAAAAGGAAAATCAAATGGAGGAACTCCTACCAGAAGTGGGAAGCGATGCTGGGACTCCAAAATAACAGAAGTTCACTACAGTTATCTAGTCCAAATCAATTAATGAGTTCTTTTTACCATATTCCCCTTCCTTATAAATTTTCAATTAAAGAAAAAAATTAGTCAAGCCCCATATTTACACCTTTAGAAGTCTTAGCATTACTAAAGAGTATATATAGCCTGTGCATGCAATATAGTTACAGAAACCAGGTAAAGAAACGGGAAAGTTAATTAAAAAATAAATTCCAAAGTGACAACATTGTCTTTTCATAGTCTAGTACAAATCTAAACTTTAAAAAATTGTAACACAAAGGGCCGGCCAAGTCACACATTGGTTAAGAGCTGGTTTGGGATGCCAACAGCCCCGGTTCGGATCCCACATATGAGGGCCAGTGACACTGCCCTGTACAGCTAACAACAGCTCCACCTGGAGCTGGGCTGTGAGCCCCGGCGACTGTGTAGGCTGCAGCCCTTGCTGCAGTGAGCTGCCACAGGCTACAGTGAGTGGCTGGCAGCCAGCGTGAGCTGCCAATAGCTGCAGTGAGCGACCATCCAGAGGCTGGCAACCGATGTGCCTCATCCGGGAAGAGCGCAATGATAATACCAACATGGGACAGTGAAGCAATGTCCTTTGCAACTGACTGAAGAATAAAAAGACAGCAACTTGTCTGTTCCCCTTCCCCGATTCCCAACGCTATTCCCCTCCCCCAATTCCTCAATAAAAAAAAATCTTTAAAAAAAATGCAACACAAAAAGAAGGAAAAAAAACACACAAAAATGACAACTTTTCAGGGTAATAAGAGGGAGACTCTTTTCAGGTTATCTCTTTCTGCCCTTTCTCATTATCACTAGAAATGATATCATTTGATTCATTCACTCACGTCTTGTTTTGGTGGATGAGAATCCCACATAAATCACAGCTGCCTTGCTCAGCCCCTCCTGCTTTCGACACTGGCTCCATCCTCTGCCATCCACAGCACTCCAGATGTGTCTGGGAACTGTGCCACCAGCCCCACTCGCTATCCCAACATGATTTTATGGCCTTATGTTGGAGCGTTATACAGCACTATCGAGCCTAGATGACATTTTTTGGTCACAATAATAATGACATATGGCACTATCTTCATAACCCTTCCATAGGGGAGAAAACAATTTTCCACTTATTTTCTTAAAACATACGGGCTGAGTGACTGCTGCAGCCTCTGAAATGGACACTCAGCACTAATGAGCACTAGCCTACGGTGACCTATTCAGAATGGAAGGCTCACAGTGTGACATTCTATTTAAGTGGGTTAAATGATTGGACATCAGTCACAGGAGTTTAAAGGTCTGAAAAGATGGCAAAATATTATTAATTCAATATCTCTTCAATGCTAAAAAGGATGGCCAGAGGGACCGTTTGACAATTTCGTGGGCTATCAGAATACCTAATTGGAGATTAATCTCTAAAAGCCTTAATACCATTCAGAAGTTGAAATGAAGCCCAAACAAGAAAGAAATTGTCAGTTCAGTAGCATCATTTATAGCTAATGCTATGAAAAACTGTTTAATTCATTACAGAGGCAGAGAGGCCCATTTCAATTTTTGCCCTATTTCTATCTGGTCAATTAAATATAATGCTGGCTATACGCTAATATTAGGAAGTGGAAACACCCGTACCCAGCATTAACTTCTTCTGAGACTTTTTTGGGCTCCTGCTGGTTTCAGACTAACCACCAATTCCAAGGGCTTCCTTCCTTTACTTCCCAGGCTATGTTAACCCCTCCATATTCTTCATAGCTCTTAACAGAACTAACGTACTTTAAAAAAAAAAAAATCACCTCCCACAGAAAGCTAACTTCACAGGGAGAGGTGATTTATGGTGCTCACTCATGTATCCCAGGACCTGGGAAAAGTACTTGACTCACTAAGTAGATATGCTCTTACTCATTGAAAAAAAGAAAGAACGAACTAGTGAACAAAGGCATGAGTGCACGTGGAAGCCTAATGTTGAAATCTTTTGTGTTTTATATTTACTCCTGCTCTACATATGTTATTAGTCTTATTAGAACCTAGTTTTACAAGAAAACCTTGTATACTCTCTACAATTTCTCGCCCTTACAGAAAAGGTCACATGGGTCTAGTGTGTCACTGCATTCTATGTGTGACCCAACATTTAGCTCAGGAAATACGTAGAAAAGAAGGGACCAGACCCCAGCATTCTTCATATCGGTTCCCCAAACTTGTTGATTTGACCTGGTCTCTTAGTATTTTTTTGCTATATCTTGACTGACTCTACGAGGGAACTGCTTTTCCTTTCTGTTGTAAGGAGCCTCTGAGCATTCCCTCATAGCAGGGAAGACCAGTGACATAGAGCTGGACCCCATTTTTTTATGTTGGACCACTGGCTTCTTTTAAGCCTCAATTTCCCTTTCGCTGTTTGCCCCACATCTGGCTAGGCTGATAAGAAAGCTTGTGCATGCCGCCACCTTTGATCCCTGTGGAAGACTCAAACCTCACAAACTGCCAACCCAAACCTAACAAATTCCTTAACCTCACCCACTAACCACAATAAGGTGCAAACCACTCCCTCTGTCCGATTCAAAACATCACAAATCTGTTTGCCCGAATCCTGCTCTTTCCAGGAATCTTTTGTGTGAGTAATAAACTTCCCTAGAAGTTCTCCCAAATTCTCAACACCCTACCTACTCTACTCATTGGTAGATGGCCCAGCCCATGTTCATGGGATGATCACAAAATAGCCAGCCTGACATGTATCATTTTCCCCACGGCCTTGCTTTATACCTCACACTATTTGGGTTACATTTGTAATAAGAGTTTATTTCTAGAAGGCCCTTTCTAAAATTCACATTTGACTCATGATCACATGGTGGTTGGTTCCACGGAGAGGGGTTCTAAAGGAAAAGAATTTAAATAATAAAATATTATGACAATACATGGGCTAAAATTGGGAATTATCTGGACTGAGCCGTGGATCCATGGGAAGTCGGTGGAAAAGGGGACTGTGTTGCCAACCCAAGAGTAAAGAAGTGACAGGAGGCGTCTTCCTCAATGCCCTATTATGACCTAGTCAACCTTAAGCTTAATGGTGGTGTAGGGGAGGGATTATGTTAGAGGTTTTGCAAAGGCCTGGCTTCTTGGTCACATGCTAATATACATAACTCCTTTCCTCCATCCTCCCTTCTTCTCTCATCCTGCTTTTATAAAGTCTTAACTTTTTAATTTCCATGATTCATAGAGTCAAATGTTACAATGATAAAGAAAGTAAACAATAATGGAACAGTGTAAAATGTTGACCAAGGAGATATTTGCCCTTTTGGCATCTGTAAATTTCTTCCTTCCTTTCTTCCTTCCTTTCTTCCTGCCTTTCTTCCTGCCTTTCTTCCTTCCTTCCTTTCTTCCTTTCCCTCTCTCTCTCTCTCTCTCTCTTTCTCTCTCTGACAGTTTATTGGGGTGACAATGGTTAGTAAAGTTACATAGATTCCAGGTATACAATTCTGTAATACAGCATCTATATATCACACTGTATCATCACCCAGAATAAGTTCTCCTTCCATCACCATATATTTGACCCCTTTACACTCATATACCATTCCCCCACCTTACTCTCTGGTAACCATTAAACTATTGTCTAAATCTATGAGTTTTTGGAACTTGAGATTATTATGCTAAGCGAAATAAGACAGAGAAAGTTGAGAATCATATTATTTCACTGATATGTGGGCCATAAAACTGAAAGCAACAAAGGAACAAGATAAACAAATTAAAAAAAAATCATAGACTTAGTAAATTTCTTATTGCCTAAACCCTCACGAGGTCATCACTGGCCAAAGGGAAGTTGCTGTAGTGGGACAAGAAAAAAGAAAAAAAGGTGTTAAATTTGTGGCTTACTAGTGTACAAAAGTCAAAATCCAGGTAGAAGGAAAACAAAATGAACAAACAAACAAACAAAAAAACTTGTGAAAAATATTTTCCAAGACAATTACTTCAACTCTAACTCCTCTAAGACTCACTGATACTAGATAGGTCCTGAGCCCTCCCTATATGGCCTAGTGGCACCAAACCCTGCTGAGAATTTCTAGGACCAAGATGGTTTGGGAGGATAGAGGATGCCTACACAAGTTAGCCCTAGTCCATGTAACATTTCTGGGGGAGCTGCTATGTATTTCTTTTGGGATCATATATGGTGATGTTGTGACACTAAGAGAGGATACATAGGGAGGAACTTCAGACATGGTGCAGAGATGCCAAAGAAGAAAACAATGTCGCCATAGACAGAAATAGCTTGAAACAAGGAAGGCTGAGCAAATGCCTATTGAGTATCCAGAAAACTCAGATGCAATGAAGGAGATCCTGGTGGGAGTGAAGCGGGTGGAGTAAATTCTGAATTAATTAGTTTAACCCTAACCTCACTCAGGCCACATGGAGTGGAGTAAGACTGCAGTTGGCCATCAGAAAGAATGAAATCTCAAGATAGGGACAATGTTTCATTGTAGAAAACAAGAATTACATTTTTTTCCCCCTGCATATCTGCGATAGCGGCTGAGAAATATCATCTCCAATTTTTCCAGTTAAATGTCAGCTTGTTAACTGTGTCTTAGAAGACCCTCTCAACCAAGAATGTATTGAAATATCACTATTTTACTAAATAACATTCTGAAAGCAAAATGAGCAAATCACCAAGGACAAACCTTGTCCTCTGGTACATTATGCATAAATGATTTCTGTTAGCTCCCTTTCATCAAGATTTTTTTGCCAATTAATTCATAAATATTAGCATTTCATTAATTACACCAATATTAACATTTCATGTCAATGGGGATTTTTGAGCAAATTTTTAATTACATTCAAAAAGTAAAACAAGGAAAAGATTTTCTAATAATGCTGGTATTAGCAGGCACTAGAATAAGTTTTGTCTTGAGTACACATATATTCTAGAATGAAAATTGTTGCCCTGAGTTTTAATAATCAATTTTATGGGTATATTATGAATAACACATACTGAGTGCCATGAATTTAGGATGAATTTAAGAAGTAATCCATGCATCTTATGAATTTCTCTCACTCTCTCTTTTTATAAATCAACAGGAAATCAATTTCCAGGGAGTAAAATATTTTCTACATCCTTGTTGTAAGTAATCAATAATTCAAGTGAATTATAAGCATAATTTCAGTATATTTTATTGTGCTTATTTTTTTCTAAAAGAAAATTGTTTCTATGGTATAATAAAATGAAGCATAGAGGTTATTTGAGAAAACTCAACTTATTTTTTATTTTAATAATAATCCAAATAGACACTTCCATTATTTTGAGACTTGCTGGCTATTATAAATTAAATTATGCTAAATTACCATAAAGTGTAATTTAATTTGTTTTACATATAAATTGTTTTCATTCTAGCAAGGACTACAGGAACTAAAATAACAATTAATTTGTTTAATTATCCCTTATAGAAACTCCTGAGGTCTAATGAGGTGAGAAACAATGACTCTGGAGTTTCAATTGGCATAAATCATTTTTTGTTTGTTTGTTTTATCCCTTGTCACACTCATTTTAATATCCGTGGGGAATCCTAAAATAACTTAAAGGCAAATTTGATGATGAATAACAAACAGGAATAGCTTGTGAATTATATCTGCTTTTGACCTAGATCCTCATTAATTATTAAGACTATCGTATTGTTTTTGTATAATTTTTCCTCTTTGGTGACTATTTTCATAAAAATTTCACATCACTCAGTAGGAAGTAATTAGAATTTGTTTCTCTTAAAACATTTAAAAAGCATGACCATCCTGCTAAGAAACCACTCCTCTTCTGCTATAGCAGCATGGCCTTTTATCAATCTTTCAGTGTTCTTAGGGCTTCCCCACCTTTAAGCCCTGTGCACATGCTGTTTCTTTCCTCTAGCTAATTTCTAATTTTTAAAATCTCATTGGAGAAACATCACTTTCTCAGAGTCTCTACCTAACTCTTTAATCTGAGTTAAATAACTCTGCTTCTCTTTTTGATGACACCCTGTGCTTTATCTTCTTGGCATTTCTTAGATTTGAATTATGTATTTTTGAGTATATCCTGTCCAAATCTACCTCTCAGTCTAAACTAAATCCAAGAAGACACAAACATTGTTTTTGTTCACTGGCATTTATTGAGCAGAGTGCTTCGCAAATAATTGGAACTCAATAAGCATAAAGAGAATAAATGAATGAATGAATGAAATTTATTTGCCTCCAAGGACACCTGATTTACTAAATTATATAGATTCCAATATAGTACCACACTACCATAATACAATAATAGATATTCATAATGATGTCCTAAAAAAATGCTCTAGAATAAATTTCTTTTTTTGTTTTTTTTTGGTTTTTTTTAGCTGAGCCATCCTACCACCTGTTGGCAGCTTAGCGGCAGCTCAGCTCGGGCTGAGCATCGAACTGCTGTTGCTCAGAGCTCAGCTCACACTCTTGAGTGAGCTCTTAACCAACTGAGCCATTCAGCCGGCCCTAGAATAAAGTTAAATTATGTTCAACACATCCTATTTAAAAAATATATAATATATAGAGAATAATTCTGATAAAATTTAAAAGATAGAATGAAGGGGAAGGTCCCATGTTACAGAATTGTATACACTGTAATCTACATATATACAGACACAGACATACAAATACATACACATACAACTGGCTCAATATGTATTTTAGTTTATTAGTCATTTTTTCCCCTCCAAATCTAAACATTGACTCTTTGGGGAGATACAGTTAACAGTGTACAGCCTGACAAGCTCTTCTTGGACTTTAAATTTTAGCAGTACTTTATTGGAGAGCAGCTAGCAAGAAGACTGGAAATGTACAAACATGAATCAAAACTCATGCCTTCGTCAAATACCGCAAACCTAATGCTTCTCAATTTCTACCAATTAATTATTTCCATTTTCTTAGGTGAGAAGAGGAGAGGATGCTGAACCCCATGGAAATCCCATGCAAGGACTGCCTCCTTTGGATCAGTGTGTTACAAAGTTGGTAACTGCCATCCTGATTGACTGAGCAACAGAAAATCCCAGAGGCCTTCTGGTTCAGATGGGATTGTAATGATAGACTAGCAAGGCAAAACTCTGCCAGAACATTAGCTTGCACTGTATGACAATGCCCTCCCCAAGAAGATGTGATGCCGTGTGGATGAATAGAGATTGAAAATACGGGTCCTGTCAGCAGCGCTGATTTCATTCCGAAAGGCTCTATGCTGGGAGGATGCTCTGTCTGCGAAGGGTTAGGATTCCAGCAATGTGTGAAAAATTTGTCTTCTCAGCTGAAAACACTCATGTGTCTAGTTATACAAGTGGTAAGTTTGGGGTTCCTATTAATGTTGAAGCTGGTAGAGAGAGAGAGAGAGAGAGAGAGAGAGAGCGTGTGCGCGCTATGGCTATCTGCCCCAATTAAGAGTGTGCCTGTACTTATGCCCTAATCCTGGGGCATGGGAGAGGATCACACATTGCTCAGAAATAAAATTGTTCCTAGGATCACTTGAAGCCCTACTTCCAAATGCACCCTGCAGCAGTTCATTTGGCTCTCCTCCATTGGACAGACACAGTTTTCATCCCTTTCATATTTTCCCTGATTCTTTCAAGAGCTGAAAATTTACCTCCCAGAGGTACAGAGGGGACAGATTTCACTCTTTAAAAAAATATTTCTCCAAATAGGAGACCTGGAAGTAAAAGACAAAGACAAATTTCTCCAATTCTATGTTAGAGTGGTTAATAGCATTGGCTTTGCACTTAGACGACCGTGAGTACTATCCTTCTAGCTGTGTGACCCTAAGACAGTCACTAAACTTCTCTGAACATTGTAAGTCTGTTGTACTGTTTTAAAGACATAATGATCACACAGTGAGGAAACAGAAGCGCTCTACAACTGTCCTCTGATGGTATTATCACTACCACAAATACAGTGAAAACAACAATACCATCTTTGTGTCATGCTTACTGATATACGGCTTTTACTTCTTTTTTAGAAAAAGGAGCCAAGAGAGGCATAAAACCTCACCTAAAACAGTGAGATGCATGAATTTGGATCTTAACCTTAGAGAAATGATGAGGGGGAAAAAGTCCTTTCTGTGACATGACTATAAAGATGTTCTGACATTTTAGATGAAATAAAATATTTTCACTAAAAATGTAACTGTTATTGGACTCAGTACCTATTGGATATATGAAATTCAGTCCTAGCAAGTCAAGAGTAACTTTTCGTCTTTATAACATAAATCAAATCCTTTGCATTTTCTACTCTCTTCTGAGTTAAATGGCTTGCTTTCTCGGTGAGGGAATAACTGAATAAAAACATAACTTTTAGTTTAAGTTTTTGTTGATGGATAGTTTTGATAGCATAAAAATTTGATAATATTGTGACATCATATAACAACCATATGAAAATCCATCGCATTTTATGTTCTCTCCTTTAAGTGAGCTGCTGACATGGTTGCATGCAGAAAAACGTGTTTGAATATTAAACTCAAAGATTCTTTAGAATGAAAACTCATAAATGATTGTCTTTCTTTTAGAAAGGTAATATATGCCCTCTCGTTTTTATTATTTTTACTATTATTATTTCATTTTCTTCATTTTTTTCTTTTCTTTTCTTTCAATGATAACTCACTCTGTGCCCTCTAAAACTTATAGAATTGAGTACTGCAACACCAATTTATTTTATGTAAGATCTCTTCAAAAAATATTTTAGTCATTACCATTATAAGATAATTATTTGACTTTACCTCTCCATTAACTAAGATAGGGAAATAAAAGAAGAGAAAAATAATGAGTTTGTTTTTGAACATATTGTGTTTCACATACCTACTTAAATATCAGCCATCTGGAGATGCTCAGCGTGCTGAGATGTAAATCTGGACCACGTTCCAATGGCATGTATTGTATGACATACGTAAGAACTATCAGCAGAGGAGACAACAGAAACCATAGATACAAGTTGCAATACTACTTCTTCTCAAGCTGTAACTTGTATACATGTGACTCGCCTGGGGCTGCTGCTCCAATGCGGATTTGATGCAGTGGCTGTGTGGTGGGTTCTGCAAGTCAAAAGAGCTCACAGGCACTGAGGCTGTGGGTTGACAAACCACACCGTGAGTGGCAAGAATTTAGAGCATCCAGGGAAAATGTTAGACAGAAAAGAGTAGATAACTAAGGAGATGATCTTGTATAACAAATCAGAAAATAATTCAAAGACAAGCTGTAACAATGACTGAAATAAATGAAGTAGAATTAAAAAGAAGCAAAATAAGGGCAGTGACAGCCACCAAGAGTTTTCAAGAAGTGCCTGTCCAATAGGGCCACGTGATGGGACAATGTAAGCCACAGGAGGAAGACACGAAAAGCCTGTACATGTAATAATGAAAACATTACTCGTTATTTATCTACTATTTACAGGTACTTGTCAGACATATGAATTCTGAGTATTTTCTCTATGGTTTGCCTATTCATTTTCTTAGTAGTGACAATTGATGAGCAGAGTCTTTTCATTTTTATGAAATCTAACATAGCAATATTTTATTACATGGATAGTGCTTTCTCTGTCCCTTCTGAGAAACTTCTGCCTATGTTGTGAAAATATGTTCCTCAGTTTTGTTTTAAAAGTTTTGGTACCTTTTATGTTTTATTCCATATTCCATGTTGAATTAATTTCTGTGTATGGTATGAGGTAGGAATTTTCTACAACTAAATAATAATAATAATAATAATAACAACAAATAATAATAATAATAAACATCTCAATAGAAATGAGCAAAACAGTTGAACAGACACTTCACCATCAAACACTAAAATCAAGATAAAGTGCTCAATAGCCTTAGTCATTAGGAAAATGCACATTAAAAGCACATGAAGATAATGCATATACATGCAAAAATGATCAAGATTAAAAAGATTGAAAACTCCAAATGTTGGCAAGTATATGGAGTAACCAGTACTTTTATTTATTGTTGATGGGAATGCAGGATGGTACATCCACTTTGAAAAATTGTTTGGAGGCTTCTCATCAAGTTAAACGTATATCTAACCTATGATTTAGCCATCCTGTCCCCAGGCACTTATACCCAAGAGAAATGGAAACAAGCTCAGAAGGAGACACGTGCGTGCTCCTAACAGTTATACTCATAATGGTCCCAAACCGGAAACAATGCCAACACATATAAAGAAGAGAATGGATTACTACATTAAGATATGCTCATTTAATGGAAAGCACCTAGTAGTAAAACAAAATGAACTTCTGCTACACAAAATAACTTTGATGAAACTCCAAAATATTATGCTAAATAGAAGAAATCAGACACAAAAGGCACATATTGTATGATTCCACTTACTTAAAGGTCTACAACAGGAAAAAAAAAAAGATCTATGATAAAAGAAATCAGAATGCACTGTCCACTTCTCCAGAGGCAATAACCATTCTCATTTCTTCCATCAAACCTACAAAGTGGCATGAGGGAGTTTTCTGGAATGATGCAAATACACTGTATCTACATGGGTGTGTGGTTTATATAGTGTACACATTTTCAAAAATATTCAGGCATCTGATTTTACACTGAGTGTAAATTACAACTCAATTGAGGAAAATGTAAAAGGCAGAAAAGGAATCACTAATTATATCTGAAAAAATATATTTCAGTGGCATGGTAAGGTAGGGCATATTTCAGCGATGAAATAAATGTACTGCAAAAATCAGAAATGGAGGCTCTTCTTTTGAGAATTTTAGCTTTAAAGGGAGATAAATCCTATAGTTGTTGGAAATGGAATTGGGCAGTTCGTTGTTATACTGTGTAATTTAGGAAAGATCTGGTGAGCTTTTGATCACATGAGAGAGAATTAGAAAGGAAGATGGAGAGACAAGAAGAGTGAGGTAGAGAAAAACTAAAATTTGATAGCTGTGAAACATGTGAAATCATCACCGTCAGCCTCGCACATCTGAATCCTTATCAGTTGAAGCAAAACATGTTTTGGGCCCTTATATTTTGTTCAGCCTTTTTTTTCCCCTTAGAATAACTCCAGCCCAAATTGTTACAGTTACATATGTGCTTAAAATCATTTTAGGAGATTTAGAAATCCTTGCGTAAATACGCATTTAACAAAATATATTGTGTTCTCTCTTCCTACTTATTTATTTGGTGAACCACATGTTTGGGGTTGAGGAAGCTTGAAGAAAAATCATTATTCAAGCTCAAGGAACATAGATATCATGCAAGCTTACACTGAATGATAAAATAAGCTACTTAAATGTCCTTGGCATTTTGCTCTCATGTGCTTAAACTAGTGGTATCAATTCCTTTAGGGCTGTCATAATAATTCTCATAACAGAGGCTTCTTTCGGCAGTTGGTTTTCCCATCCATCTATCTGAAGCAAAAGATGCTCTGCTGTATTTTAAAATATACTATTACTTAAAAGAATGCACATTTAAGAATTTGGGAAAGATTATGGGATAGAGAGCTTAGGTGTAACAAAAAAAAAGGCACAAAAAATATTAAAAAGCAAGGTTAGGGACCCCCAGAAAAATATTAGCAAATATGCAAGGAACCCTGCATAGTAAAAGTGCTAAATCTGGGATTAAACAATAGGGAAGCTATTTAAGTTCCACATTTAGCTATAATCTATTTGGATGTGATACAGTACAACCCAGCCTGCCATAAGCCACTCTGGGACCTTCTGCAATGAAGCTAATATATTTCAGGGGCTCAAACTTTAATCTACTACATGTTTTATTTCCCAGTTTTACACTATTCTTTCATGGAGGCTCAGTGGATTAATGATGTTCCTTCATAGCTCTTATTATTTTATCTAGATTTTTCTGTATTAAATCTATTGTAGTTGACACTACAATATTACCTTATTCATCCTAATTCACCAATTCATATAGTGGGTTAGGGCAGACTGCAAACACTATAAGAAGAATATGTATATATATATATATATATATATATATATATATATATATATATATATATATATATATATATATATATATGATTACACAAGCACAAATACAATTAGCATTTCCCAACCTTCAGGAAAAAACTGGAGGGCCCCATAAAGGAGGGTTTTCCTTGAGAATGAAAACCTGGATTTGGAGAATAATTTACAGCACTGTGGTTAGAGTGCTGACTTTGAAGCCAGACTGTTTTCAGAAGTTCCTTAGTCTCTGCACGCCTCAATTTACTCATCTGTGGAATGGGGCTTATAATAGTTATACTACCCTCCTCCCATGGTGGATGTAAGGAATGAAGGATATTGAATAAGTAAAGTTGAGAATAGTTCCTTTCTTTAGTAGGTGCTCAACAAATATCAGCCATTATTAATGGAGTGAAAATAAACACTTCATTGCTTCCAATAGTTGATTTGCCTTTCTCAGATGTACACACATAGACAACACACAAAACATGATACTGGGTTTATGTTCCAAAGTATGTTTGAATTCACACAGCCATTGCTCTTTCATTACTGATCATACCATTCTCCTAATCCTTTTCCTTCTTGGTCTATTCACACAAGTCTGACTTGTGTCTTGTGTCAAAGTCCCAATAGGTGAAATTGCTTCTCAATGAATGTATGCCCATCCCCCTACCCACTGATTTATTTAAAAAAAAAAAAAAAAAAAAGAGCAACTATCCTGCAAAAAAAAAAGCCACTTAGAGAGGTTGTTAATCATGGCATGCGTGTTGTGAATTGCATTGTTTGGCATTGTGTCATGCGGCTTGACTGTAAGTTCCGCAGGACACAGCCTTTGTTTGCTGTGCCCTGACTGTTGTTCAGTGCAGTGCACATTGATGGCACAGTAGAAAAACAAACGATAGCTTTCCCCCCCACTTTTTTACATTTTAATTGTCAAACGGGATGGTATAAAACCACAATTGACCCAAGAAGTTGAGCACACAGCCTCTGAAGTTGCTAAATTAAACCCATGCTACCTTAGGGGCTAAGTCTGTCTTTTGAAAGAATAAGTTTCTCCTCTTGTCCATTTATCAGTATTTTCTCTAAAGAACACCTGAAAGTCAAAGATTTCTAAACAATTGGAGGTACTTTTAACTCATTACTGATTGAGTTAGGGGAGAATTATCTAGGTGTAAAATCTAGTTCCTGGATATTCTGGGCACTGCCAAAGCTGTAGAAATTACAAGCAGTGTCTGTGAAATGCTTTTCACAAGCTGACTCTATAAAAGATGCGATTTCCAGGGAAGTTCACTATCAGCACCATGGACAGCAGTCAACAGTGAATGCGCGCGTGCATGCGTGTGTGTGTGTGTGTGTGTGTGTGTGTGTGTGTGTGTGTGTGGTTTTAAAGAGTGCTAACCCCCTTGCCTTATCTCTAGGAAATTCATACAGGGCAAGCATACCAGTTCAGTCAATTGCCAAGTATTTTAACTGCATCTCCCAGACATCAGTTCCTATAGCACATATCAGTAAGCAGTATTTCAGTGCATTTTTGGATTCAATATCTTACTAAATAGAATGGTGATTGAATGGTCAAAGTTCTAGAAGGGCTCTAAGTCATAGTGATATTACAGGAGACAGATGAATAAATACCATCAATATAAAAGCAGACCCCAGGAAAATTGACACCACACAGGTCTAAATGTAAGGCTTCCCAAAATCTCATGTATCAATAGACACAACATAAAAATAAATTTCTAATGATATATTTCAGAAAATTTTATTCAGGCTTAAATGATAAGTAGTGGTGTTTGATCTTTCAAGACAAAATATACAGTGCACAGTTTGCTGTAGCATCTGTATCACAATAATTTTCCAGGGCATTTGTAAAACAGCAGATTCTGAAACCCCCTCCAGAGCTATTAATGCAAATCATCTAAGAGAGAATCCTAGGTATATGTACTTGTAAGGGTTGGCTCAGTTGTTTCTCATTAATCAGACAGTAAGTGTCAGAATATTCAAATAAAATTGGAAATATCACACTGTGGTTCTTGTTTGGCTTGCTCGCATGCTGTCAGATATTTTCTTGTGGGCCTTGGGTCAGTGGTTTTAGCATTCTGAACCTCTTTCTTTATTAAAAAGAAAAAGAGTCTAGACTGGGTACTATCTAAAGTACTTTTCTATTCCAACACTCATTCTATGATTCCAATTAAGAAGATGAGTTGGTTCATATTGTTTTCTGATTCATCTTTACATATCTAAGAGATTAAGCAAGCTTGCTAAGAACAAAGCACATTCTCTTTGTTGTTTCTCTTGATACATATAACTCCGGGCAAATTTCCCTACTGCATGCCAATACATTAACACTAATGTAGAAATAAGCTTCCTTGAGCCGGCCAAGTGGCGCATTGGTTAAGAGCTGGCTTGGGATGCCCTGGCCCTACTTCAGATCCCACATGAGGGCCAGTGATACTGCCCTCTACAGCTAACAACAGCTCTACCTGGAGCTGGGCTGCGAGCCCTGGCTATAGTGTAGGCTGCAGCCCCTGCTGCAGTGGGCTGCCATAGGCTACAGTGAGTGGCCGGCAGCCAGCGTGAGCTGCCAATAGCCACAGTAAGCGACCATCCAGAGGCTGGCGACCGATCTGCCTCATCCGGGAAGAGCGCAATGACGATACCAACATGGGCCAGTGAAGCAACGTCCTCCACAACTAGACTGAAGAACAAAAAAAGGACAGCATCTTGTCTGTTCCCCTTCCCTGATTCCCCAACACTGTTCCCCTCCCCCAATTCCCCCAAAAAAAATCCTAAAAAAGAAAGATTCTTTCATAAGGTAATTGAAGCTAATTTGAAGAAGTGAATAGTAATTGCAAGGTTAAGCAGTTCAAACTACCTCTACAACTGTATCTGTAACTCCCCATGCTGACAGATTTATTTGATACTAAGTCCTTTTCCCTCTCTTTAAAAAAAAAAACACATTTTACATAATCCGGCATTACCTATTTTACATATGTGGCATTTTGCTTAGCATTAAAGTGGTTTATTTGGAGAAGATCTTTTTACAGACTCTTCTGGGGAACAGCCTGCCACCCTCCTCGGAAAGGAGCAAAAGATGCAGGGATGCTTGTTTAAATGCGGCTTCTCATAACAGCTTGTTGAGATAGGGAGCAGAACAAGAGTGTAAACATTATTAAAATAGTCCATAGTGCCAAATGCAAGGAAGCAAATGCCAGCAATTCTCCAGAAGTAGCATGGACTTGACAAAAGATACATACTCCAGTATTTACACTCTTGCTTGACTACACTTACCAAGGTTCCTGCAGCAGCAGAGTGCTCTAACCTCTTCACTGTGGATGAACCCCTTCTGTTTCCAGTGACTCTGCATAGAAAACAACAGGTGTTTCCAGTCAAGTCATCTAGTGGAACGCAGCCAGTAAAGACCCAGATGAACATTGTAACCCACAGATTTGCTTTAAGATTTTCTTTGAATAGTCTCTTTTGACTTTTCTGGTCTTTGGGACTCACACACACACACACACACACACACACACACACACACACACACACACACACACACACACTTGTTTATACAAGTCCCCTTATTGTTTAACAGAATTCTACAGTGTTCCCAAACTGACAACAAAGGCTTACGGTAAAAAAAGAATGCCACAGACATAAACACAGGGGTGTTTGGTAACACTGAGTTACCTTTAAATGTAACCGCTTTAAAGGTAACACTTTAAATGTAACCACCCCTGCCCTTTGTAAAACATTCGCTCTTCTATGCTTGTACATGAACAGAGTTCAAATGCAGAGCTGAGACAATAGGTAAATCCTTGGGCTCCCTCCTCTTTTTAATACTGTGTGCAGGACAGTGGCAAGGATTGCAGAAATTGTTTCTGCTAGGCATGAATTTTAATCTGTACCCTCTGGCCTCTTGGAGGTCTGAAGGTTTTGTATGGATGAGGCAGGGATTTACCCGTGCCCTGAAAAAAGGATGATGTTATAGGTTGTTTTCCTTAGCAACAAGAGATGTATGTGGTCCCTCCAAGGAGATCTAACACTGCCTGACAGCTGGTAAGTCTCACCTCATGTTACTTGAATTGGTTTTCTCATAGTTAATCTAGTTCTAGGCATTAATTGACAATGGCTGGAAGTGACAGGGTTTTTCTGGTTTTTGCTTTTTTTTGCTATATAATCCAGAAGATATAAGAAAATTGCTGAGGTTACAGGTTACAAGTTTGGATAGCTCATTATGAAATCTCTATCAAAATACAGGAAGTTTTGTTCTCTGCAATTTTTTTGTATTACTACCTCATTTTTAAGACTACAGTCTTGGCTGTTCTAATTTGCCACATGCTTATCCATCTATCCCAACTCTCTATTGTGGAAATACTGTTATATAGTGAAAATGCCTTAAGTAGATTTTTAGCTCCTGGAAGTTCAGTTAGATCTAGCATATTTCTGGACACACAGCTGACATATGTTGAATGAATAAATAGTGATAATGCAAATAATGCTAATTAATGTTTTTGAATGCTTATTATTTGCCAGACACTATATTGCATATCTTGTTTGCATTGTTTCATCTAATTTTCAAAATAACCCTTTAACTTAAACATTATTTCACAAAATATAACAGAACAAGTAATTTGCTCAAGATCATATAATAAATAAATGGACAGTAAACTAATCATGTCTTGCTACTTATTCATTACTTTAGAATGCCTCATAAAATAACATACTGACTGGTAAGATTCATGTAAGTGTACAAATGGAAAGATACTAGTCATATTTTTTAACATTTTAATTTACTGTATAATGTTTAGTAAATGAGCAAGATATAGGATAATAGATGTTTTATAATTTTCAAACACACACATATATATGTGTATATATATTATTATGTATTATATATCTATATATCTGCATATATATTCATATGTCTTTACCCATACACATATATGCAAATGCGGGCACAGCTCCCTTCTTACTAGTGAAATCACAAGTTATTGTTTCTGTTCTTTTTGCTTACCTTTATTTTATTTTTTCAAATTTATACATTTATTAATTGTACAATTAACATTTTAAAAGACATTTAGCAAATTAGAACTCAGTGATTCTAGCTCAATGATTAATGCAGTGTAACTTCGCAGGTCTTCATGAAATAAGATGAGTGAGCTAGTCTAAAGAATCTATCAGATTTACACAAATGGAGAAGATGAATAAAGCCATTTAGCAAGAAGAGGAAGCCTTTCTTGCAAAGCCAGAGGCATAAAAACAACAGAGCATGTCCTAAGAAAAAGCACATTTCATTTTTCCACGTCAGATATAGGCCAGCATATAAAAAAGAATGGGCCATACAGGGAGAGCTGTCCGTCTATCGCAGTTTTGGGGAAGTGTACATTCAGCCTTTCCTGTACCATTCCTTGACATATGTAAAGCCGACACTAAAAACTTATATTCAATTCATTTTCAAAATAGCACGTCTGTCCTTTCAGTCCATCATTTACAATCTGCTTTTTGTTCAATACTTCCAGGGCACAGAAGTCCTAATAATTTAGAGAGAAGCCACATCACACAAGGGCTTTGAAGATATTCAAACTTGAGTATAAAATGCCGTCTCTTGAAAACTGTCATAACAGTAATTTGAAGTTCCTAGAGTTGGGAGGAGAAATATTGGGTTGTCGGAAAAGTCATGACGTATTTTTTCTATGTTTTGCATTGCAAAAATGCCTCATTACTTTTCCAACAACCCAATACATGAATTACTGCATGTCATGGATTCAGCACAATGTCAGGCACATGAAAATAATGTCCCTACATGGCAGCCAGTAACACTGGTACTCTTTTAGTTCTGTAGAAAGAGGAGCATCACTGCTAAATGGTAGGCATTGAAAGCCATCTTTAGGAGAATGTTTTCCCAATCACATTTATAAAATCTCTAAGTTCTACCATTACTCATCGTGTTGGCATAACAGGCAAAGGCTTAGATGCTAGGCTTATTTAAGGAAATAGAGAAGAGGAATGGTACTAAAAATTTACCCACAAACTGGTATTTCCCCAGGCACTGTGCAAGGCATTTTGCACACATTTCTGTATTTAGGCCTCTATAAATAAATAAACAAACAAACTTTTATGGTTTCTGTTTTTAATCTTATTTCAAAAACAGACAATGTATAATATATATATGTATTATAGAACTGTACACTTGGAACCTATGTAACTTTATTAACCATTGTCACGCTAATAAACTTTAATTTAAAAAAAAATTAATTATAAAATAAAAAATAAAAGCAAAGAAATAAAAAACAGGGGGTACAGAAGAGTACCTAATTTACTCATACTTATTTGGTTAGAACATGGGGAAAAAAAATGCAAGCTATTTTCATATGATTCTAAAATCCATGGTCTTTCCTTGAGAAGTCATGCGTTATTGGAAAGAAGACACGTGGTATAGCAATGAGAGCACAAGAAACATAAGTTCTGAGCCCACTGACCAAATCTTTATTTTTGGCCAGATCATTTAATTCTCTGTATGTAAGTATATTGACTATTAAAGGAGGGATCAAATTCTGTTAGTGTCTCAGGACCCTTTCTCTTCCAATAAAATCTATCAAGTCTAATTATTTAAAGCCATGGGCAATGGACATTTTTAATAAGAGTTCAGGCTTCTACAGTCCTTAAGTACATGCACTTGTATGTGTCAGGAGCTGCTCTATGCACTTTAAGTCATTGAATCCTCACGAGAACCTAAGATACAGTTATTATTATACTGTTATTATCACCATTATACATATGAGAAAATTGAGGCACGCAGATGTCAAGGAACATGTTTAAGGTCACGTAAAGGGCAAAGCAAGGCCCCAAACCCAAGAACCTGGACCTGTTTTGTGATGTTCATGACTGTGCAACCATGAGATCTTTGGATTAGAGTCTTCTCTGAGTAAAGCAAAAAAAGAAAAAAAGAAAAAAAGAAAGAAGATATATGTTTTGATTCAGAATGGCAGAGATCTGGTGCTTGAAGGTGAGCAAGCTTGTGTAGCCAGAAAAGAATGATGAAGCTACTGATAGCTGAAGTAGAAAAGTTGAAGGAAGAAGGAAGCAAGCTCCATCGCAAGCAATTATCTTAGGCTCCCAAATTTGCACAGGCTGTCATCGTTTAATTTGTGGTTTCAGCTAGCCTGAATCTAGTCTGCATCTTTAGTTAATAGCACCCAGATTGTTTGTGGGAAAATACCCTTCCATTTCTCTAAGGAGCTGATTTTCAAAGTGGGGCCCTGGCCTGTACCATGAGCCTCACCTAAAACTGATAGATAACAACCCTGACTTGCTGAATCAGACACTCTTGAGGGATGGGGCTTCAGTCTACCATCTCCGTGTAAATAAGCCCCGCCGAGGTGGGGGGGGATGTCCAATATGTGCTAAAGTTTGAGAACAACTGCTTTCAGACGTGTGGTTTGGATACACCTACACTGCATTTGAGTTTTGAAGTGGACATTTTAATCAGAAGTGGCCAGTCAGAACCCTGCCTGCCCCTGAGAAAAGTGGCTGCTTCATCCAAGGGGAGCCCACGAGACACAACTTCGAGGACCTTATTGCAAATGTTGAGAAGACAACGTGTGAGATTGGAATTACCTGTCACTAGTATGGGGGAGTGTGCCAGAGAGTGGAGTCAGACCAAAATGTGGAGACCAAGGTGGGCAGAGCTATGCTGCCTCCTACCAATAACTCTCTGCCTGAGCTCTGGGCAACACAAACCACACACTCTGTGTTCACTTATTCATGTTGTTCCCTCTGCTTGCAGTGCCTTCCCACTTCTTTATCTTCTTCAGGGAGAATTAACCATTTCCTATTCTCCGCTGCACATTGATGTTTTTCTTATACTGAACATAGCCCTAATTACTTTCCATTGTAAATTAGTTAGTTTTGTATCCTACCTCCCCCCAAAAGAATCTCTCTTTTGGTTTTGCTGATGGTTTCCCTTGCATCCGATTTTTAGTTTGATGTAGGCCTATTTGTTTTATTTTTCTTTACCTTTGGAGTCAAATTCACAAAATCCAGAAACAAACAGGCAACCAACTGTATATGAGAAGATATTTGCAAGTGATATTTCTGATGAGGCATTGATAATTCAGAACATATAAAGAACTCATACAACTCCACAACAGCAACAACAAAACAAGCAACCCCACTAAAAATGGGCAGAGGATCTGAGTAGACATGTTTCCAAAGAAGACACACAGATGGCCAACCAGCACATGAAAAGGTGCTCAAAAACACCAATTATAGAGAAAAATGCAAACCAAAGCCAAAAGGAGATATCACCTCACACCTGCTAGAATGGCTGTTATCAAAATGACAAGAAATAACAAGTGTTGAATAAAATGAAGAGAAAAGGGAACCCTTCTGCACTGTTGATCAGAATGTCAATTGGTGCAATCACTGGGGAAAACAGTATGGCAGCTCCTCAAAAAATCATTATAGAGCTACCTCATGATCCAGCGATTCCTCTTCTGGGTATTTACTTGAAGAATATGAAAACACTAATTCAAAAAGACATATGCATCCCTATGTTTATTGCAGCATTATTTACAATAGCCAAGATATGGAAACTACCTAAGTGTCCATCAAGGGAGGAACTGTTGAAGATGATATATACACAATGGAGTACTACACGGACACAAAATAAGATGAGGCAATGCCTTTTGCAACAACATGGATGGATCTTGAGGGCATTGTGCTAAATGAAATAAATCAGACAGAAAAGGATAAAAACCACATCATTTTACTTACATGTGGAATGTAAAACCAAAACAGACCCATAGACACAGACAATAGATTGGTGGTTCCCAGAGGAGGAGGGGAGGTAGAGGGAGGGAGAAATGGATAAAGTTGGTCAAATACATGGTGACGGATAGAAATTAGATTTTTGGTGATGCACACACTATAATGTATATAGATATCTAATGATAATGCTGCACACCTGAATCTTATAACGTTATTAACCGATGTTACCTCAAGATTTTTTTAAAAAGGACTTCCTTGAAGGTAGGAGAGAAAATTGCTGCTTATTTTTATATTTGTATCCCTAGAACACAGCACTATAATAGATGCTTACAATGTTTGTTGAATAAATAACTTTCTTAAATTCCACATGAGACTAGCGCAAGAATGAAAATAAGACTTAGGACAGGCTTAGTAAACTAGAAAGCTCTCTACAAACCTGAGTTATATTTATAATTATTAATCTTTTCTCTTGTGGGCTCATCTTTTCCACATGTGTCATCACAAGGAATGACTGGTAAATAAGATTGCTAAACCCTGTAAATCTGTGATAAATTGATTACAAAAAAAATCAGTAATTGTTCACTGCTCCCTGTATGAAATCAACACACAAATACACAGAAAAATGACCACTGTGATAGGAATATAAAAGAGGGATTGAGGTTCCCTAAGTAAGTATGACATAGAGAGTTGACGTAGTCTGAATGATTAAGCACACAAGCAGCACAAGGAGCACTTGGAATGAGGGTTTGCAAAAGTAAGAACATGCAAAGGCCCTGTGGCAGGAGGCATCTGGCATAAGAAGAGCTGGGGAGGCAGAAGACTGTACTGGCCATGAGGCTATGTTAGGGAAGTTTGGGTTTTTTTACCAAGCATAATGAGAGAGCATGGAAAGGTGTCAAATACATGCATGACATGAGCAGGTTGGTATTTTGAGTTACTACACTTGGTCTTCTGGCCTTTCCATAGTTATTGCAGACCCCATCCCAATATTTTATTGTTTTTGTTACTTCGCAATTGTAAGGTCACAATGTGCAATAATAGTCTTTAAACTTTTAAAAGTTCTGGGCCGGCTGAGTGGTGCAGTGGTTAAGTGCTGGCTTGGGAAGCCAGTGGCCCCGGTTCGGGTCCCACATATGAGGGCCAGTGACACCGCCCTCAAAAAAAAAAAAAAAAGTTATACGTACTTACTTTATATTTCCTAACTTGTACTTGAGCTAGGAAATTGGCTAACTACCAACACTTCTTACATCTGGGAGACAGTCTTGCCACCTATGTGTTGTGAAAAGTAAAGTTTAAATTTAATAGATTCTAGTAACTGTTATTTAAGCAAGTGCCTTAATGATTGTAATCACACAAAAATTAATATCCACATATCTGATTCTTGCACACATTAGAATGTATTTATATTATAAATAAATCGCAGGCTACTTAAGCAAATTATAACTTTTACAATTTTTTTAAAAATCATAAACTTGTCAAATTTTATAGATAAAACACTGGAGAAATATTTGTTCTTATTCAATATTGAAATTAGAAATTATAAAATATGGGCACTTTGACAACTACTACTACTTGACATCCAATTAAAGAAATATTGCAATAAAAATAAATACAGAGGGCCAGCCGAGTGGCATGGTGGTTAAGCGCTGGGTTGGGAAGCCAGCAGCCCCGGTGCAGGTCCTACATACGAGGGCCAGTGACACTGCCCTCAAAATAAATAAATAAATAAATAAATAATCAATAAATCAATACAGAAATCCCTAAGGAAATTCAGGAGATTGTACACTAGACCTCATAGCACAATCACTAACATGGGTTTACTATATAAGCCCTTCGCTTAGTTTAGGTAAGAAATTGGTTACATATATATTTTTTTCACAAATCCACATGTTACGCTAACTTTATGTTCTCTTAAAAACTGGATTTGTTTAATTTGGATGTCCCAGCAATGTTGTTTGCAGATGTCTGACACCGCCCTGCCCAAATTACAGATTTGACACTCCCACATAATCTTCATGTTTCTCCACTGCCACGTTCGGAACATGATCTGCTCTCATCAGCCACAATTACCACCCACTTCAGAGGTTTGCTTAAGCTGTTCAAGAAAGTATATATGTTTCAGCAGCTTTGAGACTGGACAAACTATGTATGTAATTCACCATTTGACTTCTATTTTGTATTCCAGTATAAGAGAGGAGACAAAAAGCACAAGACAACTTAAGTGTTTCTGATTTTGAAGCCAGTTCCCAACCTCTTGTTCTCTGTTGGAAACATTTCTCTATCCTGCTGGCTTCATTTTAGCCCTTCCCCAAGAGCTCTATATCAGAAATAGTAATGACTAAAACTATTATTTGCGATGCCATGGAACATATACCTAAAAAGAAGTGAACTATTTAACTGAAAAATCAATACTGGATGACTTTAATAAAAATCTAAACCAGCAATGAGCCATTAAAAAAAATCCTGTACGAGATATTATCAATTCACATAATAATGAGTTTAATACTGTGGTGGAGTTTCAAATGCCAAATATCACCCTCTGTTACTGTGAACTAATGGAATGCCACCATGTGTGAAAATTTCGCGATGATGCAATCTGTGCTTCCCAATATATTTCAATAGATAGCAAGTGGTTATAGTTAAGATTTTTCTTCTGATTTCATTGAACTTCATTATGAGTGAATGACCTCTTCAAATCCAGTAACAGGCAGTGACATAATTTTCTGCAAATGAATGAATGCATATGTTTGCAATATCTAAAATGCCTCTTGAAATATATTTAATTATGCATAGGTTAACAGCTGTTTGTTTATTTTGCTGTATATAGGATGAGATATTCAAGTCAGAAATAATCTATAACCTATTGGAAAGGAAATTAAGGACAACCACTGTGTAAACAGCTACTTCAGAGCTGGATACCAAATGTCAACATTCCAAATATACAAGTAACTGCATTTTCTTATCTTTCTTACTGCTTGTGGTTTCGTAATTAGTTCATTGGGCAGAGGCAATATTCCAAAGAGGCTATTAATCTAAATTCATGATTTAATTCTACATTAAGAAACAAAAAAGAGGGCCGGCGGAGTGGTGCATTGCTTAAGAGCTGGCTTGGGGCGCCAGCGGCCTGGGTTCGGATCCCACATATGAGGGCCAGTGACACTGCCCTCTACAGCTAACAACAGCTCCACCTGGAGCTGGGCTGTGCGAGCCCTGGCGACAGTGTAAGCTGCAACTCCTGCTGCAGTGGGCTGCCATAGGCTACAGTGAGTGGCCGGCAGCCAGCATGAGCAGCTGCCAATAGCCCTGGTGAATGACCATTCAGAGGCAGGCGACTGATCTGCCTCATCCGGGAAGAGCGCAATGACAATGCCAACATGGGCCAGTGAAGCAACGTCCTCTGCAACTAGACTGAAGAACAAAAAGACAGCAACTGTCTGTTTCCCTTCCCTGATTCCCCAACGCTGTTCCCCAACCCCAACTCCACAATTAAAAAAAAAAGTCTTTAAAAAAAAAAAGAAACTCTTCACTGGTAAAGCTTAAATTCTGAACCCAACTTAAAAAACAATGAATAATTTAAAATAAAACCAAGATAAGCTGATGCCCCACCTCCACAAATACCACCAACACAATATCTGGAAGGACTATTCTCTCAACCTTCATCTTAGGGAATACAATCTAGTAAACAGCATGGTAATACTGAAAGTGAGTACAATGTTTTCAGATTAGCAAGAATGAATTGCATCTCTACAATTGGAATATATATTATGCCACATAAAGCCCTTTGTACTGCTTTCAAATCACTCATATTGCCTGGCACAGCTTAGATATCCTTTGAAAACAAAGTTTGTATATTTTTTTTCTCATTAAGTATCCAGATGGTGCCAAAAGAATGTCTAACTGATGGTCAATGTTGCTCAAGCGGTAGTTCACCGTAATCAGAAGTGTCTGGATGCTGATGGTGACCACTTTGAGCACCTCTTGTAATTGCAGAAATCAAACATGACTTGTATTCATCTTTTGTTATCAGTATATATTGAATATTACAATTTTAATAGCTTTTCTTTTCTTAAAATGTGTATGCATTTTTTGGTACCCTCTGCATATTTAATATGCCTAATAAGTAACAAAAATGTTTGGTGAAAAAATACTTTAAACATTAATTTCCATTAACCAATTCCCTGCTGCCTGTGGATGGGAGGGAAATTTCCACATTATGTCAACTTATCTTGAGGCTTGTCATTTCTCTCTAACATTAAATTACTTAGATTTAAAAAAAATAATAAATGTGTTAAAATGTTTACAAGGAAGACTTGGTGGCTTATACAGGATGGATGGATGATGAATAAAAAAAGGGAAATGAAGAAGAGATTTTTTTTTTCTTAGTTCATGTCTTTTATTAAACCATATACAATTACTTGTCTCCTGGATTGTTGAAGCAGTAAATCAGACATTTGCCACAATAATGTCTGTCAAAGTGGCTGGCCATAAAAACACATTCATCTGAAGGGCACTCCCGATGAAGGCGGCTGATTTTGCCACTGTCATCCACCTTATAGTATTTCAGGACAGCCAGCTGAACCTTCTTTCTCTTAATCTTGTTCTTCTTGGGAGTGGTGTAAGACTCTTCTTCCTTTTCTTAGCACCACCACAAAGTCTCAAAACAAGATGAAGAGTGGACTCCTTTTGAATGTTGTAGTCAGACAAAGTATGTCCATCTTCCAGTTGCTTACCAGCAAAGATCAGTCTTTGCTGATCAGGAGGAATTCCTTCCTTATCCTGGATCTTGGCCTTTACATTTTCTGTTGTGTCCAAGGGTTCAACCTCGAGGGTGATGGTCTTCCCAGTAAGGGTTTTCACGAAAATCTGCATCTTGGCAGCGATGCCACCACAGATGGTGGATTGGAAAGGCGAAGAAGAGATCTTAACTTTATTGAAGACTTACTATGTGACAATTGTAGTGGCATTAAAAAAAACTATCATATAATCATTACTAAATTTCCATAAGATAGAAATTGTTGTTACCTTAATTTTGCCTTCCAGGAAATTCGGTAGTTTTGTAACATGCCCATGATTATCAGCTAGATATTGGAAAAATCAAACTTTGACCATGTTTACTTCGTTTGAAGTCTATGCTCTTTTTGTGCATTTTGGATCATATAACTATTGTTGGATCAACAAACACTTATTAAATATCTACCATTCACATTAGGCACTTAAGTTAAATTCTCAGAGCTAAGAACACAGTTTAAAGAAGGATATAACGTAAATGAATAGGCACATATTTACAATAGACAAAAACTAGAAATGAAGGGTACAATACATATGAACTAACAAAACTGTTGTATTATTTTATCAAAACATTCAATATGTTGCCCTAAAATAGAATTTTTTACTATTTTTAAATACAGAGAAGTGAAGAAAATTGCGGTGGCCTATGATGACATCAAGAAGATATTGTTGACTTTGGAAACTACCAGAACTATCAAGAGGCACTAAATATAATGTGAAAACCCTGCACTCTCATCCTAAAACCCTGTCCATAAAGCTATTTTGCTAAAAGCTTCCTCTGTACACATACACTGGACTTGTTTGTGACTTAATGGATCAGTCCACAGATATTTGTGTACTTTACATTTTAAAAAATAATATGCCTTGTGGCAATTTCTGTGTCAATACATTAAAGCACTATACCTGATAACCTGAATTTTACAAGGAAATGTTAGTTTACTTTTGTGCCCTCAAATTGTGAAGAAAAGTAAACTCGTGTAATGAAAATATTAAAAATTAAAACTGGAACATTTATAAGTTTGGATTAATATTTAAACTGTGCCAAACATTTTTATATCACATACTGGGAGCATATTCAGAAGTATCCTCCGGGCATCCATTTGAAGACAAACTGACCATATTTATAGCAAAATGCAATAATATAGTGATTTGCAGGCCAGAATCCACCTTTCCAGTGGTGCTGTACTGAGATATTGTGAAGTTGGGCTATATAGAATTTTACTTCCTTCAATGTATATGTGTGAGCACATGCATATGTGTGTGTGTGGGGGGACGCGCGCGCACGCGCGTGTGTGTGTGTACGTGAGCTTGCATGTGAAGTTGTACACTTATGTGTTTTATGGAGTCACTGAAGATGCCATAAAAAGAATAACCATTGGAACCAATGGAGATTCTCAGGCATTTAATGAGTGACACCTAATGAAAACACCATCAGGACAACAGGTGATGATACATTGCTAAGAATAAACTTTACAGATTACAACCAAAATTTTATATTAGGAATTCTTATAATGGAGGGAACAGAGGTTGATTTTGCTAACGATAAGAGGCTAACCTTAACAGTTTTAATATATATTTTACCTCTGTCACGTTAAACATTTCTTACTGATATGCTATGGCAGACTTTTTTTTTTTACAGTGGACACATGGCTTTGCCTCTCAAAAAATATTGGGGTCTGATTTGTTCTTTAAAAAAAAAATCACAAGCAGGTTTTATTTGTCATCATGAACAGCCTGAATTTTAAACAGATTCTTGGACTGGAGGCTCATACCCACCAGCTCGTTCAACTTTAGCACCTGTCTCACCCCAGGAGTTTTCCAGAGCTACCTTCACCATGAAGCTCCATGAGTTTTCCCAATTCAAACTTGCGCGCCTTCATAAATTTTTAGTTTTCTAACAAAGACATCATGGAGTAGATAAATAGATTGGCAAGTCTTTTTTATGCTTTTTGTCTTCTGTGCTGGTTTTACTAAAAGGTGCAGCAACCAGATTCAGAAGACCTTTTATGCTCTGTGTAAACAGGTCTGCCAAATCTGGAAGGAGATGATAAAAATCACGATCTGAGAGGAGCAGACAAATGACTTGAAAGAAGTGGTCAATACGTTGATTCCAGATAACATTGGCAAAGACATAGGTGACGTAGCTTATAGATGTTACGATAGAAGTTGGATGTCTAGGCCCAAGGAAGGACAGGAACTAGGTAGGACAGTCTAGGGGATCTAACGGAAGAACTCATGACCAGGTGACGATTGTTTTTGTTTATTTTTTTTCATTCTACTCAGTATTTAAACCTTCTAGGGAAGACGTCTCATTGAACCAACTTAATTTGCATGCTTGTCTCTGACTTTTTTGCTGGGGTCAGTGGAGGTGGGTCCCTATTTCATCAAGTGTGTGCCCCATGTCTACCTGTGGAACAATTGAGTGGCCTCACTGAATTATATGGACTGAGATGGAAAAGTAGTGGTTACCTGAAGGAAAATAAGGCTGCTGATAAAATAAAATACATAAGAGCATAGTTTTCCTGCGAAAGTTAAAGCAGCACACATCCAGTAGAGAAGCCACCTTGCAATCGATGAAGCTGTCTCAGAATCAAAGGAACATAATTCCGTTAAGTGGCATCATTTTGAACAGGATTGATGCATGTAGTGACTGGTGCATTAAAGGCACGATCAAACACTGGAAATGCATCTGATACGAGGGACAGGAGAAATTGCCATTCCAGTGGGGATGTGCTCCACTGCTGCAACTCCATGTCCTCTTTAAACTGCAGAGAACATTTCAACTGACCCTTCAAATCAGGCTACCCCAGAGCCAGGACTGTAGCAAGTCACCCCCTCTGGAACCCCCTGATACCTAAGACTAGAGATACTCAAAGATGTTATGACTTAAACAGAACTTTCAGCAGCTGCCCAACTTCTTAAAGGTGGACAAGTTCAATTTATAGTTTCTATACTGCTTATCCCTGCATTTATGAAATGTAGAACAAGGTGTAATGCAGTAAATGGCTTACAGAAATTCATTTGCTATATGGCCAAGTTAAAATCAGAATCCCAGTCTCCAATATCCTGCCAAATGCTTGTTTTACTGCAGTTGCTACCTTATTTTCAATACCTCAGTCACTACCTGATGGCATGCAATTGTATTTCAGTAGACAGGAAGCTGAGGGCCTAACTACCATACTGGATTAAGGAATAAAAATCCAGAAAAGTCATATTAGACTAGAATGCTGAGCCAAGTCATGAATTTGGTTAGGATAAATGTCAAATTTTGTACAAAGGAATGCTGGGTAACTCTAGACAGGGCAAGATATAACTTAACAGCAAATGCTAAAAAGACCTAAATTTTAGTGGAATGCAACAAATATGGTAACACAAAAGTGACCTAACTGACAACAACATAAATCTACTCTTTGAATACATTAAGAGATATATGTGTTGAGGTCCCTTTCTTTCCCAAGTTCCCCAAGCTAGATTCATAAAAGTTGATACACGTCTTATTTCTGGATACTTGGTATCCCCTGAATCCTTTTCTGAACTGACACAGACAAGAAGGGCAAGTTAAACATCTTCTCTCACTTTTTCAGTAGCTTAGTATAAGCCTTACACAACCAAACTGTTGCTTTTATATCCACTGTCTCCAACATCATTATCCTCTCTATAAAAAAAAAAAATAAAAAAAAAAATTGACTGTATTTTCTCAAACTCTAGGAAACTTCAAGTTGCCTCACTGCAATAGGCATTTGGAAGACTGGTGCCATGGTCTAGAGCCATCTACTTTCTCTTGGATTTGCCTGATCCTGACATAATATCACTCCAGGTCTTCAGCCCCTTAGCTCCAGCGGCTTAGGGGAGGGAGAATACCTGCCCTTAGCTGAATCAGGACAAATGGCTTATCTCTCTGGGGTTTGGAATTGTAACTGAGGACAGTTGGTTGGTCTGAGAAAATATTAAACAAAACTTGAAGAACTCATAGCTAGGGATGTTGCGTAAGCCAACCCATTGAGAGAAAAAAAGACAAAGGAAATGCAGAAGTATGTAAAGGCAATAAGAAATAAGATGGGTATTGAGAAAGAGAGAAAAAGGAAAGGAAAAAGAAAATGAGTAAACAGACTTTATGTTTTTTGTTTTTTGTTTGTTTGTTTTTTTAAACCTCTAAGAGATCTTTGTTCTAGTTCTTTTTTGAAGTTTGGCTACATTCCTGAACTCCATTTCCATGAGACACTTCTGAATGTTTATAATTGTGTAATATAAACCTCTTGTTTGGCGTAAGCAAAATGCATACCAACAACCCAAGATCTTAAGGAATTTCAGGCCCAAAGCATCAGCCAAATCCCACAACCCATAAATCCCTCCCACTTTGATTTTATGATTTAATCCCCACTTTTAACTAACATGGAAACACAAATGGTTACAGTCAGTGTAAGTAAAGCCTTTCTGGCATTGGTGATATCCATATGTTTAGAAAAGATCTGACATAATGCAAAACAGGAACCCATTAGGAATTTCAGGAACCCCTCAGGATTGTCAGTTTGGAAAAGAGATGATGAGAAAAGGTAAATAATCATTCTGCAAGGTATGTAAAGAAACATTCAACTTAATGTTTATGAAGGATCATTTTTTTTCCTTCTTAATTAAAATTAAAATTAAAAAGGGGTCTTTTTGAAAGGTGGTAAGTTCCCTGAAACTGGAGGTATTCCAACAAAGCTAGATGCCCTCTTAGAAAAGTATTTGTAGGAAAAACCATTTAAACATCAAATAGAATGAGTGGTTGCATTAGGTTTCCTCTAAATTCTCTGCCAACTCTAGGAATCTATGATTCATTAATTTATCCTGAATGTCCAAGGGATAAACTTCAAAATGTGATGTTAATTTCCACATGACTAATAATATTTTGTTTAAATCACAATATGTAGTATGAGGCAAAACTGTCTGATGAATAGGCATCATGAAAATATACAAAGCAATAATATTTACCAATTGTATGACCTGATCCCCAAACAAAGGAGACAGCCCTTTACCAGAGCATTTAAAGGTAGGCTTTTGTTTAAGATACCTCAAACACATGTTTTCTTGATGAAGTCATTCCTGAATTGTGTGTTCAGGTGGATCATCACGTCTGGAATACTCTAGAAGGGTGATCTCACCCTTCTAGAAAGCTTTCCAATCCCATATTTTGCTATTGTTGCCGAGGTCACAATTAAGCTCACGAGAAGCTTATAGTTTTTAAAGTGCCTTGTTTCTCCTTTTCAAAACGGTTTACTGTATCATTCAGATATCCCCAGATGAGTTTATTTTTTTATAAATTTATAACACAGTTACTGATATTAAGGTACATTACAACAAAAAGATTAAGCCATCTAAAACACAGAAAGAATTACTAAATGTCATTCCACTGGGTGTTCTGATACTCTAAGTGTTCTATTCCAGACAGTGGTGAGAGAGACAGCCAGAAGATTCACCATATCACATTTCCCATAATTCTCTCTCTTTAAATAGCCCAAGTATATTTGATACCCCAAATACCATCTTCTCTTTCCTCATATATTCTTTAATACTACCCATGTTTAATGGGCTCAGAGGTGGTT
The DNA here is from genome assembly GCA_033961575.1 of Aselliscus stoliczkanus. NCBI lineage: Eukaryota > Metazoa > Chordata > Mammalia > Chiroptera > Hipposideridae > Aselliscus > Aselliscus stoliczkanus. The sequence continues at coordinate 11,352,454 of CM066733.1, forward strand.
CCCCAAAATATATGTCCATATCTTAATCTCTGGAAACTGTGAATATTACGTTATATAGCAAAATAGTAAATATTATCTTGCATATCCAAAGATATAGTTAAAGTAAGAATCTTGAGAGGAGATCATTATCCTGAATTATTCAGGGGGCCCCTTAATGTCATCACAAGTGTCCTTATAAGATAGGGGCAGGGAGAGATCGGCAGACATACCAAAAAGAAGAAGATGATATGACGATGAAGGCAAGGGTCAGAGTGATGTGGCCTAAGGCCCACGGACGTTCGCACCCTCCAGAAGCTGGAAATGATCAAGAGTGGGGTCTCCTCAATCTCTGAGGAAACCTAGTCCTGTTGGCATTCTTATTTCTGACTTTGGGTTCATTAAATGTTTACCTGTTTTCTATCACTTCTAAACCAACATTCTGATGTTTTTAAAAAAATGTCCAAAACAGATAATTCATTAAAAAGATATAAGGGCTGGCCGAGTGGCGCGGTGGTTAAGCGCTGGCTTGGGAAGCCAGCGGCCCCGGTTCGGTCCCACATATGAAGGCCAGTGATACTGACCTCAAAAAAAAAAAAAAAAAAAAAAAAGATATACACTTTCTTTTACACATATGAAACCATATTTATCTTCATTCATGATAAGAGAAACATAATGAAAACTATTGTGAGATACCACTTCAAAACCATCAGTTTGGCAAAAATTCGAAAGCCTGTTCAATCTACTCTATTGGTCAGGCTGTGGAGAAACAGGCTCACTCTGACATGGCTGGTGGGAAAATAGTAAAATGGTAAATAATAAAATGCAGCAGGGTCCAACCCTTATGGAAGGGAATTTGAAAATATTTTTACCAAACTAGATGTGCATTTGCCCTTCAATCCAGAAGTCCTATTTCCAGGAATGTACCCTAAAGCTATACCTCCAAAAATATGAAAATGCATCATTATATGCAAGTGAACTAGGTTATTCTTTGCAGTATTATTTGTCATTGCAAAACACTGGAAACTAAGTCTCTAAGCATAAGAGAGTGGGTACATTCAATGGAGTGCTATGCGGCTGTAAAAAAGAATGAGGAAGGACTCTGTGAACAAGACACGCTGTTAAACAAAAAAGCAAAGGGTCAAAGAGCATGCATGTGATGCTATATATTGTATAAGAACAAACAGAAAATAAGAAGATATACGTACACCTGCTGTCATTATAAAAAGAGCAAAGCAGGAAGCATAAACCAGAAAACATAACATTTTTAACTACACGGGGTGAGGTGGAGGAATGAACTGGAAGGGAAAGGAGGAGGAGTGGTATTTCCCTGAGTATATATTTATTCATAGCTTTGACTTTTTAAGCATGTTACTTGCCCATATATTCCTTTAAAAAATATTAATTGTTGAGAATAGGCAGGATAATAAACAGTAAGCTAACTGAAACAAATGAGCCTAATCATAATTCAAGTGAACACAATAACCATAATTAAAGGATAAAAAAGAAGGAACTAATCTTAGTACTGGTGAACAGAGCATTCAAATATACTGCCCAAGTCTTGGGCAGCTTGGCTTATTGGGTGGGATGGTAGAATGACAACCAAATCTTAAATTCTTTTTAGTAGTTTGATTTATCTCATGGCGTGGATGATGAAAAGAAGAAAGAGAGAAAGAGAGAAAGAGAGAAAGAGAGAGAGAGAGAGAGAGAGAGAGAGAGAGAGAGAGAGAGAGAGAGAGAAGAAAAAAGAAAAAAAACACACAAGAATTGTGCAATGGAGAAATGTGAAGTGGGTAACACTTTGACCAGATGTTAAAATGAACACCATCAATGAGGACAGGTGTGGCTCCAGGTGGACAGCATTCCAGGGAAAACACATAACCACAATCTTATAAAGAAAATATCAAAATAAGACACAAGAGAAATATGCGGTTTTTGAAAAAGTGGGAGGATATTTTTTCAAATACGTCTATGTTGTTGAGGACAAAGAAACACTATGGCAATACTCCAGATTAAAAGAGGCAAAAGAAACATGACAACTGAATTCAACCCCTGCTCCTAAACAAAGACCCTGTGCTGATATAGAGAAGACAATTGCTCTGAAGGATAGTACTGAATCAGCTACCATACTGGGTACGGATGGCAGTGTAGATAAAGGCAGTGTATACATGTCAATTTATGAAGCTGACAACACTAACATGGTTTGTAAGAGAATATCCCTAGTCTGATATCCCTAAAGAATTTATGGGTGGAAGGCCATGATATATGAAATTTACCTTCAAATAGTACAGAAAAATAATTATGTCTATAAACATACATATAGACACAGTATGGGAGAGGGAACATACATGTTAAAGCAATGAAGTAAAATTCTTAGAAAGGGCAAATCCAGAATAAAAGTTTATAGATGGCCTCAGTACTATGTTTACATTTTATGTTTAAAATTAGTCCAAACAAAAGGCAAACACAAAGTACATCCAACCCAGAAATTCTTTGACTCTTGAAACTGCTCACTGCCCTCCCAAAAAGTGGTTTTAACATCTTTTATAATTGAGATAAACCTTCCCACTATGCCAGTCTTCACACACACAAACATCTCAAGCCTCAGAGCTTACACCCTAATTGAGGTATTGAAAAATATCACTTAAGAATAAAGCTAACAAATTTGTGTGTCAAATAAATTCTAAGCAAAAATTAGCTGTAATAGCTACTACAAACGGTTGTTCCTTATTTAGTTGAAATTCTACTTTTTAGAATCTGTGCTCTTTCTTTTACACCCAAGTGAGTCAATAAAAGAGTGATTATTACCCTTTGCTCAATTATCTCACATTTAACTGAAAGCCACTATTGAAATATCCTGCCTGCCTTCTTCAGCTTGAGAAACTCTGCTTCCTCCAATTTGTCTCTCTTGCTCACATTAACTCCCTTTTCCAAGAGGACAATATGCTGATTAGGTGCCATTTATGCAGGTCTGAAAACTAACAAAAGATGCTTTCACAGCATCCCCTGTGTCTAAGTGTTAGTATCTTTCTTATAGCCTTCAAATCTTGAATTTGGGGTTCAGTTGATTTGAATTTTTCATTAAATGGCAGGGTCTTTTCCCCAACGTTAAAAAGAAACTTTTTTTTTTTTTCCAGGAGAGCTGACAACTTAGTGATACCAGCTGGTGAAATTTCATTTCCTTGCTGATTATACTCCAATATTCATTCTGATTATTGTTATATGCTTATCACTGTATGGATTTTCAGGATCCCCTGCCTCAGGCACATTGAAAATGTATTTGTCCAGTTAAATTTTGACTCAAAAATATTTGCATATAAAATTTCTGCATTAATTTTCTCCATTCATAAAATGGAATATTTTTAACAGTAATTTTTGCCATTGTTTGCTAAATATGTTTTATTTTCTTAATTAGAAAAACGGAAAAATGGCGGTACACTTAAAGATAGCTTGTTCCGGAAGCATATGCTAGAATAAAAACTGATTATCTTTTTAAATTAATGCATAAGCACTAATGAGCCATCCCAAAGAAGTTTAAATTCTATCCATTAAAGGCACGTCAAGGTTGTGACCTTGAAGTTCACACATCTTCACAATAATTTGACAATAGTTCAAATATTTGTCAGCAAAATATGATAAATATTCTAATACACTGAATATTGAATGGGTTTGCAAGAGACTTCTCTATTTTTAGATTTCTGTTTGTAGAACTTTCAGAATCATATAGCCTTTTTCATTCTTTATAATTCTTTATTCCTTCTTCTTTTCCTGCTTCCCTCCCTCCCTCCCTCTCTTCCTTCTTTCTTTCCTATCTCCCTTCCTCCCTTCCTTCCTTCCTTCCTTCCACCTTCTCTTTTTGATGGGAACACTGAGTGAGTAATAATTTCTCATTGACTATCCACTACGACTCAACTAAATGTAGGAGTCTGAGATTCTAGTTCTACCTTTCTGCATCTGTTTGTTTGCTGGTCACCACTAATCCCTCCTTTTTGCTTGCATCATCACCTTTCTTTGCTCTCCTTCTTTTAGTAATAAACATGGGCATTAAAGTATAATGTTTACCCATTCATCCATTAATTTATTAATGCATGCAATTTATTAATTCAAGTATTGATTTCATAAAGCTCCGGACACAATCAAAGGTGGACATAAAAACATGAAAAGAAGAGAGTTTGTTTGTTTGTTAAGTACCCTACCTGAGTCTCTCAATTAGAGACAGCATCTGTTTTTGGATTTCAGGTTTGTAGCCAGCCAGGATAATCTGTTTAAAATGTACAAAGGGATGAGCTGGAAAGAACAATTAAATATGTTCATTGCTAATGAATGATTTTCATGCTGGGTGAGCCCATAAAAAAGTAATGAGAGTTATACAATAGGCTGAGCTTAGGCACTTTCCAGTTCCCTGATTCACAATCACCTACTGGCTGGAAATGGATTCAAATGGAATCATCAGTACACAGTCTACCAGCTAGCATTTGCCATGTAGGAGAGATTTCCACTGTCAAGTCTAATGAGTTATTACTAATGGCAGGTAGTTCCTGGCAACAGCTGGTGACATTTATCTAGAATAAGAAAAGTATAAATGAGTTCCATGACAACCTGTACTGGCAGCAGGGAAAGATAAAGGACGATGCAGAATGGACACACCACCTGAAGATACAGGGAGAAATGCAATGCTCAGTGGTTTAAAAGTTTAAGAAGACATGCTATATCACACACTTGTCTTGGGTCACCTAGTAGAGAAAGAAACATTTTCTGTAGATCTTTAAATCAAGATGGAGAGGAATGTTTCTTGCGGGGTGGGGGAGGAGGGCGAGGAATCTTTCCAGGAATCTTCTGGAATATGCAGTTAAAATTATTTTCTCAAGGCAGATTTCATAGCCCCATTCCACAACTGAACCTTAAGTTTATATGTCCTTTTAAATTTTTCTCTTAAATAATAGAGATTGGCAACTTTTAAAGATTTGAATGTTACTGGCATACTACAGAATAAAAGAGTGTCTTCTGTGGCCTCTTAATTTGATTTCTTCAATAGAGTGCAATCTCCTTAAGACTCTTACTTCTCCAGACTTGCTTCCTAAGGACCCAAACTGTTCTATCAGCTTGATTGAGGTTACCCATGTCAATCATTATTGGATCATTCTATTGTTAATCACTGTCCTACTTTTTATAATGCTTTATTAACCAATTATTATGGTAATCAAATGAACCAAGTTAAGTGTTTCAAAAGATGTTAATGGTGATGTTTCTTTTCAAGGATTCACCATCTAACTGTTGCTTATGTTTTTACACAGCATTTTTGGGATAAACCTGTGTAGTCATGATGCAAAAACAATGAGGAAAACATCGTGGAATAGTTAATTTTATGTGTCTGTTGTACCAGATCATGGGGTAATCAGACATTTGCTCAAACATTATTTGGGGTGTCTCTGTGAGGGTGTTTTCAGATTAGTTTAAAATTTAAGTCAATAAACTGAGTAAAGCAATTTTCCTTCCCTGCTGTGGGTGGGCCCCATCCAATCAGTTGAAGACCTGAATGAACAAAAAGGATGATAGTCCCACAATTAAGAAGAAATTCCTCTTCCCTGACTGCCTTCAATCTGGGACACTGGCTTTTTCCTGCCTTAATAGTTAAACTGAAACTCAGCTCCTTCTCAGTGTTAAGACTAATGGCCTTCAGACTGAAACCACCAATCAGCTTCCCTGTGAGACTGAAACTAGCCCTTTGACTCCTCTGTTAGACTGGGAGTACCCTATCAGCTCCCCTGTGAGACTGGGACTGCCCCATTAGCCCCCAGTGAGACTGGGACTGCCCCATTAGCCCCCAGTGAGACTGGGCCTGCCCCAAGGCCCCCCTGTGAGACTGGGACTGCCCCAGCCCCCCTCCCGTGAGACTGGGACTGCCCCAGGGCCCCCCTGTGAGACTGGGACTGCCCCAGGGCCCCTCCCGTGAGACTGGGACTGCCTCAGGGCCCCCTGTGAGACTGGGACTGCCCCACGGCCCCCCTGTGAGACTGGGACTGCCTCAGGGCCCCCTGTGAGACTGGGACTGCCCCACGGCCCCCCTGTGAGACTGGGACTGCCTCAGGGCCCCCTGTGAGACTGGGACTGCCCCAGGGCCCCCCTGTGAGACTGGGACTGCCCCAGGGCTCCCCCTGTGAGACTGGGCCTGACCTATGGGCCCCCCTGTGAGACTGGGTCTATCCCATCAGCTGACCTGGGCTGTCAGCTTGTTGACTGTAGATCTTTACTTGTCAAACTCAATAATTGTGTGAGCTAATTCCTTATAATAAATGTCATATATTTCCTATTAATTTTGTTTCTCTTGAGAAGGACTAATACACATGGCAACTTCAAAAAATAAATGAATTTGTTGAAAACATATTTGCATTGAATTGACTCTCTAACTGCCTCTGCACCCATATTTTGACTAATTTTTTTCATAAATCACCCAGAATAGCACATAAGTACCTAGTAAATATTTTTATAAATAAATAACTTATTTATTACGTTAATTATGTACATTGTTGTCCGTATATTGTAATTATGTTAATTGCACATAAAAGTATATATAATATTAATTAAATTACATGTATAATGAAACCTTGTGTTCAAGTCATCATAAAAGTGATATATCTGTCTGAAATTGGGTAACTAACAGAATTCCATCTTGAAAAGTCGTTTATTTTTTCCCTAATATATGGTTTAAAAAAGTCTTTCACTAACTTGGGATGTGGTATCAAGTAAGTTATTCATGCAGTGTCTCAGCGTCCTTATTTATAAAAAGAGAAAGCTGAAGAGTTCCCAGTGTCTTCCAACTCAATAGTTATAATCAATATCAGTTTAATACCCAGTGATTGCAATATTAGAAAAGGGAAAGAGGAAAAAAAAGTGAAAATAAATTTAGAAAGGGAAAAGAGGAAAAAGAAGTGAAAACAAATTTATTAACAATAATCAATCCTGATTTTGTTGTATCTTTTGGATGTCACATCTGTTGGAAGATTTAGCTCATACTGTGAAGGTTGAATTAAAATTGACACACTGACAAATCCACATCTCTTTTGCAAACTTAAAAGTGAGAAATAAAGTATCTAACTATATATTGATTTTGTATCACTGTTTAAAGTTTTATATAACTAATATCAATTTAATTTTAACATTTTAGTTGCATATTTATTTATTTTCCATTATTTCTATGTCCTAAATTTTATAATGAATATGTCTGTTATAACATGAGGCCACTAAACTATGTGAAACTAAAACACTTGCATGAAACTATGATAACAAGTATAGAAAAAGAGAGAGGGAGCTAGCAAAGGAGGAAGAAGTGGAAGAAGGGAAGAAAAGAAATTTGAAGATGTTCTCATCTGTGTCAATAAAGCTATCTCTTCATGTTTATACACGTTATGAACCAACAAATTTCATGCATTATATCTAACAAAACGGGTAGAACTGATATTGAAAAAAAATTAAAGAACAGTTTCTACTACTAACTCACATATTTTAGAAAGCTTAACTTCTCATTAATTTAGTGACTTAAATGAAACAATTACCAAAGTAGAAAAAATACTCAAAAAAACCCGTAAAGTCAATAATAGTATGAATTCCCCTTTAATGGGAAAATGATAAATATCTCAACAGAAAAATGGACAATTCATTCATAAAAGAAACATAAATGGCATGTAAAATACAGAATTAAATCATAAGAAAAATATATGACTATGAACAATGAGAAAGGATCATAAACTGCTGAGGCAGTGTAATTTGAATCAATCTTTCTGAGTATGTCAATATCTATCAGAAAATATAAAAATGTACATGACTTAGACCTTCAAATTTCACACATAAGAAATAAATCTAAGGGATTTAAAAAAGCAGAGCTATACATGAAAACAAAATTTTAAGAAAAAAGTAAGAACATTATTTATAAGATCAAAATAGAAACTAAAAATACCCAAATATATTATTTTAAGAAAAAACAACCAAATACTGCACAGCCATGAAAAATCTGATTTTCTAACAAAAGATTTGATGACATAGGAAATTGCATAGAATACATTATTAAATATAAAAATGGGTTTCAAACTACACAATCTGTAATCTACAATCTTTGAAAACACACTTGAATATTTTACACCCCTCTATACATGCACATTTTGATATGCAAATAAAAAAGCTACAGATATCTTATAAATATTGACATGATAACATTATGATAGGATTATGAATGTGTGGTGTGCTTCTCCTTAAATTTTTCAATATTGTGTCATCATCAAAATATTTTTTATCACAAAAAATGTATTTCATAAAAGATGATAGTAGATATTTAATGACAGTTCTCAATTTAAATCCTTAATTTTTTTACCATAGTATGGTAGAAAGTGTTTGTTTTTATGTTAAACAATCGTACTCTGTAATATACTGTAATGTTCTGTAATATCTAGTGATACGAGTGTTTGAGATTTTATAAACAACAGAGTAGATTTACTCATTTCAATTTTTTTGAAACCAGATCACACAGTAATTGGCTACTAATAATACTATCTGACTTTACTATAAGAAACTAACTTTGAATAAGTGCTTTATGAGAGAAAGCACAATTTATGCCATTAAAAAAATGTTAATGGGTTAACATTAACTTTAGATAATGATTGCCTATAAGATAAAAGCTTAAAAGAGAAGTTGGGGGAGATGCAATGTTTTAACATTTTCATCCCCTGAGACCTTAATACACATTAAAGAAGAAAAAAGAAAACAGAAAAAAGTTTTGAATTGCAATTTTATTTAAAGTCATTGAAATGGCATATTTTACTGTTCAGCCTTACAAAATAATTATTCTCTCCAAATGCAGTAAAAGCAGCTTGCCTAATCTTTTATCAGGATATTGTCACATGGGAATAAAAGTCTAGAGGCAAAAAAGAAAAAAAAAAATTTGGAAAGGACCCTGGTATTAAATCAGACTGTAAACATATATGTAACATATTTCAGTTTATGCTTCTTGATAATTAGTATACTTTTTTTCTAATAGCTAGAGGATGAAGCAAGTGTATTTGCTATACTAGATTTCCCAAATAAACTTTTATTTTTTTTTAACTGAAGAAAACTGGTTCAGAGTCACTTATAGCAGAGAAAGTGAAATTTTGAAAGTCTGAAGAAATTTGGTTACTTCTAGGGTGAATTTTTCATGTATGGGGGCAGAGGGCTAAAATGTGGCTGTTACCATTATGCTTCCCAAACAAAATTTAAGTGGTTTTATAATCATTCTCATTTTCAGTTCAAAAAGTTTGGAAATTATTTGGGCATCATAAAGGCAACGCTAGGGGCCATGGGAAACACACACACACACACACACACACACACACACACACACACACACAAACAAAAACAAAACAAAAAGTATAATAGCATTTGGAAGCACAGAGATCAATTTCCCACTGTAAGGGATTCTAGGTGCACTTTTTAAATAAAAGATCAAGACACAAGGAAGCTGGCAAACATGGCCCTAATGAAGAAAAGGAAATTTTATAGACAAATCGAAATCTTCCAGACAATCTTATGTGGCCCATTTTCATTACTCCTGTAAAAGCACTAAATGATTTTATTTATTTTGAAACAGCATTGACACTCTTACACTTTTGAAGACTACACTTGAAGGCCTGAAAACAATGTTAATTTTTCCCAGAAACAAAAATAATTTTAACTACCTTCCTTATCAACTAAAGTAAAACCACCCCGGATGTATGGAGCACCTATGTGACTCCATAGGACAGAGGATGTAAGAGAAACATAAGATACATCCTGTGAGCTTAGATGGTTTGCGTAAGAGATGGAACTGACACAGAACAATAAGACGACGGTACAAGCACTATGTAATCGATGGCCAAATGATACAGAACAGAGGAAAAGCACAATTGCTGTGGAAACATCATAAGGGGCAAGAAAAGGAAAGAGAAAAGAGGCAGGGTTGAGGATGGGGAAATGCAAAGACCTGTTTCTTATGGGAACTGTATTCTACAGACAGTGTCACAAGTGCCATTCCTTCACTTTAACACGTTAGGTCACTTTTACACCTAAGATGTTTCTGAGCATTTAAGGATAGAGAAAAGAAATGGTGGGGATGCATGTTAACATTATTTGAAAGTAGGTCTTTATTTTAAAGATTCTCCCAGAATTCCTGGCTTCTCCAGGTGCCTTGGGTTCTACTCTGGCATCACTGCTTGCTTTTCAAACGCTGTTTAGGATCAAGTCTTCACATGCCACTGGACACTCTTCCTGTTGACAATCTTGACCTTTATTAATTCAGGTCTGCTCAATCCCCACTGCTGATCTGTCAGTGCTGGCACCTTGTCACACTCTGGTTTTGCAGAGAGAATGCTGAAGGAGTTCACAGGCCATCACACTGGTTGACTTGATCCCAGAGAGAAGATATTAATAATAATAATAAAACTAGGACTAGCCTCGTTTTTCTTTCTGTATTTAAAAACACAAGCTAAACTGAAGTTGCTCTGAGGCTTACTCACGCATCCCCAAGAGTTCTCAAGACGAATAGCAGATATAGTATGGGAGTAGTTACACGACTCATATGCTTATATAAATTGGTTTTCATGAGTAAATTTCCTGGTTTGCCCTTTTCTGCTGAAATATGTCCCCTGTTGCAGGAAAATGCAATAAAGCAATGCAGTGTTTTTTTAATCGGTAGAAAAGTTGAAAAGGTTACATGCTGTGTGTAAGTTTTCTATTCTCGGAATATACATACACATTCCATGAAACAAACAAACCAAAATTCAGCATAATTTAACAGATCCCTGTGTCTTTGTTATCTCTACACTGTAGTTTCCTGGCAGAGAATGCGTAAAAGTAACTTTGCAGAGAGGCAGCAATCTGTTTTGGTAAATTTCAATTGGCAGTCATGACCTGAAGTCTTTGCTACGCAAAGGAACTATAATTGAGAGACATACACCCTTGGAGATTTAGTTATTAAACTATAGCATTCAGACTCAAAGCTGTTTAACCAATAAAGTAAGCCACGATTTGCTGACATTTACTTAAAACTTAGATGGTTTTGTTACACCAGTTTTTCATCTGATTAGCCACAATATGATAATTATTAAATAGACATCGTTGACTGATTATACTGTCATTAGCCAACATAGGGAAGATGAGGCTGTGGAATGTATAGGTTTTCTCTGTTGAGGGCTCACTGGGTTTTAGAGAGATTATATCATCAAATTTGAGAACTGTAATTAAAGACATTGGACCTTGAAGAAGTCCTCTCCTTCAAGAGATGGAAATATCAGAAAGTTGTTGTGTGTATACGTAAGTGGTACAGGCTGCATGCAGGCGAGGAGTGGAGCCACAATCTCAGCGTCTGACACCTCCTTCCTTCCCTTCTTTGCCACTGCCTGTAACAGCCATCCTGAGTTAGTTACAGATGCAAAAGAAAGAAGCCCAACCTCATGCATTCCAAGGTCACTAATGCACATAAGAAAAGAGATGACCTGGGAAAACACATGCTAGGTTACATAGAGGCAAAGAGTCTATTTCTGAATAACTTTGAAGTAAACAACAATTACATACCTGATATGTATTCTTTCTCTTGAAAGATACTCCACCTTCCTATGGAATGCTTTCAAGGGAATACACTGACTTAAAATTTCCAATTTATATATGTGTGTGTATATATGTGTGTGTGTGTGTGTGTGTGTAATGTATAAATACCATACAGGGGCGGGTCATTGACAGAATACACAGAAATAAATGGAAAGAAAGGTTTCTACTTTCAAATATTCTTAACGTGTTCACAGATCCATACTTAACAAGCACAATATTTGAACTGTTAATCCCAAACCATTACTTTCACTAATCTTCTAAATATGTAAATTTCACAGCCTAGTTCTTATAAGAATATTAAAGACAATTATTTATTTGGTGTATTTATTTAAATTAATTTAACCTAATTATTTGTTCACATGCAGTCCAATCTCCTTCCTGATTTTAATGCACTGGTCAAATACTTCATTATGTATATAAGGATACAGAAAGCAGTTGCAGTGGATTTTGAGAGTCCCTGCTAGCATATTTACCATTGGAAAGCTTAGTTTATCACATAGGTGTTGGTATTTAAAGGACAGTTTGCTACTTCTATCTACATTAAGACTCTGTGTTTCATCTGTTTTATTGTTTGTTTGTTTTTTCCACCAAAGCTTTTATATTTTTAGTTGATTTTTAATGCAGGGATAATGCACAATAGTATATGACATACCAGCATTATCATACCTGGAAACTTCACTAAATGAATCCTCTTTTCAACCAAGGACTGTGGCATATGTCTGTTGTATGAATCATTTCACATAGGGCTCCACATGTTCCAAAGAAGAATGACCTCCCTTGATATCCTACTGCAGGTCACATGATTCATCCAAGCTTGTGAAATATCCTTGTTGTCAACTCATAATGCACTGCCACAAGTTAGAGACACTTAGATGTTCAAGAATAAAAAAGGTTAACCTGTGTCTAAAACTTTTTTCTTAAAATTACTTACACCCAGAATCATTTCATTTTTCTAAAAGATAGAGTAACACATAACACATTTTGGGTAACTCTGCCCTTGCACATTAAGGCATTGGTTTCATTAAATACTCAAAGCCATTTTGGCCTAACACCCCTACCGTTTGAGATGATCACACTTAAAGATGATAATTTAGGGTCGGCCGAGTGGCTCAGTTGGTTAAGAGCTCGCTCAAGAGTGTGAGCTGAGCTCTGAGCAATGGCAGTTCGATGCCAGCCCGAGCTGAGTTGCCGTTGAGCTGCCAACAGGTGGCAAGATGATACTTTACTTTGCACAACTATAATGTGCTACTTGGGAGTTAGAAAATATAGCAATATGGTTCCTGGAAAAACTAGGGAGAAGGTCTTGAAAAGGTCTAAAATAAGGTCATGACACTCTTCAAATTGGGTGATTCCCTAAACCTCTGCAACTTTTCAGTAATGTCTCACCACTGTTGAGAAATAATTTTTTTAGAAAAAACAAGAAAAAAAAAAAACAAGAATGAAACTCAAACCATATATGTTTTCTCACAATTATTCATTACCTTTTAATTATCGTGTGCAGCACTATGAGCAAGAGAATTTTCTTTAAGTAATTCATGAAAGCTGTCCATATATCATCAAAGTCATCAGTCCTGCCCTTAGTTCTGTACTCTGCCCTTTAGTATGCAGCTGAACATACCATTAATAATAATGTCTAATTAATGGAGACCTATCCATTTCGCTAAAGAAAGTTGCATGGCATATTTCCAGAGGAACAGGAGGGCCCTTTTAGAACACTGAAAACTAGTCTCAATTTTTCAATGCCATGAGTCAAAAATGTTTGACATTAGTATCATACTGTGTTTGGCTGAAATCTCACATGTGAAACCTTACCAAATGAAAAACAAGAAAAAATAATTTTGAGTGTACATGCATATACATTGGAGAAAATCCTTTCATCTCTAACTGGTTAGTCATTAAAAATATTTTCTTCATTACAGAAATGTTACTGTCAAACTCGTCACCTGGTTTTCTTCACAGATCTTCAATATAGGATAATCAGGTGTTAATATTAATATGATTCATTGGGGGAGGTGACGAAAATAATGAAGTCATATAATAGTAACTAATGTGGCTGAGAAAATGAGGAAATTTACAAAATGAGGTCTGCAGCCATTTTATCACAAAATTTTCACTCAGAAATAATTATGCTTCCGAAAGAAGTATGAACTTGCTTTTCTTTTTCTTACAAAAAAGTTATATTCCTTCTATAAAGAAAATAGGAAAATAAACAATTCATATTTTAAGTCTAAATAAACTCTTAATTCTAACTTTAAAAGCATTTAAGATTCAATTTTGTATTCCATTTTGGGAACTTTATTTAATTGGATATTTTAAAGTGCTACTTGCTGTTTCATATTTCAATGGTGATATGTTTTAGAGACAGTTTCTCATGATATGGCAAGACCTCATTTGACTCAAGTAGGTAGGGATATCAAGACTTATAGAATATCTAAGGAATATGGTATAATACCTTTATTTTAGCAGTTGGGAAAAGTGGTTAGAGGGGTGTTATGTGACTTGAACAAACTGATATAGCTTCCTAAAAAATCAGGCAATAGTGAGACAAATTGTTTTAAACTGAAAAACCAAAGAGATGCATTTTTGAGATAAAATATATAAATATCATCAAATTTGTTTAATAGTTAGACCATTAGCAGTGATATATTGGAAAACAAACAGAAATATCCTTTGTATGGACTGAATGTGTCTCCCTCAAAATTCATAGGTTGAAATCATAACCTTCAATGTAATAATAGGAGGTGGGGCTTTTGGGAAGTGATTAGGTCTTGAAAATGAAGTCCTCATGAATGAAACTAGTGCCGTAGTAAAAGAGACCCCAGAGAGCTCCCTTATGGCTTCCATCATCTGGCGACACAGTGAGAAGATGGCTATCTATGAAGCAGGCAGAGGGCTTTCACCAGATACTGAATTGTTAGCCCCTTGAGCTTGTGTTCCCCAGATTCCAGAACTATGAGAAATGCATGCGTGTTGTTTAAGCCACCCAGTCTGGGGTACCTTTTTAATATAGCAGCCCAAACACACTCAGACAGAAATTGGTACAAACTGACAGAAAAAAAAAAAAAAGAAAGAAAAAGAAAGAAAGGCAGTGAAGACTCCCCCCGATTTAGCCACCTAACTGGGAGTGATTTCAGTTACCCCCAGTTAAATGCAGTCAGAAAATATTACATTAAAAATTCCTGAAATAAACAGTGCACAGGGTTTTAAATTGTACACCTATCTCATGCCAACCCGCTCCATCCCACCCTGGACGTGAAGCATCATTTTGTCCAGTGTATCCAAACTGTATATGCTCCCGATGCGTTAGTCACTAAGTAGTCATCTCAGCGATCAGAATGACCGCCATGGTACCACGGTGCTTTGGTTCAAATAAACCTTGTTTTGCTTAATGATGGCTCCAGTCACAAGAGCAGTGATACTGGCAAATTAGATATGCCAAAGAGAAGCCATAAAGTGCTTTCTTTAAGTCAAAATTAAGTAGGAATAGAAAAAAAACATAGTGTGTGTGTGTGTGTGTGTGTGTGTATGACTATATGTGATTATATATATATAGATATGAATACATGAATATATATATATATATATATATATATATTCTTACCTCTCTCTATATATATATGATTCTGTACTAGTCTCAGTTTCAGGCATCCACTGGGGGTCTTGGAACTTACTCCCCACAGGTAAGGGGGAAACTACTATACTGAAACAACATGTTTTGAAGTGAAAGCGTGAGGACATGTATTTTAGAAATCAAATATATTAAGATCATACCAGTTTTTTTTAACCAGAGGAACCATTAGTAAACATCTATTTCAAAACAAATAGAAAAAGCCTTTAAATACCTATGAGTAACCTAGACCCCAATGAAATTATATAATTGGCTTAATATCTCACAGCTGGTTAAATGCAAAGATTGATAAATCACCAGGTTTCCTGGCTTCCTAGATATAACTGTCTATTATCCATAAACTTTCATTGATTCTGGCCAAGTAAAAACCACTACATAAACTATGAGTTGCAATTAAAAAATTATACTTAAACACCACACCTATAAGTAAAGAAAAAAGCACAGTGTAATGTAAATATCACAGATTTTATAGGGAGAGGAATGAGGTAACTCAAGTACTGGTTCTAAAATTTATTAGCTATGCATTGAGTCTCAGATTCCTCTTCTATGAGTTAGGGTGATAATAAACCCTATAGCAGAGATATTCATGAGGATTAAATAAGAAAAGTGACATGATACAATTTTGGTACACTGCAAATACAAATAGTTGTAGAAAGATCAATGATCTCTATTGGACTAATAAGAGAGAATTTTAGGGTGCTAACACACATGGCTATGTAAACAAACAATGGTTAGTTACAAGTGTATTTACTATACACAGCACAAATAATATATTCTGACTGCTGCTTTAAAACAACTACATCCTTGATTTAGCCCTTTTTGTCAGTTTCATAATTGTACCAAGCAGAATATGGAAGGGAAAAGCTTCCAGCTAAAACTTGAGTTCTCTGGTTTACTAGATTTCATTCAACAGAGAGCAAGGAACTACTAAGTTAATGCGGCCAGTACCCCAGCCAATGTGGGGTGTCCTGATGGCTTCTGACCCTAGGAACTTTTAAAGCTTAATGGATATAAACTCCAGGTTAAGGAGAAGGAAAGTGACATTAAAAGCAGACAAGGGGTTTCTAACTCTCAGGTGTCATTAACTTCAATACTGTATTTCTTTAGTCAAAACGCTTTGTTCTGCAAAAAAAATCTACCTGATGTATATCAGTTATGCAAATGTAAAGCAAATACTCTCCTCTGAAATGGAGATGATGTTCTCAAGATTAAAAACTGTTTTTTGGGTAAGGATGTAAAAGTTGTTTATTTGGTTTGTTTTAGGAAAAAATGCCTTAGTAAGAAGGAATTTACCTGGCTTCCTCAACTGAGCCTCAGTGACTATGATTAGAAAGGTAGACACTGGAAACTCTTTTCATAAGACAATATGTGAGGTTCTGGTCCCAGATGAGAATTGGTGTAGGTCCCTGGAAATTAAGTATGGTACAGAGTTACTTCTTTACCCAGAAGCTAGCCTCATATTTGTATATATGTTATTGTTATTATTTTGTTGTATTTTTTGAGTTATTTTTGTAACATTAAGAATTGTATTCTTATTTCTTAGAGATCCAGTCAAGATGGCAAAGTAGGTAAATGTTATGCTTATCTCTCACCACTATATCAAAATTACAACTGAACTATAGCACAACCATCATGAAAAATCACCTGAAGTCTAGCTGGACAGAAGCCCTACAAGTAAGGACATACAGAATAAGCCACCTCAAGACTGATAGGAGGGACAGAGCTGGAGAACAGGCTGTTTCCACACCTGTGACCATTAAAAATTGGGAGGGGTGCGGGCAGGCTGAGTGGTGCGTTGGTTAGGAGCTGGCTTGGGACACCAGCTCTGAGCAGCAGGTCTCCGGTTCAGATCCCACATATGAGGAGCAAGGGGTTCCCAGCACCACATCTAACTCCCCAGCCCAGGGTTCCAGGGCCGGGGAGAGAAATCCCCATAGCTTCTGGCTGTGAAAACCAGAAGAGATTGTAGCTGAGATGGAGAATGGGCAAAGTTCCAGATGCACCTCTTAAAGATCCTGTACATGGACTTACTTGCTGTTGGACTCACTCACTCTGAGCTCTGGTGTTGGAGCAGCAGCTCAAGGGGTGCCAGGTACATGCAGGGAGGAACTGAGTAGTCTAGCCTCATGGCAAGAGCTAGAGGAGCAGCTTTCTCCCAGACTGAGGGGCCAGTGGAAGCCAGTGTTTTTTTGTTGAGCCCTAACCCCACCCAGCATGCAGACCCAGGCAGCCACCCTATCAGTCTCTATCAACCTGGCTAACACTGTTCCTTGGCCATGATTCTCTGAGGCTCCCCCTACCCAAGTTCTGGACCCACCTAAGCTGATTCCAATGGCTTTTCAATATAAACAGTTTATCTTGGCTCATACTGCAGACTGTGCTAAAAATCTCTCAAAGGTTCACAAAATCCAAACAAGCAGCATTTGGCTTCAGCATGTCCCATGCCTCTGGCTGAGCAGCCATAAGCCTGGCACTAGTGACAGCTAGAGTTGGTTTGTAGCTTGGACCCTGGAGGTAACTCCAAGCCCAGAGCTAGCAGTAGACATCTGTAGATTGCTCTGTGGCTCATACCAGGTTCCCCGGGCAGGGCACTGGCTGCAACTGAAGTTGGCCTGAGGGGGCGTCCTCCCCCAGGAGGCCTCTGGGCTGGGACACATGGTGGCCAGCTTCAGACTCAGCCTGAGCATTACCCAAAGGGCACACACAAAGGGTGCACTGGGCGGACACCAGTGTCCTGATAAAGTGAATCCTGCTCCATAGGGTCAGCCCCTGCTCCACAGCATTTCCACTGTATTCATACCCAGTTCTCACAACCAATGACCCTGAGGATTAATCGTTCCCATTGATGTGCAAACAGAAACAAGACTCAACTGTAACAGAAGGGCACACACAACCCACACAAGAAATACACCTGGAGTATCCACTTTAGGTGAGCAGGAAAACTGTGCCACTGAGCCCCACAGCACACTTACTACATAAGGTCACTCTACTAAGACCAGGAGGCACAGCAGCCCTACCTAATACAAGGAAACAAACACAGCAGGGCAGCCAAAATAGGGAGACAAAGCAGCATGTCCCAAATGAAAGAAGGCGGAATAAAGCTTCAGAAAAAAATACTAAAAAAAATTGGAGACAAGCAATTGACCAGATGCAGAATTCCAAATACTGGCTATAAGGATGGTCAATGATTTCAGGGAAAATTCAACAAAGAGATAGGAAACATAACAATGGAGATGAAAAACAAGAAAAGAACCAGTCAGAAATAAAGGATAAAATAACTTAGATGAAGAATACATTACAGGGAATCAAAGGTGGATTAGATGAAGCAGAGGATTGAATCAGTGATTTAGGAGATAAGGTGGCAGAAAACACCCAGTCAGAACAGCAAAAAGAATCCAAAAAAATGAGACTAGTTTAAGGGGCCTCTGGGACAACATCAAGTGTACCAATATTCACATCATAAGGGTACCAGAGGAGAAGAGAGGACAAAAGGGATTGAAAACCTATGTGAAGAAAGTAATGAAAAACTTCTCTAACCTGGTCAGGGAAATAGATATATAAGCCTAGGAAGCACAGAGTCCCAAAGAAAATGAACCCAAACAGGCCCACATCAAGACACATTATAATTAAAATGGCAAAGATTAAAGACAAAGACAGAATTCTCATGACAGCAAGAGAAAGGCAATCAATAATTTATAAGTTTCTGATTTCTCAACAGAAACTTTGCAAGTCAGAAAGGATTGACAGGAAATATTCAAAGTGATGAAAAGAAAGGGCCTACAACCAATATTACTCTACCCAGCAAAGCTATCATTTAGAATCAAAGGACAGACAAATATCTTCCCAGATAAGAAAAAGCTACAGTAGTTTATCACCACCAAACAAGAATCTTAGAGGGACTTCTTCAATAAGAACAACAAGCAAAAAAGATAAAAAATATGAAAAATAAAATGACAATAACTGCATATCTATCAATAATTACTTTCCAGGTAAATGAACTAATTCCTCCAATCAAAAGATAGAGTGGCTCAATGGGTCAGAAAACAAGACATACATATATATATATATATATATATATATATATATATATATATATATATATATATATATATATATATATATATATATACTGCTTACGAGAGGCTCACTTAAGATCAAAAGCCACTCACAGACTGAAAGCAAAGAAACAGAAAAAGATATTTCATGAAAATGGAAAAATAAAATCTGAAAAAGCAATACTTATATCAGACAAAACAGACTTTAAAACAAAGTCTAGTTTTGTACACCTGAAACTAATAAAAATAAAAAAAAAAGAAGAGAAGAAAAAACCCACCAAAAACAAAGGCTATAACAAGAGATAAGAAGGACCCAGTAATCTCAGTCCTGGTATTTATCTGAAGAAATTCGAAACGTTGTTTTGAGGGTATGTGTACATCCATATGTTCCTGACAGCATTGTTTACAATGGCCAAGATGTGGAGGCAGCTTGGGTGCCCAGTGATGGATGAGTAGATAAAGAGTAAGTGGTACTTATATACAATGGAATATTATTCAACCAGGGAATGGAATGGGGTCTTGCCCTCTGAAGTGGGATGGATGGACCTAAAGGCTATTGTACTGCATTAAGCAGGTCAGGCAGAGAAAAACAGATGCAATGTGATTTCACTTATACGTGAAGTCGAAAAAGCAAAATACACAAACGAAACACAAACACACTCATAGATACAGAGAACATTTTGATGGTTTCCAGACAGGAGCGGGGAAAAGGTTGGGTGAAAAAAGGAAAGGGGTTACAAATTACAAATTGGTGTTACAAAATTGTCATGGGGGTGTAAGGTATAGCATAAGTGATATAGTCAATAATATTGTAAAAACTATATATGGTGTCAGATTTATACTAGATTTCTTGGGGTGAAAAATGTAAGGGGGTTTGGGGATAGGGTGAAAAAGTAAAGGCATTAAGAAGTAGAAATTGGTAGCTAAAAAATGGTCATTTAGATGTAAAGCATAGGGAATATAGTCTATAATCTGGAAATAACTATATATAGTGCCAGGTGGGTACTAGTCAGGGGGATCTCCTCTTAAATTATATAAATATCTAATCACTATGCTGTACACCTGAAATTAATATAAAACAATATTGAATGTCAATGGTAACAGAAAAATCAAAAAGGTGGGGAAAGTAGAAGGGGAATAAGAGGTTAAAATTCCCAGGTATAAAACAAATAAGTCATGAGGATATAATATACATATAGCATATGGAATATAGTCAATAATATGGTAATAACTATATATAGGGCCAGGTGGGTGCGAGACTAGTCAGGGGATCACTTTTTAAATTATATAAATGTCTAGCCACTGTGCTGCACACCTAATGCAACGTACTGTATGGGGAATGTAGCCAACGATGTTGTGACAGCATGGTATGGGGTCAGCTGGTCGTTGGACTGACCATGTAGTCACTTCTTTAGGTGTGCACATGTTGAATAACTATGTTGTACACCTGAAACTAATATTGTACCTTAGCTATATTTTAATAACCATCTGTAAAAAAAAAAAAATCACAAGAGTTGGTGGGGATGTGGAGAAATTGGAGCCCTAGCACACTGTGGGTAGGAATGTAAATGGTGTAACATCAACGGAAATTGTATGAAAGGTCCTCGAAAAATGAAAAATAAAATGATTATATGATCCAACAACAAAAACAAAATAGAATTCTTCATTTGTAAAGTCATTTTGGTTCTTTTTTCAGATCTTTCTGCTCCCTTTTATAGTCTCTTTTTGGTTCCTCGCTTTGTGATTCCATCTTATATTTTTTACATTTATATATTTCATGAATGTGTGTGAGAAGTTTATGTTCGGTATCTCATAGTTGTGAGAACGGAAGTTCATGGGGATGAATCTTTTGTTTATTGTGTCTGCTGACTTGCATACCTCTCATTGCCTGGCACAGTTGGGGATATGTGGACAGAAGCTGATTTACTCGAATCTGTGGAATATCTGAATGCTTAAATTCATGGCGATGTTCCTCAGGTGCTCACCTTCATTCAGTAGCTTTTCCACTAGCCAAGGTTTACTTCTGACTTGAGTCTACTCCAGTCCCATTCTGGCTTCATCCTGACAATTTATGACAGGCAGGCCTTCCGCTCATCAACAGGGTCTGAAAAATGTGCTCACTGCTCACAGACTTTGTTCCCATCCATTGGTTAATTTCCACTCTTCTTTCACCTGTCCTTTGGTGATTTCCTTCATATCTTGCTCACCTTCTGTGTAACTGCCTTAAAGAGAAGTTGCTTGTCCTGGACTTCTTACCCACTAAGTCCCCAACTCCCTTTTTAGTGTCTAAAAACTAGTAACAAAGTAAGCACCGACTGTTCTTATTTAGTGAATCAAGTCACATGTTGAGGAGGTCAGAACCTACTGTCTGCCTGGATTCCTAAATGACCGCGTGGGGTGGAGGCTCCTCCTTGGCCTGAATGTCACATGAAAAGAAAGGCCCAAAGAAACTCGTCCATTGTTTGAGTCTACATTCTGTGGCCTTCTGAAGCAGTCACCCTATATCCTAACACATGCATGTCCTTTTTAGGAGATAAAATGACTAGATACCCTAAAAACAGTAAGGCAAGGAAAATGTCAACCTTTATAACAAAGTTCTCTAACCTGTTAACTGCAGATTGCAATTGAAATTAAAATAAAGAAATCTGTACCTAGAGGAATTAAAAAAAAGCAAAATAACAAACAAACACAGAGAGGGGGAGATAAAAAGTTTAAATGTGACAGTGTGAAAACTGAAAAAAGTCTATCTTATCTTATGCTGCGGGGGTGGGAGGGGATTCAGGAAGGGAAGAGGGGGAGGAGTTGGAATTACCCAGTAAGATAAAAGCTGTTGAATTTGCAGCAATGAAAATATTAAGACAAATTAAATACTAAGCTTATCTCTGCTCTGTGCTATCAATATTTTATACTAAACATCTGTTCCTTGTATCTCATCTCAGAAACATTTCTACACTTTATCAGCCCAAGCACAGTTTTTCAAAGCAAATTAAGCTAAACCATTTTCACTTAATCACCAATTGATCACAACATTCAGAATGCCACATATTGATCGCTAAGAGCCCCGTTTTTCCCAATTCAGAAAAGCATACTGGAGGAAACACTTGATTTGCAATCAGAGTCAACTGGGTAGGCTTATACTTCTGACATATTTTAAGTAGGGAGTACCTCAGTGATTAAAAAGGATGAAACAACAAACATTTTCAATGAGAGGTGAAAAATAAGCAATTCCCACCTTTACGCTTGCACAGCCTCAGAGCTGCAGGGGACGTCCACGATCTTCTAGGCTTTATTAAGTCTCACTGGGGAATGCCAGCAAGAGGATGGGCATTTTAGTTTTGTGGGCCACAGTGACATTAATACCTGGGCGCATTTAAGAATCAGAAACAATCTTGCCTCCCAAAATGTGTCCAAGCTCCGTGGGCCTCATGCAGATTTATGGCCTAACCCCACCCAATCCAGGGGCTGCATAATCCAGTGTGTCCGGGAGCTATTGGTTATGGTATGTGAGTAAGCAGGCACATTATGCACATGCTGTATGGGTAGGCACTGCACAACTCTGGATGGTGGCTGTGCCCTGATACACTTATGGACCCGTGGTTTCTGTACTTTCTTACTTTTCAAGACACACTTAAAAAAATTAAAAATCAAGATAAGTATGAAAAATCTCACCCTTTTTACACCACAGTGTGGCCCAAACAAAACAGATATATTGATTGGATTTGGCCTCTGACCATCAAGTTTAACACATCTGATCTCGTCCTACTCACAGAAAAAGGGAACCAGAGGCCAATAATGAAGGAACATAAGAATCGGTGCTAGAATCCCAGCTTCTAGACCAGGGTGACCAACTTTTCTGAAGTTCCACATCCAGGGAAACCATTCCAAGTGGTAGGCACTGGAAGGGTCTGTCAACCCTATCCTACACTCTCGAGTCAGTGATTTTTTATTTTTTTTTTGGCACTACACTCTGACTGCATCTTTCTTTATTCCTGTCCATAAGAGCACATAATGATCATGTGGCACTCAAAAGTTTATGTGGGGATGGGGAGGGCAAAGTCCCTCCCAGTGGTGGCTACTGATCACAGCAACTGTGACATTCGTTACCATGCCAGGAATAGAGCTAAATGGGACCAGCAGTCAGAATAAATGAGTGTCTCTGGTGTGTGAATTGAACTTGAGACCCCATAACAAATCATTTCCTCAAGGATATCACATTGAGAGATTGGACATTATGTATGGTTATTTTGGTTTTATAGTTCTCTCACCAGATATATATATATATATATATATATATATATATATATATATATATATAGAGAGAGAGAGAGAGAGAGAGAGAGAGAGAGAGAGAGATTGATTTAGAATATATATACACACACACATACATATATATGGTTTAAACTGTCTAAAATGATAACCTGAAAAACAACACTTTATTTCTGTTTTGTACATAGGCTGCATTGTTCACTAAAATTCCTACTATTTAACTAGTTAGTGTGGCAGATCTCACTTCAGAAGTTATACAAATTCCAGCCATTTCCAGAACATGAACAAGACCTCAGGGAAAGAGCGAAAGTGAGCGAGCCTTACGGATTGTGAGGTTACAGATCTAATACTCATTTTACTCCATGACCCAGGGACTCTATCTGTGCTCAGAGTTCCCACCAACTTCAAAGGGAGACTTATGATCACAGAAGCTCGATGTAATAATGGAACAAGAATAAAGCTGGCCCTGTGTGAATTAGATTGCAAAGGCAGGGACCTAGCTTCATTTACCTAAGAAGCTAACGTTTACATTCACACTTTTATATGCTCTGTGTAGTTGGCTAAGAGTCCCGGTTCTGTACAATGGCTAGTCCAGAGACACTAGCAAGGAAATTATGGTGGGATAAAACAAAATTGAGTAGTTTTTCCTTTTCAAATGATTGTCATTACATATGCACTTTTTTTCCCCCCCAGAACCAGCATAGAAGTGACAATTAGAGGATGATTAACCCCCCTGACGGGATCTAGTGAAAGACTTTAGTATTTTTCTCTTTGTGAAATAAAGGCTGACTTTGAAGCCAGGATCTCTGAAATGAGCCATTGCAAATGTCCTTTGATGAATCAGTCTGTGTGAAGGGGAAGGAAGGAAGGAGAAGGGAGCGGCAGATTGATTGCAGCGAATGTGCCTCTCCTGCCATGCCCTTTTAATCTTCCTCCAAGGGCCGCGGATAATCAAGAGGTCAATCATGAATCCATCAAGGGGTCCTCGTCTCAGAGCAGTTTCCAAACAGCTGAAGTCCTCAGTCAAATATGCCATTTTGAGCAGTTAGCTAGAGTAGGACAAGAGTGGGGCATGGGGGGCCACTAGAAAACATCAGCTTCAGGGGCGCTGTGTCAGCCAAGTGGGAGAACATTTCCAATGAGGAACACTTCCACAGGATGTGCAGACAGGATCTCACCATGAACGTCATAAATAAGTAAGTAAATAAATAAATAAATAGAATACCTCGCATATCATGAGACAGGGCAGATGGGGCAGGCATGCAGTATATTCTTTGTACAATTTAAAAATAACACACAGAGGGAAGCAAGGAGAGAAACAGCAGAATTACAACTTGCAACCTCTGATGGCTGACACTCCACTGACACTATTGGAAGCTGTGCTAAATGTCCCCTGGGGATTTCATGCCTCAGGGGGCCCTCTCTCTCTCACAGAGAGAGAGAGAAAATATATATATGAGTTTAGGGGCTGAGGAAGAATTGCCTGCATTAAGCAGCCATGATATCTGTGAAGTTTGCGGAGCGTAGGGCAGCCAGCCTGCTGCCCTCAGTAGAAGCATTTGGCAGCTCGGATGCTGTGAGCCTATAAAGAAATAGCCTTTCCCTTTCCTCGAGGAACATCTCTGACTTCAG
Organism: Aselliscus stoliczkanus; assembly: GCA_033961575.1. Classification (NCBI taxonomy): domain Eukaryota; kingdom Metazoa; phylum Chordata; class Mammalia; order Chiroptera; family Hipposideridae; genus Aselliscus; species Aselliscus stoliczkanus. The sequence continues at coordinate 11,377,621 of CM066733.1, forward strand.
ATGGCAGCTCTTTTTAAATGTTGGATGAGGTGTCAAATGAAATTTGACAGCTAACTGATAGGTTCAAATTCTCCCCGGGCAGTCTGTCCCTGAGGACACGGAGACTAATTCAGTGCCAGGCCAGCACAGTCTCAGGGTCCCACTTGCCCAACATGCAGTGTCATGTGCATCCAACTGCTTTTTCTGGTGGGCACATGGTGCCTCTTTTTAGATGGATCCTCTGTGACAAAGGACAATGATTTCAGAAGATACATATCATCCGCAAATGTTCTCTGATGTTCTAAAATGTATTTATTGGCAAAATTAAGAACTGCCTCTGTTAGTGAAATCACTGACCCCAAATGGTGTTTGTGGAAAATGTTACTTTTAATATCACTTTTGTCTCATAACTAGCCCCTCAATCTAACAATATTAACAATTCAAAGTTGTACAACTTGGGAGGAATTAACGATACACTTGATTTTTATTAGCATCCTATTGTATTTCTAACTCTGGTTGCTCCAGTTTTTATCACTGTGTGCATACCTATCTATCTATGGAGTTGATCCTGTCCCAATCCTCTGAAACTTGAAACTAGAAATACTTAAGCAGCTTTAATCTCACCCCCTTCTTGAATGTGGGGAGGTAATTTTTGCAGTGCTTTGTGTTTAAATGTCAGCTTAGCTCACCTTTATGCCATTTGAAACAATTGACAAATTACTAAATTATTTTGATCTCCTTTGTCTCACCTGTAAAATGAGGATATTAGTAGCACCTCATGCATAGGCATTTAGTAGTGTGAGGTGTACAATGCTTTGAACAGAGGAAGGGCTCAATAAATGTCATCTTAAGGGAAATAAATATCAGTCTAATAGTAGCCTAGAATACTGTGCTGTATGATAGACACCATACATCATGGATCCTGTAAGTTCTTCAAATGTGACCTAGAAAACAATGTTTTAGTATTAAGGGGGTCATTGGGGTTTACCACTGTCTTTTCTGTCCCAATGTATTTCCTCGCAGCTCTTCTGAAATCATAGCAGGGAATATAGTCTTGAGTCTATTGCCTGAGCTCCTCCAATGTTGAAAAAGACTGAATGTGCACTTTGGTTCTCATTTCTATGACCCATTGCCTCCAGTCTATGAAAGATCACTTTGCTGGATAAGCAATGTTAGTTTCATGAAGAGGGTTGATGGAATGAGTCATGCGTGTATGTGTCTGTGTGTGTGCTCATGCGTGTGCGTGTGTGTGTGTGTGTGTGTGTGTGTGTACCATCTTGGCTTATAGTGAAAGGAGAACAGAAGCAGGGTAATTGGAGTTTTATCATGAAATAGAGAACTGTTCATCTTTTTGTGCCATAATGTTCTCAACTATGAAGAAAGCATTTCCAGTGTATTATCTCAAAGATCCCTTCTATCTGGATCATCTATAAGGTAAGCCAAAGGAGCCTTGGACCAATGTGGGATTTCAAAACAGATTAAAGTTAGATGGGAGGTAAAATGTTAAGCAAAAGAATACAAAAAGGGGAAAATAAGGTATCCTAATTAAAGAAAACATAAGCTGACATATAAAGTAAAGCAAAATCATTCTACAAAACATATGATTCAATTTACTAAATGATGAAGAATAGGGATACCTTTGTGTTTACGATTCAAAAAGCCAAAAATCAAGCAACAGTTGTGCATGTAACAGTACAGAGCACCAGCAGTAAGAAAGTGTTTAGAGATTCAACAATTTTTTATTGATCTGATATATGTTAGGTGACGCCTTAGACCCTTCAAGACACATCAGTGACTAAACCAGATAAAAACTCCTGGCCTTGAGGAATTTATATTCCAGGGTGGAAATTTGTAGATAAATAATAAATTATACAGATAACTAAAGTATTAGATACTTTAGAAGGTGATGAATATTATGAAACAAATAGCATAGAATAAAGAACAGAAGTGGAGAGTAGAAAGAGACAAGCTGTTGGGTGAGGCCAGCAGAGTGGTCAGACTAGGTGGTCGGTGAGAAGGTCACATTTGGAGAATAATTAGAGAAAAGCGAGGGAATTTGCCATGGAGCTATCCAGGTGAGGGTATTCCAGGTATGCTCTCTAAGGGAAGTGGGAAGCATCCCCAGTGTTGGATAGGGGTGTGTGAAAGAAGAGGTCAGACAGTGAAACAGCCATCGAGGCCATTCTATGAAAGGAGGCATTTTAGCAAAATAGGAGACTACTGCACGGTGTTTAGCGGAGGCATGACTTGATCATATTTGACTTTTAATGAACTTTCTCTGAAAACAGCAGATAGCAGGTGAAGAAGAGAAGCAAGGCATCCATCTGGGAGGCTTCTGTAATAGTTCAGGTTAGAGACATCGACAGTAGTTGCTGAGACCAGGGTGGTAGCCGAAGGGGTAATTAGAAATGATGGGATACTTACTAGGTATAGTTTAGAGGTGGAGACACTAGTGGAATGCAGGTTTCCTGAAGGACTGGACTTGGTTGCATGAGTACAAGAGGAGATAGAGATGGGGAAAGCAGCAGTGGGATCTAAAGCACAAGATAGGCTGGCTTCAGATAAGGCTAAGGTATTGGGCAACAAGACAGAATCAATGGGAACACATGCTAACAGGTGGGTAGATGAGGTGGAGGGAGTGTGTAGAGATATTCTATGAAGTGTTCCATTTTCTCCGTGAGGTACAAAGTGGTATCATCAGCTGGGAATGAGAACTGAAAACAAACATTGGAGGATTCAAGAGAGAAGCTATGGGGCCAGCCAAGTGGCGCGGTGGTTAAGCGCTGGCTTGGGACGCCAGCGGCCCCAGTTCAGATCCCACATATGAGGGGCCAGTGACACTGCCCTCAAAAAAAAAAAAAAGAGAGAGAGAGAAACTATGGAAATACTACTACTTAAGAAAATGGAAGAAAATTAAACTCGGAAGTCAAAGGATGAACGCCTGGCACCATTGCAGTCTTGACTGAGACTTGTTTGTGAAACTTAAATGAGACAAGTCAAAGCGGTGGCATGCTCTCTGTTGCATTTAAGCTGCACAGGTGCAAACATGACATAGGAAAAAGTTTCATTTTTAAAGGAGTTTGGTCTTATCAATTGAGGGTGATGAAGTGAGAGAGGAGGGGAAGTCAAAATATTAGCAAGGACAATATTATAACAATTGACCATAAAATGAAAACGTGTAGGGAAGGGGAGGAGGACATTAAATAATGAGGAACAGTGAGAAGCTGACAGGATCCGTTGATTGGAGGTGCTAATATTATTAATGGAGGCCAAGTCCTAGAGGGAGATTGAAGGTGAATGTCAGAGAGTGGGGTACACATAATTGTTATTATTGAAGGGTTTCAGTTATTGTCGATTAGGTTTGATTAGGACGTACTCTCAAGGCCTGACCTTGGGAGTAACTGATATAGGGTGCAGATTAAAAAATATATATATTTTGAGAAGATTAACTTAAGAAAATGAGGGTCTAAAATGTTAGAATGAACATCTATCACAATGAATTAAAACAGTTCTAGTGCTGGAGAGAATGCTAGTGAACTATAGGGTAATGTCATCTAGAAATGAGAAGAAGTAACCTGGGATTCTGTAGTTTGGCAACAATAAGGGACACTGGTGATGGAATCTGATAGCTTGGGTTTCAAAGTTGGGATTTTGAGGGAAATGTGAGAGAGACTAGTATTGAACAACAAAGAAGACATGTGTCTCATGTGTGGGCCAAAGTACATCAGGAGAAAAAGCAATCATAGTGGAATTTGAAAATCAAAACACAGAATTAATATACATTAAAACAATTGTGCTCTCTGCGTTACTCCTCTTTGCATTACTTCATATTTTATTGACAGACTAATTTTACTTTTAATTTAAACAGGGAGCAATATAGTCAGATTGTACCATGACTGCAATCCTTAAATCTCAATGTCACATCAAAAACAAACAAACAAACAATAAACCTCAATTAAAATAGGTGTAACATTTAAAATGGGTCTTCTGTCTTTGATTCTGTCTTCTCTGGATAGATGAGAGAAGAATGCAATGGAAGGTGTCCTTGTTTGCAAGAAAGAAGTGACTATATGCTGTTCTTCTCAAGTTTGATCAACCATTTCCAACTGATTTCCTATTTTTCCTTTTAGAACACATACCCCACCAGGAATTTCAATAGCAGCAAGTAAAATAATTTGGGCAACTGACAAGCAATTTGATTTCTTGGAAGATTTTTAGATAATCAGACACTCAGGAGAGACTTGTAAATTTGTTTTATGCACGGTCAATTTGCTATGGCACATTTTCCTCTATCAGCTCAACTCAACTTTTAGCTCAACAGAGAAGTGGAGAATCATTCTGTAACAGTAGAACTGGCTTAGGTGGTTAAGCAGGCACAGATCATCATTTCTGCAAACAAGCCCTCGCCTTGCCTCCTGTACACTTAAATGAATTGCACTCAGGTCTTTGTTCATCCATTAGGGAGCTTGTGCCAGACTCTTGTGGCTCAAATACACAGGGGACATAGACATAATTCTTCTGCCCCTTTGTTCCTGGAGCCAGTGGACTCTGAAGCAATTACCAGAAGATTAAGAGACCAGCTGATCCCTGGGTCAAGAGTTAGAGAGTTAAGGTGGAACCAAATATAATACTTTGATCAAGTAACTATATATGTGCTATGATAAATACAGAGCTGGAGATGACTATATTTACTGCAAAAGATACCCAATCTCTGTTAACAAAGAGGAAGCAAAATGTGACCTACTCTATGGTTTATGAGTGTCCACAGAGGCCCAAAGACCAGCAAAAATCAGTTTCAGGAGGAGGGGCTAACATGGAAGTTGTCCTTCTACCAATGGTAGAAGAAAGACCAGATGTGGACTCTGAGAAAGGGAGCGCTAACTTTTGTATCTTGAAAGGGATACTGGCCAAGAAAAACACCTGAGCCCAATAGAAGTGGACGGCTAAAAGCCAGTAGTTTAGAGAGAGCTGTAAGAGGCTGAACAGAGGAGAGTGACTGAGCTAAGGCACAGACAGTTCTCCAGTGGAGGACTCAGAGTCTCCAAGGAAACGAGGAACACACTTGCACAGGGGAAGGGGAAGAAGGAGAAGGAGAGATGGAGAAAGGGAGAGAGGGAGGGAGAAAGGGAAGGAGTGAGGGAGGAAGAGAAGGAGAGAGGGAGTAACAGAGGGAGGGAGAGAGAGAGATAGGGAGAGAAGAAGAGAGGGAGGGAGGGAGGAAGGGACAGAGGGAGGGAAAGGGAGAGAGAGGGAGGGAGAGGGAGGGAGGGAGGGAGGGAGAGGGAGAGAGGGAGAGAGAGAGAGAGAGAGAGAGAGAGAGAGAGAGAGAGAGAGAGAGAGAGAGAGAATTTTTCTTTGAACTTCTGCCCCACCCAGAGTCATCAATGCCACACAGCAACTAGGACACCTGCCAAGTGGATCTATGTAATTGGAGCATTCCCTACCTTGTTTATGTTGGGGGGAATCTTATTTAGCCAGTTGTTACTATACAGCAATAAAAACCTATTGCCACATTTTCCAATTAAAAAAAAAGGAAAAAAATCAGAATGTGTATGCATGCTTTACTCTTGAATAAATCACATAATATAAGGATTTTTATTAATTGCATAGCAAATTAAATATCTTCACAGGCCAGAAATGACCCATGGAGCACTATTTTGAGGCTTGGGTATCAGTGATACCACAACCAGTATGGACTTTTATACCCATATCTCAGCTATGTTGTTTGTTAGGATTACTTACTGTGGTGTAGGACATTTTTATATTTTTTGCCTATATCTTTTCCATTTTCTGAAGGCAGATAATTATTTTATAGTACCCTCTGTACTATGCTCCTTAGACAGAATTTTCCCAGGTCATTACTCAGTCACTAACTCAGTCAATAATCTTTGCAGTCTATTTAATACCCATTCTATGGTCTACATGCCAGTGGGTGGCTTGATTAGCAATTCTATATTTATGTCTGTCTGTCTGTCTATATATCAGTGACAGTATTATTGTTGAGCATCTTATTTCAATCTGTATTTTGCATCCTATCTTGACTTATATTATTTTCAGTTATGAAAATAATAAATATAAAAATTTAAAATATACACGTAAGTAGACTCTATCTATCTATAATCTATCTTTTTATGTATCTATCTTCAAATTTTACATATGTCTGTTATAATCATTTTGGTCTGTCACTCTCTCCCTCCTTCTAGCAGATTATAAATAAATAAACAAACAAATAAATAAATAAATAAGCAAGCCCCTCACCTCTTTCAGGGCAGAGAGAGAAACTAAATTTCCATTGCCTCTTTTGTTCTCCTTTCCCTTTTTATATCTTCAGATGAAAGCACTGGTATTCTGATTTTCAACCCAGTATAACAATCTGATCTGAGACATATAAAAGAAATATAACTTCAAAACTTTTGCTTGTCTGTTCAATGTGGAAACCAGAGAGAAAGGCTCTTTTGTTTAGAAAACTTCTTATTTGAATACACATGGGTAAGTCCTAAGGTTTAGGCAGACTTGCAGAGGTTGAGACAAAGAAAGGGCAGTTTTGCTTTGCATAATAATGTAATGGGAATTTCCCACTTTCCCCTGGAGGCTTGAGAAGGATGATGTGGGAGAAAGAAGGCTTGGGATTCAAAGAAGCTGGAGAATGAAGAATGTCTTGAGGGATGGATGGCTTTTTGACCATGAAGTTGCAGACTGGGGTCTAACATAATAGAGCCTCTGAGCAGTTCCTTGAAAGGGTAATGAAGGTGGAACTTCAAAAGTATTGGTGCTGATATCCAACTGGAAATCACTCCTTCCGGTGTGCTCCAAGTCCCTGCCTTTCTTTGCAGGTCTTCCTTGAGAGTCACAGACACCGGCACTGGGTGTCATTGCTGCTCTGGAGAATGGTGCAAGAGGTTTCCTTGCTGTTCGGAGACAAGAGGGTGAGCTGCAGCAGCGTGCAGGCACAGGAAGACAACGGAAGATGAGGAGCGGCAGCTTGGAGCAACAAGGTGAGTTTTCATCAAGAGGATGTATGATTTTTGACCAAGAAGATCTTAACGTCTCCCTCACTTGATTACACTTGAGACAGGCTTCTTTCTGACTCTAGGCCCCTGGCTTCCCTTTTCTGAGAGCATGTCCTTGAGGGGAAAAAAAAATGTTCTCCTGTAAATTCTACTCTGCCCTTTTGAGATGTAAATCTTCTTTCAGCCCCTTGCCAACTTTACAATTTAGGGATGTCTTTCTCAAGATTTGGGATCTATCCCTTTGAAAGGTAATCATGAAGAAAGACAGCACCCTTATCTCTCAGTCTCCCGGGAAAGGTAGAAGCCTAGTCAATAACTGCCAATTAGCAAACATTAGAGGACCGACTCACACTGACTAACTCTCCACCCATTATCCTCTAGAACTTTACCATTAGCTTACCTTAACATTTAAAAGCTCTTCCACTTTTGTTTCAGAGGAGTTGAATTTAAGCTCCTCTCTCTCTCCTACTGCAATAATCTCTAGTAAAATGGCAAATCCTTGCCATTTTAAACAAGTGTCCAATATAATGTCTCTGACATTGGGATTATAAATCGAATATCCCAAAAAGTGTTGGAAACAGATCTTTAGATTTGGCACAGCTGTATGGTATGGATGACCTCAGATGGCAACCCATTCACTTTTTTTCTCATCCCACCACCAGGATTCCACTTTAAAGAACCACCCCCTCCCTACTGTGTAGAGTTTTGTGGGAACTGCCAATCAATGTGCACTGCCTCCTCTCCCTGTTCCCTTCTAAGTGGTGGATTTGTGACCTGGGTGGAGCTAGACCTATGAAATGCTTATGTGTATTTACATCTTTAATTGAATGACTCAGAATAGAAAATGGTTGAAGCAAATTCATTTCATGTCAGCAGGTTGAAGAGACTATTCACTTATCTTCACTTGCCAGAGTCCAGACACTGTTTCTGCTCTAGATGTGTGAGCAACTGTAGGTCTTGAGTTGTTCCTTCTGTTTGCTGAGCTACCAAGCAACCCTAGAGCCTTCCCTCTTCACATCCTGTGTTATTTTTTTATTACATTAGCCATTACTCACTGCTTGCTGCTTGCAATAAAATACCCATAACTGATACATATAGGATGGGAACTAAATTCAATGTTATGTGTATAATATAGGACAGGAAAGCCATAGAAGTATATCCTATCCTATCCTGTCATTTTCCTCCCTCTCTTCCTCCCACATGCAGTAATGCAGAAAGAAAGCACATGACTTAAAGTTAATCAGCCCTCGGTTAGAATCTTAACTCTACCATTCATAAACATCTCAACTTCTGATTCTATTATTGCTATAATTGTTTTAATATTGGGCATGTTTTTGTAGTTTCCTTGTTTATGACATGGAGATTATGATTATAATTCCTATTTCCAGGTGGCTGTGGAATATAAATGAAACTCTCCAGTGCCTAGTACATAAGACACACTAAATAAGTAAAAGTAATGAGAATGTTATTGACTAATTACTGCTTCTTTTAGTATTGTGACGGTAGCAATTCCTAATGATAATGCATAACACTGTAGGCGAAAAATCCATTATCCGTAAATATCATAGCACCATGTATGAGCATTAGTAACACAAGTAAATGCTTTTGGAAAAGTAAGGGACAGAGTTCTTTTCATAAAACCAGGGCCATATTTGACAGCCATAGAGTTATCACAGGGACCCAGTTAGGCAATCACGGAAGCTTTCAGAGCATAGGAACCTTTTGTTTCTCTAAATGTGGAGAGAGACTCCCCACTAGATGGGGTTTATTAAGTGCTTACAACTCCAATATAAATAGACAAAAAGACATAAAATCAGTAAACACAACATAGATATAAATATCATAACCTTGTCTTTTATGTCATGTAAATAATTAAAACATTTCTCATTGAATAATGAACTTATTTAAGGAGAAACATCAGAAGAACATCCAGCCAGCAGATCTAACAGCTTTTGCCTCAAGTGACATGTTCCCAACAGTGGGTTATATGATGCCTTCATAAAATATGTCCTGTCATTTTTTCAGTGTTGTTATTTTTGGCAGATAGAAAGAAAAAGTATCTATGTTTTGTGAAAGCTCTGAATGAAAATACAGCAGTGATTCCTAACACAGGTGAAGCCCTCCAACAATTGAATGCCAAACCCATTCAAATCAAAGGGTTGAAAATGGTACTTGGCACAGGGATATACAAAGACAGAGATTTTAACAATCTAATGCCACAGATTTGGCTTCATCATATCATTTTTTTAAGAGAAATTGCAACTGCATTAAGGGCAGTGAGCATGTTTACAAAGTAAAATGTTTGTCCTTTTAAAGAACATCAGCGGGCCAGCCGAGTGGCTCAGTTGGTTAAGAGCTCGCTCAAGAGTGCGAGCTGAGCTCTGAGCAACAGCAGTTCGATGCCAGCATAAGCTGAGCTGCCGTTGAGCTGCCAACAGGCAGCAGGATGGCTCAGCTAAAAATAAAAATAAATACAAATTAAAAAAAATAAAGAACATCAGCATTTCTTTAAAAAAAAAAGAGTTCTCATAGTTGTCTTCTAGAGGAGATTCCATGATACACTAAATTCAGGAATCGCTAGGTTAAAAAGTTAAACATATTTTGCCTAATTTTCCATCGGATCTTTCTACTACACAATAGCAGAGCATCTTTTTGTTTCCTTGTACTTGGGTATAAGGTGCAGGTTACACCACATTCCCCAGTTTTCCTTATAGTTAGGTATGGCCATATACCTCCGTCTTCTCCATTGGAATGTGAATCAATATGATGTATATTAATTAATGGACTGGCTCATGCAACCTCTGATGATCACTTCTCTATAAGCTCTCACATTTCCTGCTGACTGCATGACAATACCCTAGAGTTCCCTGAGAAGCCATTTTTTGAAAAGGGCAGAACTGCTATCATTTTGGGTCCTAGAATGAGTCCGGAGAGCAGAGCAGATCTTCCTCTGCTAAATTAAAACAGCCATGCTGAATTCTTTTTCCACATCCTTGGCTGTCTCCTTCTACTACACACTAAATTAATAATAAAAAAAATCTAAATAATATTATTCAACTGGAAAAAATTTTTAAGTCATATACCTGGCATTACGTGGGCACATCTCTGTTGGTTTTTGGCTTATGTAGACTACAGTTTATTTGGTTGGACATCATATGCACTGAAATTCTGAAAAAAATGTCCATATCCAATCATCACTGTTTTTGCCACATGCACATTCATTAATATAGGAATTACATGGAAACAGCTTTCCTTGGGGGTCATTTATAACTTGATTACTAATCACAGGGATAACACTCAAAGAAACTGATTTGAGATAAATATCAAAATGGGACCTATGTTTATTTCAGAGTGGTGAAAGCACATTGCATTCTAACATATAATACCCTTCAATAGTTTTATTGACTTTCACATGTTTCACCTCTTATAGTTATTGCCAAAGGGGTAGATATAAGGTTGGGTTCTTGATTAGCTACAACTTTTGGAAGAACAATGGATTTAACCAGCATTTATCTGAAAATCACTAAATACTGTAATCCCAACACCAAAAACTGGTTTTCAGGCTAAAACTGTTAATTAGAAAACATTAAATGTATTGATTCATAAATAGGTAGCTTTTTGAAAAGATTTTGAACTGCCCCAAAAGAACATATGGTAATAACTCTGAGTATTAGAGTTCTGAGGCGAAATGAAATTACATTAAAAAAAATTCCACCATTTATCTCACTGTGAATATCTATTGAGATCACAGGGTATTTATTTCTTCCATTTGGAAATCCAGACTTAGGTATCTGAATATATGCATATTTTCATTGGTGTAGATTTTTGGTGTAGATTACAAATTAGCACACAAAATGAAGTACTGTCTTATGGCTGTTAAGAGAGGACTCATTTCTTACTTTAAGGAAAAGCGTATGGAGCTGTTTGTTTAAACTTGCCAGCCACTTTCATATCTAGTGCTGAATTCATGAGGTTTATAGTGGCTAACGCACTGAGAAAGAGTCTGAGGCTGAATTCTAACTCAGTAAGAAGGAGTGTTGGGACTGATTAGTGATGGTGGTTGTGAGCCCCTGGAACCGTGGTTGATGGTATGTCAGGGATCTGCTTCTCCTATAGACAGTAAACTATTACAAATTCTGCCTGAGGTAAGGTAGCTCTTCATTGAGTGACATAGTTATTCTGATGTATACTTACGTAAGATTTAAGCCCATTTTCTCTCACAGTGTGCTAAAACAATACATTTAAAACACATGGAAGATTTGGGTTACCAACTTTTTATTGGTAGCAGGATATTATCTCAGAAGATCAAATTATGTGGTCTTCCCCCCACCCCTTTCCTCTATGTGAGCATTTTTCTTATTTGGTCATGATCATCTTTTTCCTCAGGGAAGAATGGGATTCACATAGCCCCGGAAGGAAATCCAATAGAAAGATGAGTTAAATGAGGGTTTGTCTTCCAAGGTAGGCTCTTTAAGTCTACCTCAGGGAAAATACTTGTGAAAATCCTAGTGTTTTAATTTGCAAGTACTAGGATAGTACTTTGTGGGGGACGATATTGACACATGGGGTCTCATTCTGAAAGAACAAGAGGGAAACTTGACTATAAGTGATAATTGATAAGAGAGTAAGTGGTTGGGACACAGGAAGATCAGCGTGTGTGTGTGTGTGTGTGTGTGTGTGTGTGTGTGTGTGTGTGTGTGTCATGAGGAGGGAGAGTAGCACAGCCACCCAGCCATAGAAAGACCACAGCAGAGCTGGCTTTGAGAGACTGTCCATCCCTGCCGAAGAGGCCAGTGTCCAGGCACCAACAGGAAGCGTCAAAGAAACCTGTCTGATATCCAGAGAGAGTCTTTCACCGTTCAAGAGACGGCTCTCCTTCTGCCGGGCACAGTGTTGTACTTGGTGCCCTTCCCTTTAGCCATCCGTTGGGAGCATCCCCTCCACAGCTGCCTGTGCTTCCCCTGGGATTTTCTTGAGAAGTTACCCTGCCCAATTTTATCTTATCCCTTCTGCCCACATTATGATTGTAAAAAAATTCAGGAATCCTGCAAGCTACTTGACATCAGCCGTGGTACAGTAATTTCCACCACGAACACTGGAAAATGCTATAAATACTTATACCTATCATGTCACCAATTTAGATGATGGTGGAGCAGTCAAGGCCAAAGTCAAGGGCATGAAATGAGGCCAAGTCCCTTAGGACTGCATTTACACAGAACAGAACTAAACAAGAGCAACCGAAGATATCCCTCACACTACTTAGAAGTCAACTATTCATCACCAATAAAGATGCGCTGAGGATTTATGATATTTTAAACCCTGTGATATATTATCATATATTAAACCTTAGTTACAATATAAATATATTATGACTAAGGAAGTTAATAAAAATTACCTACAAATGTTTTTCACCACCAAATCACTTGGAGAAAAAAAAGGCTGAGAATTGCTGTCTCAAATAAAATGAAAGTACAATAAGAAAATAAGTTATTCCTAAAAAATCATAATACCTGACCAAAAAAATATGAAGAATAAACCTAGATAAACATAGGTTGAATGAAAAAATCTGACTTCCCTGCTGCATAATTGCTGTCACCAAGAAATCAGGGTTTTCTCTCTGTGTCATTTAGAACTATTCAAGCAAAAGACCGTTCACAGCCTGATGATCCTGCAAAACATGTTTACCTCAGGAAAATTGCTGGGCAATATGGAAACTGCAGGAGTGGGTTAAGCTGCCCACTCAAACACTCTGTGTTGTCTTCAATTTAAGGTTTGATATATCAGAGCTGAAAAATGTGACACGCACCCCCAACACACACCTGTTTCTATGTCAAAAAATCTAAGTCAAGTATCAAAAAGTCTGTGGAGATCATTTCCTTACTTTTTTATTAATGACATGACACTATTGAGAATTTCAGAAGTCATGGTCCCCCCGATCTCCCAAAGGTCATTTGTAACGACATCTCCTATGAACTGGGAGCCCCTGCCATCCGCGGAATAAAGTTGATCAGCTGACAGTAATGAGACAAATATGTATTAGCTTCATGCCTCAGAAACTGCAGTGCCCCTAGTGAATCCTTGACATTTACTGTGTGCAATTTCCCCTGGTGTAAAATGCAGTTTAAAAAACAACTGGAACGCATGAACATGCCGGCAATGGCTGTGCCAGCCAGGAACTGGCTCATTTAAACGATGTTATAACCTGTTCCTTGAGTACTGCTTAGGCTGTGTGAATAAAATAGCTGCAGATGCTCGGAAGAAAAGTTTACTATCAAATCATCGTCTTGCAACAGTTTCTTTTTATTTGAATCAGGACCTCACCATTAAAAAAAAAAATCTAGCTCTTAGGAAAGTAAATTTTTCATCCAGCAGGGCTTTGTAACATAAATCTGATACCTCACTCCCCAAAGCACTCAGAACAAGATCCAAAGTCTAAACTCTTGCAGCTCTGTGACCTCTCTATGAAACGCTGTATGATCCAGCTACTATCTAACGCATCCAAGTGATTTCCCACCACTGCCCACCTACTTATTCTGCTCCAAACAGCCTTCTCACTCTCTGGCTCTCACATGCTAAGCCCAGCCAGCTTCCAGGACTTGGCAATTGTAGGTTCTTCAACTGCAAGGCCCTTCCTGCCATCAATCTTTGCATGCTTGGACCCTTTCCTTCCTTCCACAGGTGGCTCGGATGTCTCGTCTCAAGAAAGACTTCCCTGGACCACTCAACTCACTTAGCCATTGCCATTCACTCTTTATCACATTGCCTTGCTTTCTGGTCTTCCTGTCATATTTTATTCTATTTTATTGATCACCTTTACTTCAAGAAAAAGGGAGCACACTGGAGCCCCTTACTTACTTTTGTTGGGATCATAAACAAGTTGCTCTGATTTTTTTTGTGCAGTTTAAGATTGTTCAGTTTTTTACTCAGTATGTCCACTTGCGAATGCATTGAAAAGTACTTTCAATATCTTGGCAAAAGATCATAGGATCTATGAATAATGGAATCCGAAAGATTATCTAGTCCAACCACATGTTCAAAAGTTGAAAATGCTGCATTGAAACGGCAGTCACGGAACCTCATTTCTGGCTCCCATTTCAAACCTCCCCCCGACATATCAGAATCTATTATGAAGATTTAGTGTTCAATAGACGTTAGTAAAAATATCCGTTTTGTCTAAAATTATCATAATGGTTTAAAATTGGATATAACTTTTTTTTTTAATTCTGACAAAAATCTGATTTCTTTTTTTTCATGTAGAGAAGAAAAGCTTATGCTTAGATATAATTTTTCTTTTCACAGTTTTTTGTGACCCATGTGCATGTCCCCAAATCATTTCCATTCTCATTTTCAAAGGCATACTTCAGACCCTTCTCACTCAGCCATGCATCCATTCACTCACACTTTAATGCTTGTATAGCACTAAAGCAGAATATAAGAACTCATGGGTATAAAAAGTCTCCCAGTAAACTGAGGTGGCAAGAATGACACAGAGGCAATGGCTAATTTACCAACAAAGGTAGCACAGATGTCATAAAAACCCTCATATCCAGAAAATGTAAAAGTTCGTTTTCTAAATGCTACTTGTCTAATTGTCATGTTCTCCTTTAAAACTCTGGATTACATCATTTATATCTTATAGATGAAGAAACCAAGGCTCCATAAGATGAAGAAACTTGTCCAAAGTCTCCAAACTCATTAAGTGCAAAGCTGGGAATCAGACTCTAAAATCATTGTCTTTATGCAGGGTCAGAGGTTTTCTGTCCACGTGCAAGGAGGCCAGTGTGACATTGAGGACTGGGTGGGGTACATGTGCAGCTGCATACACCGGAGCCCTCAATGCCTCTCCTGGTTTATGACCAATGATGAGTGCAGGCTACCTTTGTGTGGGCCATTGTTTTAGGCATGAATGATATGAGCTAGGTGTTTCTATAGCTCTAATTGGCATGTGTCTTTCATTATTGAAAATAAGAAACTGAATGAAATGCCATGTTGGAAAAATGGCTAACATTATGAAATGCAGAGGGGTAGAGATCATAAAAGTCATCTTTGGTTATGAAAGATTTTGGACAGAAATCACTAGAAGCCCCAGTGTGGGTTAGTGTATAGTGAGAGATGAGTATAGATAGAATCAATTGTGAAGGATTTTTACTAGGACAGAATCTAATGAGCAGCTGTGTACTTGGTGTAGAGTGCTGGCTGAGTTCCATTTTGACAGGTCGCTTTCCCCAGTTGGAATGGGTGGTGCTCACACCTACCAGCTGTCAATTATTTTACAAACCATCCTGACTAGCACCTTACAGGGAAATGCAAAGGGAATGAGACATGTTTTAAGCACAGCTGTCCCAAGTCTTATGTGAGAGATTGTCCATGTTGAATCTTACACTATCTACCCACAAGGTAGCTGTCATTATTTACATTTTATAGATTTGGAGAACAGGCTCAGAATTAAAATTCGTTGCCTAAGATTAAGCAACTAATGTTTTTTTTAGGTTAATTTTTTTTTGTCATGTTTGCTACCTAGCATCCATTTTTCTTTTTTCTGTTAACAGTGCATTGTATTTCTTTGATGAGCTGCTGCTCTTCAAATGGTAGTCCATATTCCCCCTAGGGCTGAGGAGTGTGCAAAAGAACATTATGTTTCTCTGGCCATAGTGACACCTTTATAAAGGATCACTGTTTCCAGCCAAGACAATTCAAACCTAAGTGGAACATTGGCTTGAGTGACTGGGAAAGAGACAAGCTCTACTCTGCATGAAATAGGCCTGTGAGGATAAAAGTCTGATTCTGCTGGAAGCCTACATGAGTGGAGGGCCCATCTCCACATATACTGGACAGTAGTACAGGGAGCAAGAACAAATCTTTTAAAAATTATTATGCTCACATGTACCTACAGCCATACACTGTAGGTACTGCTCTGAATTTTTCAAATCCATGGCCGACATACTCACTTATGTGCTTAAGCCAGAGTGAGCTTTTCTGCAATTTATGATCAAAAGAGTCCTGAGTAGTGGTACCTAGAAATGTGTGGAAGCAGTATTGGCTATCACTACAATATAAGAGTTGTACTCATTAGTGAGCAAGGACTAGAGATTGTTAATGTTCTGTGAGGCTGCAGGAAAATTCTGAAGAGGGAAAAAAATTGTTCTGCCCCAAATGCCAATATTGCTCCCTAGAGAAACACTAGGTTAGGAGAAAAGAAATGTGTGTCACTTGGGAGAAGGCTTGCAAATGACAGTATGCATACGAAAGGAAACATATGTACGAAGTTTAGGAGATAATGAGGATGCCAGTACACGATGGCAGCGGGCTTTCTGTGTGGGAGTAGGTGACGTAACTCCAAATGTTTTGCTGTTGAGAGTATATCCCAGCTATGCAATTTTAGTTTATATCAAGGTAACGGGAGCCATGGCAGGTTTTTGAGCAATGTGATAAAAAGCAGAATAATACCCAACTCACATACATTAGGGTGCCACTGTCAAAAAATAGAAAACAGCAAGTGTTGGCAAGGATGGAGAGAAATTGGAACCCTGTGCTCTGCTGATGGAGATGTAAAAACATCATACAGCCACCATGGAAACCAGTATGGGGGTCCCTCAAAAAATTAACTTCCATATGACCCAGTAATTCAACTTCTGGGTACATTTAAAAAAAAACAACAACAAAAAACCAAGGTCTTAAAGAGAATTTTGTACACCTATGTTCACAGCAGCATTATTCTATTCACAACAGCTAAAATGTCGAAGCAACCCAAAGGTTCACTGATGGATGGATGGATAAGCAAAATGTAGTATATACATACAATGGAATGTTATTCAGCCATAAAAAGTAAGGACATTCTGTAATATGTAAGATACAACATGGATGTATCTTGAGTGAAATGACCTAGTTACAAAAAGACAAATACTGTCTGATTCTACTTCCATGAGGTATTTAGAATAGACAAAAGCATAGAGACAGAAAGTAAAATAGTAGTTGCCAGGAGCTGGGAGTAGGGAAAAATATGAAATTATTGTTTAATAGGGATAGATTTTCAGTTTTACCCGGTGAAAAGAGTTACGGAGATGGATGGTGGTGACTTCTGTACAACAATACGGATGTATTTTATACTGAACTGTACACTGAAAAATGGTTAAGATGGGAAATTGTGTTAGGTTTATTTTAACACACTAATAAAAGGAAATAAAGAAACAAAGCAATGTTATAGGGTGACTAACTTGGAAGAACTATAGTGGATACATTACAAAGCAGAGAGAAGGAGGCAGAAAGACTAATGGGTAGCCCAAAAACACTCATGTGATATTTCAGAGAAGAAGCAGTGTACTATGCACTCATGTTTTTTGTTGTTTGCATGGCTGTTTTCCCAGTATATTACATTAGATATATTTTTAAAGTGAAATAACAAATCAGCCCTTTGACAAGGAAACTGCGTGTGTGTGTGTGTGTGTGTGTGTGTGTGAGAGAGAGAGAGAGAGAGAGAGAGAGAGAGAGAGAGAGAGAACGCTAAAGTCCAAATAAAGACTCTTATCAAATGCAGAAAAATAAATAGACCATCTTGATATGAAGTGAAGTGTATTTATAGTTCTTTTGTGAATGATAGCCATTTTCTTAGCCTAGGTAAGACTATTGGTATTTGATAAGAACTGGAATGCTGTGAAATGACTGAAGATGAATTGGGTAACTTCCCACATCAGACATTAATCCAAGGTTTAACTTTGACAAGAGTATACTTTATGCAAATTATGTAGAATGAGGCAAAACACAATATTTTTGACGAACATGTATTTACAATAGTATGTATTTTAGTTTCTGTACAAAAGATAAAATGCTCACTTAGTTCTTCCTCATTGGTAAGTGACATCACACTTCTCCCATGATATTTACTGACTCAAAGAGTCACATTCTAAAGCCATTCCCGCATGGAGTATGCTTGCCTTTTAATAATTCACATTTTATCTGTCAGAATAGGTATTAATTGTCAGCAACAGGCCTATATGTAACTGAAACACAAACTGGAATTGTGACATGTTTTGTCTTTGGGAAGTTTAATTACTGAGACTAGCAATATTAAGCAAAGAGTTAACTAATCATTTTGATCACTGTTACGGACTGAAGGTATCTCTCCAACACCCAGATGTTGAAGCTATAACACCCAGTGTGACTGTATTTGGAGATGGGGCTCAAAGAAAACAATTAATGTTAAATGAGTCCATAAGGTAGGACCCTGATTCCATAGGATGAGTGTCCAGATAAGAAGACACATCCGAGCTCTCTTGCCCTGCACAGACACACAAATGAGGAAAGACCATGTAAGGATATAGTGAGAAGCTGACCATCTACACACCAAAAGAGAGTCCTCAGCAGGAACTGAATTAGCTGGCTCCTTGATCTGGGGCTGGTAATCTCCAGAATGAAAAGAAAAGAAATGTCTGCTTTTTTTTAAAATCAGAGTCTATGGTATTATGTAATGGTAGCCTGAACAGACCACTATAATTGCTCTACACAAAAACGGAGGCAGATGAAACAAAAGACATAAAGAAAGACCAGAGAAACAGTGATTTATGTGGTCAGTTTATAAAATAAAATGCACACAGAGATAAATTATTCATTCTGCAATCAAGCAAATTATGGAACAAAGAATGAAACATTGTTACCAACTTGAACACAAGGTACAAAAAGAATTCTTACTAGAGAAGGATTAATTTCCAATGGATAGTCTGCTTCTAATAAGAGTATATGGAAGTTATCATATAATATCTTGTAACAGGGTTTTCTCTTTATATTATTGTTTTTCCTCCTACTTGTCTCCAATCTCTTTGGGGCCAATAAGTCTACTTGTCTTTGTATTTATATTAACATGCATGTCTATGTATAATAAAAGCTGATGCTTGTCCCTACTTTTCAATTCATAAATATGTATCGATTGATTCACAGATTTAAAAGATAGCAGATCGTATCATATTGGTAATATCCATTCTCTTGCCTATATTCCTACCAGATTACAAACTCCTTAACAGGGGAACTGTGTGTTTTCACCATATAGTAGGTATTAAATAAATAGCTAATGAATATAAATAAGTGGTATAATAAATCAAACTGAGAACAGGAAGCTGTGAGTTGAGTATAAGAGACTACTTTCTTGAATGGAAAATTAATTGTGAAAATACCTCTGTGTTTGGAAGTCACTGTCATCAGGGACTTTAACAGGGAAGCACAGAGCATGTTAAAAATGAACAAACATGGTAGAAGAGACTGAAAGTTAAGAGTCTGTGCTGAGAAGGCTTTAGTAAAGAAAAAAAAATTAGTGTATTATAGAATCATATACATTCAGTACAAGATACATTAATATTGAACTCTAAAGAAAAAAGTGTGTGTGTGTGTGCATATACACATATATATGTGATATATATATATATATATATATATATATATATATATATATAGAGAGAGAGAGAGAGAGAGAGAGAGAGAGAGAGAGAGAGAGAGAGAGAAGCTTGTTGCCTTTATTTTTTTATATTTCGTTTTTTTTGAAGGCAGTGTTACTGGCTCTCATATGTGGGATCCGAACCAGGGCCGCTGGCTTCCCTAGCCAGCTCTTAACCACCGCGCCACTGGGCCGGCTCTTGTTGCCTTTATTTTTAAACACTTACAAAACATAATTGTATCTGTTTAATCTATTTAGAAGTACCTTAAAATACTAGAGAGAAGGTTGTTTTACAGTGTAGATGTCTGTATAAACATCTTGACAAATACCTGTTCCTCCTTGATTGTCCTACACACCAAGTGCATGACCCTTGCCCATCACAATGTGTCTGTTTCTTTAATATGTTTTGATGGGAGCCTCACAATGAAGATACACATAGTTAATAGCCTTCTGGACTGCAACACCAGATAGTTAAAGACAATAGTCACTGCCAAACAGAGAGACACCTGGGCCCCACATTACCCAGGGCTTTAGAAAATTTTCAAGGGCAAATGTACTTGGCATTGAATTTTGGTTTAAATGGAAGTACCTTCTCTCTCCTGTGTGGCAGCTCTGAAGATTAAAAAAAAGCACTGGAACAAAAATTGCGTTTTATAAAATCCTAGATTCTATCACACAACATGATGTTAGTGTAAGTGGGCAACCGCTAATTTGAAAGGAGAAAAAAAAAACCCAAAAAACGAGTGTCTAAAAATCTGAAATGAGAGATGGGAGTAAATGAGGGGAAAGGAAGAAAAGAAAACAGCAGAAATCAGGATTCTAGCAAAGTGTGCCAAAGGTCAAATTATGTTTAATAACCTTTCTAATTTTATGAGGTATAAATATGATGATAGTCATGTCATGACATCATTTAGCCCTAGAATTGAAGGAGAACTTGGTCATTTAGATAATGGAGCTGAGGCTGGTAATAGGATAAAACGTATAGCGCAGGGTGACAGGTTACTTCTTTTAGGATCACGGGCTCCTTCCTTGTACTGCATAAAAGGGATTATTAGATTGGCTTTCAGAAGTATCTTGACATTTCCATTAAAATTATGATTTTGACAGGTTTATGTATTCAGCCCCTTTCATTTGCATGGGATTGAAACTTGACATTAGAAATCCTCAGACCAAACACTGTAAAACATCACACGCACTTGCATATTTATGTGTGCCACAGTAAATGCAGCATGTATGCCTACAGAGTACACATCAATTTTTAATTGCCCTTATATCTGCTAGTGTTTACTGAATTGCTCATTACTTTCATAGGTGTCGGATAATCTGCTGAAAAGGTGAAAAATATTTGAAGAGTGAGGGTGAATATGTCATGCAAGAAAGTTACATTTTTGGTAGTAGCCTAGCTACTTGGCATTTAGCAAGTTAAGTATTCTGGGCTTTGAGTGCAATTCTTCTTAATTTGGTGAAGCCATATAATTTTAATACATTATTAATTTCTTATGACTTTTTTTTAAAGGGCTACACATATCATTTAAACACATCAAATTTCATTCATTTAAAGTGCTCTCTGCACAGACTGATCATCCATTGTGAGGTTTAACGGGCCAGCATCACCTGTGAGCTTGTCAGAGATGCAGGCACAGGCCCTGCCGCAGACCTGTCTGTTTGCCTTTTCACAGTATGCCTAGGGGTTATTCTCATGCACATTGAAGTCTGAGAAGGTCTGGTGTAAGCAATATTAACAACAAAACCAAATGAACAAAAAGCTCTGTAAAATATCCTGAGATTTTATTTTATTTTTTAAATCATAAATATATTTAGAAAGAATCAATTACTCAAACTTCCAGCTTTTTACTGGGAGCTTGGTGTTATGTGCAGGCCTCTCGAATCCTTGGTATGTTTACGTGCCATTTCTGCTGCTGTTAAAAGCCCTCTATAGCATCAGTGGACAAACTGGCTTGTGGACCAGATGAGACCCTACGCTGTTTTCATGTGGTCAGTGAGCTAAAAAAGGTTAGCACATTCAGTGGTTGAAAAAAAAAAAAAAAGGAAGAATATTTCATAAAAATTATACAAAATTCAAAATTCAGTGTCTATAAAGTTGCAGACAGTTTACTTATTATCTATGGCTACAATGACAGACTTGAGTAGTTACGAAAGTGCGCATATGTGCCAAAAAAACAAAATTATGTACTATTTGGCTCTTTACTTAAAAAAAAAAGTGGACCCCTGCTCTAAAGTATAGGTTTTTATGTTTGTGACATATGATAATAGTGTTCAGTATGAAGATACTTCATTAAATAAAATTATTCAGTTTTCTTTGGAACTTCGGATGCCCAAGATGAGTGAATAGGTAAATACATAAATCAGAAATTATTTTTATTTTGCTGTGAGATTAATAAATGAAAAGCTGTGTATCATAAATCAACATCCTTAACATATCAAACCGTTAAATTCTTAGGTTATTTTAAAAGGACTTTAGAATAATGTTTAATGATGTGTCTATGGGCACAGCTTAGGAGGGTGATATGCTGTGAAGTCACCCTGTGGAAGCAAAATGTTCTTGTTTGTTTGGGTTTTCAAATTAGGATGTTGCTCCTGTCACACATTTCTCAGAGCCTCTGATGTCTCTGGTTTGGTGTGGGCTCTTTGATATTTCCTTTTTTCAGAGTAAACTTCCTCAAATTTTCCACGGCCACAGATATTTGACTAATGGTAAAAAATCCCTTACAGGACATGGTCACAGAACTAAAAAAGACAGAAACTTTTGGTGAGTAGCAAATATCTATCACAAAGCCTATGAGATTTACTCCAAAGGAGAGAAAGAACAGAAATAATTCAAGCTACTGTGTTTAAATTACTGTAGCTGATTAGTAGATAGGCAACAACAGGAGATGGGGGAGAGGAAGTATGGTAGCCACAATCTATGACTTGGGAAAAGGACAAAGGACCTCAACATTCTATGAAGGCATTCCCATAATGTGGCAGACCATAAAGAGAGCTGTTCATAATGGGCTCTGAGACATCGAGAAAAGAGATACTTATCTTAGTACTCTATGTTTAAAATAAAAAATGCAGGAATATTTGACATGTTTCAGAAGGATTCCCATCAAAATGCTTAGTTTGCTGGTAAAGAGAGTTGCTTTACTTATCTAGAATATTTGAATATGTGAATATCTTTGCAGACTATGAGACATCACTATTCTAACACAATGATTAGAAATCACATGCCTATACTCATTTTAACCAGGAGAATCAGTGGTCAAGGAAGAGGGATTCTCCTATAGGAGAGAGCCAAGGAATGGTGTGCGGCATGTAAACAATGGTTTACCAAAATACTTTCTTTACCTCTGCATTCAATTTTCAAATTAAATAGCATGACTGTGAATATTTATATGACTTGTAATCCACATTATAGAAAGCAAAAGTACAAAGACCTATTTAAAAAGCTTAATCATATATATATATATATATATATATGTATATATATAAATGAGAAGTTACCAATCATCTCAATAAATGTAGACAAATCTCTTGAAAAAAATTCAGCATTCATTTATGATAAAAACTCTCGACAAAGTGAGTATAGATGGGACATCCTTCAATATAATAAAGGCTATATATGACAAGCCCACAGCTAACATCATACTCGACAGTAAAAGCTAAAAGTTTTTCTTTTAAGATCAGGAGCAAGACAAGGATGCTCACTCTTGCAATTAAGGAGGAGAGACAGAGCGAGAGCGAGAGCGAGAGAAATGAGATCCAAATTGTAAAGGAAGAAGTAAAACTGTCACTATTTGCACACAATAGGATTTTTTTTTTTTTTTTTTTAGATAGCAGTGTCACTGGCCCTTACATGTGGGATCCGAACCCTGGCTGCTGGCATCCCAAGCCAGCTCTTAACCACCGCGCCACTTGGCCGGCCCCACCAAAAGTCTATTGGAATTAATAAACAAATTAACTAAAATTTCAGGATACAAAATTAATATGCAAAAATCTATTGCATTTTTATACACTAACAACAAACTATCAGAAAAAAATAATGCCATTTACAATTGCACCAAAAAGAATAAAAGACCCAGAAATTAATTTACAATGAAGATGAAAGCCCTTTAGACTAAAACCTATAAGACATTGATAAAAGAAATTAAAGAACACACAAATAAATGGAAAGATATTCCATGTTCATGGATTGGAAGAATTAATACTGTTAAAATGTCAGTACTGCTCAAAGCAATCTATACATTTAATGCAATCCCTATCAAAATTCCAATGGCATTTTTCACAGAAACATAACAAACAATACTCAAATCTGTATGGAGCCACAAAAGAAATTGAATACCCAAAGCAATCCTGAGAAAGAAAAACAAAGTTAGAGATATCACGCTCCCTGATTTCAAATTACATTACAAAGCTATATAATGAAAGCAGTATGACATTGGCATGAAAATAGACACATAGATCAATGGAACAGAATATCCTCAAAATACATCTTGCATACATGGTTAGCTAGTTTATAACAAAGGAGGTGAGCATATACAATGGAGAGAAGACAGTCTCATCAATCAATGTTGGGAAAATCGGACAGCCACATGCAAAAGAAAAAAACTAAACTATTATCTTACAACACAGAGAAAAAAAATAAAGAGAAAGAAAAAAAACAAACAAAAAAAACCCTGAAAATAGATTAAGGACTTGAATGTAAGACCTGATACCATAAAACAAGAAAAAAAACATAGTTGATAAGCTATGATTTGACAAAAGCCTTGGCGATGACTTTTTGGATCTGACGTCAAAAGCAAAGACAAGCAAAGCAAAACAGAACCAAAAACAAGGGAACAAATGTGACTACATCAAAATAAAAGCATCTGCACAGCAAAGGAAACCATCAATAAAATAAAAAGGCAGACTACTGAACGGGAAGAAAATATTTGCAAATCATATATCCAATAGAGGGTTAATATGCAAAAATATATAAAGAACTCATATAGCTCAATAGGAAACAAAAACAAAAAACCCTAAAATATCCAATTAAAAAAATGGGCAGAGGATCTGAACACATATGTTTCCAAAGAGGACATACAGATGGCCAACAGGCACATATAAGATGCTCAACATCACTAATCACGGGGGGCGATGTAAATCAAACCACAATGAGATATCACCTCACACCTTTTAGAATGGATATGATCAAAAAGGAAAGAAATGACAAGTGTTGGTGATAATGTGAAGAAAACAGAACCTTCATGCATTGTTGGAGGGTATGTAAATTGGTAAAGCCACTATGGAAAACAGTATGGATGTTCCTCAAAATTTTAAAAATGGAACTATCATATGGTCCAGCAATTCCACCATTTGTATTTATCCAAAGAAAACAAAAACACTAATTCAAAAAGATGCATGCACCCCTGTGATCACTGCAGCATTATTTACAATAGTCAAGATTTGGAAGCAACCTAAGTACCCATCAATGGGTGAATGGGTAAAGAAGATGTGGTACACACACACACACACACACACCCTCAGCCATAAAAAGAATGAAATTTTGCCATTTGCAAAACTTATAGATACAGAAAATAGGACAGTGTTTCAGTGCTTGCTAGAGCAGAAGTTTAGGAAAAATGGATGTGAAAAAGGTCAAGAGCTACAAACTTCCAACTATAAAATAAATAAGTCATGAGAATGTCTTGTACTGCACAGAGACTAGAGTCGATAAAATTGTACTGTGTATTTCAAAGGTGCCAAGAGAGTAAATACTAAAATTGTCACTACAAGGAAAAAAAAAGAATGTTACTTTGTATAGTGACATATGGTAACTAGACTTATTGTGGTGATCATTTTGCAGTGTACACAAATATCAAATCATTTTGTTGTACACCTGGAACTAATAAAATATTATATCAATTATGCCTCCATTAAAAAATACCCAGGTGGGCCGGCTGAGTAGCACGGTGGTTAAGTGCTGGCTTGGGAAGTCAACAGCCCCAGTTCGGGTCCCACATACGAGGGCCAATGACACGGCCCTCAAAAAAAAAAAAAAATACCCAAGATGATTTCCACTCACCTATGGGGCCTTCAGACATTTCTTAAGTAATGTGTAGTATATACCTAATTGTCTGCAAAGAGGTGTTAAGAATTAAGCAAAAATACAGAAAATCAGGAGCTGAAGAGGTATCTTTTTCAGCTGTGGCAGCCTACTGTCCAAGTGATTTGTGAAGCTGTATGGGTATCGAGTTGCTTTGCACACAAAGCCAGTCTAGTGAGTGATAATTCCAATACCAGCTTTGACGTTAGTGGATTAGGTACTAAGAGGAGTTACCAAGATTACGTAGGGCATTACATCATCATCCTCCCACTTCTTGTGACAGAAGCTATTATTCTCATGGGGCTCTGCAGAAAATGAAGTGGTCAAGAATTTGAAAAATGTCAAAGGGCATGGGCCTAAAAAGAATGGAGAAAAAAGGGATCCTCATGGTGAGCCTTTGTCCTCTGAAAAATTATGAGTTTTCCAGAAATCACAAGTGCTCAGCTTAAAAGTGTATCTTGGTTATATTTATACTCTGGTGAAGGTTTAGTAAGATTATCCTGAATACTTGGTATGTGTATATTCAATTGTGGAGTTCCATAAACATTTGAGATAAATAAGAAAATAAAAATGATTCCTATTTGATGACTACAGTTAATAATATTACAACAATATTATATATTTGAAAGTTGCTAATAGATCTTAAAATTTCCCATCACAGGAAAAAAAATGTAAGAACCTATGTGGAGTGATCAACGTTAACTAAACTTACTGTTGTAATCATTTGGTAATATGTACATATCAGATACTTGTACACCTGTTTTAGGTGTTATTTGTCAATTATATTTGTCAATGTTATTTGTCAGTTATATTTCAATAAAACTGAAAAAAAAATTAAAGAAAGAAAAAATCAAATAAAAATGACTCCCTCCTCTCTTTCCTTCCCTTCTCCCTCCTTCCTTCCTCCCTCCCCTTATCCTCTATTCCTTCTTTCTCCTTCACTCTCCCCTTTATTTTTCCCTCCTTTCCTTCTTTCCTCCATAATAAGGCCAAACAGGGACCACGACTGAATATACAGACATATACACATATTGTGTTGTTGGGAAAGTCATGACGGTTTCTTTTCTATGTTTTTCGTTGCAAAAATGCATCATGACCTTTCTGATGACCAATAGCACCTGACTTTAAGTAGCACACCTAGGTAATTATAATAGAAAAACAGAAAAATCAGAAATAAATTTAGCAGTGGCCAGTACATAAGGCCTAGAGAAAGAATAACTTTCTGCCTTGGAGTGATGCAAATATTCTTATCAGTCACTGATCTAGTATGTGAGTATGAAACTGAAAGGGTTTAAAGTCCCAAATAGTGGCTGAATAAATGCAAAACGAGCCAGGTGTGGATGTTCCTCTCTTAACCATGCAAACACAATAAGGTTACTTTCCATAAAGAAGTAAAGATTGTTAAAAATAAATAACATGAACAAGTTTAAAATAACCACTGACCAAAATGGGATACAAAATTACTTAAAAGGGCATATCATGCCATCTAACTTAAATTCTCAAACAAGTAGCACTTGAATTTGAAGTTCTGTATCACTTTGTTGGCAAATTATTTTCTATTATGCAACCCTGACAATTACCTTCTAAATAAGAGGAGAGACCTCAGGGACCAAGCCCTTATCTCATGAGGCAAATTGATTCCGGATTCGCCTTCCACCATCATAAACAAGTGCCTTAGAAAACAGCTACTGATCTGGCATTTTCTTTATCTAAGAACAGGCAGAATGCAAATAGATTTCAAAGCAGAAAGGGAGTGCTTCTAAAAGACATTTTCCTTGCACGATGTAATATGCAATTTCACCAGCGGTGAGTAAATAATATTTTCAGCAAGTCAGTTGAAGTCTATCCCTATGGCAGGGACTCTCCAGGTGATATGTTCTGTTAATGGTCATCTTAGAAATATTTATATATATATATATATATATCAGATAGAGGCTTCTTGGATTTTCTCTTATTAATCAATTGTTTAAATCTATCACCTGTTTTGGTGACTCTCTATTTTTCTAATTTGTAAATTCATCACAATCTAACTAAAAACACTTGTTAGGTCAACAATCGCAGTATTTTTTCCCCAAACTAATATGGCTTGTAAATCCATTTATAATATTATCACATTTTTTTGAATATGAGATACATTTCACTATTTTTGCTTTTGTTGTTGTTATTAAATCTACTTAGATGTGCTAGTCTTTCCATAAACTTGACCGTTTCATTTCACAGGGCAACTAAAAGATTGCTAATATAAACATTAGATTTAGATTTGAATCAGTTTTATTCTATAAACTAACAATTATTTTCTCTTTGCAGTCCCTAAAACAGTGTGACTATGGAAGGGTTATCTCTTCATCTAATGCTTAATAACTCAGAGGTACATGATTGGCCTAACAGACATCTGAAGACAGAAACATCATGCTTTTTTCACATTTTGCAAAGATATACTGCTTTATGTTTCTAGGGCTAGATAAAGGCCAACAATGAAGGTTCATTTTGACAATGCTCAGCAGAAAATGATAAAACATTTTGAGCTCCTCTTTAGTCACCAACTAACAATTTTGATTTTCATCACAGTTGAACACATGGAGCCTAAGAAATTTATACATACATACACACACACACACACACACACACACACATACACTAATACCTTGGTTAGTGAGCATAATTCGAAATAAACTACTCATATTGCAAAACATCACATGTTTACCACATTAAAATGTATTAGGAATATTTGCCTGTCTTGTAGAACACTCACAAACCAAGTTACTTACCATCCAAGGTTTTACTGTGTGTGTGTGTATGTGTGTGTGTATTTGAATAACTAAAATTCTTATCTTTGAAGTGAAAAGGAAAAATATAAAAAGAACTAGCAAATAACCTTACTTACAATTTAAAAAAAAATTGGGAATATCTATGAGAGAGTATAGAAAGTTTAAAATGGTATAATTGCTTGGAACCTGAGAGGTGAGGTGAGGTGAGAACTGATGAAAGAACTCAAGCTTTTAGAGAAAAATTATATATTTAGAGGAATCTTAGATTATTAGCTTAGTTGTGTTATTTTTAAGTCAGACCATCAGTTTCAATTAAGGAAAAAACTTGTACTCTTATTTTCAATCTAAAAATATAAAGCCTTGTCTTCTGTAATTACTGTTTCCCCCTTCCATACTGTGTATATGCGTGTGCATGTTCAAGAGGGTATAGGTAATATTGAGAGAAAAATGTCATAACTAATGTAAGAAGAAATGATTATTAGTGGAATTCTGCAATACTCTTTCAGAAACATGCCCTGAAATAGCTTCAAGTTGATGGGAAGTACGCAAACTGCCAGTGGTTTAACTGGTACTGACAGAAATGCCCTAGGGCATGGCAAGTGATGAGCAGTGTAAGGAACAGGCAGAACAGGGCTCTGGACAAATGCACAGGTCTCCCTCCAACGTGCAACCTGCCCAGATGCATCCATGTATGTCCCCAAGCCTACTCCCAGAGCCCAGCCAAACCTGATCATCTTATAGTACAGACATCAAAGCCTCTGATGGATTTTACTGACAAAAGAAGGGCACTTGATAAATCCTGATGCTGGGACTATCACTGCACAGAAATCTATGGGTTTGGCTGCCCCACACTTTAACATATCTACTTAAGGCATCTCTTGTTTTGATTCCTGATAAGCTCTCTATTGTCTGTGAAATGAAAATAATGTAACACATTCCTTAATGTTGTGAAAAGCACAAAATAATTCTGAACAATTAGTATTATGGTGTTGCTTCCTGACAGTTCCTGGTAAATCATAAGTGAGAAATAATAGAGTTCCAAAAAATTTAATTACATTGAACAGCTCTTCTGTTTCCCTGGGCTGATAATAATGGGTTGCGAATCCTTTTGTTTTGTGCTTCTCCATGATAACTTCCCAGTCACGAAGATAATTTATCTAATAAATTATTGATAAATATTCTTATATCACTCTAAACTTACAACTATTTTATGAAAAAAAAATTAGGGATGTTAAAAACACTGATAGCAGTCTCATAGTTATGCAACTGAGCTGATAACCACTAAAATTTGCAGGGAACTATAAGCACGGGGTAAAAGAGTAAGCATCAAGTTAGGGAAATACCCAACACTGAAAGCAAACAGAGGTTTCTATTGCTAAGGCACTTTCAATATGACAATTCAGCAAGGCAGTAGTTAAAAGGGAAGATAAATTTGCTTATTCAGTCAAAGAAACGTTCAGAACTGGTGTTCTTTGTGTGATGAAAAAACATGACAAATCAACTGGCAAAAATGTTTGGATCCTTTTGCTTTCCAGTGGTATTTTCACAGCAAACGGAAAGGTTTCAGATATTTATTTTTCATATACTACCTCCCAGTCCCCAAGAAGAGCACAAAATGAGACAAAAAGAGGAGGCAACAGAATTAATACATCTATTAAGAGAACTGGAGTCAAAGTGGAGTTCACATTCTGGACCCACTGCTTGTTCATTCTGCAGCCTTGGCAAACTATTTCTTCATCTCCTGAGACCTAGTTTTCTCATTAGTTGCATGTAGGATACAGTAGTGTGTGCTTTACACATGAGGAGGAGTACTGTGCGGAATAAAGAATACTGCACATGTCAACCTAGCTCAACGTGCATACCTCGCATGTTATATTAACCAATGTTATTTCTGCCTCTGTGTTGGATAGAATGCTGTTTCCACTATAGTCTCAACATTTACAAAAAGTCCTCGCTAAGACCTGTGGTGAAATAAGCTTAGGGGAACAATGAGTTAAGAAAGATAGGAATGACATAACGACCATCAGTCTTTTGAGATAGATCAGTTTCCAAGACTGTATCATCAACTTTGAAGAGTGAAAAAATATGGAGGATTTTCCAATTTTATTTGAAACTCCTCCTTAACTTATTGGGGCTTATGTTCCACAGAACTGTGAAAATGTTTCTCTGTAGCCATCCAACTGCACATCCCAAGTTGAGTCGCTCACCCCTTTAGTAGATATTTCAGAGTGCTGTTAGAGTTACCTCCAAAACTATCTTATTTTCTATTAATTCAGAAACCCACAGCTCTTCCTCATGATGGCAGAATAAATTCCACTAAACTCTTTAGCGTGGCATTCAAAGACTTTAATAGTATGGCTTTAGCTTCTCCTTCCCATCTCTTTTCCAAGCACACCAACGTCCCTTAAGAGTATCGGTCCATAGCTTCTCACACTATTTCCTATAAGGAATCCACACTATTTTATCACCTGAAAAAACTTACTCATCTCTCGAGGCACAGCACATATGTCCACATCTCTGGAAAGCTTTCCCAGTACCATTTTCTTCTAAGATAGAAACCCTGAATTTCTAAACCATTCTTTTTCATTGCTTAACTACAGCAAATTTATTAAAGAGAATTATTATTATATGTGGTATCTTAATCCACTTCTCCTACTTCTTATAAATACAGAGAAAAAATAGAATGTGCCTTATCATCTTTTTATCTTCAAGAGCTAACATCATGTCTGGCTCCTCGTAGGTGCTCAGAAAATTGGTTTTGAAACACTGGAAACATTGGAAAAATATATCAAAGCACAGACCCTGCCACTGTGGGTTACAAGAAATATTTCCATATATGGAAGAGAGAAAACTACTATTACTGCTCTACTAAAACACAGATGTGCCTCAAGGCAGGTAACAGCAGGTATGCTTGCCTGCATATAGTGAGTGCAAGTCAATGAAATTATGTCAGTTCCTCCTATAACTAAACTGTATTTCTAGGTTCCCTGTCAGCAAGAGAACTGAGACAGTCGCAGGTTATGTGAATCATAGGAGCACTCAGTTCATGTCTGTTGGGAAAACACGAATATAACCTATATGTGGGCATTTCATAACCAGCTTTTGTATTTAACCAGCTTTTGTATTTAACAAGCACTATTGATTAAAATACTCTCAAATTGCAGGGGAAAGACATCCTATTCAATTCAAAGCAGGGAGTTATTTTTCTCATTACAGTAAAAATAAGCCTCATCTGATAACACATACACACACAAAAATGATTTTTTTTTTCTTCCTGAAAGAACAACTACCTTTAAATGTTTTCAGATTAGATGGGCCAATGTTTTCAAATTGGATGGTCCTTCTGGGGCTTCCACCACAATCATAAAGAATATAAAGACTGATTTACATGGAAGGGAAAAAAAAATAAATTCTGTCCAACGGTCGAATGTCAAACTATTGAATATAAATTGATATGAATGCTGGAATTTGGCATTTTAAAAAAGAAGTAAATTTTAATGCAAAGCTTTTATACATGTCTTTCTCTGCATTCAAATGTTTACTCAAAAGAAAAATAAACAAATTGTTAACAAATATTTATGTCCAGAGATTTTTCTAAATGAACATAATCCAGTTATGAGAGAACAAAGAAGCAGCTGATGCTAGGAACCTCATACATTTGCAAAAAATAATATGTTTATTTTTGTTTCAGTTTCTTCAGTCTGAAAGACATATCAGTTTCTTCAGTCTGAAAGACATATGGATCTGACCTGATGATGCTATGACAAATTCATACCGCTGAAAAGAACTGTTCTGATAGAGATATCTTAAAGCACTGCTTTCCAGCTCTTCAATGAATCACGTGAGATGCACCGACCGGTATGGACTTACCTATTCTCAGGGTAAACACACCACCTTTGGTGTGAGCCCACTACTACTCAAGCAGAAAACGGCAGTCTTTCATGGCTTGAGTGTCAAAGGAAGGAGTTTGGAGCCACCAGAAAGGCTAGAAAGTAAAGGAGAGTAAGACTTAGAAAAACAAACTCTAAAAGAGGAAGCTCCCCATCTGAGTTTAAAATCCTATCAAATACTTGACTTATTCCTAACTACATATAAATAGGAGATAATCTAGGAAACCCAGTGAGAAGCAAAAAGCTAGAAGGCAATGCAATCTAAGCAGATTTGTCAGCTGCTGCTCACCACAGGGGACACTCAGATTGAAATCCAAATAACTATAAGGCCTGGATAAGGACATCTGACTTAACATTAAAACCACAGAAGGGTCAGGCACTTTCCAAACAAGGACACAGATTGTTTGTATGTTTAAAAATATAAGGTAGGGCTGGCCGAGTGGTGCAGTGGTTAAGCGCTGGCTTGGGAAGCCAGAGGCCCCGGTTTGGTCCCATATATGAGGGCCAGTGACACTGCCCTAAAAAAAAAAAAAAAAAAAAAAAAAAAAATATATATATATATATATATATATATATATATATATATATATATATGGTACACTCTTCTCAGTAAACTGATGAGAAAGCTGATGCAGCAAAGTGATATCTGACATTCAAAACTGGGCTAGAACAAGCAATAATGAAAGTCATTTCATAATGATTAAAAAAATCAATTCATCAGGAGAACATATAAGAATCATAAATATGTAAGCACTAATAGTAGGTTTTCTAAATACATGAAGAAAAAAAAACAGACAGAAATCAACAAATCCAGAACCTAGTTGTAGATTTTAACACTACTCTTTCAATCTCGACAGATGATAAAGCAAATCTATACAAATCAGGAAGCATAGAGAAAGCATAGACAACCTTGTGAAGAAGCTTGAGGTAATTGTCATTTATATGGCCTTTCACCCAACTACTGCAGAAAACAGATTCACATCAAGTGCACATGGAAAGTTCATAAAGAAGTATCATGCCATGAGTCAAGTATCAATTTCAAAACTTGAAATCTATTATCAGAACAATTAATTAAAAAATCAATAACAGTAAGACAGCTAGAAAATTATCCCAAATATTAAAATTAATCAACATATTTCTAAATAATCCTGGGGGAAAAACTCAAAAATTTCACTAGAAAACATTTTGAAGTGAATGAAAATAAAAATATCAAAATTTGTGCAATGCAGCTATTGTATTGCTTAGGAAAATTTTTATAGCATTACATTCATATAACATAAAAAATATTTAAAATTTATGAACTAAGCTTCCCCCTGAATATTAAAAGAAGGAAGTATTAAATCTGAATAAGCATAAAGATGGAAATAATAAATGTAAGAGAGGAATCAATGAAGTAGAAAACAGAAGAAAAAGAGAAAATGATCCAAGCCAAACAGTGGTTCCTTGAAAATTACATAAAATAGTGATCTCCTTCTAAGACTACTCAAGAGGAAAAGAGATAAAATACCAAATAAAATATCAAAAAATATGTTTAAACTGACTCCATATATATGAAAATCATAAAAATGGAAATATTGTAAATAACTTCGTGCCAACAAATTAGACAACCTAGCAAAATGGCCAGACTGAAAAACACAACTAACCAAAATTGACATAAGAGAAAACAGAAAGTCCAAAGGACCCTATACATATTAAATAAGTTGAATGTAATGAAGAAAAAAATCTTCCTAGAAAGAAAAAAATTCTCATCAATATATTTTTTTGACTGTGAATTTATGAAATACTTAAATGAAAAAAAATATATATCGGTAATCTTACACAAACTCACTTCATGTGACTATCATAGCTTAACCAAAACCTAATAAAGATATTACATGTTAAGGAAATTATAGGCCAAAAGCACTCATGAAGATAGATACAAAAATCATTAATACAACATTAGCATATAAAATCCAGCAATATATACAAAGTTGGTATATAATTACCAAATGGAATTTATCCTAGAAATGCAAGCTGTGTTTAACATTGAAAAATCAACCCATGTAATTCACCTTATTATCAGAGTAAAGGAGAAAAATTGCATCTAAAATAAAGAAGGAGGCAAGGATGACTTATGGTCAACATTGAGGTCCTAGCATGCATGATAAGGCAATAAAAAATCATTTAAGCCATAAATATTAAAAATGAAAACTAAAACTGAGGGTATTCACAGATAACATGATTATTTTGGTGGAAAAATCCTAAAATAATTCTATAAAACAAACAGTAAATCTATAAAGAAACAAATTTAAAATGGTCACAAAGTAAAAGATTAATATGCAAAATTAACTCTATTTCTAGTTAGTACCAATAAACTGAAAAATAAGATTAAAACATGAATCAATGCCATTTACAATATCCTCAACTTAAATTGTTTAATAACATACTTAACAAAAGCAGGCACAGCCTGAACTATGAAAAATACAAAACATTGTTATACAACATTTTAAAAGACCTACATAAAAAGATACATCATTTTCATAAGTTAAAAGACTCAGTTTTGTTACCAATCTTCACTATATTTATCAATAAATATAATGTAACTCAAGTTAAATTTCTGAGAGTTATATTTCTGGAAAAATTAACAAGTTGATTCTAAAAACTTTATGAAAGTTCAAATGATATAAAACAGCCAAACGAATTAAGAAAAACAACAACAAAACTAACTCTTGTAGAAATTACCACAGAGCTACAATAATCAAGACATCAGTGTTAATAGAAGGATAGACATTTAAATCAAAGAAACGGAAAGGAATGTTCAGAAACAGACTCATTGATATATGGTCAATTATTTTTTTTAAAAATAGCGTCGATGCAATTTAATGGGGAAAATGCACTTTTATATAAATCATATTGGAACAATAGATAAATGTATCGAGAAAATGAGGCTCAATTTTTATTTTATATCATAGACAATCATTAACTAGAGATGGCTCATGGATCAAATGTAAACCTCAAATAACAAAGTTTCTAGAAGAAAACTAAGATTTTTATCAAACTAAATGACTTGGTAAACAAAGTTACTTTTTTTTTTAATGTTGGGAAAGCAACAATTTCGTAGAAAGGGAACAAAAAAAATACTAAATATAAAAAAATGATAAACTGGATTTCATTTAAATGAAAAGATGCTGCTCATCAAAAGAATAAAAACTGAGAAATGAGAAGGTAATGGATACAGAGGGAATAAATATTTGTAATACACATGTACCTGACAAAGGACTTGTATCCAGAATGTATAAAGATTTCCTTTATACAACAACAGCCCCAATTAAAATAATGGGCAAAATGTTTCAACAGGTCCTTCACAAAAGAAAATATCTGGTAAGTATCCAAGACAATAAACACATGTAAAGGGGCTCTGTATTATTAGCCATCAAGGAAATATAAATTAAAACACTCACATCCAAATGGCTAAAAGCAACAAGAGTAACTTACATCACCATATCTTGGTAAGGATGTGGGTCAGCTAATACTCTAACGCATTGTGGCTGGGAGTGTAAAATGATAGAACTTTTGAAAGCTATGTGGCAGTTTCTTCTAAATTTAAAAATATAGTCATCCTACTATCCAGCTATTAGACTCTTAGGATTTTACCTAAAACAGAAATGAAGACATAGGCCCATGGGGAGACTTGAATAAGAATGTTCATAGCCTGAGCCACAAGAGGCAAAACCTGAAAACAATACAAATGCCATCAGCAGTAGAATGGACAACTTAAATGGGATATTCATACAAGAGTAATCAGCGAAAACAATTTTCCTAGCAACACTCTCAACTACATGGTTGAATATCCAAAACATTATGTTAAGTGACAGAGCCAGACACAAATACTAAGTACTGCATGATTTTACATGAATTTCAAGAAAATATTTGCTAGAAAGAGTGATACAACAGAATTCAGATCAGTTGTTATCTATGGAAATAACTGACTTGAAGTACAAGGGGATCTTCTGGATAATTGGAATATTCTATATCTTGATTGGAATGGCTGTTACACCGATGCATGGATTTATCAAAATTTATCTAACGACAGTCTTAAGATCTCTGAATTTCACTGTATGTAAGTTTCACCTCAATTAAAAAAAGATTCCACTATGATATGGAATCGGCTTCAATAGAAAATTAACTCCAGCTGCAGACAAATAAAATCATAGCTATTTGCTGACCTTTGTACATACTTTGTACAAATACAAATACACACACACACACACACACACACACACACACACACAAATATACTCTCAAATTCTTGCAACTACTACATTATCCAAAGAAAGTAATCATTTTTCAATAGAGGAGAGGAGAACATGGTAATAATCACTTCTGAAATGAAAATTAGCATTTTTAATATTTTGGTTTCTTTCCTGCACTTAATATACAGTATTTGCATTTAAAAATTTCTCTGTGCTGCTAAATTCTGTTTACCTCATAAACAATGTTTGAAGTACAGAGAGCTAAGAATGAACAGCACTGATTCCATTAATTTTTTACATTTCTTGGCCGGCCTTTACACCATTTGATATTTAACATTTAAAATTAAAAGGGAAGCATAAAAATTAACTATATCTCAGAAAAAAATATGACAAAGGTTTATTTTTATTTGAAAAAATATGGAAAAATGTCAGAGCCATATTATTCATTTATAAATCAAAGGCATCGTACTCACATTTTGTCTTTTGATAAAATTAATAAAATGTGTTTTGCTCAAAAAATACTAATGAAGTAAGATTAGGAATCAGGCCCATTTTCTTTCAGGAGCATTGGCTGTAACAATGGTGTCACATATTTTATTTTGGCAAAGCATTATTTCATATAAATGCATTTAATAATAAAGACGTATCATGTTAGATTTTACTTGGAAAAAATCCCATTGACATTTGACAATGTGGGCACCTTTCTCCTATGGAAAATAACAAGGCCGGAAAAAACTGCATGTATATTCCTTTCTGGTGGGCTTTTCCATCTACTTCACAACCCTAAATCCTACCAGAAATGATACACACTTCTTTGACATTCATAGATATGTTTCAGTTTCAACAGAAAATGTAAAAAGTTAATGCCAAGAGTATTAAAATGTCTAATTCCTATGTTGAATTCAAGAACGCTCTAGTCAACAGGAGGGTGATACACTCTGCATGATCCTATTTCATATTTCTCAGTATAACTGAGCCATTTTCACTTTTCTGTCATATTTGAAATTAATACCTGATACATTGCAATGGTTAAATAGGTCTCACAAACTCAAAAGTCTGTAACGTCATGTAGGTAACATAAATGAGAGTCTGAACGTACATAACAGCATGGCTGTGAAGATGGTGACTTGGCATGCACACTCTCTATAAGGGCAGCAGCCACCCAGCTAGGCACAGTGATTCCAGAAATTGTGCATTTTCATAAAGGGTAGACTACCCACATTTTTATGCAAACTCTTTGATGTTGAAAATAAAGATTCAAAAAAAAAATTTAGATGTGCAAGCTAAAGAGAATCCACCTACTGACCCCAAGGTATCTGTGCAATACCTGATTTCAACCTGTGAAATAAAAGTGCATTGCTTAATTTGTCTCATTTGCAGGATATTAGGTGATGGTTTATTATCACTTCCCTTTTCAATGACTAAATAAATAAATAAATTCACAGACACAGTTAAGGAATTAATCATAACACTATGACTAGGTCTTATATTCAAATCTTTGATTCTGAATATAGTGGTCCTTGCTCTAAAATCACTGAGCTAGGCAGCCAATCTTCCAGAAGTGGTGACCAATAGAAAGCAGGTTTAGGTTAGGGAGCACAGGTAGCTCTAGGCAAAACTTGTTCTCTTTCCCACTCTGCTTTGGGGCTCCATTTGCCTCCAGTCATTTAATGTCTCCATTTCTCCACCTTGTTCATCCTGCACCAGATTCCGTGGTTTAGAAATAAAAATGGCAAACAAAATCCAACTAAGATATAAGGTACTTACGATTGCTGGGCACAATTTGAACTCAAAATGAAATAGTAGGGAAAGGTAACTACTTCACTAAACTGATCTTTATAATGTTTAAATTTACCACACATATCTTCAGGCCAGATGGGAAAGTGGAGTTGACAAAGGTTCAGAAAACCACCTCAAGTAACAGATGCTCTAGTTGTTTGGTAGCAACTACTGATTGCATTCTATTCTGGCCCTGAGCGATGCTGGAGCAATTGGAGATAGATTATAAGAAGCTTCCTAAAGCGACCCTGTTTTTTCCTTCCTTATAACCATTAAAAGTAGAAGAGAATAGAGACAATGGTGGTGAATTTTACATCACGACTCATTAGTACATCAATTTCAAAAGATCATACTCCCCCAACCTTAACACATAACATATTAGTCATAGCCTCTTCTTATGCTAATATAGGGGGTACTTAGGAAATTCTGAGATATGTAATATGTCAAGAAAAAGTGTGCTTTACACACTTCATGTAACTGCTAACAATTGCTACTATAAAGATATGTAATTCTGCATTTATTTCTGAGCTGGGAATTTTATGGTTTCTGGGACATTTCAATGGCATTCAATCCAGCTACTAGGGAACATGTCTATTTTGCTGCTTCTTCTTAGTGACTATGTATGGGTCACTAGATTGCTAGGATCCTTCTTCCAGTACATAAGCTGATTAAAATAACCACATGGTCCATTATAGCTGTCCAGGTAAGCACGTCTGTCTTTCTGTAGGGTGTTATACAAAATTAAATTCAACAGATAATCACTTTTTCCAAAGATTTTAACAAAAAGTATCACAAGATGTCAAATGTGACCTAATTCATAAAATTTTCCAGGTGTATTCTCATATTATCAAGTAACAGGTATATTCTCACCAGAGTTTCTCCATTTGTAAAGATGCAATTCAAAAATAAGTGTGACTGGGCTTTCCAGGCATTGCTTAGAAATTAGAATGGAGAGACATCAACATAGTATCTGAGACACACACACACTTACCTAGTATGTATAATATACCATTTTCCTATTTTGGCATAAAATCAATCAATCAATCAATCAATCAATCAATGTAACCAAGTAGAAGACCAGGAAGGGTATAGAGGGGTGATAGGAGTTCACTTCTGAGCTCAGAAAAGAATGATGCAACACATGTCAATATCTGTGTTTTGACTAATTGAATGATGTACAGAAGCCATAATTGCTACATTAACACATTTTTTTTGCGGGAAACGAGTAAACTCGTCATATAGCTTTTTATGCCCGCTTACAAAGTGTTAATTATTCTCTGAAGCCAACTTTCTTGGCTTGATGAAAATATTTTCTACCATGAAAAAGCATTCTTTGCTTCTATCAAGGGGATTAAAAGTAAACAAACCCTTTCTAACCAAGGGCAAGTGTGACTCAGTCCAACAATAGCCTCAGAAGCAATCATTTGTCAAAAGACAACAAATATATAGTTTCAAAACAGAGACAAAATAATATTGGATTGCCGGAAATGTCATCACGTGTTTTTCCCATGTTTTCCATTGCAAAAATGCATCATGACCTTCCCGACAGCCCAATACCTCTTCTTAAGCTCTTTAAAATTCTCAAATTTAACAGGGATTGGCTTTAGTAAAATAGAAACCACATAGGAAATTAATATCCTCTAAAATGAAAGCATCTCTTGATGTTGCAAACTATTAGAGTATCCACTCATATAA
This sequence comes from Aselliscus stoliczkanus, assembly GCA_033961575.1. Lineage (NCBI taxonomy): Eukaryota > Metazoa > Chordata > Mammalia > Chiroptera > Hipposideridae > Aselliscus > Aselliscus stoliczkanus. Next base: position 11,417,480 of record CM066733.1, read on the forward strand.
TGCCTATACCATTAACACTATTTTGCAATATTATTATTCCCTGTATAATATGGACAAATAATTTACTACAACTTTTAAAGCAAATAATGATTTCTAATGCAATGTCAAAGGGCGTTTTATATAGTAGCTACTTGATGAATGTTAATTCTATCTTTCCAAAGAAATAACCACAGAATGTCTTATGTAGGAGTGAATGATAGGTCATCTTCCTTCTCTTTGATTTGTCAGTTTTTTTTCTCTTTTGACGTCAGGGTCACGGCCCTCATATGTGGGACCTGAACCGGGGCTGCTGGCTTCCCAAGCCAGCGCTTAACCACCGCGCCACTCAGCCGGCCCTGATTTGTCAGTTTTTAATTCAAATGTTGAAAGTTGACTCTTTTCAATTTTTTTTTTTCTCTCAGAAATAACCCAAATATTATAAGTCAATTAGGAAGCACTTATCAGGGACCTATACTCTACCTGACACTTTGCTAACTGTTCAAAAAGGTAAACATACCAAATGTGTCTTCCCTTAAGTAGTTTTCAATCTAAATAGTTAGAAAGACAAAAGGCAACAGGCAGCACAGGAGAAAAAATAACCTAAGAGTCACAGTGGAATTTGAACGGTGCCAGAAACTTATAGCACGGATGTGTCAATTACCAAAGCAAATTGATGGGCTACACTACTATTCACTGTTCTAACATTCATTTGTTTGTGTACTCTGTTCTTTGGCACTGGTTATGCTCTTACTGGGGGAAAAACAATCTGAAGGCATTTGTGTGAGCAGATTAACTGGACTGTCTGGGGAATGAAGGGAAGTCAATTTTTCTCAATTTTTTTTCATAAATTATTAATTAAATGGGGAGTGGGAAGCTTTTTTCTTCCATATGATGCTGTTGAAAATATTTCATAAGTGACTCCATTGGCTCTCCTTTTGTCAGAACAGTTTACAAAAAACACGAAGTATTAGAATTCTGGAAGCCTTTTAGTCTTAAAAAAAAAAAATCACACATTAAAATTACCAAGCATATAGGAAAAAAGGGGCTGGACAAACCTTTCAAAACAGAAGCTGATAATGCACAAAAATGGTAACACACTTTATTTAAAATATTGAACTTTTAAAAAGATATGTTAAATTCCTACAATATTAATAAATACTATTAAAAATAAAATAATTTACTTAAAAAGATGTAGGTGATTTTATGAAAGGGAGATCTAAATGAAGGGTTGAAACAGCTAATTACAGAGAAATTACATAATGGAAATGTACAAATAATACTTCTACGAAAGAGCCTTTGAACAAACTGATACAAGCAGAGCTATGGCATGTGGGCAGTATTCAATTTCATTGCTCCTTGCTTCATTCAGCTTTGTAAGTAGGCTTTGCCGTCAGCTGCTGTTACTTGGTTGTAAAAATCAATAACTTTCCAGAAAAATTATTTATGGACCACTGTGACTTCCACGTAAGATGATGGCATTCCTTAAATGACATAAGCCAGACAGAGGAAGACAAATACTGCACAGTGTCTATTATATGTGTAATCTAAGAAAAAAAAAAAAAGAACTCATAGAAACAGAGACTAGCATGGTGGTTACCAAGGGCTGGGAGATGGGAAAAATAGGGAGAGGTTGGTAAAAGGGTACAAATTTTCAACAATAAGATAGATAAGGTCTGAGGATCTAATGTAAAACATAGTGATTATAGTTTATAGTCACCCCAGTGTCAGTATCTCAATTCTTCCTGGAAAGACCAAGAGTCAGAGGTCAGAGACTTTTGCTGACTGATCCATATTGAGAGTTAGAGAAACCAAGCAGGGAATCCCAGTTAGAAATGAGATAACCAGGGCTGGATTCTCTATTGCAAAGTACAAAAGAAAAAAACAAAACAAAATGTATTTTGAAGCTATTCTCTACAATTTTACTTTTGCTACTGGCAGTGTATTTTTGTTTTTGTTTTTGGTCTCGGTTACTCAGTGACGCTAAGGGAAAATGGTTATTGTGGGGAGGTGGCAGAATTAGTAACAGAACTCACAGATTTACCATATTCCCAGGCTAGTATTCCAATTTAGTATAGTTGTTGAAGTATGAGCTCTGCAGTGACACTAACCTGTGTTAGATTCTTGCCATGATTGCAACCTACAGTTGCGTGGCCATGGACAAATTTCTCTCTCAATATCCATCTTCTAATGTGTAAAATGGGACTAATAAGAGTGTGCAGGTCATACTGTTGTTGTGAGGAATAAATTGACAATGTATGGAAAGTAAATGGCCTCTGGCCTGCCAGATGGGGTGATTGACAGAACTCATAAAAAGGGCGCTAAGGATACCACACCATACCTTGTGGCTTCACATAGGGTTGGCAAATTACTGGCATAGGCATCACAACTATTCTGTCTACAACTGGGTAAGAACAGAATTACCAAATGATCCAACAATCCTATTTCCATTATATCCAAAGGAAACAAAACCATTATCTCCAAGAGATAGCTGTCCTCTTGTGTTCTGCAGCATTACTCACAATAGTTACGGTATGCAAACATTACCTAAGTGTCCGGCAGCAAATGAATGGATCAAGCAATGTAGCATCCAAAGAAAGAAATGACAATATTGTGACATGATAAAACTACTATGGTACTAATAATATTGCAATATATAAATATATCAAATTAACATGTTGTCTGCCTTAGTGTTACACAGAGTTATATGTCAGTTATATGTCAACAAAAGAAAGAAAGGAAATAAAGAAAGGAGGAAGGAAGAAAGAATAAAAGTGTGATATATGTGTGTGTGTATGATATATATATATATATATATATATATATATATATATATATATATCATACACACACACACACACACACACAAATGCAATATTATTCAGCTTTAAAAAGGAAATTCTGTCACTTGTGACAACATGGATGAACTTGGAGGGCATTATGCTAAAACAGACAGAGAAAGGCACATCTGCATTATATCACTTATATGTGGGGTCAAACAACAAAATTAAACTTATAAAAACACAGAGTGGAAATATGGCTGCCAAGGACCGGAGGGTGGGAGAAACAGGAAGAGATGAACAAAAGAGTAAAAAAAAAAAAAATACTGGGAATGTATTAGTGGTTCCATTCTCAAGTCCTAATGACAAATACACAAGCTGTTAATATTCAACTACAAGGAAGTCAATAGTTACCTTCTGAACTTAGAAGATATAATAATGATAATAATGCATATTGGCAGGCTGTGTTTGTTCTCTTCTGCTGACAGTCATATATACGGAGGCAGGGAGAAAAGACTGCACACTGTTCTGCTTCTCACAATTCTCAGTAGCACCGCATTTTCAGTATTCAAGTCCTTTATTAATTTGACCCAAACTTCCTATTTGACTCCCTTACCCATTTTCCCCCTAATCAAGGATTCATACTGGTGACAATTACTGATACAGAAAATTCCTAACGTCACTGACCAACATTTTCTGCCATGGTAACTTTTGCTGTCACTTTTCTTTCCATCTGCCTTTTTGCCATGGCTATTATGGATGCTTTCAAAGAACATTTTATTACAGGAGTGCTCTTCATAAATCTTTTTTGATTCTTTCGCAAATACATGCCTGCCCCTAGCAGATTTGTGACCACATGCACTTCAGCTTAAATTCCATACAAAGCCACAATAGTCTCCATGAAACATATCAGACAAGGGTGTTGTCTCTGGGCCTGGGCTTGTCTTTCTAGGCAGCACTGGGTCAGAAGAGAGCTTCTTTGTGCCATTTTATAAAAGGCTGTGCGCTCCAGGTCAGCAAAGTTGCAGAGGAGAGAGCAGAGCGGGTTGGGTTGCAATTCCCACTTGCTCCTACACCCAAACACAGCACCCCAGGTCCTTTCAGTATCATCCTGGGTCCCAAACCTTGCGGGGAGGGGGGCTCAGAATTGAGATTTTTTTTTTAGAAAGGTGATTAGGTGTGTATTTTATCTGTTTTATAATCCTCTGGTAGGATTAGGAGTAGCATCCCATAATCAAACACATTAATATTTCCTCAGCAAATGTATAAATAGTCACATGATAACGGATAAATAAAAACTAGAAATAGCGTCATGCTAGATTGGGTCAGGTTTGCTTCCAAAGGTGAGTTCAGATTGGGCTAAAAACTGACTGTGTTTTTTTTGTAATTTACATTCAGGCAAATCTTAACCCAACCTGAACTCATATTTGGTGGCAAATCTGGCCTTCTCTGATATGAGGCTATTTATAATTATTATTGTTATTATTATTTTTAGGGCAGTGTCACTGGGCCTCATATGTGGGACCCGAACCGGAGCCACTGGCCTCCCAAGCCAGCGCTCAACCACCGTGCCATTCGGCCGGCCCTATAATTATTAATTAATCTATAAACTTCTTGAGAGTAAGACTTGCAACAAGTGTATTCACCTTTTTTATGTCCTCACTTATTACTGAACTGTCAAATAGTAGATGCTCAACACATTTGTTGAATTGAATACACACACACACACACACACACACATACACACATCTAGATGAATATTTTAAAACAATACAAGGAAGACAACTAAATGTTAATTATTACAGACAAGCAAATAAGGCAAAACATTTGTATTTTTCTCCCCTTGGCTGCCATGCCCCTGGAAAGTATAAGGGTAGCTTAGTAAATGAAATCTGCATTTGTTACTTTTCCCAGGCAGAAACTCACACACTTGGTGCAGAAGCCAGTGTACATTTGTTTTGCTCCATTATTCTAATGAATAAGATAAGACTTTAAGGGGTCTATCACTGAATCACAGACTTTGAAGCATTCTACTGAGGTTTTTGTTTGTTTGTTTGTTTGTTTTTAAATGCTTGTATCTCTGCATATACCTAAGAACAAACAATGATTATTTCAGGCAAATAGAACTAAACCTAGTTATGTCAGACTTAATTTACATATGTTGGTATTTAACTTTTATTACATAAAATGCGCCTTATCAAAGAAACAGATACCATTGCACTAGAATTGATGTTTTATAAATGGAACGAAGTAACCCACTTTATTCTAGGAAGAACAGTCCAATGAGAAATACGTCATTATGCACTTTCATTGTTGTGCGAATATCACAGATAGAGTGCCAACTGACGCCAGCCTAGATGGTACATATGGCCCAGACATCCCTAGGCTCTACAGGGGAGCCCACTGCAACTGGACTGCACAGCTGCACAGCATGCTACTGCACTGAATATTGTAGGCAACTGTAACACGATGGTAAGTAGTTGTGTATCTAGCCATATCTAAACATAGAAAAAGTACAGTAAAATATGGTATAAAAGGTTAAAAAAATGGCACATCTGTGGGCAGCACTCACAATGGATGGAGCTGTCCGGACGGGGAGTAGCTCTCGTGGGTCAGCGAGTGGGGAGCGAGTGTGAAGCCGAGGCACTGACAGTGGAAGACTGCAGACTTCATAAATACTGTAAGTACACTTAGGCTACATTACACTTATAAACAATATTGTTCTTTCTTCAATGATAAATCAACCTGATAGCTTACTGTAATATTTTTATTTTATAAACATTTAAACTTTAACTTTTTGACTCTTGTAATCATACTTAAAACACAAACACAGTACACACCCATACAAAAATATTTTTTTTTCTATCTTTATTCTGTACATTTTTTTCTATTTCTTTATTTTTATTTACATGTGAAACTTTTTGGTTAAAAACCAAGACACAAACACACACATTAGCGTCAGCTGACACGGGTCGGGACCGTCAATGTCACTGCCTCCCGCCTCCACATCTCATCCCACTGGAAGGTCATCAGGGGCCGTAACTCCCATGGAGCCGTCATCTCCTGTGATGACACTGCCTTGTTCTGGAACCTCCTGAGGGCCTGCCTGAGGCTCTGCTTGAGGAGGTCTCGCTCTTCAGAAATATGCCCATGGTGGTGGGCTCCATTTGTTTCTTTTTTCAGCAGAGATTTGCTTGTAAGCAGATAATGCACCATGAACATTCCGCTCTATTAATAAAAGCCTTCCTTTGCTGGGGCCATGTTTTCACACGTTTTAAGGAGCGTGTTGAGGTCTGCAAAAGCTTCTGCTAAACGCTTCACGGTGGTTCTTGTTTTTCCTGCCGTTTCCTTTTCTCTGGCCTCTCCATCAGCTGTGCGTTCCTGTTCCAGCTCCAACCCCTCCTCATCCCTCACTTCCCCATTGCCACGTCCAGGAGCTCCCCATGTGGTCCTCACCCACACCAGGCTCAAGTCGTTTAGTCTCAACCACAGCCATGCTGATTTTCACAGCCTCCTCATCCTTGCTACATCCTTTGGAGTCAAGGACAAACCTCTTGTGTGTCTTCTCCCAGATTCCATCCATGTAATCTTATGGGACCCCCATAGTCTGTGTTGACTGAAATGCCATTAGGCGTTGCATGGCTATACATAAATCTGCACACCGTTCTTCCTGCAGAAATAGCACAATATCCCTTCTTGTTGATCTCTGAGGATAAATCATTACTGCAAAGAAGTGTGGCTACTTTCAGAAGTAGAGTAGAAACTTTTGCATGGTGATAAAAATCAAAAGCCTCTGGTATCCAGGTAACAGAAAATCCTTACATACCTATTGTTATTCACCTACATGACACATAAATAGAGATATGTAGCCTTGAACTTCTACCTTATTTCCCCTTAACAATAAACGGCTTTCTTATTCCAAATAAGGATTGAATTTAGGAAAAAAGTCCTCGTAAAAATAAAATAATGCATGTGAATGGGTAATACATGCACACAGTCATTTGCTAGCCTTTATTCCAGAAAAGCAAATTAAGATGATATCAAAACATCTTACATACCTGAACACAGAATCAATAATGAGTTGCTTGGTAGAAACTATCACTGACAGTTTGTCTTAGTCTATTGAAAGGAGAGACTGAGGCAATACTTTGAGATCTGCTGCCATATGTGGGAGGTAATCATATCAGCCAGGGGAATAGAGGGACCGAGGGAAAGGCTCTAGAGTGGACACTATGGAGCCAGGTAACACTGTGGGAAAACTGGTGGTCAATTCGCCTGGAAACTCTCCAAGTTACATGTAGATTGCATGGTTGTCCTATGAAAGGCTGGAAGGCTGGGTCATTCCTTCACTAACTTATTTCCTTGTCTGAAGTGTTCCCTGATGGCACTGACTCCCTTGAGTTCACATTACATCGATACTGCAGTTGATCAAGAGACAGAAGAAAGTCCTTCCATGTAGATCAAGACTCTTGGTTATTTCAAAGAAAGGACTTTATCACCTGTTAATAGCATTACTGGTGCTCAGAATCGCAGGTCTGGGCCATTCCGCTTAAAAACGTATGGTTTATTTCCTGAAATTAGTATAACTCACATAAAGTATTTTTCAATAATGGAATGTTTACCAACTATTATAATACTACATACTCATACATACACATACACAAATACACACATATATATTACTGCGAAATTATGCATGTATTTTCTGAATTTACATTGAAGCTTATAGGGAGCTCTGTTGCAAAAGGAAACGGAGATTTTAGTTGATGCCAGTAAAAAGGGTTCATGCAATGAACCCCAGGGCAGCAATGACTGGCTTCTACTTACAATCCTGACCATGAGGGAACCTCTGTTTCCATCCCTCAGTCACAACCCAAGATGGACTTTTGAGGTAAAAAGAAAGCTGGGAGCTGGGAGTCACTATGGGTAATAAGAGATTATTACTAAATATTAAGTCAAAAATGGAAAATAGATTTGTTTGATAATCAGTTTGATGTCTGGCAAGAGCAAGCTGACAGTTCTAATCTTAGGGCAATAATGACTTAGGAAAGGGAGTTAGTGAATGATCTAGTAATGACTTAAAGGACAAGAGTATCATAATTAAATCTGCATTTCAGGAAGATCACTTAGATGAGCTTAAGGAGAATATACTAGGAACATTCTCTATGAAGCTGAAGGCAGATAGGAGGCTCATACAGAAATACAGGCAGGAAGGCTAACTGCCAGATGCAGGCAGTGGGAGTTAAGTAGAATGGAGAGGAGGGGAAGCATTTCAGGACTATTAAAGTAGTCTAATAGGAAAACTTGGTGACTGACTGAACGTTGTGAATATGAGAAGAAGTGGTCTCTCTTTTACCGCCTGGTTTCTGCTTGAGTGGCAAGGTAGATGGACAGCGATAAATAAGTATTCAAATTCAATGCGTCAGGTTTCCCACATGGCATACTTCCTACTAAAACAAGCCTTTTTGTTCAATTCTCAAAATAAATGTTTGCAATTTCTTTTTTCAAAATTGCATCTTTGTTTTTTTGTTTTCTGCTTATTTAAAAGAAAAAAAATCTCAATGAGACTCACAGGTAGCCTTCTTCCAATTACCCTAATTCACTTGGTATTTGGATTAATATACTCAAATTTATTTCCTTGTAATGGATTGACTTGTTTAGCCAGTCAATAAAAGCAGCATTGGGACTTCATATATTTCTCCCAGTATTATATTAGAGCAACTGACAATAATAACAGTAATAATTATCCAATTTCAAGATGGAGAAGTACCTTTGACCTCGATTTGATCCCCTTGGTCTATCTAAGTCTGATTCAGCATTGATTTCTTTCCCAAGGAAGTTGCTGTAATAATGTTATGGCTGATTTATCACAATATGCTTGCTGGCTAGTAATTTCTCATCTTGAACTTGCTTGCTTCTCATTTTTTTTTTCTTGCAAGAAAAGACATATTAAAATGGTCTGCTTTTTTTTTTTTTTTAGGTGAGGCAAATTCTCCAAGCATTCTTCCATGTTTCTTTCAGTGGGTGGTGTTAAGTTACTTACAGTCTTTGAGAACCATCCTAGTGCCATTATATATGTTGACAAGGCAAAAATCACACATAAATAAAATAAATAAAGTTTTATGTAGGAACTCTAAGTTAGATTGCAAATATGGTGACAGAGAAAAAAACATATGCTCAGAAATCAATAGGTTTAAGTTCTAGATTTTTCTACTAAATATTTTTGTGATTTGAAGCAAGTCACTTAATCTTTTCAATTTTTGGTGTCATTGTTTATAAACTACATCTAGTAAGAACCCATCCTGTACACATAAATATTCATAGCTAATAATTCTAATCATATCTAAAAATTGTGATAATAAATACAACAAAAAAATCATTACTATAGCCTACTACAGAGTTCAAAGTCAGTTAGATCTATAAGGATTATTCATCGTTCGGGAAGGGCAGAGATTTCACTTCAGGTGAATTTTAAATGAAAACGCCTTTAAAATTATCTAATACCAAAACTCTCACTTTACAAATGACAAAATTGAGGGTTAGAAAGATTAAGCAATATGACCAAGTTTTACACAGCTTATTATTTCCTTCTTCAAGGGACTTGTAGTCAAGTCTGTGATTCCTAATTCAAATCCTTCTAATTCATCCTCCAACAATTAACAGTTGCTGGAATATGGTCATTAACAAGGAAATTAATCAGGAAATCAGATAGTGATATGCAAACAAACAACTCCCAAATCTTAATGATTTAATACAGTTTTTTTTCCTTCATTCCTGCTTAATGTCTCTTGTGGATTGTTGGGAGCTCTGCTCTGTATCATTGTCAGCCTATGCCCTAGGCTGACAAAACAGTTCGAATCTGGATCTTTGCCAGTCATAGTGAGGTAGAGAGAAAGGATCAAATAACAGCATGGTCGCCAACTTGCTCCTACAAGTGACAAGTCACTTTTTGCCATACTTCATTGGCAAGACATCTAATACCAAAGGAGATAGGAAAACCAAGTTCTTTCCTATGTCCAGAGAATGTGACATATTTAAAGAATTCAGATAATGAACACCATAGCCTATCCAGCAATTTAAGAACACGGAAAATTTAAGTTTATGCCCTAAAATAGTTAGAGAGTTTAAGGAATGTCCTCCAGAGTCAGGTTTATAATTCCCAATCCTCATGTAATTTATACCTGAATCTCTGAAATAAATCAAACCTTCAGTGACAATAAGGTATGTACTTCCAAAAATGCAACAGTCGACATCTAAAAGGGATTTCACATACCAGTGGCCTGATGGCCAGATTCAGATAGTAGATGGACTTTTTGGAACATAGAGTGTGTGAGTGTGTGTGTGTGTGTGTGTGTGTGTGTGTGTGTGTAAATGGAGATTACATGTGTAAAAATGTGTCTGTGGTTTTCTTTAAAAATCAAAAGATCTGGTCAAATCAATTCATTCCTCCATGGCAAAAGTTGGCTAGAATGACTAACATTATCCCATGTAGTTGGACTGACAGTTTTCTAGTTTGTCACAGACCTCAAGACTTCCTCTTGTCTTACATTTGGTTTGTGTCACTCATGTCATGTGAATGACCTGTCAGAAACTGCTAACTGTGTATCAACATACACTACTTCCTTCTTTGGTTTGAAAACTAGCTTCTATTTCCAGTTTTCTCTGCACTTAGGAAACATGACTCTATTTCCACCAGTGGAATGTGAGTGGAAGTGACATCGGCCACTTCCAGACCCGACCTATCCTGTACATTCTTCCATGTCTGAGATGTCACTGAGCACCTGCTTTCAACTGTTATAAGGGTAAAATGTAAATGGCAGTTGTGCTAAGCTTCTGAAATTTTGAGGTTATTTCTTGCAATAGCATTTAGTATAACATATAAGTCATGTAGGCATCTGAGTGTGTGCTCATAATGAACCACTGAAACAAATTCTTGGATATAAGATTCTTGAGAAGTTTCAGAGGCCAAATAACTTCAAATCCCTTTAGCTAGGGCAGAGGGGTAGGAGTGAGGAATACCAGGCAGTGAGGAAAATACACAAAGAAAAAAAGAAAGATGAGAATACACACCTGGGTGGTTCGAGAAATACCGGTTGTATTAGTTGGGCTGCATTCTAGAAGAGGAGCAGGAGAAAATGCACAATTTTAGAGGGACAAGAATGCCAGGGTAAGATCAAGTTGACTAGACTGCGGGGAAAGAATCAGTGAACCTTTTGAGAATAAGAGTAATATCAGCTTTTACATATTTTAGGGCCACTAATTCGGTAAACATGAAAGCTGAGTGGGTGAGTCTGGAGAAAGCAAAATAGTTAGGAGGTACCACAGGCATACAGTCAAAACAGACGGTAGCAGCTATAATTTACTGAGTGATTGATAGTTCCTGAGTCACAGGTAAATCACTTTCTATGCATTATCTTAATTAATGAAAGTGGAAGTATGAAATATTTTAAAATGCTAATCATTCTAGCAAAAATCAATGGATGGTAAAACTGGGATTTGAAATCAAATCCCTCTCTCTTAAAAGTCTGTTCTAATAACTACTACATCATATTGTATACGGCAATCTAAACTTTGGGTGATGACAAATTAACAATCATATAGGAGTAAAAGAGTAGCGATAGGACTTCCAATTGATTTTAAATTTTACTGAGATGCTATGAAGCACCATGCACTGTACTGGAAAAGTAAAGCATTGTTCTTGACTATCAGAGAATTTAGAGTCCATGGGTAACACGGGATCTGAGCCAAAGACAACAGTCATGCTGTTATACTCTAATTGTGTTCCCTTCTATAAATAGAGATGGTGGTAACTGGTTTTAAAACATGGCACCTAATGAATTAAGCCTCCCAATATTTATGTTTTTGTGAATCATGACTGGCCTGGAACTAAGAATAACTAACAGAATATGGCAAATTCGACCTGTGTTCATGCATGTCTATCCTTTAATAAGACAGCTGGTTTCAATTCCTTCCCCCATGGATAGCTTATTTTTGGGAGCCTAAAGGTCCCATGTAAGAAGTCTCACTGCAAGGTAGAGATTCCACATGTAGAGACTGCCTGAAGAGAACAGATGGAAAGATAATATGGAGAGGGAAACCCTTCAGGAAACATGAAGAAGGGATGAGGCCCAGGCTTCCCTGAATCCCAGGAGATCCTCCAAATGAATTCAGCCCTATCTATCATATGGCTTCGACAGCATGAGAATGCCCAACCAGGACCAGCCAAAGAACTTCCTAACTGATTCCAGGCTACACAGAATGATGAGAGATTATAAATTGTGGTTAAACTTTTTTTTTAATTTATTTATTTTTGAGGGCAGTGTTACTGGCCCTCACATGTGGGACCTGAACCAGGACCGCTGGCTTCCCAAGCCAGCAGGTTAAGCTTTTAAGTTTTGGGCAATTTGTTAAACAGCAATAGATAAATGAAAGAGGGATATTATATGTCTATGGGGTATTACAAGATGAAAGGCATTAACTTAAACCACAGAAATAGCCTGGCAATAATAATAATAACAACAACAATAATGATATTAATAATAATGACATCATCAGGCATATTTTATTTAACCCCTTGATTGCAACAGAACATTCTTATTGAATTGTGTGTTACTGTATGAATTCAGATATAAGAAAAACCATGAGGGCCGGCCCATTGGCTCAGTTGGTTCAGAGCTTGCTCAATAGTGTGAGCTGAGCTCTGAGCAACGGCGGTTCGATGTCAGCCCGAGCTGAGTTGCCGCTGAGTTGCCAACAGGTGGCAGGATGGCTCAGCCAAAACAAAACAAACAAACAAAAAAACACACCATGTAGCACTTGAAACAAGAATATCATGTCCTTCCAATTATAGCAACGTGCATTGGATTCTAGTCCAATGAATTGAGCCCAGAAGGAGGGTTAAAAATTGTTCCCCCAAACCAACACTATAAAAAAAAAATCAAAACACTGATTTATGCATTCTATCTACTCTAATTATCATCATAGTTAGAAATGGCATCCCTTCAGTATAATGAAATAGTCTGTTCAGACAGCTGTCCAGTTACTTCAAATTCCAGTCACCCATCCTCTAAATCTGTACCGAGTGGCACATGTTATTAACCTATCTTTTAATGGCTACCTGGTTTTGAGATGGTAAACTACACTTTGTGGGTAGAGGACATTACTCACTGAGTTCTCATTTCTCTGCCTAAAATTAATGAACTATATATGGACAATAGGATTCAATTCATCCTGTTGCCAACCATTCATGAGATACAAGTGAGTTGTGTTGTTGGTGAGGCAACCCCTTCCACAGAGTTAGCATGCAATAAATAACTGTGGAGCGAGCACTTAAACCCTATCTATCCATTGCCTATCGATTTTGAGAGAAAATGAAGGGTAATTATTCATCCCATGTGAAAGGGAAAAAAATAAAAAATAAAACAAATGTGGGTAAGACAAGAATGTATTGTTTCAAAGGAAAAGGCATCTGATTTTCTAAAAACATGGCTTTAGAAAGAATAATGTATCAAAGTGATAAACTTTCCATAAATAAATTATCAGTTGGACAAATGCAAGCAAAAGAGTTTTGGGAGTCTCTTTCTCATCCAGGCCCAACTCCTGTTAATATTACAGGATTCTGGTCTTTTAAAGAAGGAATGTGCTTTACATCCACATAATTTATGGGTAGAAATTGACACTGTTACTGTTGTGAAAGTTGGGAGAGGATTATTGAATAAAAAGGATGTAATAGCTTACTAATTTTTATATACTAATTAATTAGTATAAAAGTAACACATGCTTGTTGTTAATAAAGGCATACAAAGTCACACACAGAGAGAAGGAAAGTCTATAAAACACAAGTGGAGTTCTTCTCTTATTTGCTCCCACTGGTATGCTGTCTCCCTAGAGGTAACTACTGTTAACAGGTATATTTTTCAGACACATGAATAAATGCATACAAGCAGATATCTACATAAACACATTTTTAAAAGGTTATAAGATACATATTGTTCTGCAACTGATTTTTTAGTGGTCAGTAGCGACACGTTGGATATTCATCACTGTCAGTACATACAGAGATAACTCCTTTCTTAAATGGTTGGCTTTTATTCCAAAGAATGAGTGAACACAAATATTTAGTGCTGTGTCTACTGGAGGACACTTTTACAATTTCAAATACTTGTCTGCATATTTCTGGGGCAAGATGATAACAATAATAATAGTAATAGTGCTTATTATGCACTAGGCACTATACTAAATGCTTTCAGTCTTCCTAGCAATTTTTTGAGTCAAGTATTACAATTGCTCTTTTCAGATGGTGAAATTGAGGCTGGGAAAAGTGACATAATTTGTCCATGTCACACAATTAGTCTGAACACTACCGTGATTTAAACCCAGGTTTATCTGCCCTAATGTCTAGATTATTAGATACCACACAGAAGTGTCCTTTAACAAATTTAGAAAATTATTGATTAAAAAGAAACCCCAAAATATCCATTTAAACTTTCACAGCAAATTGATTTTTGTCCACTGGAATATTTAGGTTATTCATTTAACTATACATATGTAATTAAAATCCCATAATATATCAGTTGATATATTAATTACAAATTCTGAATTTTCCACTCTGGCATTTCACAAAATTTGGGAGAGCTCATCTCATACATCACTTACATTAGTGTCCTTGGAATGACCAAAGCCATTTTAGGGCCATATTTCCTAGGTTTTCAGCACATATCATTTTCACTTCCATTTAAGTTGTAGGAAAATGCAAGACTTTTGAACTTAGGTGAACCTGTCCCTGGTAATTTTATGTTTTGCCTGAAATAGTCACTCACATTATATTAGAACATTTCTCTTTGTTTTTATTCATTCTTCCAATAAGTTTTTCACATGCTTTCCAAAATGTAACCCCTTACTGAACGGTCACTTAAAATCTGCTATAAAATATTTTATAAAGACAAAAACACACAGACGCTAGTACAGCAAACACCTATATTTTTTAAGTGCCTTAATTTCTATTTTGTTCAGGCAACTGTAGTGAGAGATTGCTGGTTCTAGCAACAAGTCTACTTGTCCAGAGGAAGACCAATGATATTTCTTTCTCTTTCTCTTTCTCTCTCTCTCTCATACACACACACACACACACACACACACACACACACACACACACACACACACGCCAATTCAAAACAAACCAGAAACCCCGTCTGAACTAATAGATAGATTTGGACTTGTCATATATAAAGTTGTTTACAAGGATAAAAAGAGATAATAAAAGAAAATAGAAGTAAAGTCATACACAACAGTTAGTTCACCAGATTACAAAATACTTTCTGAACTACTAGTTTAAATGCACTAAAGCAGTATCAGCGTATTGATCATTTAGAGCTTGGATCATAAGCAACAAAGACCCAGTGTAATAATCCTATTACAAGACAGTGGGTAGTTCTCATATTCTCCAGGAATCTGCAGATCCAGGGTTGGAAGTTTCATTACTCGGGGAGAGAAACATCTACAAATCACACTGTGGGACTGAGCCTATGATGTCCCCCTTACAACCACCAGTGGGCACAGGCTCCACACTCCATTCCAGCTGTGCCTGACCCCGGGCCCTGCCACACAACTTCCACCACTGTGGCCTCCAAAAACTGGTGAGGCCACCATAGCTGATGCTTTATTTGCCAGACTGGATTTATAAGCAGTTCCTGGTCCTTCATGATGTTGGCTTTCTGTTCAAAGTCCAGGCAGCTGCAGTGATTGGCGGAATTTAGTTCACCCGCCTATGTGACTGCTGGGAGATGAAGTCCAATGCCTGCCATTGTTTTGATTGGTTGACTCACATTCATTTATTGAAAGGTGGTTCTGGGGCTGAGGCTGGCAAAATAATGAAACATACTCTCTACCATCCTTGAGCTAATGGGTCTTACTACATTATTATTCTTTCTATGCTATAATTTCATCATTTGGAAATAATGACTCGATTTATTGACCCAAAATAGATTTTTTTCTGAATAAGAATACTCCTTTTCTTAACATTCTATAGTAAGTAATTTTAGACTAAATTAGATGTGATTTCCAAGGTAGTGATAGCAAAGAAGTTGACTTTAAGCTCTTTAAAGGAACAGTTGTATAAATATTGGCTCATCAGTCTCATAAAGGAATTCCATTTCCTACACTAAAACTGGTGACAATTTCATGAAAGTGAAGTGTTCCTCCTATACATACCATATCAAGGTTTTTATAATCATAATATTTGGAACGTCTGTGGTGCTCTCCCCCTTAAAAGTACTTTAACAAACATTAGCCATAATTGTAAAGAGCTTTAGGATCCTTAGGGATGAAACGGATTGCATAAATGTGCCATGTAACCATGACTATTAATTCTGTACATTGCTACATAAATTATCAGAAAACGAGTAAATGGATCAGTCTTATGTACTTGAATGTTAATTGGGAAGAAACATCTTCTTTCACACCAATTTGGAGATGACAATTATATCACAGTCTATTTTCTTCTACAGGTATTCACTGTGTTAAACTTGACAGATCAGGTGCGCTCTGTGTCTGGAAGTCTTTGTGTGCATCTTGACACAAGGTTTAGCGTCGATTGCAATGTTCAGTCTGCTGTGAAGCCATTCCACAGGGTCTCGGGCCTCGCCATATATCACTCTTCTACATGTACCTAGGTTCTGCTGATGCAGAGAATCTAATCCAAGTGCGTATTACTTCACTGAGCAGCCATAATACTCTGCACATTTTGTTATTGTTTGGTGAGGGGATTCAATAAAGAAATTTAAAATAGTGTAGTAACAATTTTTTTTTTTACTATCAAATTCTTACACATAGCAAGTGACGAGTTTATTAATAGTTCCTTCTTGGCAATATACTAAGTATGTACATGTGGTTGATTCCTGATGTTTAATTCTCACTCCAGGAAGTTTAATTTTTAAACGACAGCCCTGAGTATTTTCACTTCTTTTAGTTTCTCCAGGCATGAGGATAAATAAAATAAGCATAAGACTTGCCGATTTTAAAGTGATTTTTAAATTTTTCAGGAGTATTCTTAATGTTCTTGCCCTTAAATTAAAGCACCCCAAAAACCACCACAATTAATCCCTTTTAACATCTCTCCATTTCATCCTTTATTTTTCATATTGACCAATGCTAGTATTTAACTCAGCATGAAATCCTCAACCATCTCATGCTCCCACCATGTTTAAAAAAATCCAGTTCTCCTTCCTTTAAACAAGGGTAGGAACCCTCTCACTGTGGAGGGCTCGTATCTGAAATATTTCTCTTGAACCATCAGGGATGTTGCAACCCAACCTGCCTGAGGTTCACCCCAGCCTTTGGTCCTTTGCTTATAACATAGTTCTAAGGTCAGACAGAGCTCGTGAATGGATGAAGCCGGCCTGGCATAACACAACTGGCATCAATCAGTAGGGGTTTCGGCGACTTGAAGGTCATGGCAGCTAGTGAAGATGACTGTCACTTGTCAATGTGGACTTTGATCCTCTGAAACATCTGATTTATAAGAGAAGCCACAGATCTTGAATTTTCAAAATGGTGCCAACTAATATAGTGAGAAAAGAACAGCCCTGCACACCCATTTCTGTGGACCAGATTTGGCCTGAGATGGGAAACGGCATGGCTCTCCATCCTTCCTTGCTACTATCTTGACATGCAGCTCCTCCACCGCCACTACAGATTTGACACTTCTTTCTCTGCTAGAAGGTTTCCTTCTAGCCCCCCTTGCTAGCTCTGCCTGAGCCCAGAGAATCCTGACCTTGACATTCCTCCTAATAGGTTGCACTGCTGTCCTGTCACCCCAGCCTGGTGATGGGACCCCCCGGTGCCCCAAAACCACCACTTCAATTTAGGCAGGCAGCACTTGTGCTTGAGCTATTGTGACAGTCCTCAGGCCATTTGCTTTGTGTCTAGTTTCTCCACTTTAATATAATCTTCCCATAGTGACAGGTTAATCTTCTCCTATAGTACTTTCATTGTATCACTGTCTCGCTCAAAAGCCTTTAATTTCTTTGCATTTCATAAAGGAAGAGATCTAAAATCTCATATTAATAAATTCTAGCCCATCACAAGGGCTTACCATGGCCCAGTCACTGTAACTTAGTGCTTTACATGCATTATCTCATTTAATTATCACATTGTGGTACATATTATTACCCTTATTCTATGGATGAAGAAACTGAGGCTAATCTCCCACTGACCTGATTTTATATAATGGAAAAAAAAAATCCTACATTGGCCTAAAATAATATGTTAAAAAAAAAGAAAAGAAAAAAAAAATTCAGTTCCTATCACAGCTCTGTCAATTACTAGCTGGGCATCTTTGAGAGACTCACATAAACTCTCTAACCCTCATTTGAGAAAAACAATGTCTCAAGGTTACGTACAATGAAATGCAATGACTTAAGTGTGGTACTTTACCACTGCAGTTTATTAGCTTAAAACAAAGTAGAACTCTGAATCCCCTACTAAATTAAATGTCCAAGAAAAATACACAATTAAGTGTATGTTGGTGAAACCACAGGTTGCCAACATAATATCACTTCAGGAATGCTCAAATGGCCACTTAAGCTCCTCCTTCACTTATTTATTCAACACACACATTTATTTAGGGTATTCCATGCACCAGATACTACATTTATGGGACAGGCAAACATGAATGTTCACTTCTAGGTTTATGTCATAAAGATCAGAGGAGGAGAAACATGTTTGTGGGGTAGCGAGGCTGTGTTCAGTGCTAGACCTGTTAATATTTGTGATACGTCAATGATATTTAAGAGGAGTACCTAAGAAGACAAACTGATATCAAATATGATGGTTCAGATGAGCAAGATGGGCTAGAGGGGGAAATAGGGGAACCTATGCAGTTATATTTTATTTAAAGCCATAGGACAGAAATGGAAGACCAGGGGGGAAAGTTAAAGTAATAGAAGAATATATAGACCACAGCAAAGTAATTCCAGTATCTGGGTGTTAGGTAAGAAAACCACGATAAAGAGGCTGAAGAAAGATACGCAGACTGCAGAGCCTCAGAGGTAGTTTCCAACTACATGAAAAGCTTCAGAAGGATCAGATAAAGAGTGCATTGAAAAGGGGTCTTTGGTTGAGGTGGCCTGGAATCTTCTGGTGACTTCTGAGAGAAATCAGGGAGTAGAACACAGAAAATGTTTCTCAGCCACCTCTGAACTGATACAGGAATCTCCATCTTTCCAATGCTATACCCTTTTCAACTACGGGCCAACATTTATGGTTGAACTTGAAAAAACAATTCATAGAGAATTGTGATAACCTAAGGAGCCATAAGAGTGGTAGGGGGCTTGAAAGCGAGTTTGGGATATCTGGACAACAGAGGTTGTAGGGGAGAAGGATGAGGGTTGAAGAGACTGGGGGTGCTAAAGACAGAATCTTATTATATTTTTTCCAAGGGACTAACCTGGTTTTAGTTTCCTGAAGTTTTCATAACTGCTAAAATATGCCTCATTTCACACTACATTGAAATAGCCTGCATTTTAGGAATCAAACTGAAGACAAAGCTTCCTTAAAAGTTTGATTCTTTGGAATAAAAAAAAAAGCTAATCAGTAAAATAGCATTTTTCTTTTTCCTTGAGTGCAAAGTATGCTGATTTGATTTCTAAATACAATGGGGACCAACAGAATGCTGATGAAATCAATTCCACCACACCCTGCTTTATGGGCAATCCTCGGTGCCCTAAAGTGAGAAGGGGTGGAGGTGGGGGGCTGGCTTATTCAAACATCTCTCCTTTTCTCTCTTTTTGAAATATTTCACTGTCATTGTTTTTTGTTGTTTGTATGTTTGTTTCTTTGTTTGAATTTCTGAAGAGCATCTGTTATGTACCATGCTTTGTTGAAGTCAACCAAAGAGACAGATAAGTAACGCTTATGTTACTTGTATTCTAGTGGGAAGAACGTGAAGACATTAATTCAGAAAAAAAAAAAGTCATGTACATCCCAAATATGTTACCCTGTGAGTGCAAATGGGTGAGTGCATTTGTCAACTATAATCCATTAGGATTTAGTAACTCATTGGCATTATTGTTTTTAGGTTATCTAGCTGAAACATCAGAAAGTGAGAGCCAAGAGAAATGGGAGCAGGTGTAGCTATGTTTTGAAGGCAGGGTTGGACAGAATTTGGGGAAAAGATTAGAAAAACGGCAGAAAAGATCAGATCAGTTTCCATTATTCATGCCAATTAAAAACATCATGAATTTGGAATTGTTAATTTAAGCTGGTGAGGTTTTGAGGCAAACCCATTCTAGTAATGTCACAATTTTGCTAAAAATTTATGATGCTGGAACACATTCAAAACACCACACTCTTTTCACTTAATTTTTTTTTTTTTTTTTTTTTTTTTGAGGGCAGTGTCTCTGGCCCTCATATGTGGGACCCGAACCGGGGCCGCTGGCTTCCTAAGCCAGCGCTTAACCACCACGCCACTTGGCCGGCCCTCGCTTAATATTAATATAGACTCAGTTTGTCTTAAGGCTTCATGGACTGAAGAGGAAATACTAAATGACATCTAAACAATCTATACCAGTAAAAACAAATACATAAATAAAGTATCTTCCAAATAGTCCACACTGGACTGACAAAATATTCCTGAAATCATTAGGAATGATCCAATAACGCTCTGTGCCTGAATATTAGTAAGCTCTTAGCATATTTTCAATATTCTCATTCCTTCAAGATTTGCATGTTGAGAAAGAGATTTATGAAATGACTAATGAAATGAAGACTTTAACCCAGTCCAGCAAACAAGAAAGCTAATTAGTGGCAATAATTTACTTCTGGTTGGAAATTCATAATTTGCTGGGTCATGACCCATAATTAATATATTTTCTGTGTTTCCTTCACTAAGATAATTGATGGTGCATATTGAGTGTTGCTTTAGGAAAACTTATGTCTTAAATGCAATTAAAATTAAACGTAATCTTGCATAGGTAAATTATGTACGACATTTCAAATCAAAGACTCTTCAAATTGCTGTCTCACAACAACAGTAGAAGAATTAAATGTCATATTTAAAACCACACTGAATAAACATAACCTTAAGGAAAAGAACTTTTTTGTTTTCTGAAATGACATTAAAATACATAGCCAAGATACCTCATTGCTAAATAGAAAACACTTGCCAAAGTTATGAATTAGTGCAGTACATTGAAAATACTAAGATAAATTATTGTTATAGAGTTGCTTTTTTGTTTTTTTTTACATTGAGAAAATTTTAGAATTATTTCAGATATTAATATAATAAAAATATTTGTATTCAACACCTGGAAGTGATCATTGCTGGCATTTTTTATATTAGCTTCATTTTTTTTTAATTAAAAAACAAAATATGATTGAGATAAAGTCATATCCTCTTGTGCCCTTCCCACAGAGGCAATTATTATCATGGATTTAACTGAGTCTACTTTTATAAATTATCCGTATATTTATATATGGTAGATTTAATCTGTATATATATTTTATAACATTTTACATAAATAGTTTTCCAGCAAATACATTCTTCTATAATTTTCTTTATAACTCAACATTATGATTCTGGAGTCTATCAATATGTGTGCAGCTTGTTTTTAAATAAAAGTATGGTTTTGAAATATATATATATATATATATATATATATATATATATATATATATATATTCTAATCCTGTTCACTGACATATTCTCTCTCTTTCTCTCTCTCTCTCTCTCTCTCTCTCTCTCTCTCTCACACACACACACACACACACACACACACACTAGAAATTACAGCCATTTATGTGTTTTTCTTTTTTGGCTATTTCAAAACATGTTACACTATCTTGTGAACATTGCTATCCTGTGAACTTGTGTAAATGTTTCTTTAGAGAATGCACATGGAAGTGGAATTTCTGGTTATGTACATCTTCCATTTTACTAATAATGACAAAATGGTCTCCAAAGTGCTTACTCACCCTCTCAAAAGCAGGGCTAAGAGTTTACAGCCAATGCCAATACCTGCTACCGTCAGCCTTTAAATTGGTCACTTATCTAATAGGTAGGAAATAGTATCTTCTTTTATTCATGTATTTTGTGGAATTTTGTATGTCTCTGATTATTACATGAATAAAGCTCAGAATTGCTTCCTAAATTAATATGCTCTTTGGCTTTCTTCCTTTTTTTTTTTTTTTTTTTTTAGTGGCTTACCTGTTCATAATCCTTTGTCCACTGTTTTCTGTTCCTTTGTTTTTGCTAATTTACATTTTACAGAACTACTTGGCTTTCCAAAACATTTTTTTTTAAATCTTTGATAAATTAAAACCAATACAAAATGTAAGAAGTCAATTTATAGGTTTTCATTGAACTTCATCTGCCTGCCATTCTGCCAGATCCTATTTCAGAGTGTTTGGGAACTTGGATGATTTTACAGAAACAGGGCTTCCTGCTGCAAGTAGTTTGATATCTGCTCAAGTCCTCGAAATCATTTCAGTTAGAACCTAGGGGAACTGCACAGGAATTATCCTGTCACTTACAAATATGCCCTCACCAGCATGGACACTGCTTCTAGCAGTCTCTTTTAGGAAGCTGCAGCCAAGTGGAAGGGGGCACATGTCAAAGTGAAGGGTAGGAAGAGATCCAGTGTTAAATAATGCCATTACTTTGTAGGGGCTGAACCTTGGACAAGAGGGTTCCCTGCAATCTGACCTTTACCAATAAATCTTTTACAAATTTCCACATGGTATTCTAATGATTGGTGTGAAGATCCAATTAAAGGGACAGCTGAGGGCAACACAAGGGGAGTTTCCAGAGGGGTGCGGGGGGAAGAAGGAACTGGGAATTGTCAAGGCATATAACGACGAAGTCAAATCGAGCAGATGACCAGTAAAATAACCAGTGGATGACAAAATACTATATACACAATGCATGTATACATACATATACTTGAACACACACATATACACATACATACACATATGTATACACATGTGTGCATGCAGACACATATACATATGGGTCTGAGAACTTGTTCAGCCAGCACTGATCTCCAGCAAACAGTTCAGTGAGCCTATAACATTTACATCCAAATTTATTTCATTTACCCAAATGAATCATTATTTACATAACCTATTTGGAAAGGATTCTTTTAGGTAGGTATTGTCAATATGATTAGAATTTAATATTTACATAACCCTAACAATGCACTAGGCACTGTGAAAATTGATGAAATTGTAGCAAAATTATAACTTTCACATTTATCCACCTAAAGATAATATTTTCCAACCTCTGACTACTGTATTTTCAGCACTAGGAAAAATTTCTATTGAAGCCACTTTATAAACATGCAAAGATTAAGTTTGCTGACTTATATTTAGACAGTAACTACATAGGTGGTAAGACTGTGAGAATAATAAAAATGAAATGAGAGTAAAACAGGAAGTGGAGGTGGCAATAATGCCTTATATTTGGGGGAGAGACTAGAAAAGATTAAATTAGATTCAGTTTTGGAGAATTGAGACAGAATTTTCAACAGGTTATCACAAAAATCAATCCAATAAATATTTATTAAGTGGGTGATTTATGCATCCTAAGATCACCCTTAATTCATTGGTATAATATGCCAGTTGCTTTACAAAACAGTAATAAAAATACATATTTTAAAATTCTGAAATAAATCACCTGAAACTCTTTTCAGATATGTATCTTACAGATTACCTACATCTTGGTAGACACTCTGATGATATAAATTTCCATCTCCACCTTTCAGTGAGGGTGAAAATGGAACTAGGGATGGTGAATGGGGAAGGAAAGGATATAGTACAAAAATACTAGGATTTCGCTGGGCAAAGGGGCAATGGAGTTACGTTTGAATATTAAAACAAAGCAAAACAGAAAAAGCTTTATGGTTTTCCCTTTTTAAATGTAACTTTGATTACTCTCACTAAATTGGTATATTTTAAAACAAAGAATTTGGAAAAAAGGCGAAAAGTCCCCAAATTCATGCCAGAGACAGAACCCTAATGAAACATTATGTATACTTTGTGTGTGTGTGTGTGCATGTGTGTGTGTGTGTGTGTGTGTGTGTGTGCACATGTGTAGGTGCACAGTATGCAATATGGGATTTTCTAAACATAATGTTTTATAATTAGATGTTTTAAAATACACATATACACATGTGCACACACATAATATTTTCATGTTGAGAAATTTAGGCTCGCATCACACTGTTGGTGAATGCTTGTATGTCCATGTAAATTATATTAGTATTTTCTGTAATCCATTCCTTCTGGGATCTCCCTTTTATATTCTTTTTATAAGCAGTGTTTTAATAAGCATGTTTATCTTTGTACAATTTTCTGGTTGTTTTTCCTGGCACTCTGTAAGTATAGTTTTGCCTCTAATATTCTAATCAAATCAAGTTCTAAAAAGCATCTCTGAATAAATGAAGGCAAAAGTTGATTTTATTCAAATAGAAACTTAAAAATTTCAGTCTATCTGGATTTCAAGTGATGGGAACCAAAGTAACCAGTTTTCCAAAAACACATGTTTTAATTCATATACGAAATGCCAGTTTGGTAACAAAGTTATTTCTAGGGAAGTATGTGTTTGAAGTTATATTTAAAATGCCTATTAATAATCATTAATAACTAAAGGATATATTAAAAATATTAATAAGACAGGCCTGAGCATCACTAAGCCAGAAGGGCTGACAACTCAAATAATAAAGGAAGTGCCTATTACTTAAAATGGCTGAATTTCAGCTCTGGTATTATGTAATTTAAATTCAGGCACATGCTCCTATAGTTAATTTGTAAGCCTAAGATCTGACCCAATATTATTATTTTATGAGGCATGGAGCTAAATTGGATATCTAATGAGTATTGAAACGTTCTTAGTTTTTGTTTTGTTTTTGTTTTTATTTAAGACCTACTCCATGTAAATCCCATTAATGGGCAGTGCAGAGATTTAAAATGTGCTATACTAGTCATGAATGGGAGATGCCTCCAATCATCAGATTACATGCTCATCCTGTGGGACAGTTCAATTGTGCGTTTTATAATTCACACAGAATTAGCTAGAGTGTAAGTTACTTAAGAGGAGGGGACTGGAAGCAAAGGAGAATCATTTAAAAAACAACCCTTAGTTGGATGAGATTTGTGCTTCACAGCAGCTCTATTTGATGGTTCAGAAAAATCAGGGGATTTATAGTTTAAAACACTTACATTACACTTCCTCTCTAGTAGAGGCAAACTTTAGATAAATAATTGAGCCTCAGTGCCCTCATCTGCAAACTGCCTACCTACTCAATCTCAGTGTCAGGAGAATCAAATGCATGTATACATAAGACTATATCAAAGTTCTCAGTAAACTCAAATGGAAACATTACATTATAATAGCCCAACTTACAATTCATCAAGAAAAGCAATGGAGTCTTTACAAAATGGCTGAAAAATTGACTCTTACAACCTGGGGTCAAATATCAAAATCTGATGTCAAAGTCTGCATGATGTTCTTGAAAGAAATCTTTCAGTCTGCCAGTCAGTGAAGGGTTAGGTAATTTTAGAGAGAGCTCTCTGCCAGGATATTGAATCCCTCATCCATCTCAAAAGCTTTGTGTTATCTTTGACTCCCACCTCTCCTTTGTGTCTCATGACTATCAGTTATGAACAGCGTGGGGCAGACTCTGAGCTCCTGACTTGGCTCTTCTGGACCCACCTGCTCCGCTCTATTTCATTTCCTGTCCCTGATGTCAATGAGATTGCTAATTCTATCATTACAAAAAAAAAAAAAAAAAGCATTACTCTGACCAGTTTCAAGGGGTTTCTTATCCTTACAACCCAAAAAGCCATAATTACAATACTTTCTGGCTTCAGTCCTCCACATGCAATCTACTTTACATGGAAACTGTGTTACTTGCCTTGGTATCCCCAATACCCCATGTCTTTGCTTGTATGAAACTTTCTCATCCTGGTCTGCTGAAATTGCAGTTCTTCCTATAAGGCCCAGTTTCAATGTCGTTGCTTTATAGAGAGCTTGTCTGTTTGTGTCCAGCAGGCTGTGAGATCCTGTACTGTTTTTCTGTACTTTTACCTCTTTTATAATGCTTCCTATGTTTTGCCTTTTGCTGTGTTACTGGACTGAGGTCATGCTTCATTGATTACCCATTGCTCACCCTCACATGCTAGATCGTTGGGTACTTGTGAACAGGAAATGGTTGTCACTCACTTTTAAGTTTTATACATGTTACATGGTATTTCAGTCATTGTAAATACAGATATCTGCGAAATAAACAAATGAACAAACAAATGAAAGAATGAGAACTATGTAATATATTATAGGATTCCCTTCCAGAAAAAGCTTAGAACAACTGAAAATGGGAAAAACAAACAAAAACAGAATAAATGAAAATGTGTTATTCATTTTGGAAGCCCTACTTTATATATATACATATATATATATATATATATATATATATATATATATATATATATATATATATATATATATAATGCCCTCATTTTTTAGTTTCCTTCAGTGTTCTGTGTCCCAGAAGCACTCTGGGACACCAGCATATAGCAGGACCCTCACCATGGACCCAACACTAATTTAATTTAAAAAATCAATACATTAGTATGATCTATGTTTTCCTTTTGGGCAACATTTCTAAAGGGAAGCTTACAGACCTCTAGCAATTCATTGATGAGACAAATATGAATGAAAAATTGATAAGTCGCTGTGATATAGCCAGTTGGAACAAGAAGAAAGAAAGACATTTTAAGGGCTGGCCGAGTGGCGCGGTGGTTAAGCGCTGGCTTGGGAAGCCAGCGGCCCCGGTTCGGTCCCACATGTGAGGGCCAGTGACACTGCCCTCAAAAAAATAAAAATAAAAAAGAAAGACATTTTAAAAGTATTGGATAAGCGAATCTGGATCCTAGATTGACAATTAACATAGCCAACATGACCAACATCCATCATTCCCTGGTGGATTTTCAGTGTAGGTGATATTGTTGGGTTGAAGAAACCAATTTATCTATTCATTTCAACTCAATTATTCATAAAGTCTGTCTCATTGAGGAGACACATGGGAGTCAATGGATGATGAAACCTAGAAGCTAAGATTACAGTCAGTGTTATACTATCAAGTTGGAAGGGACCTTACAGGGACATTTTTCTCAGCCTCCTTCCCACAAAAAGAGTCCCTTTTGCAGAGTCCTGACCAGTTCTGGTTAATCTCCAGGTAATCACACATCTGGTGTATTTTATCCTTCAGATTTCTTCTCAGGTATCACCTGGTGATGTCCCTGCTCAGGCCATCTAAGCCAGAGCTCCCTCAGAACCATTTAATATAACACTGATCTCTTTTATTTTCTTCATAGACCTTATTGCTATAATATAATAACATTTGTTTACTGATTTCTGTGTTGATCATCGACCTCTACCCAATTGAATGTCACAGCCAGATGAATAAGGGCACATGTAGATTGCTCACTGATGTATCACTTATTTGGAACAGTTCCAGGCACATAGCAGACATTCTACTAATAGGTACTACATGTTACTGAATAAAACTGAGCATCATTTAAAACCAACAGACTCTGTTAGGAAGCTCTTCTAGTTCTGGAGCTAAAACCTGTCATCCCATGATTTGTCCAGTTGGACCTAGTTCAGGCTTCTCCAACAAGGGTACTATGTCTTCATTAAAGTTGATCTTTGCAATATTTGAAGCCTGAACCTTGAGTCAATCAACAAGCTACTGAGTTTTAATCCTTTGTCACTCCCTTTGCTACACAGCAAGACTCGATTGTGTTTGTTGGTTTTTGTTTTTTAACAAACAAAATTTTAATAGCTGAAATGATGGCTGAGACACAATAGTATATCATGTCACCAGACCAGTGATTCTCATCATCTTTGAGTCTAGGGACTGACTGTTGTAAATTCAGTGAAGATACAAATCTGTTCATTAGAAAATTGTGCATGCAAGAAAAGGTTTACATGTAATTTCAAGAGATTCACAAATACCCCAAATCTATTTAAAGACCCTAAATGATGAACAAGATGTTTCCACATACAATCCCAGTCCTCAAGGAGGCCTCTCTCTACAGATGGGCAATAGCCTTCCCTGTATCTTCTTTCTCTTGGCTCCACAATTGCATCCTGTTTCCCCTATGGGAGGTTAAAATCTAAATGATGAACCTCTTTCTCAAGAAAGATAGGGAGATACTTTCATCTCAAAGTGTGCAATTTTCAACTGTGAATTATCAATGGAAAATCAGATCTTCTAGCTGATACCTCCAAATGGCTTGGCCAAAAAATATTTCTCACAATTCAGAAACATAATTCTGCTAACCAATGTTAGGGATAGTCTTAGTCATGTGACTTGAATTCAGCGATACAAAATATACCAAAATTGCACTTACGCCCTCTCTATATTCTGTTCGTGATTGTCTTCTTTTAATGAACTCCACTGACAGAATGAATTTATTTTTGGTTTGCAGTATTTCCAAAGGTAAGACTGGGAGACCTTGATAGCTTGCTAAGTCATAAATGTTCTCTAGGAAACACATATAAATAAAATGACTTGCAATCATCATCAGTACTGCCTCTTGCATTTCTCTCTATAGCAGAATTAAATAGATGTTTTTATTCTGACAGAAATCTCACTCCCCCCACTTTTGCTTTTGTCTCTCTTCTGAGAGGGATGAGACTTTCTCTGTCAACTCAGAAGCTCTTACTGTCACTATGCAGAAAGAAAGCATCTCTCTGTGCACGAGGACTATCGTCTGTCAATAGATTTGGCTGTCAACTATCTGAAAGCACTGTCACTTGGTGTCAAAGCACTAACAACAAAGCAATTATCCACACCAAAAAGAAAGAGAATCAGAAGACCCAAGTTATGGAGATAAAATACAGCCAGTAAAAAATATAAGTGCCTCTGAAAACTAGTGTGGTTCACTTCCTGCTTCCCCTCCCTCCCAATATGCTGCAACATCATCCATAAAGCCTTCCCAGTTTATGATCATGATTATTATTATTTTTGAAAGCTTGGCAAGTATTTTTCATTAGTTTATGAAATCCCAACAAATAATTTTTCATAGAACATACATCTTGTATCACTGTTTCTACCATATTTTTAGGAAAAATATATTCAGGATCAATTCAACTTTAGATTAATCTGTGACTCCATTTACAAAGGCCAAGCAGTAGCAGCACTAGAAAGAAAAGTTGTGACACAAGGGAGAATTTTAAATGAACAGAATAGAGTTAGAAGCAGAAAAAGAGCAAGTGAATATTCAAGTTTGGAGATACAAGGCAAAGGGTATCAAATACGGGAATACAAAATAAAATAAAATTTAACCCATAGACTACTAATAAGCCCTCCAGGCATGCATCAGGAATTCAAACTAAAGTTTGCACCCAAATATGGTGGAATAATAGCGGATGCTTAACAGATTGAATTTTTTCCCAAGTTATGTACCTATTCATTTTTTTTAAATTTCTACATCCATTTGAAAACAATTCATTAAGCACCCATGATGTTCTAAAATCTGTACTGAACTCTGGGAATGCAGGAGTGAAAGGCCAGTTTTTATTGTCCTGGAGAGATTCTACCGCTAAAGATGGACTGAAGCGAGCAGATGAAAAGATAACTCTTTGCTGGGGTGTCAAGACAGCTCACTCTCTTCCTGAATCTATATTTTACTTGCTCTGTGTCTTTAGCCAAGTCATTCCCTTTCTCTGGAAAGCAACGATCAAGCTTTGTAAAATGAATGAAATGGGCTAATACTCAGTCATCAATCAAGCAATAATAATCAATCTCTAATCTCCATTTTGTTCTAAAATATTCCATAATGATTCCATTGGATGGCTTGTAAGGCCTTTTCCTATAACCCATATTCTTGCTTCTCATTGGAAGATATCATAGTCTAACAAAGATACTTTGGGCAAAACACTGAAAATAGTCTGTGAGCTTTCCTCCCTCCTGAAATGTACAATATCATTATAATTATCATTATAATTAATATTATCACATTTTCATGACTGCAATTTGTACAACACAATGAGAACATATACTTGAAAATATAAAATTGATGTAAACACCTGAAATATTCAGAAAATGGTAAGAATTATGGAAAGTTGGGGGGATGATAAATGATCATTTAACTAAATTTGTTTTCAATTGAAACCCTGAGAGATTTGTTAGTGCACACATTACAATTAGATGCAGACAACTGATATTAATTTAGATATATTTCTTTATCCTCCAGTACTTATATGTTTCGAGGTGAGTCTTGGTATCAAAATATGAAAAGAGAATTTTAGAAAAAAAAATTAAACAATGCCATGTATTTTAATTGTGGTTCCCTTAGATAAATCCTATACAATTTTGAAACTGATTGAATACCATGAGAATATGAGGTTTTGTGAAGAGTAAAAAATTATTTTTGAAGATGAACAAGATTTAATCTTTTATTTCACAATCAATAAGGTTTAACAAGACTTTTTAATAGAAGGCAGAAAAATGTTATTAATTAATAATTACTGAATTTGTGTAACTCTCCTGTAGAACATTTTAAAATACAGAACACATTCTATAATTTATGCCATTAAGTCTCAATTACCTCACTTGAGTTGGAAAAATAGCATATACAATTTATTCATGTTCAAACTACAGGAAGAATAACTACATCTTTATACCCCAAAGTGATAATACTCTGATAGCTTTTTCAGATTTCTGTCTTTCTTTATATGTCTTTCATATTTTCCCTGGTGATTACCAATACAATTGGTTTGGTAACTCTGCTTTGAAAACACACTTGCATTCTGTCTTTTAATATAAAAACAGTAACATAACAAGGATATAAAAATATGTGACTAAGGACCAAATCATCCAAGAAAAGCTTTCCCATCAAGAAACTCCATGCTCATTTCATTAGACTGCTACAGTGTAGCCAGGAGTCAATGTGTTTTTATTCTTTCTTCTCCAAAGTAACATCAAATATTTGGTAATGAACTGTGAATCCTAATTTCTAGATGGGATTTCTAACTTTAAGCAAATTTTCTAAATGAGAAGGTAGGAGGCTGGGGAAGTAACAGTAATTTTCAAGAAGGATCAGACTGAAGATACCATGTTGTACTGAATAACCTCAGGACCACTAGATTATATGTACGTTCCCATAATGCTATATACACAGGTATGTTTTATTTATTTTTGATTCCTAATCACCCAGCATAATGCTGGTACATGGTTCAATATGTGTTATGTATTTGTCACGCTAAAAATAGTTAAAGGGAATATATAAATAAGAGCATCTGGATTTCAGTACAATTTCTACTATCAAAGTAATTATTTGAATTGATAAACTTTATAACTATCAACTCTGAAATTATGTCAGTCTAGTTATTGTATAGAAGAGCATACCGGATGCTTAAACATCTCAGATGATGAATATATTTTTTCTTATTTTGGGTAGTTCATATTAAAAAAAGGAATGCACTCTTATATATACACACAGTGCTATGTTTGATGTGGTTACTTATATTCAACATATGCATTTATGGACAATCTTAGATTGATATAGAAAAGAATCTAGAATAAAGAGTTGTCTTTCATCTCTTTTTATCCCAAGGTATTGAAAATGTATTTTCAAATTATAATACGAGACGAGTCACTGCTATATTTTACAAGCTAGAAATCTTGTGGAATCACAGGGTATAAATTATTTTGTGTATATATTTATATAGTGTTGCAAGTATAATACATTCATTCTATTTCAAGTTCTGAAAAATTTTGATTTTGCATTTATTCCAAATTTCATAAAAATGGCTAGACATCGCCATTGGTAGGTATGATGATGATGAGAAAGGTGTTGATAACAAATTCTTACCTACACTTATGGGTCCATATTCAAAGTGCTTTACATATCCTAGCCCATTTAATTTTAATAGCAATCTTATGAGGCTATTGTTATTCCTGTTTTACAGATGAACAAACTAAGTTTAAGCAATTTGCCTTGATCATACAACTAGTTAAGTTGCAGGGCCAGAATTTAATCTGACACACTCAGTTCCAAATTCCATGCTCTTAATCAGTAGACAAATGATGTAAATATTAATATAGATAGATAGATATGTTAATAATATATATTATATATAAAATACTAATGCATATATAATATATAATATATATTATATAAAATATATATTAATAATAATTAATATATAAAATATAATAATTAATTATTATATATAATTTTATAATTTTATAAATATAATTATTTATAAAATATATAAATAATTACTATATAAAATATATATTAATAATATATATTATATATAAAATACTAATGCATATTATATATATATATATATATATATATATCATGAAAACACTAAAATGTATTAACCAGTATCAATTTCAAAAAAAGTTGATCTTATCATAAAGATTACCTTACAATCTAGTTATTACAGAGTAGGTGCTTGGAATTAGAAATGGGTATTGGGGGCCGGCCGAGTGGCGCAGTGGTTAAGCACTGGCTTGGGAAGCCAGCGGCCAAGGTTCGGTCCCACATATGAGGGCCAGTGACGTTGCCCTCAAAAAAAAAAAAAAAAGGAAATGTGCATTGGGATGTCAAAATATTTTATAATTTCCTTGTGCCTAGACTTAGAAAATGTGATCCTTAAGAAAAGTGATCCTTAAGAAAAGAATGAGTAATTTTAGACAAAATGACTCTGTTTATTTAAGTTTTGAAACAATGAACATTAAGGATAAATATTTCTCTTTGTACATATACATTTTGAATGATTGGCTTGACAAAGTGCCAATTTTAGTTCACTTGATAATTATTAACAATGTTACTGACTGAATCTTGTTTCATTTAATTCTATTTCTAAGTGGCATTCTACTCTTACACAATATTTTCAACAACATCATCTCCAGGAATAATCAGAAGATTTTTTTTAAATAAATGTGAGGCCATTGCTTACCAATTAAATGAAAAACTTCCACATTCCAGTATGCATTTACTAAAAACAAAACTGAAAATGTTGAAAATGCAAGTGGCTATCTCACAAACACAAGATGACATTAGTTAGCAAACAGTTCATCAGCAGCGAGCTGTGCTTGAGGTAATAACAAAGGGCAAAAATCAAAGCTCAGAGAAAGATCTCAGATTTTAAAAAGGAAAAGAAAATCTTGTGCATGCTGTCTAGTACAGTATAAGGAGAGACAACACATTTCTGGACAGTCTTTGATAAAAAAGATCAGTGTTTAAGGTAGACCCTGAATAGTTTTATAATAGTTTCTTTTTGCCCTTGGGAAAAATGGGCCGGGCTTGGAGATGAGTTGACCTAACAACAAAGGATAACCTTGACCTCTCCCTTGCTCTCAGTTTACCACAGCTATTCTATTAGAACTTGCGCAGGCCTGCTTTTATTGTATAGTTCTCTGTGTGTTATGTTTTGTGTTTGTCTCATGTCCTATGCTTCTAAACCTAATAGCTGGAAAAGTTAAAAAAAAAAAAAGTCCAGAAATTATCATGTATAGTGCAAGTGAATGGGTTTCTTAGAATCTTTGCCAATTTGGGTACCTCCCAACTTGGAAAGTCTCCCAGATGGGTGCACTTAAAACAGCTATGTCATTCTCCAAGTTGTTGACAAATGTTTCTGTGGATGCTAATAGGCATAAATGTTACTCCTTATTTAGGCTAAGTATAGAAGTGGGGCTCTTACAACAGCACATTATAGATTCTTATCAGTCAGGAGCGGAATAAGGCCTGGGAGAGAGGAAAAAAACATTAAAATTGTATACAACAATTAATTCATATGTGGGCTATGCCAAGGTGTGTGTGTTTCTGAAGGATTCTAGCAGGAGCTCAGAAGCAGTGACGTGATTCTGTGCGAGTGAGGGTATTCTCAAATGTCTGATATTTTGACAGAAAATATCAGTACTTCTAATTAAATTACATTTTTTTTCCTATTATGAATGACACAGAAGAATTCATCCTGACCAAAAAGAAGAAAGAAAAAAAATCTGGGTTTGCTAATCTGAGTATTCCTAAATTCTACTCAGCATAGTCAAAAAGTCTATTGGGTAGCAGATGGTATGGAAGAATAAGAAATAAGGACTAAGGACAGGTGTCTTTTGTTTTGTTTTGTTTTTTTAAGAAACACACAATGGAGGGAGAAAAGCCCCAATTCATCACCTGATTCTTAATCTAAGTAGGGAAATAATCCCTTCTTACAATGAGAGCTTTGCCAATTTTTCTTGCTTCATTCAAACACCACGGGAAGTAGAGAATGGAAAGGGTAAAAAAATGGAAAAATTATGGAGGGCCAAAGAACACCATTTCTAAACATGAAAATGCCTTTGGAAGTTTAAGATTAGCAGCCTATTATATGGATCCAAAATAAGACACACACTAATATTTGATATGATTTCCTTCTGCCCCTGTGCCAGTTAGACATTTGGTTCCTAAGCCATGACATTAATGAGACTGTGAGCTCCTTGAGTCAGACACCATGTCTGGTTTATTTCTCCACAGCCCACAAGATCTATCCCAGTGTCTAGTGCTTAGAAGACGCTCAGTACATATTTGAAGAATGAATTCAAAAGAATTAGCCCTTTGTTTGTCTTAAACAAAGCTTTGCTTCCATTCAAGATTAGTCACTAGTTACCACATAGCTCAGGAGGACTCTATATCATCAATTAATAAATACAAATAAATACAAATCATTTTTACGTTTCCAAAATTGAACACTAAACTGGGTAGTTCCAAAGGCCCTTTCTAGTGCTAACATTCTCTTGTCTTTGACTGCATCTACCTATGTTCTATTCTTAAAAATTATTTTTTAGTTATAATTGGCATACAATATATTTAATGTAATATTTAATATATTATATTATAGTTTTATGTGTACATTATAGTGATCAGACATTTATGTAATTTATGAAGTCATCACCACCATAACTTCAGTAACCATCTGACATGATACAGTTATTATAATATAATTGACTATATTCCCTATACTGTACTTTACATCCCCATGACTTATTCTATAACTGGCAGTTTGTACTTTTTAATCCCCATGTCCCCCTGTCCTCCTTTGTCATGACTAGAGGGCAAAAAAATGCAGTACTAGTTTTTAGTAATATTTTCCTATTTTCAGGGTAATATTTTTTTTTTTTTTGGAAGTGGAGGGGAGTCAATGTGAAGGCGCTGACAATTTCAAATGAAAACTATTGCTTTGCTTCAGGTTAAATCATTTAACCTGCTGTGAAGCAATTAGGATCCATTTTGCTATTGAACACAGCTAGGGCTTAATAAAAGGGTCACAGGGAGGCACACTCAAAGATGGACACTCAACTGCAAATGGCAGGAGCTTTGGACCAGCTGTGCAAATCGGTACTTCCCTGATGCTAGACGGGCAGGTATATTTCCCCCTGATTCCCACTTCCTGTTTTGGAAAGACTACAGAGTTCTGGAATTTGCAGCCTGTAAACATGAGGCAACAGATTGCATGCATTCTTAAAACCATTTTATTAAATTTATTTATTTATTTATTTATTTATTTATTTATTTATTTATTTTGAGGGCAGTGTCACTGGCCCTCACATGTGGGACCAAACCAGGGACGCTGGCTTTCCAAGCCAGTGCTTAACCACAGCGCCACTCAGCCGGCTCCTATTAAGTTTTATTTTATATAATAGAGAATGTGGACAGCATTTTTGCATATATGATAAATCTCTTACTTTTCATCTTTATTGGCAAATGATGAAAGTCCAAAACAATTCATCACCTGCTGGGGCCACTCATATATAAAAGTGGTCCTGCTGTTTTCCACCGTGCTTTAAATCAAAACTACATAGTAACACACTCTCGCCCTTGCACATCCACATACTCAGAAAAGAAACGGCAAACATAATAAATGTCTTCCTAGGAACAGAGTCAGTCCTACAGTCCACCAAAGCAAAATGTTCTCTATCATGTTTACCTACACTGCCCAGACGTCTGATGGTGCCACCCAAGTCTGGAGAGGGTTTAATTTACCATTTAATGAGCTACTAACCTTTCCTTAAAATTACTGAAAGCATACATCCCCACCTAGTTCTCTAAGGAACAACATAGCTATACTTTTTTTTCCTTAATGATAACGAAGTCATTGTGTATTTACACAATAGGAAAGAATTGTAAAATGCAACCTTTATTTTTGCTCTTACAGTCTGAACATGTTACATATTAAAGATGACATAAATGTTATGGATTCACATATGTATCATTTAAAAAAATATATGAATGTCTAGAGTAGAAAAACTATGAATAGACCCTTATGTAATTACAAACTTCTATTACAATTCTACCCCCTGAAATACAGATTTCTAAAGCCGAATCCCTGCCATAATTGTAAAGTCATGCTGGAATTCCTGCTTATGTCAGAGGTGTTCTATAGTATCTTAATTTTAACAAGGGAAAGCAATTCATATTTCTTATGCATACTTTGACCATGACAATGGTTGCTTGAGTGTTATTTTGAGTCCCTGTGGCTATTGCACATTAGTTCCAGTGGAGAAAGATAATGGCTCCCTGGTATAGCAATTTATCAAACTACTGCTAGGTCTGAATTCCATATTCAGCCACAACCCACAAAACCAATCCACAGAGGAGACAAAGAACACCAGCAGAACTGGAAAGCCAATCAACTATCTTGCATCAGTTATTACTGTTGACCACTGCAAGAGGAAAATTGTATAACTTTAATTGTTTTGTCCATCTCATGTAAATCGAGGAATGGTTGTTGCTCTGCCTCATTTAGTGCCCCATATTCTCCCTTTCATGGGTCAGGATATTGACTAAAACAGAACATCTGCAACTTCAGAGATAGGAATTAAAGGACAAGTACATTTACTGTACATTCTCTCTTGGTTGGAAGAGTTTAAGACATTTGTCTAACACTAAAAGAAACACTAATTTTTTTTTTTTTTTTTTTTACTCAACAAATTCATGGGATTCATCCTGTAGAATCCACACTTTTAAAACTCTGCTGTGAGTGGGGTGCATTTTTTAAGGTGGCCAGCTGGAGTCTGGTACACTCAGGGGCCTTAATTACATCTGCTGTCTCTGAAATCAAAACAGTGCGTTTGGTTCCATCAGCATTCTAAATAAAGGGAAACTGATTTCAATGGTCCAGCTCTGGACTGCTTACATCTCTAAGGATATGATGGAGACAGCAACTACTTCACCGAATCCAATCTCCTTGCAAGCCAGAAGTCAACAGATTTATCATTTCCAAAGCTGGCGATTAAGAAAGTGTAATTCGTCAATGCCACTTAGTGGCCAGTAAATGAATGGATCAGACCTATCAGGATGCTGACTTTTAATGTTAAAAGGGGAATTCATCTCGACAGATAATCTATTTCTCAAAAAGGAATTGACTTTAAAAAGTCTATTTGATTGTACTCTCCTTCATTTATTACTTGTGTTTGGAAACGTCCTATCCAGCAAGTTCCCCAAGCCCCTAATTCCTCTCAGCTAGTTCTCTGACCCCTGAGAACACTGACCTGTTGGAAACATTCTCACAGTTATCCAGAAAACCAGAGAAAATACAAAATAGAAAGGAGAGAAAACTTCGTTTTAAGTCAATGCCACTTCAATAGGCTACCCTTAAGAATTCTCAAATGAAAAAATACTCGTGCCAGGTTAGAAACAGTATGTTTGAGTTACACAATCCTGACTTATACATTTATTTATGCTGCTGCAGAAATAGACAAGTGACTTTAAGAGATTAGAGTTGGCTAAAGAAGAAGAATGTGTTCAGCTTTACTAAATTTTTACTAATAAATTTTGTTTTTCTTTTGAAGTTAAAATTAAAATAATCTTTCCTGACAGTCTTAAAAATACAAAATAATTAATCTGATTACTTTCTCAGGAGCAGGTATGGGAAATATATTTCAGATTCTGCTCTCTTAAACTGTTATTCACATAGTAACTTTTTTTAAAGCCATGAGATTCCTGATTATATGGCTTCTGAAATTAATTACAGTTTAAATTAATTCCTTTAGTGTTATTATTTAAGTGAATGTGCTCTTGTATATTTCCTAAGTGTATTCTCTTTTCTGTCCTCCTCTGTAAGCCCCCTTTTCTGCCCCAACCTCCTTAATTTATCAGCCCTTCTAATGGAGGGCTTATTTCCACAGGAAGTATAATAGGTTCACAAAGTAGCTTATTGTCATGCAAATAGCCTTTCCCTCATTGTGAAGATATTTTCTCTCATGAGATTCACTTCATGATTCAAATGTTCTTTTAAAACTGGAAATTAAATATATATATATATATATATAAACCAGAGCTACATAAAGTGCTGTCCTTGGGTAGATGTCACTCTACAAATTTACAGGTCTGTGATGTGATAAGATTGTGCTAGGATGTTAATTAGGATGCATCCATCACTGGGCACACAGCTGAGTTCAGATGACATCTTCATAGAAGGACCTTCTCAACGAAGGAAGTAGCATGTGAATTTTCCTTCTGGCGCACCCTGCAGTTCTTATCATGGGCCACTTAGGACCAGCCATTCAAGGACCAGCACTTTGACAAAAATTACCTATGTCTCATCAATTTTAGGCCTAATCTGGTTCAAAGATCTGTGGATTTGAGGAACCTGTCGCTCCGAGTATTGGGGTACAGGCACTACTCTCAGCCCTCCTCCCCTTTTCCATCCATCGTGGTGTCGTGTCTGTGTCACGGGCGCCATGTTCTTCATTCACTCATTCTTTCCTACATTCATCCTATGTTTAAGAAGTTACTACACAAAACAATACTTGTTCTCATGGAGTTTATATTCTACTGAGACACAACACCAAACAATAAAATAAACCAATGTATAAACTAAGCATATTCAGAACATCATAAAAGCATTGAAGAAAGCAAGACACAATGATGTGATTAACCCCAGGAGGATAGAGTGGCATATGTGTACTGCTTTAGAACAAACATGTGAGATGATAACTGAGTAATGAAGGTAAATTATCCAGAGGAGATGTAGAGAAAGAACTGTTCAGAAGAGGAAAAAAAAGTAAATAAATACATAATAAAAATAAATGAATGAATAGCTAGTGAAAAGGCTAAGGTGAAATGAGCTTGACATGCTAAGGGATAAGGAAAGCAACTGGCAGGACTGAACTATGGTGAGCAAAGGGGGCGGGCCAGTGCCTCCACTAGAGAGGCCACCAGTAATCCACTAGTCATCAAATTGGCATCATCATGTTAGCAGGCATGTGTCTTTGCACATTGCTTAACACTTCCAATTCTAATTGACAAGCTTACTGAGAGCAATAACCTACTGGCATGTCTAGGGTGGGAACATAAGTAGTTAGAATAAAATATATCGAATCAATTGAACATACTCCTGTGCTCTAGAAAAGCCCCGCATTGTGGAGATGATGTACCACAAATGAGAAGTTAGACTAAGACCTTAGAACCTCACCATTTTAGAGGCCATACAGATAAAACGAACAATTGACATGGTCAGGATGACAGAGCTAGTGTGATGATACATAGCAATGGGTGTGGGTGCTGTGATTAGGGGAGAGGGGACTGTGGTGAAGCAGAAGACAGTGTGCCTGTTCCAAAAGTGGAAGCCGCCGTGACGCTCTAGCCAGTAACATTTATATGGACACATGGCCTTCGTGTGGCCAAGTCGGATTTGTTCATGAGAAGCTGGGATTTGGAGATGAATTCATGTGATCACATTTTACCATTTGGGAAGTTAGTAAAACAACGTAGATGAAACAAAACACAATTACAGGCCTCCATTAGCCCACTGGCTGCTGGTTTACAAACTCTGATTCAATCGTGGGGCTCAGTTGATATTTAAGATATAAAGACACCTAACCATCTTACTGTGTGATAACATTTATGAGTGGCCAAGGAGCCTGTCCTGTTTCTTTTCTTGTATGATGGCAGTTTAAGCCAGGTAATAATGTTCCACAAAAATCCCACATCTAATAATGTGGCGCATCGTCCAGGCTATTAAGCCCCTGGGAATTTCAAATTTTTCCTAACATGCTGATAAGTCTTATGTAAAACCCAGAATCAGTTAAGTCAGCTAAATGATACTTTTCTAGACAAAGATCAAAGCCACCAGGATACATGTTAATGTGTAATACTGTCATATTTCTAATACCTAATATTACTCTAATGAATACCAGTCTTCTACCTGTTGATAATCATTAATATAACCAAAGCACTGTTGGTGACAGCAGCAGATAGCTGCCTATACTATTTAATTCATCAAAATCAAAATCAAAAATGAAATCAAAATCATCTAAGTTTCAATTGGAAAAAAAGATATATATATATATATATATATATATATATATATATATATACACACACAGCTGTTGGAATTACTATAATTTCCATTGTTCTATCAATAACAAGTTGATGTCTATTACATGGACCCTCATGAGAGAAACTTGCCACATGTCATCTGAAGAGGGTTGTTGGGACCCAAGGTCGCCGTCCCAGGACTAGATTCCTTGGGTTCCCCTGGGTGGCAGTATGTTGAGCCTGGCTGTACTCCTGGCACTGCATGGGTGCCTGCTGAACTCTCCTGAATGCCCAGAAATATTATAGCCCAAGACAGCAGTCAATAGTTATGGGGAAGTGTCTGTTCCAGAGAGTGTCAGTAATCTTAGGTACCCCATTATTATCACTCACTAGTCAAGAGACCCTGGATGCTTTCTGTCACATGTTGCCATGTCTGGTAACCATGAAATAATGACCACCAGGTTCTGTGCAGTATGATATGTGTAGATGTGTGTCTCTAAGCATGAGGCTCTGTTTTTCCCTCACTAGTGGTTATTTTAATAGGAAAAAAAAATCGTGTCTGA
Organism: Aselliscus stoliczkanus; assembly: GCA_033961575.1. Taxonomy (NCBI): domain Eukaryota; kingdom Metazoa; phylum Chordata; class Mammalia; order Chiroptera; family Hipposideridae; genus Aselliscus; species Aselliscus stoliczkanus. The sequence goes on from CM066733.1 coordinate 11,458,116, forward strand.
CCTACCTGGCTGTCATCCAAGAATTAAATATAGCACTTTGTTACAGTAATATCCCTCCAGAGTCCTTCAGCAAGAACACAAACTATTTAAGTTATGCTTAAAGGTGTATTTCATTTTTAAGCTTCATCTCTGGCACACAACATATTCTCAGCAGCTTTTCAAACTCTGTTCAGCAGCGCCAGCAATTTCCCCCAATAGCTTCTTTTCTAGCCTGCCATATCTCCCTCACTGGTGTTGGCAATTTGAATAATGACACCTGATTTTGTTTTGTATTAGTTCTATTCGGAAAACAAAATGCACATAGTTGCAGGCCCCTCCTCCCCCAGCCACCCCACCAAGACTCACTATTGCTTCCTTGTGTTAGGAAAAATAACATTTTACAACATACTTTCCAAACAAATTATTCCATTTGTCCCTTAAATGCACATCGATGTTAGCAAATTATTCTTCATATCTCACCAGATATTTAAAACACCCTTTCAAGCAGTGTTGCAATTTTCTATTCTCTTCCAATTTACTACACTGTCATCTTTTTATGAGTAGGGTGTATTCACACTTGGGCAGTGTTTTTGTGTCACAGCAATCTTTTTAGTATTTTCAGGTGTGTGTTATTTTCCAGCGGCTGCTACAACAAACTATCCCAAATTGGGAGGCTTAAAACCACAGACACCTATTCTCTCACAGATCTCAGGGCCCACACCATATCCTGTCACAAGTTAGGATTCAAGGCATTGGCAGAGCCAGGCTGTAGCTGAAGCCTCCAGGGGAAAAACCCCTCTTTGCCTCTTTCAGCTTCCAGTGGCTCTCTGTGTCCTTAGGCTGTGACAGCATAATCCGGTCTCTGCCTCTGTCCATACGCCGGATTTCCCTTCAGTGTCCGTGCATCTCAAATCTCTCCGCCATTCTCTCATAGGGATACCAGTCATTGTATTTAGGACACACCTTAAATATAGGATAATCTTACCTTGAAATCCTTACTTTAACTACATCTGTCAGGATCCTAATTCCAAATAAGGTCACAATCTGAGATTCCAGGGAGACAGATTTTTTTTTTTTGGGGGGGGGGCTGGGAGGGGGCAGAAGGGCATAACTCAACCTACTACATGTGGATTTAGACTAATTTCTTTTTAGAGAACCAGTGTTATATTCTGTTTTCCTTATAAATTTTTTCTTCTTCCCATTAAAAAAAAAAATGTTGATTTCATGGAATTTATAAATGTGTTTCAAAAAGTAAGAGCACATATTATTTTCTGAATAGCTTCTAGTAGCATCCAGTGGAAGAAAAAGATGTGTTCAGTGAGAGAAAAATGATAAGAATATTTGCAATTTTATAATTGTATTGTGCCCCATACAATGGTATTCAAGAATTATGTTCTATAAGTCATGGTTAAGGAAGATTTCTAGTATGTTCAGGATAACTCATTTTTTTTAAATTAGTTTCAGGTGTACAACACAGTGCAATAGTTATACATTTTACCCCTCAAAGTGACAACCCCCCACCCCCAATTTGCCACCCCACTCCCCCCCCATATCACATATATCTATTACTCTTCCTCTGACTCTCTTCCACAGTATAATCCATATCCTGTGACTATCTATATATATATTCAATTACAGTAGGTATACAACCTCCGCTTTAGTTATACAGTGCAGTGATCAAACCTCTACTCCATCCATGAAATGGTTTCCCTAACAAGACCTATGACCATCTGACATTCCACAGAATATTTACAACATTATTAATTATATTCCCCAAACTGTTTTTCATATTCCAGTGGCAATATTGTAGTTGCCTATTTTTGCTGTCTAATCCCTTCCCCTTCTCCCTCATCCCCATTCCTCTCCCAATTAGCAACCCTGATTTTTCCTCTATATCTATGAGACAGTTTCTGTTTACTTTGCTCATTCATACAGTTTTTCAGATTCCACATATGAGTGAGATCATATGGTATTTGTCTTTCTCCGACTGACTTATTTCACTTAACATAATAGTCCCTAGGTCCACAGGATAACTCATTTTTATTTGCCCTTTTAATTGTATACTTTACTATTAAATATCACAATTTGGAAGAATATTTAATGACACTGGAAAGCGTGAAGAAATTTAAATTTAAAATTTAGCCCACCTGTTGTATTTGCTGCATATTTAAACAATTATTATCTCTGGTTGATGGTGCTGTTTTATAATTTGTAGTCTTTTTATTCCCCTCTTTTTACTATTACTTATCTACATTGCTTTAATAACGACAAACATTGACCATCACCTTGAATTTTCATGGCATTTATTATATAAATTCATGTTTATTCACGCACTGAATGCTTACAATGTTCCCCCCACCTCTCCCATATATTGGTGGACAAATATGCATAAATCATGTGTCCACCTCATGGACTTGCTATAGATTACAGGAGGCAGTCAAGACAAATCAATAACTGCAAACCAGTGTGCAATAGGTGGTCTGGTAGAAATACGACCAAAGTTCGGAGGGTGCTCAGAACGAGGGCACGGAACCCAGGCTGAGGGAACAAGAGAGTTTCCAAAAGGAGGTGTCAGGAGAGCTCAGTGCTGAAGCAAAAGCGCATCAAGTAGGGAGGAGAGGCACAACCCAAACAGAAGACACAACAAGCCCCAAGGCTTTGACGGTAGTCGAGGTTGTTTTTGAGGAGTGGTGAGAAACAAGGCAGCTGACAGACCTTGCAAATCAACTTCATTCGCAAGTCTCTGGATAGCCAATGGAAGCTTACGCATGGGATGAGTCATCGGCATCTTGGATTTTTTAACAAGATGACTGGCAAGAAGAAGACAAAAGGATGGACATACAGGCAGCCTGGCCATCTATAAGAGATTGTTAAAATAATGCAGCCAGTAAGAGATGAGGCGTCACACAGATACACTGCAGCCACCCAGTGCTACACAATGGAAGCACGTAGACTGGAAGGTGTACGTAGAGTGCAGGTACTGGTACCATATTGGTTTAAAAAGGATGCAGATTAAGAAAGAGGGACATTAAATCCTTATTTCTGTCTTGGACAACTGTTCTTGGGATGGTGCCATTCAGTTACATGGGAAACACAGAGCTGAGCAATTTTGGTGAAGAGGATGAAAAGTACGGGTGTGGAAATGGTTACTTTGATATTGCTATGTAATTCCCAAGTTCCGAAGACTCGTAAGACAGTTGAATGTTTTTGTATCTGAACCTCAGAAGAGTATTTTTGATCAAAGGTTAGCATTATGGATAAATTAGAATATATATTTAAAGCAATATATGTACCTGAAGAAAATGTGTAGCATAGTAGTTTATGTGGAAGCATTGTTTACACCTATGGTGGATAGGAAGGATGATTTCATGTTATGTTTTGTCCTGTTTCAAAAAGTGCTTATTGCCTTCTCTGTTCCCCCAACGGTTTAAAATTCCTGGTATAAAATGGATAGATGTTGGAGTATGAAATCCAGATTTAAAACATAATAAAACTTTGTGTCCACAGGATGGGGTAGGGGGGAAAGAATGCATAAATTAGACAAACAGGAAAAAGTGGCCAGGAGGAAGCGGGGAGAAGAACTAGGAGAGAGCAATGGGAGGAGTTTCACGGAGATAACAGACACAAGGCCAAATGGTTTGAAGAGGTTGCTAAAATAAATAAATAAATACATACATAAATATATTTATTTATGTATGTACTTATATATAAATTTAATTTATTTATTTATAAATTATATATATATATATATATAGTTTTACACTTTACCAGAACCATTTCCCTGTAGGGTGTCAGTGATAGTGGAGTCAAGATCTTAAGAAAATTTTTCAAGTTTTATTTTCATGAATTATTCAAAATTGTCATCTCTCTCTCTCTCTCTCTCCCCCACCTCCAGCCCTCCCTCCCTCCCTCCCTCCCTCTCTCTCTCCAACTGTCTCTCTCCTCCTTCCACACCTTCTCCTCTTCCCTATCTTACCAGCACAGATTTGGAAAATAATTACTACTACTGCTATGCCCATTGTGACTCATATGCAAAAACAAATTTTGGAAAGCAAACCTCTGAAATCCCCCTGATGGAGAAAACAAGGGTCTGAACCTAAGAGACTTCTTTTCACTGAAGTGTTTTAAAAAATTAGAAACATTTGCAAAGGAAACATTTCCACATCAATTGAAGTTTGATGCAACAAAAGACAGGAACCCTAAATGTACACGTTTAGGGCGGGGTTGGCACATCCTGCCCAAGTGTGAGAAAAGTTTCTCTCAAACCTCGTGACACTGTAACTTTTAAGGAAAACTAGGTCCACTTCAAGAAATACTTTATGTATTTTTTTTTTTTCAGGTCAGTGTCACTGGCCATCATATGTGAGACCCGAACCGGGGCCGCTCGCTTCTCAAGCAAGCACTTAACCACCATGCCACTCGGCCGGCCCTTCAAGAAATACTTTAAAAAACATGATGTTTTGAAATATTCGTCCTCTCCATGTTGAACAGCATTTTCTTTTCCAGACTCGAACCTCAAAACAGCCTGTGGGTAGACCAGTTTGGCATAGGAATATGTAAATTATTTTTCTGCTTTTGAGCGTAAAGTATACATAGACACACAGAAATAGAAGATTTTTCCTTTTGCAAATAGCATTGCTTTTTGGCAGGTTGCCAGAACTCACAGAGGCGTATTATGACACTGTCAGGAGGCATTGTACCAATGCAGAAAGATACTGGTTTCAGGTATTGTATAGAATAATTGTGGTGTAGGTATCCCGATTGATAAAAGAGCAGAAATTCTGACATTACATCAATAAGAAGTATAATTAAGGTAATATGTAACATGCCATCTAATCAAATTACCACTGTAATACCAATGTGAGTTAACTCACGTTAACACTCTGTGAATACTAATTACTATCACTTTCAGATTTTTATAATATGCCACATATTTAACCAAATTTAACCTAGCTGGATAATTGCTATAGTGCGAATAAATAAAAACAGTTATTATTCAAGAAACACACTGGGGCTAGCTTTAATGGACTTCTTCAAAAGTATTTTCTAGTTATGAATTACCTCTGTGATTACAGGATATAAACTAAGTCTCATTTTTAAAGATGCTTTCATATAAACATTGTATCCCTACCTCTAGTTCATGGAAGGCTACCTTTAGCACAGAGAAATTTAACTAAAACAACACAGTTTTACATTTGAAAAGGCATTTAAAGTTTCCTTCCTGTTAGATGTCATCTCAATTTGTACAAAAGAATTGATGGATGATGCATTTCCTAGAAAAGATTATTTTTACCATTTCAATTATACATGGCTGATTCCCACTTTTAATATAGTATCCTGCTTTCAGAGACTTTCACCTTAAAAAAGAGACTTAGATAATTAGTGTTCTTCTTCCAAGACTCCCTATCTGCACTGCTTCTCATGCTTTCATTTTCATTTCTCTCTCATGCTTTCAACCATTTTGGCACTTGCCTTCATTTTCTTCCATCTGTAATTCTCGCTGTGTCCTATCCTTATCTTTCAGCATTCACCTCTCTCTTGGTTCAAAACTTGCTCCCTGACTCAAATTTTGGCACGGAGATGTGGAGAACTGAATGCCTCAGCTTTCTGTCTCTTTCTGAATTTACTGACCAAATCAAATGTCGGTGTGGTATACATATGGAAGATAGCCTACAATTCATAATATTATACAATGTGACCCAAGCTTTTAAATAAGACCTAAACTATTTCTCCATAGCAAAAATCCTGACTTGCTCTTTTTTTAAAAAGTCTGTATTTAGTAGACATCCAGGAAAACCAAAAAAGTCATCTTAATCACAAGCATCGATGTATCTTCCCACTTGAAATGACATTAAAACACAATAAAATGTAATTACATATATAAAAACACTCAGTGATGGGTAGAATGGGTATTGTAATAACAAGAGTAAAAATAAGGATGGAAAACAGGTGACTTAATGATAAATGGCTTAGAAGATCTAAAAAAAGAGCTTGAGGCTAAACCATAGGAAAAGTTGAAAATGTACCAGATTTGCACCGCAAAATCTGGTAATCTTTAGGGTTTGGGCTAACAGGAAGGGTAAAAATTAAAGAATGGGGGAAGTAAGTAAGATGGTGGACTAGTAAGCTTCAGGCCCTTCTTGCCTCAGTGGAAACATTAAATACATAACTAGAAATTAGCTACAATGACTTTACAGCGTCTAGTAACCACTCCAAGGTCTGCAATAACCAACTGAATGCCTACACAAGAAAAGCCACATTCAGCATTGTAGGCCATTGTGTAGCATTCCTACCCCATCGTCCACCCCCCCACCCATTTCCCCTACGTTTCCCCAGCACAGTGCAGTGTGGTTTGGGATAAGCATGGAGTTCATCCCTGTTTTCTTCCGTAAGCCAGAAAAGCATGGCAAACCAAATTTGCAACATTCTGGCTTGTCCGAGGCTACCCAGTTAGTCTCTATGTCACCCAATTCAGAGCTCCAATGGCCAAAGGGGCACAGCTCCCATCTCAGGCTTGTGGAAACTGGGAAGCAGGGCTCATGACTTGTGTATACCACAAGGATACCTGTGACTACAAAATACTGATGGAGGGATGCAACAGGACAGCTAAGGCCCCTAATGAATCCAGGGTAAAACTCTTAAGAACAATGAAGACATTTTAAAGCAGCCATATACAGGAGGGAAGTGGAAAAAAGTCACACCTACAGGAGCAGGGGAAAAACATGCTCCCAAATTACCTGAGGAGCCATTCGGCCTTGCAAACAGCTGACTAGTGAAGATGTTCCCCCACATAGGCCCAGTGTGCAAAATGAAACAGGAGGCTGGTTTTCAAAATGTTCAGTTTCCCATAACATATTTCCATGTATACAAAGAAAAAGGAAAACGTGGCCCATTCTAATTTCAAAATTTACTACAAAAGTATAATAATTAAAACAAAACAAAAAATGTGACAAAGACAGGCATACCAACAAATGGAATGGAACAGAGAGCCTAGAAATATATACTCACATAGATGATCAAATGATTTTTGACAAGGGTACAAGGACCATTCATTAAGGAAAAGGACAGGCTTTTTAGCAAATAGTATTGGGTTTGGGAAAACTGGATATTCACATTTAAATAAATGGCATTGAACACTTACACCATATGCACATTTTAACTTGAGGTGAATAATAATAATAATAATAATAATAATAATAATAAAACCTATAAGTAAAAGCTAAAACTACTAAACTCTTAGAAAACATAGCAAAAAACTTTATAACCTTGGATTTGGCAATGATTTCTTGGCTATGACACCAAAACTACAGACATTAACAACAACAAAAAGTACTATCATTAAAATTTAAACCTTTTGTACATCAAAAGACACTATGATCAGATTGAAAAAGAACCCAAAGAGTGGGTATTTGCAAATTATCTATCTAACAAGGGGATTCATATTCAGCATATATAAAGAATTCCTACAACTCAACAACAAAACTGATTCAAAAATGGGAAAAGATCTTATAAAGACACTCTTCCAAAGAAGATATGCAAATAATAAGCATATAAAAAGATGCTCAACATTACTGATCTTCAAGGAATGTCTAATTAAAAACTGTCATGGAATATCATCTCATTCCCAGTTGAATGGCTACTATCAAAGAAGAAAAAAAGAAAAGAAAAAAAAAAGTAACAAGTATTGACCAGGATGTGGAACACTATGCTGCTTAATGTAAAATTACATCGCTGATAACGTAAAATTGAGCAAACAGTACAAATATTGTATGGTTGTTCCCTTAAAAATGAAAAATAGAATTATTTCCGTATGATTCAACAATTCTGCTTTTAGGTATTTTCTCAAAAAAATGAATAGTTTTTTGTATACCCATGATCACTGAAGCCCTGTTCACAATGCAGATACATCAATGGATGAATGTATAAACAAAATGTGGTACATACATATAAGGGAATAATACTCAGCCTTACAAGGAAAATAAAAAAAATCTGACACATGCTCAACACAGATGAAACTAGACAACATCGTGCTAAGAGAATAAGACAGTTACAAAAGGACTTAAATTGTATGATTCCACTCGTATGAATTACCTAGAGTAAGCTGAATGCACCGAACAAAAAGGCAGAATGATGGTTGCCAGGGACGGGGGCCTGGAGAGTTGAGATTATATTGTTCAATGGGTATACGGTTTCAATTTAGAAAGATTAAAAAAAAAATAAAAGAATTGGGGACTCGTTGGCTGCGATGGTTGCATAATAATGCGAATGCACTTAACGCTATTGAATTGTGCACTGAAAATCGCTAAATGATAAATTTTATATTACATATATTTTACCACATGAACAAAAACTAAACCTGAAGAATCATTTGAAAAACAGTGAGATTTTTGTTTTTTGTTTTTTTTGGAATCCCCAGCTCTCTCTTTATTTTGCACGTTCCTCCTGACTTTTGCCTATGAGTTCAGTCTCTGCTGGGTAAAACTGAGAGTATTTGACTTGAGTAACACAATCCACAATGGAGAGGTCCTTATCCTGCAGACACCAGTGTTCATGACCAGGTGTGCAATGGATGGTAATGTACGTAATCTTCCTCCTCCAGAAACCTAGTATTGTAGCAACCAAGTCTTTACCTGCCAAGCAGAAAACCATTAGGAACTGGGGAGCCTGATAAGCACAAAAGGAAAGGTCTTTAGTAATTGAAATTGAATGTCCCTAACTTATTGATAGAGAGCTTTCCTATCACATGAACATCCTCCGTAAGGCTCTTGGTCATAGATTTGTAAAGCCTTGGGCTCAAAGAACAGTTTTTAAGAACTTTCAGAAAGAAAAGGAGAATTAAACTATGTTAAGATACAAAATAAAAACCCATTTTTTTAATGCTTTTCAACATAATCTGAAAATTAGAAGGCGGTGGAGTAATACCTTCAAATTCAGAAGGGAAAAAAGAAAACCAACCTAAAAACTGCATACGTAGCCAAGTTTTAAATCACTTCCCTGGGTTGAATACACATTTCAGGCTTGTGTGGTCTCAAACTCCTTAATTCTATATACCTTTTTAAAGGAAATTATGCTCCCCCAAAATGAAAGAGCAAATCAAAAAAGAAACCATGGTCTGTAGGAAGTAAGCCATTCACCCCAGAGAAGAAGGGAAGCTCCCCGGGATGGTTCCCAGGAGGGAATCCCAGCACGCAGCTGTGTACTGACTCCACAAAGCTGGGTGCTCTAGGAGCGTCGTTTTCAGGAAGGGAAACGGACAGATTAGCAGAGGTGCCTGAGTGTCTGGGGGAGAGACAAATTTAGACGTTTCTATGGATTACACAGAAAACTAAGTGTTATGGGGATGAGTTTTGTCCACAAAAAAATTGTACGTTAAAGTCCCCGATACCTCAAAATGTTACAGTATTTGGAGATAGGTTCTTTAAAGAGGTAATTAAGTTAAAATGAGGTCATTCGGGTGGGTCCTCATCTAATATGACTGGTGCCCTTATATGAAGAGGAAATGTAGACACAGAGAGAAGAACACCATGAAAGACACAGGGAAAGACATCAATCTACAAGTGAACAAGAAGTGGTAGCAGACACCAAGCCAGCTGACACCTTGATCTGAGACTTCTACCATCCAGGATTGTGAGAAAATAAATATCTGTGTTTTAAGCTGCCCAGTCAGTGGTACCTCGTTATGGCAGCCCAAGAAAACGAACACACTGGGACAACAACAACAAATTTATTAAACAAAATGCTGTGTGGGAAATGAAAGGAGATTGAGTTAACCATAATTATGATGGGAATATATCTGGAGAATAGGGGATGATAATGAGAAATTGTGTTGTGGGTGGGGTGGGGCAGACAGCAGGGGGAGTAAGAATATAGCAAAATATTCATCCTACATAAAGGGAAGAAAATACACAATAACGCTGAAAATTAATACTCAGAATAATTTATGTAGAGGAATGGCAGGCAGTAAACACCGAAACAAACAGCTAAAAATAGCTGACGATATTTGTTCTAAGGGAATGTAATGGAGGGGAGCAGGAGGAAGGATATATTTTTACGGGACTATTAAACACTTTAACCACATTAATGTAGTTTAACTTTAATATAATAAAATGTAAAACTGGACCAGCCGAGTGATGCGGTGGTTAAGCGCTGGCTTAGGAAGCCAGCGGCCCCGGTTGGGGTCCCACATATGAGGGCCAGTGACACTGCCCTCAACAAAACAAAAAACAAAACAAAAACAAAAAAAAGTAAATCATATGATACATAATTTTTACTATGATATTTGCTACATGTTACAAATGAGAAACTAACACTGCAGATGAGCTACATTATTTCTCTTGTTTCATGAGGTATGCTAAATGCAGAACAGAACAGAATTTGAAATAAAAACGTAGGAGTCATAACTCAGGATTCATTTTCCAAATGACACCAGATGACATGGACTTTTCAGATTCTTGGAAATTGGAAAGCTATTTCTAATCCTGGTACCTGCAGAAGGGCTGACAAGATGATGCCACAAGTATTAGGAAGTACCGAGACAGCTACTGCTCCTAGTACACAGATTTTTCAATTAAGAGCCTTGAAGATTATCCAAGTCTTAAATTGGGTTTAAATGAAGATTTCGGTTCATTTCAGGGTAATTATTTTATTTTAGTGCAAAAGCTAAAAGTAGTGGGAATGCATAGCTTTTGGTTTTAAGAATAAATAACTGAACTTTTCAAAAGAGCCAACTAGTATCCTTCTAGACTGAAATAGGAATAACTTGAGACTGGCACCACACCACAGTAGGGAGAGCTGAAGATTTCAATCAATTGTTCCAAATAGGTATTAAAGCAAAGAGAAGCTTCGCTTGACTCTTTGTTAATTGCAGAGCAAAAACACTGGAGGTTGGCCGAAATAACATTTCTGTCTTTATATGGGTATGGGGCATGTGATCAATGTAAATAAACATACAAAAATACAGGTAATAAAGACAGTTGTGCTAAAGCACCCCTGAATCTACAGGTCTTGACTCTATTTCAAGCTATAATGACTTGGTCTAAAAAGGCAAAAAATACCAGTGATTGTTAGCAACCCCTAGATCCCAGGGGAATTTGGCCCATGGCCCGTTTCCATTTCAGATCCCATCCACATACCATTCTATCAGCACAAACATACGAGGAGCATAATGAATGTGCAGCTGGCCATTTTGCAGGACTGTCACCTTACTTACTCTCTTCTTTCTGCTAGGATTTCTCCTTTACCTCCTATATCCATAACACCCAAATATTAATTTAATCTGTTAACATTTTGCATGTGCTCAATTGTGATTGTTTCCTGGTCATCAAAATAATTTGACTAATAATAATAGAGAACTTACTGTGGGTCAGGTACTATGCCAGTTAGCAAGAAACCAATGTGAGTTAACATAAATTATATCGTACGCATACAATACATTAACTTTTTTAATGTATTACTTTGTTTAATTTTTATAACATCTCTGTACATGATATATCATTATAATTTTCATCTACCAACTGAGGTTTGGGAAGATGAAGTAGCTTGGCTAAGTTTAAGCGGATTCTATCAGTAAATATAAGAGTCACATTTAAGTCTACCAGATATCAGAACTAGTGATTGGAACCACTACTCATCAAGCTTCCCAGATAATGAGGATTTGAACTCAAGCAATAAAATTGGGATTATGCAGGGGAGTGTCATGAAATATAAACTAGGTAGTACTGACAGAATTAGCCAGCAAATAAAGAAAAGCTTCAAAATAACATTTTGAATTAAGTATGTAAATATGATACTGTTAAAAGAGAAGATACAGAAAAAAAGATTGGGCCAAGAACTTTACACATTGTACTATAAGAATCTAGTATATTCTTGGAAATCCATGAATGTATACTTCTTTTATTTTCTTATCCCCTCTTTAATCGGGTGTCAATTATATGATGGGACACAAATATTAGTGTATGAGTGTACTAGCCTTTTCTTATAACGCAGCTTTATGACTCACTACTATCCATCAGATGATGGTCTGGGTTTGCCAGATGGTCTTTCATTATGAAGAACTCAGAGGAAAGGGGGAAATGTAGAAAGGTTATAATTATTAGAAGCATGAAAAGAAATTTTTAGAACATTTTGTTACAAGGCATACCACAGGTTTTGAGGGGTATAAAAAGAAAGGTTATGTAGTACTGTTTTGCAGTAGGAATAATAATTATAATAATAATAATAATAACAATAATACCTTGATAATAACCAAAGACCGCTATTAAAGAGTGTGAGAACTCACATGCATTTAAGGCCTTTGATCAAAACCCTTTTCAGTGACTAGATCATCTGACTCATGATTTCAATGGAGAGGAAATAAAACACTCTTTCATCCTCCACAGCAAATACAACTATTCAAAGTGAGTAACGAATACATGTAATTGTGACATGGTGAAGACATACACATTTATTTTTGACTGCAATATAATTTCAACTGGACAGTAGGTCTTCTATTCCATGTCTAAGGTTGAAATAAATATTGGAATAGCTGGGACAAACCTGGAGATTCAGTTAGGGCATCAACCTATGGACATATGAGGCAGAGGTGTGCAAGTTATGGAAATAAGTTTGTGGCCTGTACTTTAAAATGAGCCCTTTGCACCTGTACCTCGCCTACTGTTCTCTTTCTCCTCCCCTTCCCCTCTGCCCACTTTCCTCATACCAAGCTCCCTTTCCCAAACCTTGTCTTTTGAATAAGTGAAACTGTCCATTTCTTTGAAATAAGTACAATTTAGAGTAACAGAAAAAAAACCTCCAAATTGTTTCTGTAAAATATCCCCAAAAGGGCTATCTTTTGCATCTTCAGAGTGAAGGGCTAAGAAGCTAACCTCTGAGCCTCTGAACTACATCACCTATGTGTGAAGTTACCTCAAGGCCAGAAAGGAATATTAAGAGTTTGTTGACTCATATAGCATGTCTAAGTTATCACACTGAAGTGACCCCTGCAGGGACAAAAAAAGAACCTCTCCCTAGGACAAATTGTCAAGTTCACTCTTAGAGATCCAGGAAACAAATGTTTCAAAGTTTTAGAAGATCTATTGGATCTTGACTAACATCTATCAAAGATTCAAATGTACTGAGGTCTATTCTCCTAGGGCACTATTAGATAGCTATTGAAAATGAAAAGACATTTCCAAATCTATATAAAAATATCAGACAGGCATCTAAAACCTCCAGCTGATATTTCAGCACTAGGGACATAACAATTCATAGGGTTTAGAACCTTGAAACAAAAGCAGGTAACCATTGAAGCACCAAGAGGCTGTCCAGGGCTGTAATTCTTAAGCAATGGCCTGTATTAGCAGGTGACAATGAGTTTAATTTTTTTAAAAATGACCAGCCCCACTCTAAGCCAGATGCTCTTCATGTGTGGCTTGGGCACATGCGTTTTGGAAAGCTCACCAACGTCATTCTGAAGTATGCCATTACTAAAGGCCATTGGCACCATGAACTGAAACTGATATCCTGCCTGAGCAAATAATAAGTAGCATACCAACAAAGATCCCCTGATGGGACAATCTCACACGCTCACTTGGGGACCGCTAAGATTGTTTAAAAAATCTTTACCACGTGAAACATTTTCAAGTTGCTTAGCTAATCCTGCTTCTAGCGGTGGACAGAAAAAGCCAGGAAGCTGGGAGAACAGTATTTTCTCACTCTGGACAACTTGCTAATGAGGTTTGTCTCAGTTCCTACACTCAGAGACAGCACTTAGTGTTCAAAAGACTTGTGAATGGAATCCATGCAGCAATCCACATGCAAAATACAACTGTGCAGAAAAATGGCATTTTTCACACCTCCATATGAATTTGCTTCTGCAAGTCATGTGAACGCAAACCAAATTTTCTGCTAGGCTGTCCCACATGGCTGCAAATTTGGCTGATGTGGAAATTCACTTGGTAGAGTATTTTCTACCTACTGTATTCTTTTCACACTCATATGCAGATATATTTTGCTACTATCATTTTTACTAAGATATACCAGGGCTTACCTTTCGCTGTAATTTAAAATTCTATGCCATACATTAGTAAATTACTACCAATATTTAGTGTTAATTACATTTCTCATTGATTTCTCTAACCTACTTTTAATTTGTTGATTTTTTCACAGTATTTTTTGGTCTTTTTGAAGTACTTAAAATATAGTCACACCCAGGAAATTGTAGCATTTTTTCAAGAGGTTGTTAATAGGAAGTATTGTCATAGTTCACATACTCAAAATATTCTATCAAGTTGGAGAAACGTACATACAATTAATGGCAACATCTTTTAATAAGCTTGTATGATTAAACTCATGAATTTACTAATTTACCATGAATACTCAAATGATTCCTTTCTCAACACATTAATATAATTATAATATTTATAAGAATATCATAATTATGAATATAAATATATATTCAAAATCATATAATTATTGTATGTCTATCTTTTGTGCTAATCTCCAAAATTAGATTCTAAATCTTCAGTCATCGTTACGAAGTTTTGAATTGTAGCATTATACAGGAAATTTAAATGGCAAGATTTTATGTGACTGTTTAACAGATTAAAGTAATCATATGAATGTCTAATATAAGAAGTAAAAATAAGAGTGGCAGTGAACTTGAAAAATGCATAATACTTAAATTTCACTTCCTCAATTTGATACTAGGAAGCTTTTCAAGCAAGATGGTTTTCAATGATCAGACATCAAAAAAACATATTTTTATGTTCTTTTCTTACTAGTCAATTAACTTTGAATATCCTCATTGAATAACATGCTTTCAGATATTGAACGGGGTCAATGCCCTCTATAAATATAGTTAAATGTCGGAAAGATAACAATGTCTCTTTGTCCCCATCTTGGCCATAGCCTGTTTAGAATAATAGTGTCCACTACCTAGGAAATAAGATAGAGATTCTAAATACCATGAAAGCTTTCTCTGTATTCCATTTTCTTTTTCATGGGGATGGCTACTATATTATATTAAGATGAGATGGGATTGCTAGGGCAGGGTTTAGATAATTATTGTAACTGGAGAAATCAACATTTTATGACAGTTTCTTGTGTAATGGGCCATCACACCACTTCTCAGTGAAGGTGAAATGTCAAGATGACACCAAAAGATCCCAATTTCACTAACCAAATTAACCCCCCACTGTAGGACCATCAATTTATGTTACCTGTGGGCCTGTAAGGGGATTGTCAAAGAGAAAGCTTGGAGTGGGTAGAGGTGGACCTCTGCTAACTGACTAACAAGGAGTTAGTTGTGAATTCTGCCAAATATCTGTCTTTGTTATTCTAGTCCTTCTTTAAATTTCCCCCTTACTAACTTTAGGTTTTATGAGGATGTGGGGAACTTTCACCTAAATGAAATTTGTTGTTATGTGAAGTGTGTTACTTTTTATTTAAGTGGAAGCTATTTGATCACACAAAAGCACTCTTCCTTCTTGGTAAGTACTTTACTTGGTAAGTAAAATTTCACAAATATGTTAGTGATGTATTTCACTTACTTTTTCAATAACCTCTGAAATGGAAATATTATAAAATTTAAAATATTAAGATGAATTGATAATTTATCATAAATATGAATGGTTTCATTCAACAGTATATTTTAATACAAGGAATTGTATGGAGGTTTTGAGAGTGAAGAGAGCTCTGGAATACTCCACTCATAATGGAAATGAGACAGCAAATTTAAAGCAAATTCCCAATTTTTCCTGGGGAAATCCTTTAAGAACTGCTGTTGACATTAAAGTGAAATAGAACCAACCACAAAATGGAGAAGTAAAAGCAACAAAAAAAGACATTTGACTTGAATAACTGAAAAAACATAAAAGTCTTATACCTAAGAAATGGTATCAGGTTGAAGTAAACAAAACTTTTGCGAACACCAAAAAGTATTTTCTAAAAGCCCTTTCATATCAAAATTACTACAGGAATTCTTCTTTAAATTATGAAACAGAGCCAGATTACTGAGTGACAAAAATTAAATCCCTACAGGTTATTCAAATAAACACTGATTTGGCAAAAAAATTAGTTAAAGGAAATAATTACTTGTGCACACAAATAACATTTATGTTTTATAATTGTATATGATATAATCAGCAAAATAATATTCATAATAATTCTACCTTTGCTGGATCATTTTATGAAAAGAAATACAAATAAATATAAAATATTATAAAATATTTTCTCTTCAGTACCTAAATTTATTTCCCAAGTATCGAGTGTAATAAGCGTTACTTATTTACTGACTAAAATGTCTTGAATAGTGTCCCCAAAAAGATATGTCCAAGTCTTAACTCCCACTACCTGTGAATGTGAACTTAACTTGGGAGCAGATTCTTTGCAGGTATAATGAAATTAAGGATGTAGAGATGAGGTCTTTCTGGATGTAGGGAGGGCCCTATGTCCAATGACTTGTGTCCTTATGAGAGAAAGTTGAGGGAAAATGGAGAACAGAGATATAGAAAAAAAAAGAAGGCCATGTTAAAGTCCCTATAGAAACAGAGATTGGAATTACATTATACAGCTACAAGCCAAGGAATACCCAGGTTTGGCAGAGACACCAGAAGCTAGGAGAAAGACATGAAATAGATTCTCTCAGGACATCCAGAAGGAGCCAACCCTCCAGAACCATGAAAGGACAAATTTCCATTCTACAAAGACATCAAATTGAAGGCCATTTCATATGGCAACCCTAGGAAATGGGTGCACTGACATACAATGCTAACTGCCTAGTATTCTGGTCATTATACCATATGCTCATCACAGCTGAAGTTATCAAGGAGTGATATCTCCAGCTTAGATTTGTACTAAGAAGGTTACAAGTGTTACACACAAGTCCTTTGCGTTGGTCTGCACAGTATCTTACTGAGGACAGGCCAGGTCAGACAATTTGGTTTCACCCTCACTCTACTGGCAATCAAATGAAATCTAGGAAGTTACGTTATTTGGCCAAGGTCAATAAGCATCCTAGTACTAAAGCTGGAAAAGCCCTAGTGCATGTCTCCATTTAAAAAGAAGAGTTTCTTTTCCTCCACCTGTTAACATACACACACACACACACATATACACACACACACACACACTCACACACACACACACATTGTATTTTGGCGAGTACCTGACTATGAACTACGTTCACAGTACTTGCCTAAGTAAAAAAGTTTGAAAATAATGTTATTAAAATAAAATTTAAAAAAACAACTTTTTTTTAAAGATAGTTGATTACAAAATCAATGTGTACACATACACTGATGATAATTCTCTTATCAGAAATACACAGTGGAAAATTGTATTTAAAAAATTTAAAATAGCATCAAAGATATCCATTACCTAAGAAAATTTCTAACAAATGATGTGCAAGGCACAGGAGCCCTTAAAAATTTCGAGTTACATCAAACCAAAAGAAAATAAATGGAAAGAAATACAGTGTTCAAGGATTAAAAAAAAAAATGATTCAACATTGAAAAGATGTCAGTTACACCAATGTGATATACAGATTCGATGCAATCTCAATCAAAATCTCTCTCTCTCCTTCCCTCCCTCCCTCTCTGAATCTTTTCAAGATAATTCCAAAATTTATATGGAAACACAAAGAGCCAATAGTAGTCATGACAGCTTTGAAAAAGAAAGGAAGGAGGTAGGAGTTGCTTTACTGGCCGACAGGACTTTTTCTAAAGTTACTATAGCTACAACAGTTTGATATTTGTTTGTTATACAGACCAACGGCAGATTATTAGAAAGTTCAGAACATATCCATATCTTTATGGACACTTGATTTATAATAAAGGTGGCATTGCCGAGTACAGTTATTTAAATAAATGATGTTCGTTCAGTTATATCTCTTCAATTATCTGGAAGCATAAAATGAAACATGACCCCTGTTTCACTTTATGAAAAATAATGAATTCCAACTGAATAGTGAACCTAAATTTGAAAGGCACAGCTGGATCTTAGCAGAACGTCCACACGGTCTTGAAGACTAGGGAAATAGTTGTTAAATGGTAAGCACTAACTATAAGCAAAAGATTGATCAATTAAATTTCATTAAGTTAAAACCTTTTACTTATTAGAAGATAGCATCAAGAAAATAGAAGGCAAGCTCTAGAATGAGAGAATATATTCCAAATAACAACAGAAAACCTGACAACATATCAGTACAAATATGACAAAAGTAAAAGCAGCAAGCAGATTCAATGACACTTCACACACACACACACATACATACACACAAAGAATAATAAATGTATACACATGGGTTTAGTCTCATTAGCAATCAGGGAACTGCAATTTCAAAATCACAACAGGATGTCTCTCTAGATCCACCACAGTGAAAAAAGTAAAAAGAACCACAAAACCTAGAGTGGGAGAGGGTGTGAGACACCTGGGACTCATATACTGTTGGTGGGACTACACACTGATAGCGCCACTATTGAAAACTGTCATTATCATCTAACGTTGAACAAATGCATATCCAATGACCCAATATGTGCCTAACAAATACATTCATAGGGGCTCAGATACATGCACAGGAGTATTCATAAGAGACATATACAAGGATGTTCAGCTTTATGTGCAATACACAGAAGCTGCAGAAAACTCAAATGTCCATCTGTACTAAAACCAACGCTTGGTATAGTCATACACTCTTCTTTCATATCCCAAAGTATGTTGCAAGAAAAATAACTGAAATATAGCTACATGCAATACCATGGACCAATCACACAGACATAATGCTGAGCAAAGACGTCAGATACAAAAGGCAACAGGTGCAAGGTTCCATCTATATACATTTCAAAAGCAAGTAAAACTAAACTAGAGTTTAGAAGTCAAGGAAATGTCTACCTTTAGACAAAGAGGAATAGGACAGTGATTGACATAAATAATAAAACAGCTGCTAGGATACTGGCGACATCCTCCTTTGACTAACATGGTAGACACATGGGTGTTCACTCTGTGATAATTCATTCAGATATGTGTACATGGGTGTTTTTCTACACTGTTTTAATGAAATAAAATGGAAACTATTAGAAAATAAATAAGGCAAATACAAGCCAAAGAAAACTAGTATAGTTTTCTTAACATCAGACAAAACACGTTTTGAGTCACAAGGAATAATAAGAGAGCAAGCAAAGATACTTGTTTTTGTATATGTTACACTTGATATATTTATTATACCTTCAGGTAGCAATGTTGAGGAGACAGCCAGATGTAAGAGTTTGGAATTTATGGCAGAAGGCAGCACAGGAACTAGCTTTGACCTGGAGTTGAGAGTCATCAGCATATAAACAGCCTCCACAGCCATGGGACTAAATGATACCATGAGACACAAAACCTTCTGTGTCCAAACTATACATCAATCTCAGGGAAACCCTCCATACCCCAAAATCTCTACAGGAGCAAGCTTTGGCATTTAAACGGAGGCTTTTTAAACAGCAAGGTAGAGACTGTCAGATCTATCAAAGGCTGTTCCTCTCAGAGTCATAAATCAATAATCTGAAGAGGCTTATATTTTAGATGTTGGGTGTCAATTGTTTCTGTCAACATTGCATTTGCCAGGGAAATCTGGCAGGTAGCTATGATAATGTGACAGCTCTAAGCATTGTCTTCTGTATCAACAAAGGGGGGTGTCGGGGGACCAGACAGCAGTAGTATATCTATTAAAAAATATAGAAAATGAGAAACACAAAAAATAAAACTTTAATGCCTGTAGGATTTAATTTTCTTTCCCCACTAAAAACACAGTCAATACGATTCAATTATTCAAAGGAAAGTGAGAAGTACAAAGAAGAGTTTCACAAAGCGTTCGCTTCATTTGAGCAGCTAAGACAGTGGTAGCTATGGAAAATAAACTCGATTAGCTGATGTTTCTTTTGGTCTCTGACCTTGTACCAGTGAGTCTGGACAACAAAACCCATGGTGCTGCTTGCTGTTTGAATAGAGAAAAACAAAACAAAACCAAAAACATGTAGGAATTAAGAACATCTGAAAAGTCATTGCCTACAATGTTAGGTAGGTATGTTTAAGCTTCCAGTAACAGAATATCTAGCTAATATGACCTAGTAATACCGTCATTAATTTTCTCACTTTGAAGAAGTCTGCACAAGACAAGTATCAGCTTGGTAAAACCATCCCCTGCTCTGCTCTCACTGGATTTTCACCTTGGACTTGTGTTGGAGTCACACTATAGATGCCACAATGCCAATATTGTATCTTCACCCTCATGATCTGAGCCCAGAGGAAGAGGCAAGAAAGTAGGACTTCCTTTCTGTCAGAGAGGAATATTTTCTTTGACAACCCAAAAATTGCCATTTGCCTTCTTTTGGTCATGACTGTGACACTAGGTACCCTGAATTGGGGAAGAGGCTAGAAAGTGAATGTCAGAAAAGGGATGGTCGTGCCTGGCTTGTCCTAATTATCATTCAATCCATCATGCTATGTGAGTGGCCGTACTGAACAAGATAGGGGTTCTGTGAGCAGAGATGAAAGTCACAGTGGTAATTGGGTGGGCAATGGCAGTGTCTGTGACAGCTACCAAGGAACTATTAAACTTCTGCTTTCTCTTTTCCATTACGTCTCACACATCTCAAGCAGCCTGGTCATGAAATTAGCCCAAACTCTCAACTTGATAATTTGGATTTATAAGGGAAGAGATGAGAATGAGAATGTGTGCATAATTTCTCTCTCTCTCTCTCTCTCTCTCTCTCTCAATTTATTTACATTACTTTGTTTGGATGAATTTTCAGAGAAAAATAATGCAGTGAGTTGAATGGTGGCACCAACATATGTCTACATTCTAATCCCCAGAAACTGTGAATTTGTTTTTGTTTGGAAAAAGAGTCATTGAAGATGTCATTAAGGATCTTGAAATGAGATCCTCTGGATTATCGAGGTGAGCTCTACATCTAATGACAATTAGAAGAGACACAGGGGAGATTTGACAGAAGAGGAGGAAGCAATGGGAGCCTACAGGCAGAGGCTGGAGAGATGCACCCACAAGCCAAAAACTCTGTCAAGAGTTTTTGGAAGAGAGAAGCTGGAAAAGGCAAGGCAAGGCACACGTTCTCTCCAAGGAAACAGCCCTGCTGACACTGTGATTTCTGACTTCCGGCCACCAGAACTGTAGGAGAATATATTTCTATCATTTTAATAAAAGCCACCAAGTTTGCTAGCCCCTGTGTTGTTTACTTGATTCAGTTTTGATAATTCAGTTATGTGCATATATGCATATATTCTAAGAATTTACTTATTTAATTCAAGTGGTCAAATTTGTTAGCATAAAGGTATTCCTATTTTTTTATTTCTTGAATATTTGTTTTATCTGTAATTATGTCGTCTCATCATGTATAAAAATAGTTATTTTTAAATCAGTCTCTATGTTTGTTATTCTTTTCCAAAGAAGACACAATGATTAACTTTATGATCCTCTGTATTGTGTTTTTACTTTTATTTTATTTATTTTATTCCTACCCTTATTATGTCTTGCCAACTATCTTATTTAGGTGTATGTAAGTTGTTCTTTTAATGATTTTTACTTTGCTCATTAACTTATGTCCTTTTTTTAATCAAATAAAATCACTTGAAGACAATAAATTTCCTTCACATTTCTGCATTTTCTGTATTGAAGTTTCAGTATGTAGCATTTTTATTATCATTCAGCTCTAAGAATTTGTAAAATTGCATTATAATTTCTTATTTGACCTATGAGTTATTTAGAAGATTTTGTTTGGTTTTGTTTGCTTTACTTAACATGTGGATATGTTACATATCCAAGTAGATTGTAAGACTTGTAAGTTTTTCCCCAAAATTATGTCACTATTTTCTTATTGCATTTGAGACTATTCTGTTAGATATATGTATGAGTTTAGCATAGCTATATATTCATCAGAAATCAAAACTTGTATTAAATATATAATGAGTCCTTATTATATATGAATCCTTCTCAAGACCTAGCTAGGAATAATTCCTCAGTTTATGTCCCACCTCTACCATTTAATATCTGTATGACTTTGGAAAGCTTATTTAAATTCTTTGTTAATTATAACTCATAAGAATTTTTTAATAAGAAATGGGGTTGGGCATGTAAAGTGCCTGAGATTGGGCCTTAGTATTACATAAACATTTGCCATAATGATAATCATGAACATCTGCATGGCATATGATGAAACCAATTTATTCTAACCTTTCAGTATGTTTTATAAATAGCATATAGCTGATTTTGTTTTGTTGTTCACGATGTCAATCCTTACTTTCCAATTGGTGCATTTAATGCATCACGTTTATTTGAATATTTATATATTCTTGCTTGTTTCCACCATCTTCTTCTGAGTTTCATTTTTCAACATCTTTTCACCACCACTCCTACCTCACCTCATACTTTTGGGGATCGATTGTTTCTTAATCAACTTAATTTACTGATTTGTAAGTCATATAATTCTATGTCTATTCTTTTCCTAATTGCTTGGGATTTTCCTTGAACACTTCCTTAAAGGAAAAAATAAATAAAATTTTAAAAAGTGAACACCTTAATTCTTACCTATTAAAAATAAAATGACCTTAGAATATGTTATCTCTTAGCATCACATTCTGAATTACTCGTTCTTTGATATTTTAACACCACAAATTAGCTGTTAAATATCATTTGATAAAATACTTTCTTTTTTACATTAGAATTATATTTCTTCTTCTGAAGTCCATACTTTAGTAATTACTTTATTGTGTCATAACGTAACATTTTCTCAGTTTATCTTAAATATTTTTATTTCATCTTTCTTCTTGTAACACCCTTTTTTTAAACCTGTGATATCATTAGTCATTTTAAATTCTATATTACTTCACTGCCTCTTTGGCATCTATAGTTATTATTAAAAGATTTGTGGTATATCCAATAGTTGTTCCTATTTAGGTAAATCCTGGATGCTTTTCAAAAATCTATTTTTTTGTGTTTTACAGATTCTTGTCAATAGTGTTATATCTCTAATCAGATCTTGAAAATCCAGACATTGTCTATTCAAATACAGCTTTCACTTTTATTTCTCTTCTCTATTTATATGACTCTGGTTAGGTATCGCTGAGACCTTTTATTTTTTCCTTCATTTTTTTCATTCAATTTTTCATTTCCTTTACTCTGTCCCTTATATCAGTCTTCCAATTTTATCTGAATCCCACTTCCACTCCCCATAACCTGATGTTTACTCTTTTTACTTTATTTTTCACAATTTATTTTTCATTCTTAAGTTTTAGTTTATTCATGTTTCACACAGCTATGATCTCATTTTGACTCTACCTTAATTGTTTCCTCATTTTGAAATTTCATCATTTTCTTTTTCAAATCATTTTATGATTTAAAGGTATTTCATGTATTTTGTGTTGTGTGCCTTATAAACCCAATATTATAATTCCCAAGGGATATAAAGTTTTGGTTTAATTATGTATTTAATTCCCACTCATGGACATTGTTCCTATGTGTATTTGATGATGTTAAGCCATGATCTCATATTTCTTTAATCGTATTTGTGGGAATCCTGGGGATCCAAAAAGGAGTGCTTTCTTTGAGTTATGCTCTGTGTTTATTTTTGCTGAAAGTCAATGAGTGCTTTTTTCTTGGTACCCCTTGAGTATACCTTAAGGGTGCCTACCTAAAGGAAGGGTCTCTATTTCAACTGCTCCCACCTTGCTGCAGGACAAAGTGTTAGTTCCCTAAAATCAGTGCTGCTTTAGGCATTTTCCCCTTAGGTTAAAGCTAGGATATCCTCATAGATTTGGTTGAAGATTTATACATTTTTTACATGTGTGCTGAAGAGGGCTCACAAAGTTTTCCATGACCTTGTGCAAGCCCAGGAACACATTGATAAATACGTTGTCACTTCAATTCCCAGGTAAAATCTAGATTAGTATCGTGAAAGGGCTTCTCTGATTATCTAGTCTGTCATATTGTTAAAAGACATGCAGACTACTACTTTTCTACTATTATTTCACTTTCCTGAATTAGAAAAAACATTTTGTTTGATATTCTACAGCTCTAAACTAGCAATGTAATTTTACTAGTACATTTCCGACATCTACATTTTAATATATACCCAAAACAGTTTATATCCCTGAAATTCAATATGTGACATTATATACTATGTTATGATGGATTTATTTTCTTAAACTGAATTGAGAAAGGAAAGACTGGTTTGCTCATAATTGGGACC
Organism: Aselliscus stoliczkanus; assembly: GCA_033961575.1. Classification (NCBI taxonomy): domain Eukaryota; kingdom Metazoa; phylum Chordata; class Mammalia; order Chiroptera; family Hipposideridae; genus Aselliscus; species Aselliscus stoliczkanus. Next base: position 11,482,313 of record CM066733.1, read on the forward strand.
TCGAACTCATATTAATTGGACAAAATAGTTAAAAGTTAATGTGAAATGGGTTTAGCACTAACTTGGTCTAGACATATCCAGTCTAGAGTGGGCAGCCAGTACTCATTCCAATTAATTGGTACTATGGGAATGTGTACTGGCATCTTCTAATTATTGTATTTTAAAGGAAAACGGTATTTCTGATTCTGTATTGAATACTTCCACTTTTTATATGCATTAAAAGCTTATTTTGTGTATTTGAAAACACTATATTGAGCAAAGAAAACTGGGAATTTTACTTAGGATGTAGACAAACATTATTCATATATAATTTTACATTTTAAACCTTTGAGGATCCTTAGAAGCCATCTGTGTGATATACACATTTAACATACGACATACCTGAGGTTCAGATATGTTGAAAAAATTCCAAGTCATACTACCATTTAAAGCCAAAACTCTTTCTAGCACCTTGGAATAGTGACACCTAGTCCAGTCCCTCTTTCAAAGTTTCAGGACCCACCTCAACAGAGCAAGTGCAACTCAATGTAACTGCTTAAAAATCCCCATCGCCACAATGTTCTTAAAATATTTTGACTATACCACATATTATGCTATTTAATTTAAATATAGCCAAAGTATGTATAGATCTTTTTTTGGAGGGAAGTGTCACTGGCCCTCATATATGGGACCCGAACCGGGCCACTGGCTTCCCAAGCCAGCACTCAACCACCGCGCCACTTGGGCGGCTCACTACAGGAATATTAGTAACAAACACAGAAAGTTTTCAGTACCTAAATTTATAGGTCCAATAATAATCCTAGATATCATGTATTACTAACTGACAAGTCTGGAATAAAGGATCTTCATTACTAAAGACCCTTGGGAACACCCGACTGGTCTACAGTAGCCAGTTAGTTTCACTTGAACTTTATCAGGCCTTAAGATCAACAACATTTCAGTTAAGATACCTCTAAATCCTCTATTGGAATCTGAAATATACATAAAGTCATACTCTTTGTGTGGCTATATGATCTATATAATTTCAATTTGTGATTAATAATATTTGAAAGAACTCATATAACTTAATAGCAAACAAAAAAAGTGATAAAAAATTGGCAAAGGAAGCTAATAGACATTTTTCCAAAGAAGACATACAAATGGCCAACAGAGGCATGGAAAGATGCTCAATATCACTGATCATGAGGGAAATGAAAATCCAAACCACAATGAGATATCACCTCACACTTGTTAGAATGGCTATCACTGGAGAGGCAAGAAATAAGTGTTGATGAAAGTGGAAAAAGAGAACCCTGTGCACTGTTGATAAGAATGTAAATTGGTGCAACCGCTATGGAAAACAGTATGGAGGTTCCTCAACAAATTAAAAACAGAACTACGATGTGATCCAGCACTCTCACTCTTGGGTATATGTCCAAAGGAAATAAAAATAGAGTATCAAAGAGGTATCTGCACTCCCATGTTCACTGCAGCATCATTCATGAAAGCAAAGGTAAGGAAACACCTAAGTGTTCATCTGTGATGAAGATATAGGTGTGTGTGTGCATGTGTGTGTGTGTATGTACACATATGTATATATGTATTTCATTTCATTTACATGCATTTATTTTATATTTATAAATATATGCATTTATAAGCAATTATATGTATATTTATATATATAATTATTTATATATATTATACATATATATAATTTACTATATATATTCAGCTATGGGAATGAAGGAAATCCTACCATTTGCAACATGAATAGATTTTGATGGTATTATGCTAAGTAAAAAAAGCCACACAGGGGTCGGCTGAGTGGCATGTTGTTTAAGAATTGGCTTGGGATGCCAGCTCTGAGTAGCAGGGCCCCAGTTCGGATCTGGTTCGGATCCCATATGGGCCACTGACAATGCGCCCTCTACAGCTAAGATGGTGAACAACAGCTCGATGTGGAGTTGGGCTGTCCTGAGTTGTCAGTGATGGAGTAGACTGCAGTGTGGCTGGCCGGCAGCTGGCGTGAGCTTTCATGAGTTGTCGTGAGCTGCCCTGGCCAGCGAGCAACTGCCTCACCTGGGAAGAGTGCAATGATAATACCAACATGGGACAGTGAAGCCAGGTCCTCCACAACTAGACTGAAGAATAAAAGGACAGCAACTTGTCTGTTCCCCTCCCCCAATTCCCCAATAAAATCTTTAAGAAAAAAAGCCAATCTTATAGAAATAGAGAGTAGAAATGTCATTGTCAGGGGCTGGGTATGGAAGGAATAGGGAGAGGTTGCTAAAAGGGTACAAACTTTCAGCTGTAAGATAATAAGGTCTAAGGATTACATGTAAAACATGGTGACTCTAGTTGTTAACCCTGTATCATGTAACTGAAATTTTCTAAGAGAGGAGATCATAAATGTTCTCATACATATACACATATCTACATGCATATACATATAATACATGAAGCAATAGATGTCTTAATCAACTAATTGTGGAAATCCTTTCATAATGTATACATATATCAAATCATCACAATGCATACTTCAAATATTAGGTACAATCATCAAAAAATTCTTTATGAGTACTATATATTATATCATTTATTTTTTGTAATAGCACTATGGGATGCGTACTATTATTTTCCCCACCTTATAGACAAATAAAACGAGGCTCAGACAGAATAAGTAATTCAGCAACTGTCCCAATAATATGTAGCAGATATGGATTGAACCTTGCCTAATTCTAGATTCCTTACTTTTTTACTATTATGACCTCTGGTTACAGGACACAATGTATAAGATGGTATTGAAATGCCAAATGGCACAAATGATGCCCAGTAAATCACATCAAAGAGGTAAGCCTTCATAGAGGAGGTAGAATTTTCCTGGACAAGAAGAAAAAGATTGAAACATTTGGTTTAGTAACAGGGGGAAAGAAAAATCATAAATCAGGATATGTGCTATGTGTCAGGTTCTATTTTGCAAAAATGACTTTGATGATAATGCTAGTTTGGGATTACCATGCCTTCCAAAAACACTGACATTCTCTATCAAGAGGTGAATTCTATACCTCCTCTTCCTGAAACTCACTGTACCTTTGTGACTCCTTTAACAAATAAAATAAAAAGAGAAGTAAAACTGTTAGAAGCTTTACCTTCACATGTGTGTTACATGGTGTATTAGGGTTCTCCAGAGAAACAGAATCAATGGGATAGATATATAGGAAGATTTATTGTAAGGAATTGGCTCACTTGATTGTGGGGGTTGGCTAGTCTGAAATCTGCAGGGCAAGCCAGCAGGCTGAGAGCATATGTTGCACCTTGAGTCCAAAAGCAGTTTGGATGCAGAATTCCTTCCTCCTCAGGGGACCTCATATTTTTCTCTTAAGACCTTCAGCTGATTGGAGGAGACTCACCCACTTTATGGAGGGCACTCTGCTCTACACAAAGTCCACTGATGTAAATGTTAATCAACCTAGATATAACCTCCATAGCAACATATAGACTGGTGTTTGACCAAACAACTGGGTACCACAGCCTAGTCAAATGGATGCATAAATTTAACCACTACACACATGTTGAGTAAATATCATCATGCCAGCAAAATTATATAACAATAATCAATGCAGGGTTTATGGCAATTAAGGAATTTGGTTGAATTGAAACCTATTTTTGCTTTAGTTATTGGGGCTTGAAGCATTTCATTTATATTTATTTTCAGAAACTTATATATGTATGCACACTTAACAAGATCTATTTGAATTCTCCCATATATAAAGGATAAGCAAGACAATATATTTTACAAGTGAAAATTTCATTTAACAAACTATTCCAAAAATAATAATAAAGCCATCGACCCCCTACCCTAATGCTTTCCAGGGAAATTCTCTAATAATATTTGGACTTTGTGTTGTCTAATTTGGAATATGGTTTGTCTTTAAATGTTATGAAAATTAATGATTAAAAGGAGAGCTTTGAAAGAACTATTCAAGTTTTGAAGGGGTTTCTTGGAAGGTGACACAGTTGTGATTAATGTGGGTTCTGATGCCACAAACATGACAACCTTGAACTAGTTCTGCAGTCTTCGGCAAGATACTTTACCTCTCTGAGCAGCACGGTTCTCATTTGTAGAAGGAAGTGACTTGAATACCTACCTCACTGGGTTGTTGTAAGAACAAAATGAAATTATACAGATAAAGAGTTTAGCACAGTACCTGGACCAAAGTGTTGAATTACTATAAATACTATTAAAAACTAAAGACTAAAGATTGTAGGTAGGCAGCTTTCAAGATCATTTCGCTATCTTCTGAAGTCCTGGAATTATATAGCCTTCATGAGAAGCTGACAAATGGATATACACTTGTATGAATCATTTTCATTCTTTCATCTATTCAAAATTACTATACAATACTAGGCACTGTCCTAGGTCTCAGGAATTAATTGAAGAAGACACAATGTTCCCTTACATGAGCTTAAAGTTTAGTGACTAGAAAATACTAATATGTGTGAGCACGTGAACACATGTTGTGTTAAGCTCTATGCAGAAATTAGGTGGAGACAGTCTTATGCTGACAACGTGGTACAAATGAGGGTACAGAAGTAAGCCATGGTAAGGACTATGGATTTTTGAGGAAATACAAAAGAAAGTGGCTTCATGATATGAAGCAAGGCAATGATGATTTGATTTACATTTTCTAATGATATCTTGGGTTTCTGTGTGGAAAAGAGCTTCTTAAGGGGGACAAGAAACCAGGAAAACCAATAAGTGAAGGAAGTTGCAGTAAGGACTGAACATATCGGTAGGATAAAGGAAATCAGGAGAAATGAATTGATTTGAGAAACATTTGTAAGTCATAAATCATAAGAGCATTAATAGATTAGACACAGGGATGAGCAAAGTTAAGACAGTAGAAAACGAAGGATGATTCTGGTTTTCTCTAGACACATGGGGAATTGTTGGTGACCAACAGACATATATAAGACTGAGAAAAGAAAACTAACTTTTCCTTTTGGGGTGTATAATAATGAAGAGCTTTTGGAGGCATGCCAAATTTGATTGTTAAGAAGACAGCCAAGTAAAAACACAAACCAGATGGACATCTCAAGCACACATGAGAGGCTTATAATGTAAGTAGAATGTTTGATTCTTCAGCCTGTATTTGGTACATCAGATCAGAACGAAAGGAGGGAAGAGCATGGGGTGTGTTCATTTTCTAAGGTTCTCACACCCAATTGATACCAACAACTGGGTGGCTCAAAACAGCAGACAATCATTCTCTCAGTTCCAGAGACGAGACCAGAAGTCAAAAGCCAAGGTGTTGGCAGGCCCACATTCCCTCTGATCCTTCAGCTTCTGGTGGCTCCGAGCACGCACTGGTTTATGGCAGCATAACCTCAATCTCCGCCTGTCTTCACATAGTGTTTTTCTCTCTGTGTCTCTCAGTGTCTCAAATCCTCCTCCACTTTCTCTTGTAAGGACAGCAATCGCTGATTTTAGCCCCAGTCCTATATCTAAGATGATCTCAATCTGAAATTCATAACCTAATTATATCTGCAAAGACCCTAGTTCTAAATAAGTTCATGTTCATGGGTACAAAAAGTTAGGACTTGGGCACATCATTTTGGGGGCACTATCCCATATAGTACCTGGGGCTAAGCCATGGGAATTCTAGAATTAAATGTTCACAGAGGAAGGAGGAGGAGCCTGCGAAGGAGATTAAGGTGTTGCTTTCTGAGAAGAGGAGCACCAGGGAGTAGAGGTGCCAAGGAGGCCAAGGCCAGCAAGTGCCTCGAGAAGGAAAGTGGGATCAGACTGAGTGGAATGTTGTTCTGTTTTGAACAGTAATTAAGAAAATTCATGCAAAATGCCGAGCATAGTGCCTATTAAGTTCTTGAGTGCATTTTAAGGACAATTGTTGTTTTCACTCTTGGTGAATAGAAAGGCCATAATTTTCTAGAAATGCATTTTAACCCAGCATTGAAAATTACTCTAGTAAAAGTGTCCTACTATTTGGTTAAGTGATGAATGTTTAAAGAAACTTTACAAAAATGGTCATACTGAATGATGTAATTTTTATCATCTGCACAGAAAAAATAGAGAATTTAATTAAAAGTCCATTTTAGGATACTCTCAATATTTTAGCTTGTTTAAATTTACTAGGTGTTTTGTTTTTTGTGTTTTTTTTTGAAATGGATCAAATAATGCTGTGCTGTATTAGTAGAAAATGACTGGAGTGATAAATAGAACCTGGATTATGAGGAATAATTTAAGGAATCAATTTAAATTGTTTCCAGAAAATGATTCTAATATATATATATATATATATATATATATATATATATATATATATATACACACACACACACATATTCCCCCCCCCCAAGGGTTTTGTTTCCTATTGGGGTTATTTCAACTCTCAATTCTTTCAGTAAGTAGAATTTGAAACTCATTCTATGTGCTGAAATTCTTAGGAATGTCTTTAAAACTTAATGGAGATTTGATATCAGAATATTAAACACAATTTTTACTAAATGTCTTTAAATAGCCTAGCTCTCCCTTGAACTAATTGTATGTTCAATACTTTAATCCTGATATTAAGATGCACTCATTTATCACCTTGCCACTTGAGTGACACAGAATTTAGGCAAAGCCAATAAAAAGGTATTTCCAAAGGGGAATTTCAGAATTTGCGGCATGGATCATAACCAGGCATGCTCTTTCAGTAGCAAGCTATCCTATCTTAAGGGACTCAGGGACATATAAGTAGAAACACTGCTCAAAAAAAAAAAAAAAAGTATTTTTAACAGGACAGTGTAGCTGTGTGGGAAAGTAAGAGTTCTTATCATTTATTCAGCAAATATATATTTATTGTCGACAGGTGGTGGTCTCCATACTTTTCAATCATTCATCCTAACAGCATTTTATGTGTATACACATACACCAAAAATTTAATTTATTTCAAAACATATACAGAAATTCCAAAATACAATTTTTAAAGGATTGGATGAAAAATTAATAGAGACAAAAGTTCAAATATCAACACTCCTGATCCACATTCACCCCACTTAAGGAAAGACTGCCTTAGGCTGAGGACGCTGGTGTCAGGTTGCCTGAGTTCAACCTGTGGCTCCACCAGTCAGTTTGTGACTCTGAGGTTGTTCTAAGATCATCAAAGATCAACGAGGAATGTGCTTCTGCAAAACCACCCACTCCCACACCTCACAACACCCAGGGGTAGCACCAGAAATAGTCATTTCACTAGAAGGTATTTCTACATTAGGGCAGGGTCACTACATAACAGGTGGAAGTGCATACGTACCCTATAGGATGATAAGCTCATCCCAGTGTGTTTGGGATTTCCTCAGTCCAGCACTGAATGTCCCGTATTCACTTTCTAAATCTGTCCTGGGCAGACCAAGATGGTTGGTCAGCAATCGTGTAACAGGGAAACAGTGAATAAAATACTAATGTATTGTGCCTAGAATAGTTACAATTCCTCTAGAGAGGTCTTCTAAACGAGTTCAGGCTTTTAACTTTACAGTTATTAAGTGTAAAGAGCCATGTTTAAGAAGATGAGAGACTGCAGTGGTAAATTAAATCCTTGCTACTCAACACGTATGTCTTCAAACTCACAGTATCAACATCGGCTGGGAAGCTGGATAGAAACCCAGGATTTCAAGCCCCATCCCAGACTTAACTATTTCAGAGTCTGCACTTTAAAAATGTCCCCTGGGTATTCCTAAACACATTCAGTTTGGGGGAAACAGTGATCTAGAGAGACAATGGCTGTCCCCTATTGATTTCAACACTTCTCTCAATTCTGGTAACTCATGCAAATCACCTGTGGAGCTTTTAGAAGCTTTTATACTGGGTCTCACCTAAGGATAGTCAAGCTTTGAAAGGGTATCTTGGTATTTTAAGAACTCCACAGTGTTTCTGGTTTGTAACAAAGGCTAAGAACTCTAATGTAGAACAAATAGATGATAATGTCCTTTAAACCCAGTCACCTTCTCAGACCTCTCTACCATTCAGGTGACTACAATGATTTAAGCCAGGGGCTCTCATACCGCAGAGTTAGCTGGAAGGTTTGCTGTGGTAGAGAGTATTAAGTACTGAGTACAGAGTACTGAGTTCCATCCGCAGAGCTGCAGATTTATGGGACTGATTTTGAATGTAGAATAAGTTCCCAGGTGACATTAATACTTCTGGTACAGGGACCACACTTGGAGAACCACTGATTTGGTGACGTGACTCTGAAATGAAAGAACCTGTATTTCAATCATAGCACTCTCAGCAAATTAGTCTTGTGGCCTTGGGAGAGCACCTTCACTCCTCCCACATTTGTTCCTACATCTGTAATGTGGGGATGACTTTGGTATGCACTTAAAGTGTATAAGTGAGATAATTTATGTAAACTTTAGTGTTTGTCCTTTGGTAATGCATGTGGAGATATTTTTCACTTTTATTGTCTCAAATCAAAGAACACTGCACAGTTAACGTTATACATTTGGCCACTGAATAAGCTTATTCTTCAGGACACTAGACTTACCAGCTGTGCTTTAAAAATTATTTGGACTGGGGCTGGCTGACTAGCGCGGTGGTTAACAGCTGGCTTGGGATGCCAGCAGCCCCGGTTCGGATCCCACTTATGAGGGCCAGCGACACTGCCCTCTACAGCTAAGATGGTGAACAACAGCTCCACCTGGAGCTGGGCTTCTGTGAGTCCCTGGGACAGCATAGCTGCAGCCCCTGCTGCAGTGGGCTGCCATAGACTACAGTGAGTGGCCAGCAGCCAGCATGAGCGGCTGGCAGCCTGTGTGAGCTGCCAAGAGCCACAGTGAGTGACTGTCCAGAGGCCAACAACCACTGATCCGCCTCACCTGGGAAGAGCTCAATAATACCGACATGGGCCAGTGAAGCAACGTCCTCCACAACTAGATTGAAGAACAAAAGGACAGCAACTTGTCTGTTCCCCTTCCCCAATTCCCCAATGCTATTCCCCTCCCCTAGTTCCCCAATTAAAAAAAAAAAAAATCATTCGGACTGATTAGAGATGACCAAAAATGTAGCTTCTCTTATTTTCTGCAGTCTCACGTCTCACGAGTGTATGAAAAGCCCTGAGAAGTCCTGCAGTAGAGAAACCTGTTTAACTTAATATTTTCCAGAAATTATGTCCTTTGAAATTAATAATATCTAGAATGTGCTTTGAAAAAGCACTGGCTTAGACAGTTGACTCTCTTTTAAAATGAGATGCTGTATTTTTTGTACATTGATTTATCAACCCTAGAAAATACTCCCACAGACTAATCAGCTCCTCACTGTGAAGGCAGCACACTATCTGATAAGCAATCTTCAGAGAATGGATGAAAGAATGTCACACAATTGAAGGGGGGTTAAAAACAATGGACAGAAGACAATGTTCTATTTGTGTACACAAGACTCAGTGAAAAATGCTTTAAGCAGATCTCTTGTAAGTCTAGATAATGGTACTATAACTCATCGTCTGAAGTTTGATAAACCACAGAAACGAGATTCCTAAGACCCTAAACCTAAAATATATCACAAAAGCATCTCAAGCTGATTGTAAAGACTAGTTTTTATTAGATTTCAAGGAATCAAAGGGCTTACGAGGACCTTAGAAATAACCTGTAATTTATGAATTTATTAATGAATCACTTCATTTAGTCTACCATGTTGCTTACTTCTTAGGTGAACTCCCTCAGATATGTGACTTTAAACCCATCTATAGGATGAGGAGTCACTGATTTATAAACTAGTTGTGACTCATTCTTTGAACACAATTCATGTATCTAGCCACCAATTTAACATCCCCACTAGGATGCCTAATAGGACCACAAATTTAAGTTGTTCAAACTTGAAATCTCAGTTCACCTGAACCCTGCCCCTCCCATGCTCCCCAAATTCATTTCTGTTACAGTCTTTTCTAACTTGGTCAGTGAAAGTCTATCCTACCGCTTCTTTTTTCTGTGCCAAAAGCCTTGGTCTCACCCTTGATTTTTCCTCCTCACACCTCACATTGAATCATCACCAAACCTGTCAGATCTGCTTTTAAATATACCCAGATTCAAGCTTTCGCTAACTACTCTCACTGCTACCAGCTAGTAGAAACCAACACCAACTATCGCCTAGACTGGTACATGTATTTCCTTACTGGTTTCCTTGCTTTCAATCTGGACTCAAAAACTAGTCTCACAGGGCAGCAGGAATAATCCTTTTAAAAGGCCATCCCAACCACTGATTCCCTAGCTTTAAACTTCACAATGGTTTAAAACCCTCCCACCTCACTCTGTGTAAAACTCAAAACACTCGTTATGACCTTTAAGGTATCGCTTATTCTGACCCCCTCCCACCTCTCAACTTGTGTCCTATGCTTTCCTGAGGATTCACTGTGCTTTCTGCTCTCTGCATTCTTCCTGAAATACATCAAGTATATGCCCACTTCAGCATCTGTGCAGGTGCTATTCCACTGCCTGGAATATTCTTTCCCAGGTACATCTACCTGGCCCACACTGTAACTTTGTTTAGTCTCTGCTCTTTATCAATGATCTGGCAGGGCTTCCATGATTACACTTTCTGAGCTAAAACCACTTCTATTATCCCTCCTCCCTCCTAGCAGTTAACAACATCTGACATATAAGTTTATTTTGTAATCTATCCCCTACCCCCCACTAGAATGCACCCTCCACAGCCATTTGCTCACAATTCTAATCTCAAGCTCTAGCAGATCTTAGTACATAGTGGCATGGATACATGTCTGTTGAATGAATGAATGAATGAATGAATGAATGAATGGAGTATCTACTCTATCCTTGTCTCTGGTTCAAATTCTCACCTATGCTTAAATATTCACCCAATCATCATCTACCGCATGAGAGATATCACTGATTTAATGATTTCTCTAAGCTTAGTACCCCCACTGGATCACCACTGGAAATCCCAATGCAGGTCAAACTGTTCCAATTCTTATTATCTATTACCCAAAATGTTCTGCTTTGGAGCTAAAAATTGAGCATGCTTCATTTTCTCACATTTTCTGTGGTCACGCTATGGGATGAATGAGGCAAGACTATTTCCTGAAATGATGCTTCTGGTTAGGACACCTTTTACATTTTTATGTTTGTCTTTCTACAATTTTGTTTCCCTGCTTCATTTGACTTCCTTGTAGAACCCTTGGCATTGTGCTTACTTTTGGGACCAAGGATCTAGTCACACACACTGGCTAGGACAACCAAATCCAAAACCTAACAGAATGACAACACTGTTAAGACAGGTTAGTTAGTATAATGTCAGGCAGTCAGGAATTCCCTGGTAGACTGAGCAAAAGAACGAAGCACTGGCCATTTCTTATACTAGCCATTTCTTTCAAAATTATAAGATAACTCCTACATACTGGAACAGAGACATCAATCAAGCCCCAGAGTAACACAGCCATTTTAGAGGACATTACAAAAGACCTTCCCAAGGCTGAGCAACAGGACAAACCTGATAAACCACTTAATAACAGGCACCAGCATTGCAGCATTCCCCCTCCAAGCAGAAAGAAAAGTATAAAACTCAAGGCTTTTACCCTAGCTAGTGGGCATCTCAGCTTCGGGTACTTCCTTCGGCTTGGGAGCTGTAACCTTTCTCTTGCTTTAATAAAACTATCCTCCGCTACAAACTTGATCTCTCTGCTCCGTGTACCCATTCTTTGGCTTCACGAGGCTACGGCCCTGGCACAAGAAATATCCTATATCACTATGGCATATTGCCATAATAAAAAGATACTTTATGGGACTAAGTGTTACAATAACTTGAATTAAAGTAGCATCTTCCATATTTATTGACATCCGCTCTCCTTACTCTGTGGCTCTCCAAACGCAGCTGGTTTAAAATCTTGATGTGTGATTAAAGGCACTGGCAACTATAGGAGCTGAGGTATAAACAGACAGGTCTTGTTTTATTCTGACATCTCAGCCAGCAGTTCCAGCCCTCTTCTGGGAAAACAAGTATCAAGCAGGAGGACAATGGCTCTGTTCCTTGTTTGTCATCTGCAGGGACCTGCAGAGGACTGGCAACGCTTGAACAATTTCAAGAGCCTGACCTCTGTGCTCTGAAAGCATTTCAGCAACTATGTAAAGGTCTCTACGAGGACTCCAGAGTTTGGAAACATAATAGTAAAATTTTGATTGAGGCTCAGTATTGATTAATCTCTTTCAAGTTCTGGCATTGACGTTTCTGCCATTAAGCAGTTTGCCCATGCACTTGCTGTGGAGAAAACCGAACACCAGAGGTCAAGGGCTTAATAAGAAAGGGTCCATTTTGTCTTCTTTCACATTCTACCTTTGGCAGGATATAGTTTCTCCAATATTCATACCAGTGAATATAAAAAAAGTGCATACGTGGTCCATGAACAACAGGGAGCCGTTATAGAGAACGCTGTAAGAGAAGAGACCAAATTTCTTTTTTTTCCCTTCTTCTAACTTTTAGCTGATGCTCCATAAATCACTTGAGGGCTCAGTGATTTTATTTCTTATCTGTGTAAAGTGAAAGATTAAGTCTGTGTCCCACCTCTCAGAGATATTTGCTAGGAATGAACAAAGTTAGTGTTGCCTCATGGCTTGAGATAGTCGAAAATAGACATTTCACTGTGACCTTGGCATAAAGAGAGATTCATCCCCACATCTTATATTCCCCAGTGCCAAGCAGGTAGTAGCCTGAGAAGTCCCCATCTGCCATTGCTACTTACATAAAGATGAAAAGATCTCAACCCTCTGGCTTTGTAGGAGTGTTGGTGATAAGAGGACACAGGCTGGGGAAAAATGTTTTTTAGGCTATCTTCCTAGAATCATAGATCTTAGTAAGAAGTGACTTTAGCAAGCTGTTAGTAGTATTCCCATTTATTATGTGAAGCAACTGAAACCCAGAAGAGTGAAACAGACCACGTAAAATAATGGAATGAAGTGGTAGAAACACAGTACTACCACTGATGCAGAGCTAATTCTATTGCACCTCTTTCATCATGCTTATGTGTAATTTATCCCTCATGGTCTGAGATCTTGTATTTAATCCCCTTCCCATTTTGATACCTTTATCTACAGTCAAATACGAGATGAAACCATTGATAATGAAAGTATAAACTTTGGCCAGAGATGATCCAAGTTTCAAGGTTATAAATCTCATCTTTCAATGTGCATGTCCTGTATCTTTATTTTGTTAGTTGTAATCAAATACATTTTGAATACCTAAATTCAGACAAAATTCATCAGAAACTAAATTACATTAGTGAACCCCCCCCACCCAAAGCAACAGTAAAGGAACAAAGATGAGGGGTATTTTGGGGAAGAGGTAGAAATGAAGAGGAGGGGTCCCAGGTATGCTTTCTGGGATGTTGATCATAATCTATTTGTCAACAAGAACACTTTTCACACGGTGGCATTAACTCTGAAAATGATCATTTATGGCCTTTCTGTATATATGTTATACATAACTAAAAAAACAAAATAAAAATATATTCTCTGCTTAAAAGTTTGAGATGAGCGAGTGCAAAAATACGTACCTTTCCCTTAAACCAGTGTGTTGTTTTGTATAAGGAAGACCCACAGAGGTTCATCTGTTTACATTTTGCAAACTGCCTTTTTAGGGGCTTTTAACTTTGGGGAGTCAGCTATTTTAAATAATGTAAACCAGCAGACTGTTCAGCTCCAAATGGTCTCCCTTAGATAAGACAAAGCGAAAGCATCAGAGGCATTTCGCCTGTAGACAACACCTGAAGCAGCATTTTCTCTCCCACATTGGCAGAGGGAGGAAACTCTCATTGCCCTCAGGGGATAAATTCACTGGCTGCTAATCAGGACGGGTTTTGTGTGATACGGACATCTGTCTAACAAGAGTTAGGTGAAGCCTGCCATGTCTTTGACAAGCAGGAGACAACTGAACAGCTTTTAGATGGTAATGATTTCTGTCACAGTCAACCGGCCACAGATGGCAAGAAGTGACTTAGAGTTGAAAGGTTCCATCGCCTGCCCTTAATCCCTAAATGTCCTGGTCCTCTCCCCTTCTTCTTTGACCAATGCAATGTTTCATTCTTTATTGAAATAAGACAGTGCAGGTGGTCCCTTTATTTAAATCTGAAGTAATCTAGGTAAGCAAGTGTTCAGAAGTTTCCTTAGATGCATTTAAACTCAAGGATTAACTTGATACCACAAACCTTTTCTTTTTTCTTTCTTTTAATCCCATATCAAATAGGCAGCTCATGGAAAGAAATAAGAGAATTACAAAAGAAAAACAAAACAAAACAAAAAAAACCTGGTAAAACCAGAGAATGTTTACAAGTAATTCTCAAATCTAGAGATCCTTTAGTTTTCTTGAATACATGCATATTTTATAAACAGGTGAAATCAGGGTTTTCTGCCTTTAAATATCTGTCCAGAATGTTTTATGTCATCTGTTGGCAAATATTTTAAAATTCACTTTTCACCTGATATATCTTCCTGCTCGTACAATTCATTTCAGGGGCATAACTTGTTTTCTTTGCTAAGATTTCATTTCCTCCCGTCTCGGAGTCTGATGAAATCTATTTCTTAGTTCCTCGTCTTCCAGTGAAAGCTGACAAGTATCAGACCAAATGTAGCTGTCCCATATGAAGTAATTCATTTCTGTCAAAGATTAGACATTACTTTTTTCTTGACATGAGATGACTGATATTGTTCTGTGAGATCCTAGAGATGCAACTTCACCACTTACAGGCTAATACTCATTTTAAGAAATGCATTTCATTCTGAGGATTAGGGTTTGATTTGGTAAGTTAGAAGGTGGAAACCATCAGGAACAGGGACAGCAATAGGAGTTAAAAAATAATAAATTAAAATATATACCATCTCAGGCCAAAAGCAGTGATAGGGTAAGTCTGGTCTTAAAAAGCATTTAAATCAGTTGCCTATTCTATATTTGTGCCTGAGGCATGGTTGTTCTTATACTGTGCATTCAGCATCTCTTAACTATCAGAAGGCAGATCTCATTCTAGCCCACCTATGGTAACGTAAAAATTTAGTCATCTCTAATGGTATGCAGTCAGATTTCAAAGGGAGGAAACCCTGATAAGACAAGGAACCCTAGAAGTTGGACCATGTGATCTTTTCCTCATTTATTTTATAGCACATTTTAGCAACCTTTATTATTTGCAAGTAAAGACGATGCTTTCAAGAAGCTGCTTCCTCTCGCCTCAAGGGCCCAGTTTAGGAGATGACAAGAGGATATTCCGGTGGGTTGGTCTGTCCACATTCCTACATTGTCTACAAGAGCTCAGTTTGATCCTGTTTTATAAGCTGGACATCCTTGTAATATTTTATTAAAAAAGAAAGTCCTAGTTTCAAACCAAATAAATAAGCTGGTATCTGGAAAAAAACAGTAAAAATTAAAAATCTAGCTGAAAAACCACTCTGCTACATGATGATTCTCTGCGCAAAGTGAAGGAGCCAGCCAGCAAAAACATGGATTCTTTTCCTTATTGCTACTGACAAGGCGCGATGCTTCATTCACTATTTTGGGGGTCAGTTTCTCCATGTTTCAAATGAGAACAATAAATATGGTGTCTTCCTTGATTCCTGCAAGGGTGGGTTTGCAAATCATATTAGGCTATAGGTATAGGAGATTGCTTTGGAAAACTAAGAGGTGGTAAAAAGCAGTAAGTGCTTTCAAACAGAGACCTCACACAGCTTCATGATCTCTCTTTAGCTATAAAGCCTAGCATTTCCCATAAATGGTGGAGAAGAAATGGGATTAGTTTAGAAATAGGATGGTCATTCTGAGTTTTTTTGCTACTAGGGATAGCAAGGTTTGAGAGAATACAGTGAGTTCCTGAAGGGTGCTTTAAAGTATGAATAGGACATGTAAGGGAACTAGGGAGAGATAATCAAATTGAGGGCTTACTATAGGCAGATATTACATTAGGCATTTGCATACATTACCTCATTTAATCCTAAAAAAGAAAACCCTTTAAGTACGACAAAAAAACTGAAGCTAGGGCAGGCTGAGTGGTGCATTGGTTAAGAGCTGGTTTGGGACACCAGCAGCCCCGGTTCAGATCCCACATATAAGGGCCAGTGACACTGCCCTCTACAGATAACAACAGCTCCACCTGGAGCTGGGCTGAGAGCCCCGGCGATGGTGTAGGCTGCAGCCCCTGCTGCAATGGGCTGCCATGGGCTACAGTGAGTGGCCGGCAGCCGCAGTGAGCGACCAGAGAGACCGATCTGCCTCATCCAGGAAGAGCGCAATGATGATACCAACATGGGCCAGTGAAGCAACGGCCTCCACAACTAGATTGAAGAACAAAAAGACAGCAACTTGTCTGTTCCCCTCCCCCAAATCCCCAATAAAATCTTTAAAAAAACACACAAAAAAAACCTGAAGCTAGACTACTGAGGTCGTTTTGGAACATAGTGGTGATGAATTATAAACGCCGGCACCTAAATTCAATCCCAAGTCTAATTTCTAATTTCCTAAATGGACACAGTGTCTGCAGCACACTCCCCATCCACGCTTTGTATAACTGCGCACTGTGCTGCTAATGGAAGCCCACCACAAGGAAAATGTAGACCCTGCAGGTCCTCCACTTGGCTTCCTCGTGACTTCTTGGCCACAGCTTCCCAGTTAGTTCTATGGGACCCCCAAAGCAGCTTTCCAGAGCAGCTCTCCAGCACCCTAGCTAGCCCCTGCCCAAGGACTGTGGACCAGCTCTGATTTGGCATAACTCAGCCAACTCGTCCACCGACCAATGGGCGGCGACCACAACCTCTCCAATGAATCTGAATCTTAAACTCAGAAAGGATTGCCTTGCCTGGAAGTTGACTACTCCCTGTCGGCCCTAAGGTTTTCTTTAGTGTTCTCTTCTATTCTCCCTTAGTTATTTCCCTGTAAATCATTAATACTTTTGACCTTAATCCCACCTTGTTCAAACGAAAAACAAAAACAAAATCTAGACCATTTATCAACAGCTGGGAAATACAGAAGCAGGACCCCATTCATTTCATCAATCACTCACTCTTTCATTCAACAACTAGTTATTGAGCAGTTCTGTACCAGGCACTGTTCTAGAAGCCTAACAAAGAGCAGTAAACAAGATAAAAACAAGATGCTGTAATGTAGCAGCTTATATCATATTAGAGAAGATAAAAACCAAGAAAGAATATCACCCAAAAAATAAAGGAAACTTTGGTTATTATGTGAATTATCTTAGCATATATGAAGGGTAATGCATTTCAAACGGATTATCAATAATATAGAGACTTTCTAAGAGGACAAATTTTGCTTTTATTTGGAGACAAGTTATGCATGCAACATTCCAAAACAGCTTGTATCAAACTAAAATTAAATGCATCTCAACTATTATCAACAGGACATACAGGTTCATGTTTTTAGAAATATCTTTTCTAATAAAACTTATTGACAGCATTTTTTATCCTAGCTCAACTTTAAATACTAGTCAAATACTTATCAAATCTATTATCTTCGTGTCTTTGAGAAATAATGATTCTGCTATATATGAAATTCAATTAGTGAATGTGTCTACACAAAACTGTTTAGCTCCACCTTATATTTCTGAAAAAAATGAAGCAGCCAAACATCACTATACATCCCAGATCTGGTCTAATTCCCATGAAACAAGGGCGCATAACGTCCTTGGCATAATATATTGGGTTTGGCAAAAGTCAGCCTCTTATTAGCTTCTTGGTTCCTGCATAATGCAGTGAGAATTCAGACATTGGATCTAGGTAGTTACTCTTTGTTTCCTTTTTACCCGGTAACTAACTCACTGCCATTTAAACTGAACTTAGCTCCGTGCTTTCACCGCATGCGTGACTTGACATTTACACTCATGAATTTCAAACTCCACCCCTGAACCCTTCAGAAAAGGACTTTCTTCAAAACAACTAGATTTTTGGTTGTTGTTGTAGTCACTCCATTTATTTAATTTCTATGGTAAAATTGACAACATTATTTAAACAATGTATTAGCATGAGTACTACAGATATTAGTCATCTTAAATTCAGACTTAAGAGTTCTACTGTGGGGGCTTGTTTGTTTATTTGTTTGTTTTATACCCAGAGAAAAGTTCAATAAGAATTTACAAATTGCAATGAATTGTTCATATTGTAGAAGTTTATAATATTACACAGAATTCAAATTCATAAATGACAGGGAGGCAAAAATGAGAAAGTTCTTGCTCTCTAAATTCAGTTAATTTTCATAGTAATGTCTAACATGATTTATTTCCCATTAATCTATGATGCGCTCTAGCTAATGAACTATATACTGTGCAATAATTTTCAAAATGTATTATTGAAGCTACTGTGTTAATACACAGATAAATGCTGTGGTTATAAAACATTTTTCTTTATGTGACACTTAGCAACGCTTAACTTTCAAATTTTAGTAAAAATAATTGAAATGAGTTTTATACTTGTATTTTCATCTTTCAAAAGTAGCTGTTTGCCAGCAAAAAGACTCGCACCCAGGAAAACATAAGCTTTTTCTTTTGAGTGATTTATGAGATGGGAGATTATGCTTTCTGGGTGTTTTAAAACTCTTTCCTCAATACATGTAAAATTAATCTCACTCATGTGCAGCTAATTGATATCTTGACCTCATTATACCTCATACACACACACACACACACACACACACACACACACACGTGCATTTATATTTATATACATTTATATTTTATCAATGGGTAAAATGAAGAAAAGTATCATTTTTCCCTCTAGTATAAGGATGGCCATTCTACAACTTTTATTTTTAGCTGAACTTTATTTTGCCCCACATTTGTGGTCCTATAATACACATGTAAAATACTTTCATGCCAAATTAAATATTGCATACTCTTGATACCACATTCCCCATCAATTCCCTTTGAATACATTATCAACACTAGCCGAATTTTATTTTACAATGCTCTTAATACGGGAGCACTTTATTGTCCCTGAGAGGTTTTGTGTGGAGCCATGGTTTACTAACAATTAGCTTTAAAAATCTGCCACACATAAAAGTATTTATGCTTAGTTTACATACACTCTCCTGGAGATAGAGAGATAAAACTGGACGCACTCCCCCTGAGCTCACTCTGCATGTTATTACATTTTAACTGTCTTTGTATTGATAGCAGTCCTTCTGGCCTATTCAGTAGGAAAAAAATCAACAACGTGTCCTTTTATTAAGACAGCATTTGCACATGCTGATTTAATACAGCTCAGCTTCCATTCATTCATATGCACACCCACATTCAAACATGCCCACAGTAAAGACTGTCAAAGGACAGTATTTGCAGCAGGAAAAAACAGCCTAGATCATTTGTTTAAAAATCTTAAATTGGTTTTGGAAAGGTAGCCATATTTTGGCCCAACCAAACAGAATTCTTTTCAGATAGTATTATACGAAAATACTGATGAAAAACGGAAACAATGACAAATTCAAAAAATAGGCAAACTTCATGCACACCAAAAGCCATTAAAAACCATTTGTGGTGATGTGTGACTCATTTACTAGAGATAAACTATTTTACAGGGATTAGCCACGGCAGTTTTTAAAAGTTAGAGTGTAAGTATCATCAGGATCCAATGTGCTTCTTCTTCTCCAAGTATGTACACGAGATAGATTTTACCTCTTCAAAAAAATAATTTTGTTCTTATTAAAAATTGATGCTAAATTAGTAGTTACATTCAGTATGTCATATATTAAATTGGTAGTTAATTTTAGAGCCTTTATAATTTCAAACATCACTCTTTAGCCGCATTTCACAACAGGGGCATCTTATTTTCTTTACAGAAACAAATGAAATACTCATGGTTTTTTATGTTTTGTACTTTGATTTCTAAAAAAAAAGAAAGAAGAAAGAAAGAAAGTAAGAAAATAACTGCTGGGGGGAAATAAAGCATCTATCCAAATGCTAGAATGTTTTTTCTAAGATGCAGATTGCAAGAACCTGAGAGAGACTGCTATAAGGTGGAGAGGATGTGAGACACAAATCATTTCCTTTGTGGTTCTGGGTCTTTCACTCACTGGTTGTGCGATACAAGGCCAATCTCTGGATGTTTCTTTTTAAAATTAGTCAAAAGCATTGGTACTAGACAATACCCTGTGCTAAATGTTCAATTGTTACATTAAAGAAAGAGTACTTTCTATGAGAAAAGACATGGAGGAAATTCAAGAAAATATTGAGGACATTTTGAAAGCAGCATGCATTGTTTTGAAGATTGAACTTGTTAAGCATGGCAGAGTAGCAGCTGTGTCCAAGGAAGTGGCTCCTACCTGTTTGAAGTTGACTCCCTTGCCAAGATTTGAGGAATTACCTGGTAAAATTCCACCTGAAAAATATCAGGACTTTTATTCCTGTGCATTTCCAACAGTCCAATTTGAACACAGGCATAGAGAAAGCAATTTTATGTGCCAGCATCCATTCCTGAGATCTTTCTGGCTCGCTAGGACCCTTCTGAGGTGGGCAGTAGAGACAATGAAAGGAATAGAGATAGTGGCATGAATGAAGCTGGAAAGAAAGGCAGGGGACAGATTTTCAAACATCTTGAATTCTGTCGGAGGGCTTTAAAATTATTTAATTCTGAAGATAATAGAAACACCTTCCTTCCCCAATACTCAAATAGACCTACCCTTGAAAATGCAAACATTTTGCCTGTGAAGAGGGTGTCTTAAAGAGGGTTGAGGGGGCAATTCTAAGGAGTGGTGAGCTTTAAATGACATCGAGGGCCTGAATGAAGACAGTCTGTAAACATCAAAAGGACATTTTAGATAAGTGACAGTCTTCAAGATGGCACGCGATGATCACTGCTTTCTGACCTACATGTGGAATCTTGTCCCCTTAAGTGTAGGCTGAATTTACTGTCTCCCTCCAATAAATAGAATATGGCAGATGTGATTGTATGATATTTCCAAGATTAGATTATGAAAGGAGTATGGAGCCTGTCTTGTGTGCACTTTCTTGCTCTCTCCAGGACTCTTTCCTTGAGGGAAGGCAACCACCATGCTGTGAGGCAGCCCATGGAGGGGCCCCCATTGGAAACAAACACAATCTGCCAAGTCACACATGTGAGCTTTGAAGTAGATTCCTCTACCCCTAGTTGAACATTCAGTGACACCACAATCCCAGCTGGCAGGACAGATTAATTGCAATCTTATGAGAGACCTTGAGCCAAAAGTATCAAGCTGTGACGTACCAGGATTCTTTACCCACATAAGCTGTAGATAATACAAGGTTGTTGTTTTAAGCCATGAAATTTGGGAGTAATTTGTTATGCGGCAATAGATAACTGATACAGGGAGAGATTCCAAACTAAAAACAAAAATGATAGAAGCTAATGTTTCTTATTTTCTACTCTGTTACATTCACCATATTAAGGTACATAGACACAAGAGATAAAAATTCTTGGCTTTATATAAATAAAATTGCTATGAATAATGTATAAACCAATGATAATACAAGAATCAAGGGAAGATGGGTTGAGAAGGTCTGATTTTGACATCAAGCCCAGTGTATGTGTGCTCCACCCTGTATCACACAATTCTGTGACAATAGGTGGGTATCCTACAATTTGACTCAATGCTGACACTATCCACATGGAGAGAGCATCAGACTCCACAGGTTAAGGCTCATTCCTGCCTTGCTCCTCTCTCCCCTACTTCTGATGTTAATCATTAATCCAGCTTGTCACTTGGCTTCTGACCCACTGGCTACAGATCAGAGGTTCCAATGAACCCCTCCTTGACTTGGATTAATTTGCTAGGATGGATCACAGGACTCAGAGAAACATTTTACCTATGACACTATTGATTTATTATAAAAGGATTTAACTCAGAAACAGCCAGATGGAAGAAATGCAAGGTATGGGGAAGGGTGTGGAGCCCCCTGCTCTCTGAGCATGCCCTCTTTTGGATTCTACACCAACATGGAAACTCCAAACCCCATTCTTTTGGGTTTCTATGGTGGCTTCATTACTTAGACATGATTGCTGAAATCACTGGTCATTGGCAATTGATTCAAACTCCAGCCCTTCTCCCGTTCCTGGAGGTCAGGGAGGTGGGACTAAATGTTTCAACCCTCCAATCACATGTCCAGTTCCCCTAGCAGCCATCACTCATCTCTGGATGCTTTCCAAATGTGACCTCATCAACATAAACTCAGGTGTGGTTGAATGGGATTCATTATGAATAATAAAACATTAATATGGGTGTTATCATTTAGGAAATTTCAAGGGTTTTAGGAGCTCTGTATCAGAAATGGGGACAAACACCAAATATATATTTCTAATTATAAATCCACTATCAAAAAAGGATTAAATGTATTACAAAGAAGAAAACAGAGTAAATAAGGAAAATCAAAGAAAACAGAGTAAGAAAGGAAAAATGAGTTAAATGTGATGGGTTTATAAGAAATTAATTTAAATGCTAATTGATTGAGGCAATGTGACTATGTTATCTTGGAAAAAAATTAAAGTGTGCAATGTGTAAATATGTAATTATAAAAATACTTTGTATAATTAAAAATACTGAAAATCAACTGAAAGTTATTTGAAGACATTAAAAAGTCAAATGCTGTGTAATAAACAGATAGGAAGTTATCAACTATTTGCTTTACATCTTTATAACATCTTCTCCTTTTAACTTAATTACCTTGACTTGAAAAACCAGACCTGTTAGCGGCAGACATTTTATTATTTTAAGAGACAAGAGAGCAAAGAGAGCCAACGTTTATTGATAACTTGCTATATACGAGGCACAGCCCTGGCTGGCTTAAATAGCATCTGATTTACTTCTCACTTGAGCCATGAGTTTGGGGTATAATCCCCATTATAAAGATGAGAAAACCAAGAGTCAGAGATTTTAAATACTAGGCCTGAAGTGTTATTTTTAGTAAGTATCATATCTAGTGGAAATCTTTGCTTGTGATTTCAAACAGTTCTAGCAATTCACCATGTCCCACCTCATTAGGCAATTGAGATGGTTTATAAGCTCTGTTTAAGCAGCAAAGGGATATAAAAATGGAGGCTATATTACTGGTGTCACTTATCTTTCTAACCCCTATTTTCTCATATAGTTTTATCCATTTTTTATGGAACTTTTCAACTTTCTGAATCACATTCTCACCCACGTAATGTCCCCATTCCGTGGACTTGCTTCCTGAGTAATTTTGCTTTATACACAGTAATCATATGCCTCTAACCCTGCCCTATGTTTTCCTAAAAAGGTGGTCATAATCTCAGAGATCTTAGTCTCTTTCTTCATCACATGTCACTTGATCCACAGACTCATAAGTGGCAAACCACACACGCTGTGAGAATCCCTGATACCTGACCTGGTCTCCCATTGTCCCACATAACAAGCCATCTCTCTTTAGATCTAAAAATGATCAGTTAATATGTGGGGCTCACAAATATTGCCTACTTTCTAAATTATTCGTTTTGTTCTCTGAACTCCCAGGGTGCTGACCAAATCATAAGCCATCTTCACCTTTCTACCTTCATTAAACTCAGCCACATTCTGGGCAGTTTCTGCCCAGTTGCTTTTCCTCTCTGATTACTGTCAGCTGGTGGAGCTCCATTGCTGAAGCGCAACATCAAACAGCACAATATACCTTATTTTCTTACATAATCATCTCTGCCCACCAGCATCAAGAACATAACATCCTAAATTACTATGATTGTTGGAATATCATTTAGGGAATATAGGCTTAAAAAAATATGCTGGTTTGGAGGACTACTGCTGCCCAAATTGCATTTTTTTTTCCCTTTTCTTCTTTTCTGTTTTATCACATAGCTATGCAACTGAGTAGAGGGAACAGCAATTCGATCTCACTGCTAGTTGTAGGAAATCATGCAAACACCAGGAATCCAGGGCAGATGACAATCTCTCCTCTGTTCTTCTCCCCCTAAAATGTGTTAGGGACAGAATAAGAATGTTTCCTGTGAAGTAGGCTAGCATTCTATGGTGTCAGCTAAGCAGTGGTGCTCTTGTTGAAAGAAAACGTCCAATTTCAAAAAGTCTTTCCTTCCCCCCACTCCATTATTTGCTGCCTCTCTCCCTTTGTCCCAACCTAGATACCATAATTTTGACATTTGTTAAACCACTGAATGCCTTCTGATGCAGTCTTCCAGCTCTGGTGGGCACTTGACCCTTTGGTCATTACTGGGTCTTCCAGCCCAAATCAACACCATTCAGCAATTCCTGTCTAGAGTACTGGTGCAAACCAGCAGCCATTGTGTCATTCTGGGGAGGGCGTGCATCGATCACTGAAACACAAGAGTGTAGGAAAACACTCTTGAGGTAGTGTACCTGGATCTATCAGTTATCTTGTAATTGAACATACATGGATAGAAGAGTGGTTAAAATGACCTGGATTCAAAAAGCTAAGTTCAATTGTTGGCTCTGTCAGTAACTTCTTTATATCTCAGTTTCCTCATCTGAAATATAGGCATAATATGTTGTACAGTATTGGGTTATTATGAGAATTCATTGTGATTAAATGAGGTGAATATTTACAGAATTCTTAGCATAATGCCTAATGTACAGCATATGCTGAATAAACGTTAGCCTGTATTATGTTTATTATTTTTGTTAGTAACAACTAACACTTTTATAAGAAACACTTATAATCATTTCTTCCTATATATCCTCACACTATGCCTCAGAAACAGTAATGTACTCTTTTTGCCAGATTAGAAACTTTAGGCTCACAGAGAACGTTCACACTAATATTTATTTTTATGGTGACGATAAATACATTGATTTTCCCAAACAAAATTTTTTGCTGAATGTATTGGGTTGTCGGAAAAGTCATGATGCATTTTTGCAACAAAAAACATAGAAAAAAAATACGTCATAACGTTTTCCAACAACCTAATAATTGTGAGAGCCATTGTGAGTAAACTATACGATGAGGTTGGAGCTCTTGCATTTTGATTTTTATCATATATTGCTCATTCATTTATTTATCAGGTATAATTCATTTATTTATTTATTCATCCAACTAGCATACAATTTTGCATGAGCCTACGTGCTTGGGAAAGATCAATGAACAACAACAACAACAACAAAAGACACTGATTCTTGCCTTCAAAGAGCATCAGTTCTGGAAAGACAGACAGACAATATACAAGAAAGAGAATGTACCTACAAAGGGTATGATTTCAATGTCATGAGTTCTATAAGAACAGTAGTAACAAGAATCACTGAAGTGGATCAGGATAGGGAGGCTTGTGAGTGCCAAGGGAAGGCAGGACAAGTTGCTCTGTTAAACATGGTACTCAGAGTAGGCCTTAGAAATGTCGGTGTGAACAAGGCAGGAAGGGGGTGAAAGATATCTGGGGGAAGAATGTGCCAGTTGGAGAAAAGGCTCTGAGTTGGGATTATATTCGGCCTGTGTGAGGAACAACTCAGAGAATGAGGAGCTGATAACTGGGTGTAGTTGGTGGTAAGTTCCAAAATGGCACCGTTGATCCTAAGAGGTAGTGATAGGAAATTGTCTTTCACTCTAAGTGAAATGGACAATTCTGGGAGATCTTTGAGCAGAGGAGTGACATATATGCCATTCTACAAATGGTGACACATCTGTTCTACAAGTAGATAGTCTACAAATGTATAAGGACCTGTCCACTGGGGCAGTATAAGGGAAGAGAAGGCCAATTGATTCAAATTCAAAGTGTGGTAGAAACAGAGCCAATAAGTAAAATGTGGTTCCAAGTCGAGCAAAAATATACCAGGCCAGCAACTCAGGGGACAAGGTACAGCCCAAAGTAAGGCTTTGTTCTCACTCCATAATTACAAACCCCTCAAAGCTGTGACCCAGAGTTTAACTATGATGAATGCCAACCTTTGGACATTTGCTATATGGGATTTTCTCTACCAGAACATTGCTAGGAACCATGCTTTATTAGGTAAAACTCTACTCATTCTTCAGTCCTAACCCTCCAAGCTGGAGTTAGGGGTTCACTTCACAGCCTTCTGTGGCCATTGAGTTACTTCATATTAGTCATCACCCTCTACTGTAACTACATAGATAGATAGATAGATAGATAGATAGATAGATAGATAGATAGATAGATAGATACACACACATGGAGAAACAAAAAGTGAGAGAGGGAAAAAGAAGGAGAAGAAGAGAAAGGGAGAGAATGAAAATGAATATCAATGGCTAAGATGGAGTCTGAACAGAAATGTAAAAAGAAATGAAAATGAAAGAAAATGCAGGAATTATATTATGATTAAAACATATATATATATATATATATATATATATATATATATATATATATCTTCCACCACTATATAACCTCTGGAAGAGCTAAAACAATGTCTATTTTTATTAGTTATTCATTATTATAACCAGGTTTCATGACACAATGTCTGGACATAGTATAATATGCACAATTAAAGTTTCCCTATTTATTTTATTTATTTATTTACTATAGATAGATTGAGAGTCTAGCAAAAACTTGAAATGACTATTTGAGATTTAACAGTAGAGTGTACTCAATTAAAGAGGATAGATTAATATAGAGCTAAATAACCACCCAACCGAGTAATTCATCCATTGCACTCATCCTTATAACTAAGTATATACCACCTTGTCTTATTATTTCAGTGTCTTACTGTGTGGAGGCTTTGTTCTCACGATATAATCACAAACCCTTTAAGTATAAAATGTTCCCCACAGTGCACAAAGTATGGAAGGGGCTTGGTAAATAATTTAGGATAAAATAATTTGATTTAACACATTGTAAGTTTTAAAAAATGAGGCTGAATTTGTTGTTTGTAACTATGTATTTTAAATTCAAGGGTGGGTTTTAGATCATTGTCTGTCTTTTAATGTTTTCCTTATGGTATCTCCTATTTTATTAAATCTCAAAGAAATCTGGGAGATCACAGATTGGGTCTGCGTTTTCACTTGGATCATAACATATACGTCAAAAGAAAGGCTGAGTAGCTAACAGGAAGGCCACTTGGAATATAAGCAACATGCTTCTGGGTTTCAGGTTGCATTCTTATAACTAGATTCTTTTTTTAAGGATGGAAGGCCTATTTTCAGAAATCATTCATTCCACTGCTTGGTTTCATTCAGCAGTGAATATTACGAAACATTGCATGTGAGCTAAGAAGCACTAAAAGCTAAGGAATGGTTACTCCTCCAGAGTCAACATTTGCTTACAAGAATCATATCAATAATTCTTCTGGAAGTAAAATCTCCCCCCTTAATTAAGTTCCTACTCTTTCAGTTAGAGATAGGAAACAAGTTGGCTCTATTTTACCATAGCAGAAAAAGAAATAAACTGAGAAATGGACATCTATCTATATGTAAAAGCTCAAGCTTATGTTGACACCTTTAAAACTCATTAAAGGAACTAAAATAAATTGCATCCTTTGAAATGGAAATTACACAACTTCCAAATTCACTTTTCAGGAACTTCTTTTTTTCCCCCTCATGGAGAATACAAGTTCTTAATATGATTTCTTCCAGACCACACTTTCCTTTTCTTTTACCTCCAGGTTTAATCCCAATCAAAGTTAGCAAATTCCATCCCTGTGGGGCACTAAGAATTGTTTTACACTGTTACTGGGAGGATTTGTGACTTTAATTATTTTTGCAATTATTTGCTACAGTTCAACTGTGATTTTATTCTATAATCACAGTTTTACTTCCTGATCAATTATTTGATGCCTCTTTAAAACAGTTTAGCTAATCTAACTTCGGGCCTCACACATTATGTTGTTTCATAAGTGCTCATAGTTTGGTTTCTTGTTGGAATATTTCAGAAAAGCAATAAACCTTCCCATGGGGCATACAGCTTTGCAACTTTTCTGTAACAATTTAATTAGCAAAATTATCAATAAGATACTTCATACCATTGTGATGTTTCAGCTCATTTCACATTTCTAACCTACAACCCCCTTACTTAGCTACTCAAATATGAAAATCTAGATCATGATTAAGTTATTCAGTAAAATGGTTCACTTCTTTAGAGAGATACCTAAAAATTACAGTCTTTTTTTATGTATGCCTGCCTGCTACAGCAGATAACTTTATTCTTAAAGTACTTCCTTTGCATATTTTGATTATAAATGTCTACAAGTATGTTTTTCCCTGATATTTTATTTTCTATCAGTCAAGTTTATTTGTATTTCCTTTCCTACTAAAAATGTATATTTTCAGGGAAGAGAGTTTAAAAAAAAATTAGAGGAAAGTCAATTAGCTAATATATGTAAATTTGGATTTTATGGAAATGCTAAATTATTTTAAAGAAACAGACTTAAAATACATCTCAAAACATAATAATTTCTCTTTTACCTTGTCGATGTGACCATTCATGTTTGCTGTTAGCCAAGATTTATCTTGGCATCTCATATGAATTTATTTTTTCAAAGGGTCCCATAAAACACCCATTACTAGTTATAGCAGAAATATACCATAATTTGATAAGAATGAATAAGGCAAATAAAATAACAAATCTGATCAGACAACTCAACCATATTCTTTTAGACTTCTAAAATACTGGTCTCATGTTGATGAACTTTATTGCTCTGCATGAGTTGGGGAAAGAGTAGATTTCATAGCCTAAAAACACTTTGGTTTTCTGACTGTCTTAGTTTCCTATTGCTGCTGTAACAAATGACTGTAAACTGAATAGCTTAAAACAACACAAATGTATTCTCCAAAGTTATGGAGGTCAGAAGTCCAAAATGGACCTTACTTGGTTAAATTCCAAGTGTCTGCATGGTTGCATTCCTTTCTGGAGGTTCTAAGGGAGAATCTATTTGTTTGACTTTTCCAGCTTCTAAAGGTTATCTATTTTCCTTGGTTCCTAACTTTTTTGCTCCATCTTCAAAGCCAGAAATGACCGGTTGAGTCTTTCTCATATCACATTGTCCTTAACACTGACATTCCTGCTTCCCTCTTCACATTTAAGGACCCATTTGATTACATTAGGTCTGTCTAAATCATCCAGGATAATCTTTCCATTTCAAGGTCAGCTGATTAGCAAACTTAATTTCCTCTGTAGCCTTTATTCTCCTTGGCCATGTAATGTAACTTACTCACAGGTTCTGGGGATTAGGACATGGATGTCTTAGAAAGGCCATTACTCTGCCTACTGAGAAATATTCAAAAACCTTAAAAAGAAGCTGCATAAACTCTGAGACCAATCTATCTAAGACTGGAGGAGTGTTTAAAATTGGAGCATTTTAGGGACCTTCTTTAAGTTCCTTCTGGTTCACATTTCCTATTTATTTCCTTGTTATAAACTAAATAAAAACAGAATAAGTACTTTGACATTTTCATAAACATTTACAGTTTCATCACCAATTTTACGTTTATACTTTGAAAATGCCTTGCCTGAATCCAACCAACTACTGCATTTAGAAGCTGCCTCCTAATAACATTATCATATTGTATGTGGAAATTTGTCTCAGTCAGATTAAGAAACAAATACAAATATATTCAAAAAAATAAAAAGAAATCAGACCAATGGTGAAATTAAAGTTAGAATGGAATCCACAGAATTGTTTTTTTCTTGTTAATTTCTCTATACATGAAGCCTTACATTCGTCCTTTAGCACTATACAATAAGAAGAAAACTAAGAGAATGATATCTATAGCATAAGATGGATAGCTTGGCCAATTTGCCTATCTTCTCTACCTGTCCATTTTGATCCATCGACTGACCTTTTCATCCATTACTCCTCAATAAAAGAAGCAGCCATCTATCTATCTATTTAATCACTCAGCTAGTCACTCATTCATCAAACATTTATTACATGCCTACTATTTCATACACTTAATACTGGAGTATCAAAGTTAAAGCCTTAGAAACAATTTTTAGTATGTTTATGGCAGCATGAAACACCAAGTGACTTCTTTCCTCGTATCCTACTCTGGTAGAGATGGGGATTTGCTCATCAAGCTCATCTCCTTGTCTTATGGAGCACAGGTCTAGACTCTATGCCTGACTTTGTTTGCATGAGGGTAAGATCATTTGACTCTTTTCCAATCAGTAACATGTGAAAATTGTATATGCCCTTCCTATGCCTTGTCCTTTAACTCTTCTCTTCAACTTTTCAATTTTCAGCTGTCTGGGAGCAACATGGGGAGTCACATTTAAGATAGCAGAGCCACAATGAGGAAAAGACCTGGGCTCCGGCATCACTGATTGGAGGAGAGGGGCCCCATTGGGACTACCAAACAGAATGGCCAGCACTAGGGTACGTGTGGTAAAAATAAACTTATATAGAGAAAAGCCATTGAGATTTTGGCCTTTATAGTCAGTAATATAATTCAACAGCTCTAAAACTAATACTATGAATACTACTACTGCTACTACTAAAACATAAGAACTACAAAATTGACTGAAATCTGTATAGGCATCATGAAGGATGAAATACAGCAGCAATCATAGAGAAGGAAGTGAAAACGAGGCAGTTCAATATCAGTATATTTCCAAAAATGCAACCCAAAAGCACTTTCTGGATATAAGGAACTCATCCTAAAATTATCTAATCCCATAGCCCTTGCATTAAACAAAAGCTGTGAGATTTGGAGTCGCAGATATTGTAATCCATGGAATAGAAGCCATGTGGGCAACACTAAAAAAGATGCTTGGAGAATAGACATACATACATACATACATACATACATACATACATGCGTATGTACGTAACTGGTGAAGGGATTTTGTAAAAAGCTGGGCAAGGAAAAACTCAACTAAGTCCATGAAGCCATAAAAATGAAGCTAGCACAGCAAAAATACAAAAATCAATATAAAATTCAGAGATAAAAAAATCAGGAAAATTTGCTACAGTTTTGGTAAAAATAATAAATAAACATGTTACCACAGAACAGATGAAAATTCTGATCAAACATTTCCCTGAAGATTAGAAAAAAAATGTATAAGGGAATTATCTCTAACACAGAAAACCAAATAACAGATATACAGGGGAAACAAAATAGTAGAAAATAAAAATTAAACTGGAAGAATCCATGGAAAAATGAGGGAGAAAAAAAGAAAAGGAAAAACACAACCTTTACCAATGAAGAAAAATGGAAGAAATATAGCAAAGTGCAGACACTGTGGAAAATACAATAAAAACTGTAGTGCATGGAAACTACAAAGTGCAACCAAATTGAATGCATTAGAAGGAAATTACAAGGTAAAAATATTTACAGAGAAAAAAGTAGCTGTAGATATAAGGCAAAAGAAATATACAATATTCTTAATTGGCTCCCCCACAGAAGTAACCGAAGCATTTGAAGATTATATATATATATATATATATATATATATATATATATATATATATATATACACATATACATACATATATATAATTCAAGGACATATTTCTGATTAAATTCATGCATGAATTTATATAGCTACAATACAGACCATATGCCAGTAGATCCAGAATGCTCAACATGGGATATACCCCTGAAATAGTGGATCTTAATCATAACAAATCCTTTGAGCATATCCAAAAAGTGATCAAATCTTTCAATAAAATGCAGATTGACATCAATTTGTATTTGGCAACATTCAAAAACAGAAGGCTACAAAAAAGATTAAATACAATGAGTAAAACCTATTAGAACTTTAAGAAAGACAAACAGAATCTAAGAAATTATTTCTCTAACCATGCTGCCTGCCACCCTATATAAACAATATACAAACATTTTTTTTTTTTTTTTTTTTTTTTTTGAGGGCAGTGTCACTGGCCCTCACATGTGGGACCCGAACCGGGGCTGCTGGCCTCCCAAGACCAGCGTTTAACCACCGCGCCACTCGGCCGGCCCCAAACATTTTTTTTTTTTTTTTTGAATTTGAAAGGCCTGAGAGGATATATTTCCTTTGAGTTCCTATTCAGCAAAGCATATTATATGAATAGCTAAATAAGAGATATATTGGGGGAAATCCTAGCAAAAAGAATCAGTGCTAAGTACTGAATGCTTTTACCTGCAGAATTAAACATAAAATAGACATATGGATTACAGTGATGGATTACAATTTAAATAATATGCCCTGACAAGGTAGAAATTATTCAACTCATGAAATCAGAGTAAATAAAGGGAAGAAAATCAAAATTTTGAATAAGGAAAAATACTGGAGTGTTTATTGCTGTAAGAAATAATAATCAATCTTGATTCATAAATCTTGTGTATAGTTTCAGGAGAATATGAATAAACATAGATATAAAAAGACCTCACAATCTAACCATCAGTTATAAGAAAAAAAAAATTCATATTGGATCAGAAAGCAAAACTCAACTTTATACTCTCTACAATACATATACCTAAACAAAGTTTCTCAGGGTATTTGAAAATAAATGGATGTGCTAAATTAAATCAGGGTAAGAAAATAAGAAAACATGAATCACAGTCTTAATATCAGTATAATATATAAAAATAAATGAAATACTATTATGCAAAACAAACAAGGGTACTCTATAATGCTAAAGTCTGTGACTTATACAAGAACTAACATTTTGAAATCATCAATATAGAAAAATAAAAGGAGAAATAGAAATGCATTAGTTGTGGGGAAAAAATAATGATAATAGAGTCTCCTAATGAATTCCTACAATAGTGCTGACAGAACATTCACAAAACGAAAGGACTACATATTACCAAAGAAAACTTCAATAAATGCTGAAACAGAGAAGATATAGAACGATTTGTGATATCTCAATGTAATAAGCTAGATTTTTTTTTAAAAGAGACAAAAATAAAAAAAAGATCATTCTCCTTGTAAATGAAAACAGTCTTCTTTAAAACACTCTTGTATCAAAAAGGAAGAACAAAGATACTTCAGTATTTCTAGAAAACAATGATAATATAAACACTATTTATCTAAAGAAGTGGTATGAGGAAATGTCACTGCTTTATAGAATTATAAAATTTGTTCAAAGGATGGAGACAAATCAATTATATATTTGACTCAAACTAAAACATAATGGCAACAGACAGTAAAAGAAAAAAAAGTTTAAAACAACAACAACAAAAAAGAAAAAACAGATTTAAAAGCTTGTTCATATAGAAAATATAAAATAGCTAAGTTTAGACTATAAGCAATAATACAATGTTATTAATAACAATATATTATAAAGAATAAAACAACACAAGAAAAAAAGAAAGCATAACATTAAAAGGAGAAAGAACAAAACAATTAACAAATGATTAGGAAGAAGTAACTACAAAAAGTATGTTAAAAAAATCAAAAGAAACTTCTCTGCTTAACTTTAAGAAAAAAAATGTGAATATTTTATGAAATTTTAAGTTACCAGAATAAATCTCAGAGGAGAAAGAAAAAACTGTGAGCATAACAATTTTTGTTGATGAAAAAAGACATTTTCAAAGATGTAGTTCCCTAAGAAAACACCAGCCCCAAAAGTTTTTCTAAGGTAAATATTTTTAGAGAATTAAGAAAAGAACAACTTTTAACTCCTTCTACTGAGTATAGTATTCCAATGAATTAAACATATTAATATAAACCTTCATATTAATATGCCTTAGTGGAAAAAAGCATTTGTTTATATCTACATATACTGAAAAAAGAAGCATTTGAGGGCTGGCCAAGTGGCGCATTGGTTAAGAGCTGGTTTTGGGATACCAGCGGCCAGGGTTCGGATCCCACATATGAGGGCCAGTGACACTGCCCTCTACAGCTAACAACAGCTCCACCTGGAGCTGGGCTGTGTGAGCCCCTGCTGCAGTGCGCTGCCATAGACTACAGTGAGTGGCCGGCAGTCAGCCTGAGCGGCTGGCAGCCAGCGTGAGCTGCCAATAGCCGCAGTGAGCGACATCCAGAGGCCAACGACCGATCTGCCTCATTCGGGAAGAGTGCAATGACGATACCAACATGGGCCAGTGAAGCAACGTCCTCCACAACTAGACTGAAGAACAAAAAAGACAGCAACTTGTCTGTTCCACTCCCCCAATTCCCCAATAAAATCTTTAAAAAAAACTAAAAAAACATTTGATATTAGATTCTTAAAAATATTCAATAAACTAAAATTAATCTACTTCCACAATAATAAAATCATCAAATTCAGACCAAAAACGGAGCAATCTTTAATGAGGCACTCAAACCAATTAAGAAAAGAATTCAAAACACTGTCATCCTCACTTTATAATATTGTCTTAGAGATCCTAGGTCAGATGTTGATACAAGATTTTAAAAGGAGACACAAAAGAGAAAGAATGGGATAAAACACTCAATGATTAGAGATAACATAATTGCATACCTAAAAGTCCCCTAAAGCACCTGGAAAACTGCAAAGACAATGGAAAACCATATCTGTTATTAAAAAAAAGAGACATATTTTTATAAAAATAAACAATAAAATATAAAATAATATAAATAGCCACAGATAAATATACAGATGAAGAAAAAAATAATTCACAATAATAACCAAAGACAAGTGTATAGGAATAAATGAAAAGAAATATACAAGACCTATTTGAAGTGTGCTGTAAACCACTACTGAATGTTACAAAAAAGACTAAACAAATAAAAAGACACAATGAATTAGATAGCCAAGTATAACACATAAACTTGCTTATTCTCTATATGTAGCATGATTAATTTAACTTGATTTAATGAAGAAATAAAATACATATTTTAATTAAGTAAGATGACCTTAAGTATGTATGGACACATAAATTGATAACTGTGGCTAGAAAAATTTTAAAATCACAAAACAGGAGAGAAAAATATAATGAAAAGAACACACTATATTATATAGCATCAATAATTTAATTAGTGTATTACTGGATCATTAATAGATACATTAAGTATAAGAAAAAATCCATAAGTAAGAAAAACAATGTATTTTAGAAATTATATATATAGAAAGATAACTCAATCAGTGAGGAAAAGCTAGATTACCAATTAATGGTGTTGGCACAATAAGGTAAAAAATACCCTAAGCTAATTTTAAGGAAAGTGACAATCTGAGGAAAGAACCGGGCTGTCAAAAAAGTCATGACATGTTTTGCAAAGAAAAACATAGACAAAAATACATCATGATTTTTACGACCCAATATTTTCAATCTATAACACAAAGGGGTAATAGCACTACATGTATAAAGCATGTATCTAGAAAATTGGTGAGCTAAGTATCAATGCTCTAATACAAAAAAATGAGTGAGAAATGTGAGCACTTGTTTCACAAAAAAGAATGTAAAAACAGTTTTAAATACAGGCAAAGATACTCAACCTTAATAGTATTAATAAAACAAAAATTACTAGTACATGAAATTATTTTTCAACTATTATATTGGCTAAAGGCCTAAGTTCAATACCAAATTCTGTTAGGAAAGCTAAGAGGGAAACAGGGAATTTCATATATAGCTGGTAGAAATGTAACTTAATTCAATTTTTGTATAAGGCAATTTAGCAATGGTTATCTGTATTATACACATATCCAACTTTGCCCTAGCAATTCCACTTTCATGAATGTATCCTACAGATATACTTTCACATGTGTCAAAAGCCCTATGTGAAACAGCAGAGATGAGAAAACAAATGTCCATCAATGGAAGGCTGTTCTAATATATCTGTCTGTATATCTCTTTCTGTGGTTGCTTCTCCCTAATCATTTATTAATGTATTTGTTCTTTTTCCTTTGAATGTTATCCTTTCCTCCTTATAATGTTTTATTCACACACACATACGTGTGTGTGTGTGTGTGTGTGTGTGTGTGTGTGTGTGTATTTAAAGTCAAGGTAAAGAAAAATGTGCATGGTTTCCCAGATTTTGACTAGAAAAGAAGGCTAAAGGAAGGATATATATTTATATTTGCTTGTATAGCATAAAAGTACTCAGACAAGATATAAAATATAAAAAGAATAGTGGCTTTCAGTGGTCCGCGGAAATTGGATAGATAGTAGGCAAGGATGGGAGGAAAACATTTTCATTTTTTCAGAATATACCATTTTACATTTGTTTTGTTTTTTGACTAATATTTATGGAATTTTATCCTATCACTGAATTAAAATAAGATAAAGAAAAATGCTATTTTGACACCTTGAGTAAAGGGAAAACAATATTACTATTTGGCTCCCTAGAAACAAATAACCTGAAGATTGACAAGCCAATTGAGATTTGGCTATTCCAGGTGTAGACAAAGGAAAATTAGTAACCTATATGGCATACTGCAATTATTCCTTTTTTTTTTTTCTCTTTGGGGAATTAATGTGGTTTTACTTTCTTCAGTTCAGAATGAAAACACCTCTCTCTATCTTGAAAGGACAAAATAATTGAAATCTCAGTCCTCGTTTCATTCTGAAGTTATGTTAGTTTGTTCAGCTTGACAATAAATAGAACTGTTTTCTTCTCCTTTGTCATCACCAGTCTTGTCTGTGATATACTGTATTTTAAGAACATGAATGCAAGCTACACGGAAACAGAGCCATAATGTAAGCCAACCGGCCATTCATTGCATTAATCCTCTCAACATCTCACCTGTCAAGAGACAGATACCTGGGAGCCTGTGTGCAGCAGATCAAGAATCTCACTGGACAACAACTAAAAAAATGTTCAAAGGAGAACCAGATGCACATGTCTTGATATGGTTTCTCATCCCAAATGTGGACATGAATGAAACAGTGACGATTTGACCTTACACAGTATGTGCATTTGATACAAATGTTACATCACAGCCACTATACCAAGTACTTTGCTTATATCATTTAAACTTTAGAGTAACTCTGTGACGTGGGCATTAGTATCCCCACTTTGCCATTGAGAAAACAGAGGCTCAAGATGACAAAGCCATTTATCCAAAGGAATTGAGGCTGAGATTTAAATCCAGGCTGTTTGATTTTAAAATACTAATATTATTCCCACAAAATTACAAGTTTATATAGATCTGCACTTGGAATAGCCAGATCTGATTTAGCTGGTAACTCTTTAAACTAATATCTGGTTCTAGGTTTATTATTGTTTTCCCTTCACTCAAGGTATTGAAAGCACTCCTAATTGCCTTGCTCTCCTGTACATGGCATCACATAAACAATGCTTTTGTACTTATCCTCTAATTCAAAATAAACTATTTTAGGCAGCTGAGCAGATTGATGAATTGGAAGGGGTTCAATGAAAATAGCAATGCTTTATACAGGTGGATACAAACTTTCACTTAAAAGCAGTTAAGGATTATATGTTACACTTACAGGTTATCTGGAATGCATTTAAAGTTTGGAAAAAAAAAGATAATGTTACATTATTGTTGCTTATCTTTTCCTTGGACACACAGGTCATATTTCACCTATCAAATTACATAAAAGATATAGATAAGAAGCCAAATTGCTCCATGGGAAATTCCACTATTGGTGCCAATATAATACAGATCATATTTCAGATAATTGTTTATCCTACTTACCTCTGTTTCTAGAAGTTTGTACTGTCTATAGATGCTGTTTTTCTAATGAAGATGATATATATTTTGAAAATAAAAATATCGTAGAAAAAAAATCAAACAGATAACTCTTAGTCTGCATGTTTATGTTGCCCTGAATTGTGGCAATTAACTTTGAAATTCTATTGTCTATATAAACACAGAAAATTCAAGCCAATTGCTGTTAAAATGATGCATAAAGTCCAGACACGTTTTCATGGCCTTCGAGGCCCTACATTATCTCAGTCCCTTCTGTTTTGCCTTTATCTTGAAACCCTCCTCATATCTTCGTTCTACTTGTACTGGACCATTCGGACCGTTTGGACCTACATGAATTCAACATGGCAAGGTCATTCTCATCTCAAGGCTTTAGCATATATTCGCTACACTTCCTTCTTAAAACGCAGGTCCCCAAATTCTTCCCATATTTGACCCCTAATCTCTTCAAGCAGATTCACACACACACACACAATATAAATTTAAATATATATATATATATATATATATATATATATATATATATATATATATATATATTTCTTCAGCTATACCACCCTGGCCATCCAATCAACTTAAACACCACCACTAATTAACCCCACTCACTCTCTCAGTTTGTTTTACTTTCTTTAGCACACACCCAAGAAATTATATTGTTTGTATACTTACTTGTTTAAGATTTTACTTGTTTACTGTTTTAATTTCCCACAAAAAATATAAATTTTTTATCTTGTACTTCACTGTAGTCCCAACACTTGGAATATATATATATATATATATATATATATATATATATATATATATATATAATGTACCATAGGTATTGGTTGTATCAACATATTTTTTAAGTTTCACTGCTTAAAATATGGACCACCAAAAAGGAAACTGGACAGAAGGAAAAAAAATATTCTGATAGATTATATAGATCTTGTTATTACATGAAAATATATAGAATTAAAGAAAATAAATGGTTTTAATATGTCCCTTCCCATTTGTTTTTGTCCCCCTACTGTTAATGTCTACCAAATCATGTAGTAGAAAGAGTGCTGTCCTATGAAACTTCCATGACTCTATTAGTTCTGTTCAGCTAGCTGTATATCCATGGGCAATGACACTCTCATCACTTGCAGTTTCTTTATTTATAAATGAGCTGGAA
The DNA here is from genome assembly GCA_033961575.1 of Aselliscus stoliczkanus. NCBI lineage: Eukaryota > Metazoa > Chordata > Mammalia > Chiroptera > Hipposideridae > Aselliscus > Aselliscus stoliczkanus. Next base: position 11,520,886 of record CM066733.1, read on the forward strand.
AGTCCTCAGTAACTCTAAAAGCCATTTTATAAAAGTGAGATTTTATAAAAAAAGGGAAAACCATCTTATAGTATTTAAACATCTTGGTGAATACATACATTTACATATAATTTTTCAGAAGAGAAAAATAGGCTGCTTATTTGGGATAAAAAGCTAAGACTGCAGTATATATTTAAGCTGAATTTCTATTAAAAAAAAAATCTTGCAACATCAAAGCTCCTGTATTCTACTTTTTGCACATGCACTCAAAACCCCTAGAGCAGTAGAAATGTTTTTAATGACTTAAAAAGTAGAAACTGCCAATTTATTTTTCCTCAAATAATTAAATCTTTAATTAATTTCACATATAGTTAGTAATAAGCATCATCCTAGTTTTGAACTTTCAAGTATTCCTCAGTTTGGTTTTAGCATGCTACTGGAGCTACTTAAGCCTCATGATCAGTTTGAGAACAGCTCTCAAACTTTCACTTCCTAAAAAAATAAAACACATTCCAAATGATATGGGGAAATGTTGAGTCAAGAGATACAAATTATGTGAAACTATAAAGTGGCATAATTGAGCAAAGCAATTTTGGTGAGAAACTAAAAAGGAGGGGGACTCATGTAAATGTGATTATTTCTAATTAGAAACAATGAGTAACCAAATCAAATTACACAATAAGGATTTGATTTAGTCCCCTGGAGGAAAGATGCACATGCATTTACATTCATCTTCAGCTTTTTTCTTTCTTCTTATTATTTCTTAATGCTTCCTCAGACCCTTAATTGTAACTTAGATCATTATTAGGAAGATCTTTATCATAGTTTGGTGAATACAGGGTGAGATTCCAGTTAAGATGTATATTCTTTCAGCATATTCGCCAAAAACTTCTTGGATGCATGGAAATGTGTTATACTAGGGGATATAAGGAGACATAAAGAAGGCACAAACCTTTCCCAAATTCATTGCCTGGTGTTCCTACATAAACCACAAAAGCTGAGATTCACTATAGACTTAAGTCTCGGTCCTAGGTATGTGATAACTAGCTATGCAATCTTGAAGAAATTATTTAATCATTAATTTCCTAAAGTCCTTCTATATAGAAATTAAGGTGTGTGTCCGGTACAGTGGTATAGATTAGATCAAATTTAAGCAAACTACATTGAGAACTTACCTCTGCTAGATGTTTCGAGAAGGACCACATTACATACTGAGGAATCCAGCAAAGTACAGACAAAATCTGGAACAGAATGGAAGAACACAACAGAATAGAATACACTACAATAGAATAGAAATAGGAATAGGCCCCAATAAGGTTATCTAGGATTCTACAGTTAAAGAGACCACTAAGGAGAAATCCTTTCAAATTATTGCTTTAAGTATCTTATAATTTTTTTTTTTTGTCAATTATATCCTATTAAAGCTGAAAAACAAAATTGGTTGACAAAGAAGGCAGACTGGTGACTTATAGGGGCTGGGAAGTGGCTGGGTGGTGGGGGGCCGCAGGGGATAAGCGGCGACTGCTTACTGGGTGTGGGGCTCCCTCTCAGGTGATGAAAATGTTTTTGAAACTAGGTAGGAGTTCCAGTGGCTGCACAACATTGTGAATGCCACTGAGCTATTCACTTATAATGGTTAATTTTATGCTATGTGAATTTTACCTCAAGAAAAATATTTAAAAAAATAAATGGTTGCTTCCATTTCATCTGGTTGCTGATCTCTACAATGGTGCTGAATTAGAGGAGGTTACCTCCAACCAGCCACTCTGTTGGATGACAAGCACATTACAATGTCAAAAACAAAAGAAAACAAACAAAAATCACTACAGTGGTTATTTTAAATTATCTTGTGTCTAAATTATGTGTGACCCTTTAGGGTTTTCAAATTTGATTTAACAAATGATCTCTAACAAATTTTCTTTACTTTTTACTTCTTTTCATGGCCGTCCAATCCTCACTCCCTCATTTTAGACTTGCTGTTTTTCTGCTCTTTGAGCACAATTTACACTTTCTCATCTTAGGGCCTCTGTACTCAGTGTTTCTTAGGAGGAAATATTCTCCCAGAGAGGCCATTCTAAGCCTTTCAAACCATTCTTAATCTTTTTTATCCTGGTTTGTTTTTCTTTATAAACTTATCATTTCCTGCCATAATACAGCACATTTTTCCCCAATTTGCTCATTGTCTGACTCCCTTCCTTCAACATAAACTCCATGATAGTAAATGCCTTGTCTGTTTTATTCATTGCCATATCCCCAGTGCCTTGTGCTGAAGGTGCGCACAGTATATGGATGTTTGAATGCCTATGAGGGTGGACCTTCAAATGTTCTGTTCTTAGAGCCTCTTAAGTAAGCCAGCATCACATACAAAGAAAACAGGCTTAGCCCCTGCCTTCATAATAAAAGGGGCTGCAATCATATGTGTGTCTCTGATCTCAGAAGGCTGTTGACTGCCATAATAACCATCACAGCATAGCTTCAGGCTGAATAACCAGTTGCATGACCAGTAGACCAACTTGGATTGGAGGCAACTGTGAAGATGTAGCTTTTTTAATTGGCACATAAGTAGTGTATATTATGTAGAGGGTTACAGATGTTGGGAGAAGGGCATCGTAATCAAAGGATCTCCACGTGACCTTCAAGTATCAACACTTTAATTCTAAAAATTTCATTACGTTAACTTGTTCATTGGCTAAAGGACTGTCAGCTTGATGCTGAAGTTGTAATTTACTGAGTATTTGTTAGCATAACATTGGACTAGCATTTCTTAGTGACAAATAATATTCTAAAGTTCTTCATTGAATATATATATATATATATATATATTAAATAACTTAGACAATGCTTTATATTAAGAGATCCTTTGGAAAGTCAAAATATTCTGTAGCTTATATATCTTCTGAGAATTTGTAGAGCAGAAAAATGTCGCTAATACTTCAATAATCCAGTTTATTTCCTCAGCACACTGATTTTCATTTTCCTAAACACTATTCCTTAACTGCAGTTTAGAAAGCACTGCTCTAGAGAGTATTCTTCCTGAAGGCAGGGGACAATTTCTTATTTATTGCTTTATAATTCATACCTAGCTCAGTGTAAGGAATATAAAAAGTTGAATGGATACATGTTGAAAGAATGAATAAATAACATTCTCTTTTCCTACAACAGGTGACAAATATCAAATAGTTTGGGGGCTATTAAAATTGATATATAAATATATATGAATACTACAGTTATTAATAGTAATATTAATAATCCATATATATTATGAATATTGCTTTGCTGAAGACTTGTATCAGGAGACCTTGTCAGGCCATTTTCCAAGCCTTGGGCTGAAAGGAAACCATTTTCATCTTTAGTTGGAGACAAAGTCTTCAGTTGGTGAGGAGAATAGAAAATAGATTTTTCATGCAGACAACGACTTGCATAAAATTATTTAATTATAGTATAGTGTGTCTGGATGTGGTTGATAAGATGCATACTCTAAAGCATCGACTGATTTATATAATTAGTCCTGAAAGAGGGATGCAGTGTTTATGACTCATGTATAATATCCAGGTCCCCATGTTAAACAAGATCATTCCCAATTAGGTTAGATTTCACCCATAAGGCCAGGAAAATTATACTGTGATCACCTATGTCTTCTAGTTTTCTATTCAATGAAAAAACAAAATAAGTTGATGAATTCACCACTAGCCACATATTAATTATATAAACCCAGTAGACTTTGTTATTCTAATATTCCTTAAAAGGGATTGACAGATAAGCAATAGTCTTTAAGCTCAGTCAAATGACAAGGTTTATAATAACAGTGAGTGGAGCTTCCATGTATTAAGTATCTACTATGGTCTAGGGACCAATGTTATTAATTAATTTGATGCAGAGAAATACTATGTCTTTCTAGAGATCAGGAAGCTAATCTGGCCAATGAATGGCCAAAGTTTGATGTGTATGCAGTTATTTCTGACTCCAAAGTCCAGCTTCCCTGTATGTGAAAAATGGGACGTTTTCAAGTAGGATGTTGAGAAAAACACCTGATGTCAGTTTGGCAAGTAAGGTGGTTTCAAGAAGAGAGTCACAGTATAGGTGTTTCTTGGTCACCTTCTCTGCTGGAGATAATGTGTAGAGATAACACACTGTGGCACAAGTTAAGTGTTTAGTGCCTGAAAAGCAATTGGTGAATGGTTCCTTTTTCTTTCCCTTGTCACGATTCCCTCTTTTGAAGTTGAATGGTAGGAATCAATTTTATTTTTTATTGACCCAAGTCTAAAACTTGAGTCACGTGTAACCTCCCTCTTTTTCTCACTTACTGCATGAACTGCATCGCAAGGTCTGCCGCTGCTGCCTTCAGGACGCAGACATGGACGGCCTGAACACCCAGAGCAGTTCCACGGTGTCCACTCCGGTCCAGCCTGCCTTCACCCTCACCCTGGTTAGTATAGCGCTCGACAGGCTCAGCCTTTCCCTATCTTGTTCCACTTGAATCTATTCTCCATTCGCCAGCTTGAGTATAACCCGAATCTTGCAGGGCCTTATGAGCCACTGCAAACACTTTCGTTTTTATTTTGTGTGAGATGGGGTTGCCATTAGATGGATTTGAAGAGAGACAGGCTATTAAACAGCCTCTTTGCTATGCTTGGACCATCTCATGTCATCTCTTACTCCAGGGCTCACCCCCTCAGCATCTTAGGCATTAATACAAATGTCTGTTTCTTGGCATGGCCTTCCCAGCTACCATATTTAAAATTAAACTCTACGTCTCTCCTTTCAGGCAATGGCCACCCTCTCTTCTTCCCTTCATGGCACCTACTGCTATCTATCATGCTATATATTTTACTTATTTAGTTTCTTTAGTTTTGTTTTTTTTTTTACTCTCTCCCCACTAGAAGGTCAATGTTATAAAAGCAGAAATATTTGTCTACATTTGTCTCTTTTCTTCACTGCTATCACTTAATCATCACTCACATATCACTCAAAAGAGGGCCTAATACATAGTAAAGCCTCTTGAAAAATATTTGCTTGATTAAAAATGGGTAAACTAACTGACTTCACACAAAATATCAGTCACCAAACTTATTTGGATTTGCAATTATCCAGAACTTAAATTTTACTTTTTTTTCTTTCTAAAAAACAAAACAAAACAAAAAAAAAAACATAAAATAAAAGATATAGCCTTAGGAGAACTTCATTTGTCTTTTACAGGTAAGGGACTATCATACACTTGCCAGATGCCAAATTTCAGGTGCCACACTGCCATACGGCAACTTAAAACCCCATGGCTCCTAACCTATGCCCTCATTGACCAGAGAACTGAAGAGGAGAAAATATTAATAAACCTCACAAAGTTGAACTGAATGACATTAATTGAATAGCTTTAATTTAGAGTAATAAATTATTAGAAATAACTGTCAAAATTAGTAAGCTACAAAGTGCAGAGAAATGATAAGACTTTGAACTCAAAAATGTTTAAATCTCTCTTAGAAGAGAGAGATTAGATAAGGCTTAAGTTGGCACTGCAGAAATTAATGTGTAAAAGTCAGAGCATACACAAAAACCTTTCTGACACATATGCAAGCAATTGGGTCCCACACACACATGATCACAGGTGTCATCTATGTATGCCCATTGTCTGGTTTTTATACACATGTTATACATAACACAAGTAATAAAATACATGAATTTGTAAGAATTTCAAGTGGTTATTATTTTAAATAAAAAATACTATTACAAATAAACCATCTGTAAACAGTCTGCTTTGCTGTATCCACTGAAAGAAGGGCGCAATTAATTATATGGACAAATACAAGATGTGGACTAGCGAACAGAATTATACTTCAGGCAAAATTCTATTTAACCGCAGTGAGCAGGACAAAGGTAATAGGTGTTACCACAGCTAGGAAGGAAGGGTTCGGCTGGACCTGAAACACAACTTGTTGAGTAAAGGTCATGGGCCATGAAGGAATGCTGAGGGATTATGGAAGCTTTTCTTTTGACAATTGCAAGAAAATGGTAAAACTCGTAAGCTTTGTATTTTCACTCTATCTTTGTGGGCAATTTAACAATAGTCCAGATCATGAAGATGATACAAATTATTTATAATCTCAAAAGAGTGTGGTCTAAGTGTTAAAAATTGAGAGACAATCATTAGACCAGATTTCTTGTCTTGGTGTAGTCACCAAGTTGCTTCACAACCTTTCCAAAATCAAAGAACGATCATCACAATGAGGAAGCTTTGGAATGTTCCTTCAAAACGGCGACCACTGTGCAGCCAATTCCAATGCTTCCGCCTTACCCAAACACTTCAAAATATGAGGTACAATATATTAAAAAATACATATGTTGCCAAGCTTGAACGCGATAGTTGGAATTATCCAAAATCCAGGAACACACTGGAAAGTCACAGTTTCCAGCTGTAATAATGATCTGAAGTTGTATACCTTTAGTCCCAGGTAAAACAAAACAAAAAAAAACAACCACTCCTACTCCTAAAGTTACTCACATTGGACTTTTGAGCTATATATTCATTGTTTTTATATTGAGTTTTAAAAACTTCTTTGTTTAAAAAAATTCTTTGTACTAGTATCTACAATATCATTTGGTTTCTGCCTTTTGTAGTCACACTGAAAGATTTAACATTTTCATACAAAGAAGTCTTTTAAAAATATGAAAACAGTTCTCTGGCTCAACCCAATTGCTATAAATATTTTTTAAAATTTAATTTAAACATGTTTTGTTCTTTTCACTATTTCTCATGAGAGGAACTTAGTGTCTGCCTTATGCTACCTGCCATTTTTCAGTGTTGTTTTCCAAGTCTGTGGCCCCAGCTGGAGGCCAGGTGTCCAGGTGTGCTGTGATTACTTCCAGTAAAGGAAGCCCAGCCTAGCCCCTTCCCTGCTCTGGAAACCTTATTTTAAATGAATGCAAGGAAAAACTGCATTTAATTTTAAGGTATGTGGATTTGCTAACTTTTGTTAATTGAGTTTTAAACTAAAACCTGTTTTGCCACATGATATTACTTACAATATATCTGATCAAAGGTAATGTTAAAAAAGGTAAACACACACACACACTTTTAGTGACAGAAAGATTTATCCTTAAATCTCTTCTGTGCTTACTAGCTTTGTGACCCTAATGAGTTATTAAAACTTTTTAAAGCCTCCTCTGTTAAAAAAAAATAAAAATGGATAATGATTGGCTTCAAAGCTGAAATTACTTCATTTAGGCAAAATAGCTACCACGATGTCAGTACCCTCAAAGAAAGTATTTCTTATTTTATTTCGAACAGCTAATTATCATTATAATTCTTTCTTGACCCAAATTAAATACTTCTTTGAATTAAAATACAATCTGCCAGAGAATGTTTACAGTTTTAAATTGTGTCATTAGTCATCCTTGGTGTTTGTTATTTCCTCATAGTCATCTATTCACAGAAAACAGACAGTTTTTTGTTTTTTTGTTTTATGAACACTTCATGTGAACACTTACCTACATAGTTAAAAAGATTGTCAAGTGGCTCAAAGATTAGTGGTAAACGAAAAGGGACCAGTCTATGTTTATGATCATTGAACTATCATTCATGTATCTAATCCCTATGCTAACCTGCTGCCCAGACTCTGACTTCACAGAATGTAAAAAATTTCTTTAATTTTCTTGTTTATGGAAAGAACAATACAAGTTAACTAAAACTAAGATTAAAAATTTGGTCTGAAGAAAATGATTAGATGTATACTTCTGATCTGCCATGTATTTTTGTCCCCATGATATCAAGCAAATGCTAAAGATTTAATTTTCTATCCTGTAAAATGAGAATAATAATATCTCTACCTCATAGTTTTCATAAGGATTTAAAGAGAGCAAGCTGAAAAGTGCTTAGTGTGGCACCTGGCAAACATTAAGTGCCCCAAATTAACTGTTATAATTCTGTTAATTCTTTTTAACTCCATCAGTTTCCCCAGTATTGGTTAATTCACCATATCACTTTTGATCTTATCAAAATAGAAGTCTGCTTTTCCTCAGGAATAGAGCCTGGAGAACAATAATTGGGTGGGCGGGGGCAGCAGCAAACAAATAACTTTGATGTGATTTTCATGTTATTTTCAAGCAGTAACAGAACAAATAGAACCACAGTTTATATTTTTAAAATCTAGATTTGTGTCCAGATTTTAATTTCCTATTTTAAATAATATTGAGAACAGAAGTGTCAGTTCTTGTGAATTTATCCCACAGTCCTCGTCCAATACGTAAAAATATTTGTAAATTCAAAGCACGTCATAATTGTTTGGACCCACATGGTACCTCCGAGAGAGGTTTAACTCCTTCCATTAAGGTGAATGTCAGGGCCATGAGGGTTTAGAAGATGCCACGTTGGAGAGAGAAGTTGCAAATGATTTCTCATCACTGGCAAATTATTTTAGAATCATTAGTCACAAAAGGAGCCAGTTCTCACTTGACTCTTTTTAGAAATATATTTGGAAAAAGATGACATGTGGTCTAAAACCCAGGGTTAACTTGAACTGGGAAAAGAAGCTATGGCATTGCATTTAGATTCTATGCAACCTCAGAAACTTGAACTATGAATTGTAGAGCATCCATCTTCACAGTTCATGCTGAACACAATTAATAAAAGGAGCCCACAAGAAAAGATATCACCTACTCATAGAGAGAAATGAAACCCGTTTCAGCTGTCATAAAATCCTTTTCTGACATGTAGACAATAATTAACATGATATATGTATATAAAAATTGTTATAAAAGGTAAGATTACACTGTGGATGAGTTATGTTGTTTAGCTCGTTGTGAAAACATCAAAACTAAATTTATAACATCACATATACTATTCAGTGCTCCATAATTTATTATCTAGTATTTACAAAATTTATTCCCAAGAGTCAACCAAAAGATGATATTTTCCTGTCTTATAAAAGCCATCTCTTTAATGTAGAAAAAGTATTTGGCACCCAAAGAAGAAAGGGAATGAAAACAAGAGAACAAATATGGACTTTCTTTCAGGATGGAGAGCTTTCAGGCTCCTTGCTAATGCATTATTCATATGGAGGGGGATGGGTTTGGGGGGGATCTGTGGCAAGTAATAGGTTGAATTTCTCAAGGAAATAACTTTGTTTTACGTGTATGTCTTAATCTCTGTAACACATTTTTTTAAATTAACTCTTATGATTGTTTTATGTTCCTTAGTAGCAAAATAATTAATTAAAACTTTTATTTAATGCTTGTAAACAAGAAGCTCAACACAAGAAATTCACAATAAAAAAGAAAGATTTTCATCTGGGTTTGCTTGACATAGAAAAATTCTCCCATCCGTTCTCTGCTCAGAAGTTAGCTCGGTTCTTTTCTAACATAAGTGAGATGATGTCCTGCCTGTGTTGAAAACCTTTCACTGACTTCCCATTGAATGATACAGAAACTTACACAGAGCTTAAAATTCGCTGCTTGATCTTTCTGGGTTTTTTTTTTTTGTTTGTTATTTTTAGTGTCATAGTATTTTTTTAAAATTAATTTGTTATTATTATTATTATTAGCTACAGATGTACAAAACAATGCAATAGTTATCTTTTTCACCCCTTACAAAGTGACACCCCTTCCCCCACAATACCTCCCCATCCCCGATATCATACATAACTATCACAATTCCATTGACTCCATCCCCAGACTATATGCCACATTCCATGACTATATATGTGTTAAATTATAGTCAACATCTAATATTGTTCAGCGGCAGCTTTAGATGTACAGTGCAGTGGTCAGGCCACTACACCATCCATGAAGTGGTCTCCCTGATCTTTCTTTCTCCAGAATTCTTCCCTAATGACATCTTATTCCAATTTCGTTACACCTTGTCAGTCTTCTTTTGTTCGTAGAACACACCAAGATATCACTTTTGTTTTGTTTTTTGTTTTTTTGTTTGTTTTTTATCTTTTTAAATCCTGATTCCTTTTACCTTCCTAACTCATTCTCGATTTTCAGGTTTCAGATTAAATGTAATTTTCTTAAAAAGGTTTCCCTAGGGCCGGCCGAGTGGCCGGTGGTTAAGCGCTGGCTTGGGAAGCCAGCGGCCCTGGTTCGGTTCCACATGTGAGGGCCAGTGACACTGCCCTTAAAAAAAAAAAAAAAAAGTTTCCCTGATGGGGTCAATATTTTTAGTGGTCACCAAGTTCTGGGCTTCTGGTCCTTCTTAAGCATATGGGAGATACTGCCCAGCCTGTTGGTAATTAGGCAAGGCCATATGACCAGTTCTGGCCAATGACATGTGAGCAGAAATGACAAGTGTCACTTCCATGCTGGGGCAGCGAAAACATCTATCATAATTCTTCAGACTCTGTTTTTAATGGTGAACTTGTTGAGATGGAGGGCCTAATCAGGGAGCCAAAGGACCTAAGTGGATCATTGAGAGACCACCAGCAGGACAGGTGTTCTGAGGAGTTGGCAGGACCATTGCTGGTTTTGTTTGGACTGAAAGTACACTTTTATTGTGTTAAGCCATAAATATTTCAGGTTTTTAGCTGTGTTGTTGTAACAGCAGCCTGACCATACAATTCAAATTAGGTCTGCCATTTTATTTTCTCTAATAACATCTGCTGTACTGTTGTTAAAATTAAATGTGTATGCATGTCCTTATTCAACGTCTCCTTTCTCCTCTAGACCAGAGTTTGACAATGTTTTTGACACAGGGACAGAGAGCAAATATTTTAAGTTTTTTAAGCCCTAAGAGCTCTGTGCAAGTACTGAACTTTGAACAGATTTGGAAACTTAGTTGATTCCTAACGGAAAATTTGCTAGCCATTCTAGCTCCTCCACCATTTTGGGGAATAAAAGGTCATGAACATTTTTTAGATATTATTCATGCTGAATAAATCTGCTTATAATTAGTAATACACAATAGTTTCTTTCAAATTTACATGTCATTTTTAATCTTTTCCTATTTTAAAAGGTTTGAAAGTTCATGATATTGGGACTATGCAGAACAAAGACATTAAAAATATTCAAATCTCTCTTAAGTTTTAGTTGATAGAAATTTTGCTCAATGTGGTACTTCCTCAAAATAAAAATTTCTTCAAAGTAGGGAGGATTCTAACCCTTGGTGAGTAAACCTTTCAACTAAGTAAGTTCTGGAATGCTTGATTTCTGCTTTTAGTGCAAATAAAAGACTGTAGGCTATGTATTCTTCAAATTTGAGTTTTGCTTACCAAAAAGAGTCTTAACAGAAAACCCAGCATTTATATATATATATATATATATATATATATATATATATATATATAATCAAAGACGTGAGAGCTAACCTGTAACAAACATCCAAAGAAAAATATTGTATGGTTCAGTGAAAATAAATAAGAATTTATGAAACCATTACAGTTCTTGAGCTAGAAAGATTTCGGGACCATCTGTTGAGATCCCAGCATTTGATCTGTGATACTCAAAGAGATCAGGAGGAAAGAATCAGCAAGGTCACCATTAGAAATCAGACAAAGCAATCAAACAGAACTGGTTGAATTCTGGGCTTTATCGCTACTTGGCAAACTGCTTAAAGTTCTTAAGTTCTTTTTTTTTTCCTATAAAGAGGGCTACTGAGTTTTACATATAAGCTGTTTTTAGGATTGACTATTAGGGCTATATAGTCATGATAACATGTTGAAATAAGGCTTGGACGAAACACTAGCACAAGGTCTACTTCTAGCAGGTGATCATGAAATAAGTATAATTGTTTTTATTCTATTATCACTGTCATCATCCTCATTAATGTCTTGCTCTAGATCACACTAATTACTAAAATGGAAATGAACAGAAGGATGGTTATCTGACTCCTAATTAATTCTCTTTCTGGTCTACCATAGAGAAGTTTGAGATTTTGTGGACTGATATAGCAGAAAAACAGATTATGGGAGGAGATGAAATCAATCAGTCCATGGAGGATAGGGTGTGACTGAAAAAGAAGACTGAGGACATTCCAGCTAGCAATAAGCCATGGGGTTGGGAAAGATGACAAAATTAAATGCTCAAAGATAAAAGAAATACAATGTATATAGATAACAAATGTTCTTGCCTGACTGGAAAGTTGTTGACTGCAGACAAGAAGGAAGAAAAGATTGGTAGGTTGGAACTTGCAATTCAGACATGTTTGGATATAACGCAGAACAGACAACAAAGAAACACTGTTGCAAGCTTATAATTAAAGAAGCAACATGGTAAAATCACTCAGCACTTGTAATAACATAGTTAGAATATGGTATGAGGACACAGTGAAAACTACTCTCAGACCCTCCTAAGTGTCTGTAAAGACACGCAAATATAACACTGCTTTACTTTTGGATATTTCTAGCACATTGATGACTAAGGAGAGAAAAAGGGAGAAAAAAAAATGTTTGAGACATCTTACTGAGTTTTTTTCAAGAAGGGATAACTAGTTCATGATCAAAAAAGCAAATGCCTATATTTCATACCTTTTTTGCAGTTGCATGAATGTAAACTCAAGTTTTAGGAAGGGTGCAAACACAGCTCCAAATCAGGTTCAGAGATAAACTAGGCTTCATGCCCTTTAAGAGCAATTCATCCATAGAAGATTATTGGACATCTTGGTCAGGACTGAATTTGAACTAGGTTCCAAGGATGAAAGCCCACAGACTAATCTGGTGAGCTACCAAGCCCTCTGTCATGCTGGTTTACAGAAATTCTATTAACTGAGAGATTGAAGGGAAGGCAGATAAGATAGCAAAGTGTTAGGAATCAAGCTTCAATAGTTTTAACAGAGAAGGTACTTTTGAACTGTGCTATTGTATGCAGGTAGGAATGAAACATCACACACATACACTAGATGTATGTGTATGTACGTGACTATGTACAATGAAACCATACATGGTCACAGATTCTATTTTGCACATATTACATGCTACATAAATATGTAGCGCATACTGAACATGGAAATACTTATCATAGAATTGGTGTTCATGCTGAAATCCATTTTCTTATTCTAGCTCTTAGAAGATGACAATTGTATATGGCAAATATTGGGGGTGCCAAAAAGATGTATACACATGACTTGTATTCATCTTATGTTATTGGTATATATTAAGTATTATAATTTTAATACAGTTTTTTTCCTGTCTTAAAATATATTTTTTGGCACCCTCTGTATATATTACTGACTCAAATATTATTTAACATCAAATGCCAGCTGTAGATAACTTATAACTAGCATTAGCTCATTACCCTTAAGAATCCTGTGTTAAAAAAAAAAAAAAAAGTTACAGTGTTATACAAGACAGAAAAGCAAGAGGAAATATAAGGTCACATATTAGTTAATGTTTCCTGTTCATTCACTGAACTATGTCTATGTCATTCACATGTCTATGAAACGCCTATGATGAGTCAGGAACTATGCAAGGATCTTAGAAAAATAAAAAATGGTGAGGGAAATAAGATCCATGATTTCCTAAAGCTTACCATCCAAAAAGTATAAAAAGTAGAAACAGCTTTTGTTTATGTGGTTTTGTCTCTGCTAACCACCTTCCATGCATTTACTTAATTCTCCTATCAGTCAAATGAGACAAATATCATTACCATACCGACATCAGAAACGAAGAGGAGCCTCAAAGGCCATTCAGATAATAAGGGTTCAATTATATGTCTTTCCCATCTCAATTTGTCAACTTCTGGAGAGGAGCAAATGTCTGTGTTTCTTCCTCAGCCTCAGTGCAGTGCCGGGAACACAGTAGGGTGTCAACTACCAATTGGTTTACTGTGATGGGATTTGACTACAACCAACCCTTTACCTGTTCTTTGGCAGAAGGAAAGGGCAGTGTATTCCCTTCCTTCCTGAGAGATATACAACCACATTAAATCCTGTGTTTAATCTATCTTTCTAGACTTTCCCACTGTCCATTCAAGTAGTTGGTACACAGCATGGCTTAGGCTACATCGACCAAATTTCTTAACCATCAATACAGCATCACTGTCCATGCTTCTCTCACATTCCTGCAGACCCAGCTTACCGCTTCCCAGTAACTATGTGCTTTGTTTCTAATCACTTCTAGCAGCAACACAGAAAGCCAGGAGTTTAGGTGGTTCCTGCTAATCCTTGCCCAATTAGTGACTGTAGCAGAATAGGAAAGTTCAGCCCCCTTTCTTCAAGATAAGACCAGTTCTCAGGGGCATTTCACTCCCATGAGAACCAAGTTGAGGCTAGAACATTGTCGAAATTGTACTCTTGTGGGGATTCCTCCCTTTACTCTCCTGCTCCCAACACTGCTATACTGGTTTCTTGCAAGTACCTCTTTGCTGAATTATTTACACATAAAGCTTCAGCTCCTATTTTGCTTCTAAGGAAACCAACTGCAGGTAATTTATCTAATATAGTTTGTAGTAATTTAGTAATATATCAGACAGGTTCTCCAGAGAAGCAGGACCAATAGAAGATATATATATATATATATATATATATATATATATATATATATATATATATATATATAGAGAGAGAGAGAGAGAGAGAGAGAGAGAGAGAGAGAGAGAGAGAGAGAGGAGATATATATATTCACTTTGTGAAGGGTGCAAATGTCTAATCATTATGTTGTTTTGTATACTTGAAACTAATAAAAAAATAAAACTAAATAAATAAATAATGGTGCCAGACCAGAAAGAAGAAAGAATTCTGACTAAGGGGAAGAAGGTCTGGGTTACGAGATATATTTTCTGTTCTGAAAATTTCAAGTACCTAAACTTACTCCCTTTTCAAAACTTGATCTTAGGTTGCTGTTAGTAAATCACACCTGCATCTAATGAGTAATAATCCATGGCATTGAAAATGTGCCTTTGTGCAAGTGTAATTAAGGATGTCTCACTGTTAATGTACATCAGGCTGGGATATATGCACGGTGATTCCAATAGTCCAGTTCACACCCATATATCCATTTTGTCCCCTCTCTACACAAAGAAAATGAAACTAGACCACCTTTTTACACTATATACAAGAATAAAGTCAAGGGGCCGGCCGAGTGGAGCATTGGTTAAGAGCTGGTTTGGGACACCAGCGGCCCCGGTTCGGATACCACATATGAGGGCCAGTGACACTGCCCTAAAAAAAAAAAAAAAAAAGAATACAGTCAAAATTGATTAAAGACTTAAATGTAAGACCCAAAACTGTAAAACTCCTAGTACAAAATATAGGAAGTAAATTCTTTGACATTTATCTTCATAATAATTTTTAGATATGTCTCCTCAGGCAAGGGAAACAAAAGAAAAATAAACAAATGGAATTGCATTATACTGAAAAGCTTTTGCCCAGCAAAAAAAAACAACAAAAAAACTCATTAATGAAATAAAAAGACACCTTAACAAATGGGAGAAGATAGTCACGGATAATATATCCAATAAGGAGGTAACATCCAAAATATATAAGGAACTCATACAACTTAACACCAAAAAGACAAACAACCCAATTAGAAAAATGAACAGAGAACCTAAATTGATACTTCCCCAAAGAGGACATATAGATGGCTGGTAGACATATGAAAGGATGCTCAACATCACTAATCATCAGAGAAATACAAATAAAAAGCACAATGAGATATCACTTCATACCTGTCAGTGTAACTATATCAATAAATCAACAAACAGGTGTTGGGAGGATGTGGAGAAAAGGGAACCGTCGTGCACTGTTGGGATTTGAAATCAGTGCAGCCACTATCAAAAACAGTATGCATATTCCTCAAAGAATTTAAAAATAGAACTACCATGAGACCCAGCAATCCCACTTCTGGGTATTTATCTGAAGAAATTCAAAATATTAATTTGAAAAGTTATATACATCCCTATGTTCACTGCAACATTTTTTATAATAGCCAAGATATGAAAGCATGTCCCCTGATAGATGATTGGATAAAGAAGATGTGAGATAGATAGATATATGCGAAGTAAGTCAGAGAGAGAAGACAAACAGCAAATGATCTCACTTATATGTGGAATCTAAAAAAACAACAGAATAAACAAGAAAACAGATAGATACAGAGAACATAGATACAGAGAACAAACTGGTGGTTGCCAGATGGGAGGGGGGTTGTGGGATTGGATGAAAAGGTGAAGGAATATAGAAAACAAATTTAAAAATAAAATAAAATAAAGGTGATGTTGTTTCTGCACAAAAATAAAAGATATTAAGGGAAGGAAAATATAGTATAAAATGCTCTCCAAACTATGATATCAAACAAAGCCTACAACCCCTCTGTGCTTCTTTTCTTCATCCTTCCACTCCGGGATGGGTGAGCGCTCAGCATAGAAACAACGGCCTCCGCCAGCTCCCCCATCCAGGAGAAAGCCACCTCTCTAACCCCTTTCTCCAACCAGTCTACTCAGTTCCCCTACCACATTGCCCTCCAGCTGTGGCCCCAGTGCTGAAGCTCAGAGCAAGTGATTCCATTGGTGGGTAAGTCACATGTCATCCCTTTACGAGGAGCTCCTGGGAGTGCAGGCACATTCCTTCTCACTCAGTCACAACTTCCACTGGTTTTCACAACTCAAAATTGTGGAGACTTCTCTCCCAGTCACTGGAAGCCTTGGCTGGGGTGGAGCTGGGATCTCTCACTCCTCCTGGGATGGGGGAACCCCCACAGCTGAACTATCCCTCCCGATTTTTAAGGATCACATGCAAGTGTGGGACCAGCCCGTTCCGTGTCTCTGACCTTCCTACTGGTCTAGAGTTGGTTTCTTCTTCACATCCTTAGTTGAACAGCTTCAGTTCAGCTTGATTTTAGGTGATTCTTCATAATGGTTGTTTTGTAAATAAGCTGTAATTTTGATGTCATGCTGAGAGAAGGGAAACACAGCATGTACCTACTGTGCCATCTTGGTTGTTCTCTCCCTGACTTGTATTTTTATTATGGTTTCTATGTCCTTTTTAATGCGTACTATCACTTTTTTGAAGTTCTCCCTAAGTTCCTTGAACATTATAACCAGTGTTTTGCACTCTGTCTCTGGTAGATTGTGTGCCTCCTTTGATTTAGTTCTTTTTTTTGGAGTTTCCTCCAGCTATTTCAAATGGGAATTTTTTAAAAAAAATTTTTCTTCCTCAAATTGACTGTCTCTCTTTGTTTGCTTCAATGTATTATGTGGCTCTCCTATGTCTCTCAGTTTTCAGTGGATGGCCTCATGCAGTAGGTTTTCAGTATGTCCCACTGGTGCAGTCTCACTGATTGCTTGCACTGTGCACTGCAGGAGTGTTCCCTTGTGTGGGTTGTGTGTGCCCTCCTGTAATAGATGAGCCTTGATGTTTGTTGGAAACTACTGTTTGTGATTGACTCTCAGGCTGACTGACTGTGAGAATTGTCCATCCCCATAGCATATGAGCTACTGTATGGGGGCTGATCCCACAGAGGGTGAATTGCCACAGTAGGCTCCTGGGCCTGTTGAGACCACCCTCTTGGTATTTTGCTTATGGGGCTAATCAGGCTTGTGGCCTGAAGCTAGCTCCCAGGTATGTTGATTTTGGGACTCTTTGGAGGGGCTTCACTGCAGTCCATGTTTAGGAGCTGCCTTTGACAGACCCTGGACTATCTGGCAGGACCTACAAAGCTATATGCAGTTGGTTGCTGCCCCCACTTGTCCCTAGAGGGTCATGGGAAGGACCACACTAAGAACCGAGGCCAATTTCCACCAATACTGGGCCTGTGGCACCTTAGCAGAAGGCCCAGGGAACCCTGAGGCCTGATGCCACCTACCAGCTACCCATAAGCCTCAGCAACTGTAAGAGAATCTGGCAGTACCTGACTTGGTGTGGCAGTTATCCAGTGAGTGTCCAAGGCGGGGCATGCATTCACCAGGTTAATGCAGATTCAAGTTTGCCACCAGCGCCAAGGGGGCAGAAGACCAAGAGGTGCACAACATGCAAAGGTGCGGAGTTGTTTCAATTAAGTCCAGATACTGCTTCCCTACATGCTCCTCACACTGGAGGACACACGAGTACCCGATACATCCTTCGGAAGCAACAAGTTTGTTGCAAGATTGGGAGGAACCAACTACTTTAATAAGAACCATACTCTTCTGAAAGAGCAGGAGAGGGGAGAAGGGCCCCAGGAAAAACAGTCCAGTCTCTGTAGTCTCACCCAGGTAGGGGCCGTCTGGTGCAGTGAGGGCAGCTTCTCCTCTTGTCCCCCAGGGGACTACTGGCTGTCCTCCAAGCTCACCAACAACGTTGGGTACGATGCTTTGGGTGATGCCAGGTACTCTCCTGCTATGAATCCATGCAGAGAACACCGTGGTAGTTTGTACACCTCTATCGTCCTCTGGACTGAGTCCTCTTACCCAAGGCTCCTTGTACACACACACGGTACTAATAGAGTTCAGCTTTTACAATGCAGGGAGTCTAGGGCCAGCCGAGTAGCTCAGTTGGGTCAGAACCACAAGCTCTGAGCAACAGTGTCGCTGGTTGAATTCCCACATGTCCAATGAGCTGTGCCTGAGCTGAGTTGCCGCTGAGCTGCCAACAGGTGGCAGGATGGGTCAGCTGGTGAGAGCATAGGCTCCTAACAACAAGGTTGCCGGTACACTCCCGCATGGGATGGTGGGCTATGCCCACCCACAACTAAGATTGAAAAGGCACCTGGAACTGAGCTGCCCTGAGCTGCTAATGTTGAGCAGATGGCTCAGTGGTTAGAGTGTTCACTCTTAGCAACAAGGTTTCCGGTTCAACTCCCACATGGAATGGTGGACTATGCCTACCCACAACTAAGGCACTTTGAGCTGAACCACTGGGAGCTGCCAAAGGGCGGCTGGATGGTGACTGCCTTGGAGCTGCGCTAGCTGGGCCCTCCACAACTGAAGGACAGCAACTTGGCTGTTCCCCTTCCCCAATTCCCCCAATAAACACTCTAAAGTAAAAAACAATTGGACTTTCAATGAAGTTATCAGGGTTTCACAACACAAAAATGTGTACCAGCACACACACACACACACACACACACACACACACACACAACATGTTGTGTTCTATTTTTTAATAATGTTTTCTTTATTTTTCAATTAACATTGGCATACAGCATATTAGTATATGTAAAAGGGCTTGACTTATTTACGTCTTGACTGCCTCTTTTTCGACAGTGTACAACAGAACATGGTGAGGCAGTTGTGGCATGCCATGGCAACCCTCCGCCATCTGGGACAGGTTTCCGGTGATGATCCGATGCTGGTGGTGCTGGTGCTGCAGTTGATGTCAGAGGATTCCTCAGAGCTACTACTCTCGAAGCCCTCGATGGGGGTCTCCCTCTTCCACCATGGCCTGAGCTTGTGACTGACGGGCCTGAACTCCGGGCTGACTTCAGCAGTGACGGTGCTGAATTCTGGGCTGGCTTCAGCACTGACAGTGCCGCGGCCCAGGATGTGCCCGGGCGTGACAGCCCTCGGCTCCTGGCTGGGTTCAGCAGAGACGGGGCTGCGCTTCAGGATAGATCATTCTCAGGCTGGGGGCGGTCCCGGAGTGACGGGAGTTGGCTGTGTGATGGGCTCAGAAGAGACAGTGCTCAGCTTCCTGCTGGGCTCAGGAGTGACAACCTTCACCTTCTGGAGGGCTGGGGGAGTCGCAGGCTTTTCGCCCCTCTGCCCCAACTCGTAGTCATCATCGTACTGCTCGACTGGTGGCATAGTAGACGTCCTTGGCTTCTCCTCCCAACCTGGAGCAGGCCTCTGCTTAGTGGGATTGTAGGCCTGGAGACATGAATAAGGCGAGGATGAAATTTAGGCTTTTCTCTCAGGAGCATGAGGTAGGCCGCTTTATTGTTCAACGAGTCCTGGATGTCCTCACACCTGATGCACAGCGGTGCCAACCCCCGTTGGACCCTCGGGTCTATGTTCTCGTTGACTGGCTCACTATACGGCATGAAAGCCGCCTCGTCCTGATGGATCCAAGGATCTGACATGGTATCAAGTAAATCTTTTCTCTCCGTGGGGTTCACCTGGAGCATTTTCTGAAGCAAAGTCTCTAGTTCAAAAGAGAAAAAGTAGGGTACGGTGTACTTCCCCTTTATCACCTGTTCTCCCAGTGCCATCCAATTCTGTGCCTTGAACGGGAGGGTTCCTGTTCAAGCTCCACACATTGACCGCTGGGTCCTTCAAAAGCTTCACATCAAAACACTTCTGGAGCTGCATAGGAAGGGGTGCCACACCTTGTGGTTAATTGGTTGTCAGTCAATTCCGTGGTAAGTCCAAAATCGGCGATATTAGGATTTACAATCAAACAAAATGTTCTGGGGCTTTATATCCCGGTGTGCGAATCCGCGCTGATGGAAATAGTAAACGGCGGCTACAAGCTTCTGGAAGATGATGCGGGCCTCCCTCTCCTTCATTCGCCCATGAGCTGTTAGGTAGTCCATCATACTGCCACCGCCCAAATATTCCATTACAAGAAAGAGGGAGAACTCGGTTTCAATAACCTCATAGAGTTGCACGATGTTCGCGTGCTGCAGAGATTTCATGTACTGGATTTCTCCCATGAGATGTCTGTGGAGCTTGGCAGAGACCTTCAGTTTTACAATGTTAACAGCCACCGGGGTCCCCGTGGGAAGATGTACAGCTAGCTTCACCGTGGCATAGCTGCCCCCTTAATGGTTTTCAGGAGCTTGTAACGCCCATCAAGGAGCTCCTGGTCAGCAGAAGTGCCTGGATGTTCATGTGCCATGGTAGCCAGCTGACTATACTCACTGACAATACTAAGCTAGTAAACAATAACTATATTAACTAGCTGAGTAAGTATACTAACTATATCAACAAAATTATTAGCGATGCTAATAAACAATAATTATAATAATATTATAAATGCGGGATAAAAGGAGAAAACACTAGCTAGTCCAGTCCAACAGGTAACCACTAATCAGCTTCCTGGGCTTATATGGACTAAACCCTCAGCCGAGATGGGGCCTTATATTCGAATGTCTGCCATGACATCACACTGATGCTTTATGAGTTCAGAGCCCGAAACTGACCAATCACAGCTGAGGATAAACTACGGTGGTTTTTCTCAGTTTTTGGCCTCAAGACCTCTTCACCCAAAAAAAAAAAAAACAGGGGGGAGAATGACCCCAAAGAGGTTTTTTCTTTATGTGGGATATTGAAGACTGATATTTACTTCATTAGAATTTAAAACCTGTAGGATGCTTAGAAAAAAAGAAAAAAGACATATATTAAAATATTCTTCCAGGGGTGGGGGGTCGGGTGTAGGGTGGTGAATAGTGTTGTATTTTGAAAAGTCCCTGACATATGATATGTTTTCACTCCCTCAGCCAAGAAATGGTGCTGCCCATTGAGAATCACTGCTTGGTTGTATAATGAATTAGCTTTTTATGTAAAATGTTTATTTAAAATGTATATCCAAATAATTGTTCTTAAAACCTATCTTATTATTATTAATACCATGGGTTAGACAAGTAGTTACCTCAGGAAATACTTTCAGGTGTGTATTCATTTTGGGTACTTTAAGGTTTTTTGTTTTGTTATGTTCTTTTTAAAAGTGAAAAAAAACTTGGAAAGTGGTAATAAAAAATATTGAAAGGCTTACTTCATAGATTATGTAATTGAAAGGCTTACTTCATAGATTTTATATATATATATATATATATATATATATATATATATATATATATATAGAGAGAGAGAGAGAGAGAGAGAGAGAGAGAGAGAGAGAGAGAATGTTTTATTTAAATAAACTGGTTCACATGATATTAGGGCCCGGCTAGTCCAATATTTGTACAGC
Organism: Aselliscus stoliczkanus; assembly: GCA_033961575.1. NCBI lineage: Eukaryota > Metazoa > Chordata > Mammalia > Chiroptera > Hipposideridae > Aselliscus > Aselliscus stoliczkanus. The sequence goes on from CM066733.1 coordinate 11,542,604, forward strand.
AGCCTGGCAGTCTGGAGATTCCAATAAGGGTTCATGTTGCAGTCACAAGCCTGAAAGGAAACCCTAGTCTGTGCTATTAATTCTGTCAGCTGATTGTGTGAGGCCCACTCATGTTATGAAGAGTAATCTGCTTTGATTCAAATCAGAGGACTGCAAAAAATCAACCACATCTAAAAGCTACCATTGCATCAACATCCAGATTAACGCCTGACCAAACCACTGGGCCCCGAAGCCCAGGCAAGCTGACATGTGGAATTAACTGTCAGGAGGAAGGGAGACGGAATGGTGGAAGCAAGCCCTGGGCCGGAGGAAACCACCCACCAGGGCTCTGGGACAAACTACAGGTTCATTCTTCCTGTGTTTTCTTCTCTGTGTGGGAGAGTCTGAGCAGCTCTTAAAGGAAAACAAAGTGAAAAGCATTATTGTCCCTGTGCCTCAGCCCCTCTGATACACCAGGTTGACCCACTAATAATAAGTTAAGGAGTCCAGACAGAAGTCAAGGGCCCAAATGGTGACCTGAAGAAATGTACTTATATTTTATGCTTTTTCTTTTTTTATGTATACGATGCACATTTCATAGGAAAAATCTATTTCAGTTTGTCACACATTGAGAGTCTGTCTCCTTATGGTCTTTATGCAAAACATGAGGTAACACTCAACCCCTGAAATCATCTTTGCTGGAAAATAGCTCAGTTTACTGTTTCTGACTTCAAACTAGGGAGTGGGGAGGGGAATAAGACCGACAATTTGACAAGGGGACCGGCAGAGAATAATTGGACTCTCTAAACTGTGCCCTTCTCAGGAGGAATGAAGCAATGCTTCCATGCTGTGTGTCCCTTGGAATCACTACAGAAGCATTTTATTGCTCATTAAATATTTTTTAATGTGACTCCACTCTTGGCATTTCTACTTTATAGTTTCTCTCACAAACCTTCCCATGTTGCCTACCTCCTTCCCCATCACGTATAATTTAAAAGAAATTATGTAAGCATATTTCTCTGATTAAGCAAGCCTCATGCACACGCACATACACACACACGCGCAAAGGATAGGACCAGTGTCACCCAAGGAACTAATGAATCTGGCAGTTTCAAACTCATTCCCAATAAAAATGGGCTCCACAAATCACTATAAAAAATGTGTTTTGTACCTCAAGAGCCATAATTGTCACGCATTTACAATTCATAAGCAGTGACTGCAGGGTGCTTACTCTAGTTAATCCTCTATAGAACAGCACATATTGATGCTGTGGAGAAGGGGCGCAACAAAATCATCTGTCATATGCAACACTCGTTGGGGAAGCCTCACACACTAATAAAATCCTGAAACATAGCCGTGGGGAGCCTGAAGGCATTTGTTCCCCTAACTGCACCTGGTGACAAAGGTGAATGTCTGCCATGCCCAGGCATAAACTGGCATACCTTGCCTCTGGTTTACTGAACTAGTAAAGATAAAACATGTGATTAGACTGTCAAAATGCTTCTGTCTGAAGCCATTACTGTTCCTATGTGGATCTAGAGACACAGGACCTGGTGACACATGTGTTCTGAAATGTTCCCATGTCCCAACTGATTTAGTTAAAGCACAGCTGGTGTATGACAAATAGCCAGGTGATTTACTTGGTCTTGACTCCTAGTGAACATATTTAATATATTTACAATTCTTTCAGCAGGCCGGAGTAGTTGATGTGACTGTTACAGTAAAATGATTTCCAAATCTTAAAATTAATATTTCAATTCAACTGAAATATGTAGATGATCCTGAGGTCTATAAAAAATAGGGTGATCACTCACACATTCAAATCTTTAGGATGTCAGGTTTCCTCTCTGGTAAGTCATGGGTGGTTGAAATGGAGTCTTGGTTTGATTTCCAATACAGTAATACCTTGGTTTGCAAGCATAACTCATCCCAGAAACAAACTATTCATATTGCAAGACATCGCTCGCTTACCACATTAAAATGTATTAGAAACGTTTGCTCATCTTGCAGAACACTCGCAAACCACGTTACTCACAATCCAAGGTTTTACTGTACTAGCTTTAAAAAAAAAATGAAATTGGAGAAAGCATTTGTTTGGCCAATCTAACCCTTCTGCAATATGAAGGAATTGACCAGAGTGACCTGATGATGACTTAAATGGAGTAGGGGAAACTTGGATGACCTTGGACACCTATTTTTCTGCCCCTGAGAGCCGACTTTCCAACAGTCACTGAGTCATTTAAACATAAGACATCTGAATGCCAAACAAACAAAAAAAAATACCTCAAATCAGCTGACCTTGCTTTGTTCCTTCCTTGACACACCGCCTTAACGTGTCTCTTTTGTTCTCTCCCAGTCCCTTCCATCATGCATTGCAATAGCTCCTTATATTTCCTTATATAAAACCATCTCAGTTTGTGATTCAAAATAATGATTTTTCACTTCCTGGGTTTACACTTTTAACCACACAAGCTTTTTAAGTTCAGGAAGCAGAATCAAAATGCATTTATATTCTATATTACAATAAAAGTGAATATTAAAAGATTTTCCAAGTGTTGTGTGGCTGGCATTTGTAAAAAAATTCCAAAGAATCTTGAAATTGGAGGAAGTACAAATATATTTGATGTTTCAATTGAGTTTTGATGGAGAGAGGGGGAAAAAAAAATTCTGCTGCAAAGTTTTATATTTCTTTTAAAAATATTTATTTTCCTAGGACCCAGACCAATTACAATGCTTGTTTCATGACACAAATGGTTCTATTTTGTTATTTGTTGCTTGCTTATTTAAATAACATAGTAAATCTGCCTCTGTGATGAAAACTAGAGCCTCAATGATAACTTACATGAACTCAAGGAGTCTTCTGCCCTGTTTTGCTGCCCCCCACCCCCAACCTGAGGTGACAATTATCCTGCACAGTTATGCTCTTGGGTATGTATGTGTGCATGCATACAACATTTCGTAATATAGAGTATACATTTAAAAAGTGCATTAATTGTTGTTTTTAACTTTATAAAAAGGTATACACTCAATATAATCTTTTTAAAGTTACTTTATCATATTGATAAAATAATGCTAAGATTTACATATATTATTGAAAGGAACAGTAGTTTTTTCTCACTGCTATATAGTATTCTGATGTTGTCTATACCATGTTTCATTTTTGTAATTAAAAGTTTAATTCACTACTCCAATGAATTGTTTATAGTACACCAAGAGAATAACAATAAAAAGTAATATAGTACATTTTTTTTAAAAAATTGTCCTTTTTAAAAGAACTCTAAAAAATTAGTTTTAAATACACATATTTTTTCTTTTTAAAATATCCATATATAAAACAGAGATCCACCACAGTATTTCTTTTTTTTTTTTTTTTGAGGGTAGTGTCACTGGCCCCCACACATGGGACCCGAACCGGGGCTGCTGGCCTCCCAAGCCAGTGCTTAACCACCGTGCCACTAGGCAGGCCCTCAAAATGAGAAATTTTGAAGGACAGAATTGATCATATCTACAGCAAAATATCCAGACAACCATGATCCAAAATACACAAAAGAGAAGGTTCTTGTAGAAGCAAAGTGGACAGAGGAGAACCAGGCTCGATGAGTGACTACTGGGGGGTGAAGGCAACCATTAAGCAAACATCAGAATGAACAAAATTCTACTGCCAGAGCTTTTGGATGTAACCCTTATCTCCCAAGACAAGGAGTGAACCAGTCAAGTGTACCCCAGGGAGGAGCAGTGAGAATCAGCACAGGGTAGGACAGGCAAGTTGTTGTTCCACGTAAGAATGAACCCAGGAGAAATCGGGACCCACATCCAGCCAGAAACACCAAACCAACTCTTCTAGCAGCTCTCATAGGAGCATGACTTTTATAACATCAGGGGATTTCAAACAGGGATGAATGGAAAACCAACAAATGATCCTCAAATAGCTGGGAAAACAAATGCTATGAAATAGAGCTATGGTGATCTACAAATGGAAAGATTAATACCAAAATTTATGTTAATCAGAGTAAGTAAAACCGATAGAATCACAGAGATTTACGAAGGCTTTAATCCTTAAGAAGAAAACAATCTTACCCCTTTGGAAGCATCCGTCCTATTGAGTTGCAACTTGGATGGGTGTTCCCCAGGTGCAATGTGAAACCAGGCCCAGTACTCAGAGAGCAGGGAGAGGTGGAAGGAAGAGGCAGCCACTCTTTTTTGGTTGGTGGCAGGTTTAATAAGGAGGAGACTTACTTACAAGGCTGGTCTTGGGTGGCCACAAGACAAGTAGATTTCCACACCCACCCGCCAAATTGTAAAAGATTCTATCAGTCCAGCACATAGTCCTTAACTGGACTTCCTCACACATTCATTAGGCTTTGAAATGAGAAGTCTGATTTATATCTCAAGGCTGTGACCTTGGGCAGCTTCTGGGGGGTGGGGGGTGGGTAGGGCAAGCAAGCAGAGTTCATATTCCAAGCATATGGGAGGGAGTGGGGAGCCTCCAATTGCCTGGGTCTAGTTACATGTAAAAGCAGTGGCTATGTCTTCTTTATGATATTCCCCAAGACTTCCTCTAAGTGGGCTAATCAAACAGGTAAGAGAGATGCAAAAATTTAAACTCTTTAGCCTTTACTTCAGTACAGGTGAGAGGTAGGAGCGCAAGAAGAAACATGATATCAAGGACTCAAGCCCATGCCCGGCAAAAAATAGGCAATGCTTCTCTAACCACAGCAAAATCTGTGTCTTGCGCCTTCTGAAATGCAGAGACATAAAGCAAGTAACCATCTTCTCTTCTTTCAACCCATCTCTCCACCTGTGGACTAGATCCCATCCCCTTCTAGCTTACTCTAAGAAACTGCCCACAATTCTATCTTTGAAAACCTTCCCATTCCAGATATGACATCATTTCAAGGAATTTACAACAACTTCCTGAAAAGTATATCTCCATCTTTGTCTTTCTTGAAACTGCTGTATCAGGCTTTCATCACTATCACTCGCATCATCTGCCCTTGTCAATGTCACCAATGAATCCCCCAGAATGCTAAATCCAAGGGGAGCTTCCCAGCCTTCACCTTCCTTGACCTAGCACAGTTGACAGCTGATTGCTCCATCTACTGGAACTCCCAGGTTCTGTGGAAGCACAATGCTTGTCCTTCTTCATGGGACACTCCTTCTTCGGCACTTTGAATGGTTCTATTTCCTTTCCTCAGCAATTAAACACAGAGGTGCCCAAGGATGTCAATTCTCAGCCTCATTTTTGTCATACTTTTTATATTCACTTCTTGGTTTATGTTGTACAGGCCCATGACTTTTTAATACTCTCCCAAAATCTCAAATATGCATATAGAGCCTAGATAGCTTATCTGATATAAAGTCTCTTTTATCCAAATGCTACTCTAATATGTGGCATTAGTAACTCAAATTTAAAATATCTAAAAGTAAACTGACTTCTACCATACAAACCTTCTCCACCCCCAGATCTTCCTCTCTCAGTAGGTGGAAAACTTTATCCTTCCTTTGCCCAGGCCAAAAAAATGCGGCATTGTCCTTGATTCATCTCTTTCACATCACATACCCAGTTTGTTTTCAAATTCTGACTACCCTCAAAACACACCCTGAATTCACCCACTTTTCATTACTTCAAATGTTAACCCTAATCTAAGCTACCTTTGTATCTCCCTTAACATCCTCATTGGCTTTTCAGCGGTCCTTTCTCGATTCTGCCCCATATCTAAGCCTTTTCTCAACCCAGTAACACAAGGGGATTCTTTAAATAAAAATTTCAGACAGATCACAGCACTTCACTGTTCGAAGACCACCGAAGATTTCCTTTCTCACTTAGAGTAAAAGCTGATGTTGCTTCCATAGCTCTCAAGCCACTCTGTGCTCTGCCCATCACTCCTCTTCAACCCAAATTCCTCCTTACTCAAGGATCTGCAGTCACTTCAACCCCCTTACTGTTTCTGGGTTACGCCAAGAATGTTCCTGCCTCAGGGCCTTTGCACATGCCCTTCCTTATGTGCAGCACTCATTTCCCAGATATGCACAAAGCTATCCCTCCCGTCAGGTCCTGCCTTACATGTCCTTAGGGAAGCCTTATCTGCACTTTACAAGAGCTGTCTGGCTTCCCTGCCTAGTACTCTGTATCCACATTGCCCTGCTTTATTATCTCTGCTCAGTTTATCAAGTGTTGATACACAATGGATTTACTTGCTTGTTTATTATGTTTTCTGCTGAGACTCAATGAAAACAGGTACTTTATCTATTTTATTTATTTCAGTACATCTATTGCCTTAAATAGTACCTGGCCATTGTAGGTGTCTAATAAATATTTCATTCTTGAAGAGAAGGCTAGCTTGCTGTTATTAACCAAATTTGTCTAAAGTAGGTCTGTGTGTTTAAAATCCTTAAATTACTTTGTTTCATGCATACATAGAACAACCATAGAAATGGATAATGTATTAAACCACAAAAGGAAATTTTAAGAAATGTCAAAGAGCAGAGATCATAAAAACTACATTATCTGAAGACAACAAAATTAAAAATTAATAATAAATGGCCATGAACATAACAGTGAAAACCAATTTATCCTCTTGAAAATACCCGTTTAAATAACTCTTAATTACAATGGAAAAGAAAAATCCCTGAAATATTGGAAAACTTACAAATAAAAGCACTGTATGAGATGCAGCCAAAATAGCTTACAGAAACAAACCTGGAGACTCCAAATGTACATGCTACAAAAAAACTTAAAATTTGAAAACTAAAGTTCAGGATGCAAGAGGTTGAAAAATAAGAGCAAAAAATAAAACAACAATGTACGAGAAAAATGAGTCAATAAAGATGAAAGCATGATTTATTGAAATATAAGTTAAAGGAAACAGAGTTGATCAACAAATGCAAATTTTTCCTGAAAAACTAATAACATTATCACAATGAGCAGAATAAGAGAGAATTAGGAAGAATAATATGAGAAAAATGAAAATGAATAAAAATATAAATAGGGACATGTTCCAGTGCATTTGGATGTGATTTTAATTGCTATATTTATTATGGACAAAAATACAGAGAAAACAAAGGCAGAACAAGCAAGTAGGAAGTTATATCTATGTGTAGGAGAGAAGTGATTTTTGGTACCTACACAAGAATAGCATTTCCAAAGTGGGGCTTGGGGTGAACTAGAAGAACTAAGTAAAAGTGGGTGATTGATTGGGTGAAGAGGTTAAAGAGAGTTACACCTCTCTACTTGCCATCCTTTGCTCCACGACCTTGTACTAACTGTGACTGAGAGGGGTGAAGGCAAGGACTCCGAATTTATTTTCATTTAAAAATTTTTTTTTTATTTGCTCAACCCACTATTAACATGAATATTTAAATTATCCTAATTCATTCGGCTTTGAAATGAGAGGTCTGATGATAGGTTTGGCCTTTTTAGAACTTTTAAAGTTGCATTTTTTCTTTTGCACATGTGATTTAGATTTTGCCTCAATTTCTGTGTCTGGAATAACTTCTCACTAAAGTTTAAGAAGTCAATAACTCCATTAGGTACATGGGGAGTTCATTGATTTAATTAATGAAATTACTATTGAAGTCTAGGTTTGAAAGAAAGGTTACCAAATACTTGACAGGTTATTTGAGTTACTACATTTGCAAGTCCTAATATGAATAGGAATTCTTGATGAAAGCATGAAGAGAATGATTTGGGAGTTTAGGCTTAAAAATTTAAGATAATGTGAACTAAAAAAAAAAAAATAGTTATTAGAAATTCCAACATCAATACCTTCTAGTATGTCACTTGCGCCTGGATATATTCCATAACTGGCTTCTTTCCAGTCTATTTTCTCATTCTTTCCCATTTACCAACCCCTAAAATTTGAAGACTCTCAGTGTTCAGACTGTGAACCTCATTTCTTTTCTAGCTACACACTCACACCTTTGGCACAGTCATCCAGCCTCGTGGATTTAAGTTTTCTGTGCAATAATATCTTCCATCAATAGAATTCTAAGCTGAACCTCACCCCTGAATTTCAGAGTCATCTACCTAACTCTTCACTTGACATCTCTTCTATGAAATTTAATTTAAATATATCATATCCAAAAGTCAGCTTTTGGACAACCTGCTGTGCCACATCTCATTACATGGAAACTCGAATTTTGTAGCTGTTCAGGCCAATAGACTTGGACTCATTCTTGATTCCGATCTTTCTCACACCTCATATTCAATCCTTAACAAAACTCATTTTTTTTTTACCCTTAAAAATGTATGCTTTCTCAGTCTACCAACTATTACTACTGTTCCAAGCTACCGTCGCCTTTTATTTATATCATTTAATAGTCTTCCCACTGGTTTATGTGCTTTTACATTTGCCTACTATGTCTATTCTCTTAAATAGTCTAGTTTTAGGACAGAAGCCATGGCTGTCCTTGTAAAACGGAAGACATTTTATTCAATTATTTTATTCAAGATACCCTCCAGTATCTTCTCAATTCACGTTGAAGAAAACTGAAACTTTTTTTTTTTTTTTGAGGGCAGTGTCACTGGCCCTCATATGTGGGACCAGAACCGGGGCCACTGGCTTCCCAAGCCAGCGCTTAACCACCGCACCACTCAGCCGGCCCCAAAACCGAAATCTTTATAACCATTGACCAAGTCCTACAGGATATCCTCTCACGTTAGAACTCTGACTTGGTTTCCTAACTGCCCCTAAATCTCCTCGCTGCTCCTCAACTCATAGGATTTCCAGGGTACATCTCTTTTCCCGACACTCTCTCCTGGGCTTTCTGAATGGCTCGCTCACTCTACTCCTATGGTTTTTTGCTCAAATGTGATTTATAAGCATCAATCTCCTCTGTCTTTTGAGAAATAGCACCTCCTACCCCCTGGCACTCTCCTTTGCCCTTCCTTACTTTATTATTCTTCACAACATTTATACTATCCAATATTGTTTTGTTGTGTGAATGAATACATGTGATAACTTGGACTCATTCTTAGATTTGGAAATAGCAGCTGCAGGGCTTCATGAGGCTTATTTCAGCTGGGTGTGAGTGTGTCTATCCAGAGGTAACTGGGCTCATGAACAAAATCGGTATAGTGTTTGATTACTGCCGTCTCAACCACATCAAAATTGCCTTCTTCCCCCTTGTCGTAGTAGACAAAGTATGTATCATATGCTTCATCTATAATATTTAGTTTTCCTGATGGCAGTAATGAATGATATTCCACTACAAGAACTACCAAATTATCAGTGTGGAAAAGTTGCCCCATGAACCATTCCTAAATGAGTAGTCCAGTGTGAGTTCCTTCAGGATAGTAATAATTTTGATGACTTTAATCTGTATGCTAGCTAAACCGATACTTACAGAATGAAATATAATATATTAAAAAATGTCCTGACATGACACTCTAGGTATAAGTTATCGTCCTTCTCTTGCTCTACTTTATTCATTGTAGGGTGCTGAACAAAAGAGTCCTTTCATCACAGAGAGCCATACCAAAAGTAGCCATCCTATGCCCTGCTTAAGTGTGCTGAGTGGACTTGATTGGAGAATAAGGTTAGTGGGTACATAATGCTGATGTTTATAAAGCATCTATCTACAACTTAACTGGAAGAACTTGGAGAAATAGCTGCAGTCTGATCTTATTAGAGAAGTAGGCTAAGCAGCAAAGATGGAATTTATCCAAAACATATTACTCATTTTTAAACAGGAAAACGCCATTTAAAATCTGTGTTCATCCCAGGAATGTTCAAATGGTTTTTATTTTAAAAATCAGTGGTGTTGCAATAACAAGTCTATATTTGTGCAGGACTTACTAAATACTTTCAAATTCTAGAATCTGAAGTGATGTCCCAAACCCTATGTAACGAAACTCTCTAAGATTCTGTTTGCTAATCTCAGAAATGAGAGAGGTAGGCTTGACAGTCATGTGATTCTAAGATTAGGAGTATGCATGTCTTCAAGTTCCCTAATGCTAATTATTTACCAATTCCCTTTATCCTTCCATAGAATATTTACACCCTTCAGACATTGCCCATAGATACCCCAAACATTTGCAGATTCGACCATGTGGCCATATTGTATCTTTCCTACTCTCCACTTAATAAAACTTCATTGGCCAGAAGGTTGCTACCAAGTTACTCCCAAGACTTTGCTCTCCTTCTGGTAATTTAATCTTCTTTGCTCTTCTTCACAATTCAATGTTGTCAACCTTTACTTCAGGGGAATTGAAAATTTACTACCGTAACTACCTAATAGGCTGCTTCTTGTGATAAGGGGATAAGAAATTTACTTTTGGGGACATGCTGATTTCCTCATAGGTACCATTTAGTCTGCTTACTGCTGACCTCAGGATTCTCTACTTTTGAAATGTGAATGGTTCCTAAAACTGAGGCATTCTTAACCTCTCAGTGGAGATTTATCTGCAAAGTATGGCACCACAGCTATTGTACTTGTGTAACAGATGTTACTCATGTTTTTTATTTTCTTCTAACAATTATAACTTTTAATTTTCAAATGATCAACTTTCCTCATTAATTATGTTCATTTAAATGGTACTAAAATTAAAAAAAAATTTGCAGATACATAAACTAGATATACAAGTATGGTTATGTAGCATACAGTTAAAACTTACAAAAGTATTAATAGATTTATGAATGGAGATAAGCAGTAGGACCTATGGGACACCCCTATTTTGTTCCACACATCTGTGTGTGCCAGGTATTGTACTGATAAGAGATCCAGAAATGCACTGGATACATGAAGCCAAATGCATTATGACATACAGAGTGATCTAAAACAGCTAACGTGTTCTAGCAATAACAAATTTTTACCACAGGTACAAGGAAGAAAGACACATATTAATAGGGTCTTGAAGAAACCAGAGATTTGGTAGGCAGAGATGGGTGTTACAGAAGGGTGTTAGAATTAGAAAACAGCATGGACACAGTATGAAAATAGATTATTGCCACTCAAGTTTAGGCTACTTGTATTATTAATGCTAGTTGTGGTAATAAACACAATTTGAACGGCTAACAAAATAACTTTTTTTTTTTTTTGTTTCATGCCCCAGCCTAAGACGGGTCACCATGGGCTTTTTCTCATGCCTATGCACATTCCATGTGGTCATTTCACCTGTCACCACCCAGGGGCCTTTTATCGGATTCTCTACATTCGTTCAACCAAATTAGCTTATCAGCAAATATATAATATTACATAGGGGATTGTGTGAGAACATACAGAAGCAATGTCTGTATGTAGTTTACCCTGCCTTTCCTTGACTTGAACTCAGGTATGTTCCTTCACTCAACAGCAGAGTCTGGCTGATGGTGGGAGCCAGTGAGCTAAGGGTTACAGGAGAAACCCATCCTCTGCCATGTTGCACTCATGCAGAGGAGAAATGTTTAGTAAAACAGATTAAAAAAGAAAAAAGTATTCCTAGTCAGATCATGGAAGGGATTTAGAATTTAGTCTGCAGGATATAGAGAAAAAAATGACCATTGCCTAAAAACGCAAATAAGCTATCCTATCTACATCTCTCAAGTATACCTAATTAATCTTATTTGCTTCATTTTGTTAAGAAAGATTAAAAAAGAAGAAGAAGAAGAGAATCAGGTTGTCTATTTTTAGACCATCATCCAACGTATATACACTGGTATAAATTTGCATGTCTAAGGCATTCATGTTGTTAGACAAAAGGCATTGAAATATAAGGTGCATTGGTGTGAGAACTTGATATTGGGAATTCAAGGTGATTTATTGTCATAGCATTTGTGTGACATTGTAAATGAGTGTGAATTGGTGACAGAATGTGCAGCGTGGATGGTTGCTATTCTACTCAAAGTGGATTCAATAATCATGCCATTTCAAATGCTCTATTTAATTGCAAGATTCACTTTAAAAAGGGAAACTTCATTGTGAAGTGTTACACATCTGTCAACAGCTTTATACCAACAATTTTAGATACTTCTGTTTGACATAAAAGGATTCCTGAATAATAATATAACACAAACTCTGTAACAGGAAGAGATCATTTCAAACTTTTTACATGATGGCACTGATGTCAAGACTTCCGAGAGGAGAAGGATGAGAGGAAAGATAAATGACCTATAAAGCAGGAGAGAAGTGAAGAGATAAAATTCACTATATTTCCTTATGTTTTCTGTGCATCTTTTCCCAGGCTTCAAGATAATGAATGATTGCTTAGTCTGTAACCAGTTGATTGAATGGGCCACACTTCTTAAGGCATAAGCAGAATACAGCTTTATTTTCTCTCCAACTACTGCTTCAAACATGCTCTCTTGTTCCCTGTATTTATCAGAGCTCTCCAGAAAATTGGAACCAATAGGATGTGCATATATATAGAGAAGTGTTTTAAGGAATTGGCTCATGTGACTGTAGAGGCTGGAAAGTTCCAATCTGCAGTGTAAGCCAGTGGGGTGGAGACCCACAGACAAGCAGATATCGTAGTTGAAGTCCAAAGGCCATCTGTTGAAGAAGGGAGGTCAGGTCTGCCTTTATGTTCTGTCCTGGCCTTCAACTAATTGGATGAGACCCGTCCACTTTAGGAAGGGCACTTGCTTTACTCAAAGTCCACTTAGTAATATGTTCATCTCATCCAAAAACACCCCTATGGAGACATCCATAATAATGTTTGACTGCAAATTCAGGCCCCGTGGCTCAATCGAGTTGACATATAAAGTTAATCACCACATTTTCCTTTCTTACTCCTTACAAATGATAGTTTGCAGTCATGTTCAGTTCTAAGACATGCTAATTTTTAGGTAGTGAAAAATCCAGTGCAATTTCACATGCTTCTTCCCCTAACTTCAGTCTGACTAGAGTCTTGAGAAACCACAGTGAGGGAGACATGAGCTATTATTTTATTTTCCTACTTTCCCACTGTTCCATGCTCTTTGGGAATAACCCTTCCATTCTTTCTCCACATTGGTCATGTCCTCATCTACCTCTTAGAAGGTGCTGCTAACTTATCTCACACCTACATATATTTAGAGTTAGGCTTTGGGGATCTCACTTCTTACCTTCCTCAGCTTTTCAATATTAGCCTACAATTTACCATAAAAGTCTAGCTGTCATTTCAAATACTGTTACATATATTACCACATAGTTATAAATGCAGCTGTGCACACTCACACACACACACACACACACACATATACACACCAGTTTATAGAAGGAATACAGTAGAATCAACCTAAGTCTTCTTTGGAACAGTAAGTGATGCATAAATAATTGAAAGAAAGCAACTCATTCTTCGGAAGGGAATCCATAACAATGATGCTATCCCAGCCTGGATAAATCCCAATTACAGCACTATTTCACATCAGCCAGAAATGATTAAATGCTACGTAACTCATACAGTTTATTTCAATGCAAAAACACAGTCATTCTGTTCCATCATGTAGTATTTCTATCACATATCTCACATAATTCTACAATGTTATTATATCACCACTTCTACAAGAAAGGAATGATGAATTAAAGCTAGTGACAATGTTATGAATCATGCTGTGTGAATAGTAATTCTGTTCAATAGTTAAATATTATAGTTTAGAACAACTTAGAATGTTTTCTTTACTTTGGTACTGTGTCATATGTTGCTAATAACTTCTATCAATTAAAAGGTAGATGAGAATGTATTCAGCTCAGATGGTCCTGCTGATGATTGGTCTTAGAAAGACTTATACTCCCAACTACGATTCGGTGCAACATTTCTCTCCTTACGACCTTTATTACCAGTGGTCTTCCTGCATAGGGGAAGGTGTATTTTCTCTAAGATATTGCCTCTCATATGGGCATCTACATTATTGTTTGTTATTAAATTTATTAATATAACATTCACTAGGTTTTGCATGAATTCAAAAATGATAAGACACCAACGAAAAGACCCACATCCATTCCTTAGATAAAACTTAGTAACTTAACGTTTGATTTAAAAAAAAGTACAGTCACAAGGTATATACTAGAATAAAAAGTTACAAAAGCAAAATAAAATGATCCTTACTCAATTTTTTTAGCCTCCTCCAAGATGACCACTTATAAAAGGACGTACTTACATTCATTCAGAATATTAATTCTTAAGCTGATATTCTTGGATTTGAATCTTAGCTCTTTTGCTTATTTCCTATATATATTCTAGAGCACTCTTTTTATTCTCAGTGTCACAGGTGATGCATGTAGAAAATAGGAATGAGAATGTAACCTACCACATAGAATTGTAGTGAAGATTAAATGAGTTGTTACATGAAAAACACTTAGAACAATGTCTGAAATATACTGAATGCTTCGGAAATGTCATTTTCACATATTGTTCTGGTGAAATAATTTTGTATGACCATCTAGAAAAATGATTACCATATTGTTGTGTAATTATCCTTTTAAAATGTATACAAAATTTATACAGATGTGAACTTACTATACACGTTATTCTATACTTCATATTTTTTTCATTGAATACTATGGATTGAAAAGCTTTCTATATCAGTTCAAAGAAATCTACCTTAATCTTTTTCAAAGATTCAAGCATTCTATTACATAGAAGTATAAACCATATTGTACTTAGAAAGCCCCTCACTGATGTACATTTAAATTGCTTCCAATTTTTTTTAATATTATGAACGATGCTTTAGTCAACATACTTGTACAAATAACTTCATGCACTTTGGGAAATGTTTCTAAAAGGTAAATTCCTAGCTGTGTAATTGCAAGGTCAAAAGACATTCTCATAAATTTTTATAGATTAAAAAAATAAGGCTTGTGGTAGTATCACATGTAGTACATTTCCAATAAAAAATAAACTATATAAAGGGCCGGCCGAGTGGTGCGGTGGTTAAGAGCTGGCTTGGGAAGCCAGCGACCCCGGTTCGGGTCCCACATACGAAGGCCAGTGACACTGCCCTCAAAAATTAAATAAATAAAATAAAATAAACTATATGAAATATATAGCTCACATGAAAACAAAATTAAAATTCTGCTAAAGGACACAAAAAAAAGACAAACAGAAAATAAAACATACCTTATTTCTTGATCAAAGGTTTAATATTGCACAGATGTTAACATTTCTTATAATAAAAGTTTTTACAATCAATGAATATCCCAATTAAAATATAAACTGAAATGTGTAGTAACATGACAAAATGATATTAAAATGCATTTTAATTTAGAACTATTATTTTTCTTTTTTAATGAAATAAAAAGTAGAAAGAAAGAAATGTAAGTGGCAGGTAGGGAAGGTAACCCTGCCAGTAACTAACTGCATTAAGAGGCTGCAATATTTAAAACAGCAAATTGGCACTGGAGGAGTGGGGTAAGGGGGGAGAGGACACAGAAGGGAATCAATTTCACAGTACTGGAGTAAACACACTGGAACTAAATATATGAATATTTAGCAAACAATGAGCATAGCATTTCAAATTATGAGAATGTTAGATTAAAAAAATAACTATTGCCTTAAATGCTAAATATTTGGAGTACAATGAGTTTGGATCCCTAGTTCATTTATTGCATTAAAATAATCTTAGGTATACCAATCTAAATATAAAAGCAATAAATTATAGAAGAAAACATGTCCATAAACATTTATAAGAGTGAACTAGAGGGCTGGCCGAATGGCGTGGTGGTTAAGTGCTGGCTTGGGACGCCAGCAGCCCCGGTTCAGGTCCCACATATGAGGGCCAGTGACACTGCCCTCAAAAAAAAAAAAAAAAAAAAAGAGTGAAGTAGGGAAGGCTATAAAAGGATAAGGTGAACACATATTACTACACAAAAAAAGAATGGTACTAATGACCCTGAGAAACCAGTTGTGTGTAAATACAACAGGAAGCAATAAACTAGTATTTTATTTTAAATTAGGCGAAGGCATTGTTAAATCCCAAACTATGAAATTCTATCCAAAGTCAAATCTGCTGTCACCATATATTAGCCCCCTTTACCCTCTTCTGCCACCCCCACCCCTTACCCTCTGGTAACCACTAAACTGTTGTCTGTGTCTATGAGTTTTTGCTTATTAGTTTGTCTTGTTCATTTGTTGCTTTCAGTTTTGTATCCCACATATGAGTGAAATAATATGGTACTCAACTTTTTTAGTCTGACTTATTTAACTTAGCATAATAATCTCAAGATCCACCCATGCTGTCAAAAATGGCAGTATTTCATCTTTTCTTATGGCTGAGTAGAAATCTATTGGGGGGGGGGGGAGAGAGAGAGAGAGAGAGAGAGAGAGAGAGAGAGAAATAGACATATATATATACTATATTATATATATATATAATATAATATATATTATATATCTTTGAAACCTATATCATTTAATTAACCAATGTCACCCCAATAAATTTAATAAAAATAATAAATAATAAAACTATGTAATTCTAATTCCAAAACTCTAATGGGATAGAAAAAAACATGTATTTATATGTCATGAGGACAACCTAGGACTACCATAAAATTTTGGGCTTCTCGGTTACATGCTGTTATACAAACTTAATTGGTAAAATTCTGTGAGTGACCTAATTCTTACATTTCTCCCTCCAGGAACTGGGAGGATCCAGCATTCTTGCTCAATCCATTCATATTTAGGAATTACTGAACCTAATTTCCTAACTTTTTGCGTTCTATGTCGAGTATGACCAATGTCAAAACTTTCCACTCAACTTGCCTTATAGATATATGACATAAATACCATTTGCAGTTTTTCACGAAAAAGGAGGCAGCTTGGTTACTGCACCACATTGCTAGTGTTATGGCTGCTAGTGTCAAAACGCATTTGAGAGTAAATGATGGCCTGAAGGCCATCGACAAGTCCAAACAAAATAAAATACCTTGACCCTTTGTCTGAGAGTTCTGTTCAAAATGTTTTATTTGCTGAAGCAGATAATTATAAATAGCAAACTAAGCACAAGCCATGTGTTCTTTGAATCTGATCAGAAGAAAAATTTACCGAAGTAAATAAAACATATTTTTAAAAAGGATACCATCATGTGTCTTCTAAAATGAGGAGTGAGATCAGAAATAAGTGATCGTTAGATTAAATCTGTAAGCTTTAGCTTTATTTCCTTTTTATTATTATTTTATATCCACTCTATGAAGACCCTGTAGGGGTTTGAAGCCTGAATCAGCTTTTATGAAATAGAACGCATCAAACTGAGCTGCTCTCAGTGGGCAGATCATTTGAAGCCGGTGCTGCCAAAGGAGACACTGGTCTTTTTAGAAATGTTCGCATTTTAGAAAACTCTGTTTTCCCTCCTGACTACCAATAAATTGTGAAGTCTTTAAAACTTACATCTGACAGAGGAAAAGAAAAGCCGTTGTGCATTTTTGAGGTCTTTCTTTTGTATGTGGGGAGGGGAGGGAGAAAAGTGGAAAAAAAAAATATATATATATATATATATATATATTTATAAAGAAAGATTTCTGTCTTAAATATATAACAAAATTGAAAGAGGAATGATATTCTGTTGTGGAAAAATGAAGGGATTTTTCCATTCTGGGTTAATTGTGTAAGGTTTATTGGTTTAAATGGTTACCATTCTGCCCAGTGCCAATATTTTAAGTAATTTTTGAAAGAAAGAAAAAAAGCAAGGACTACAGAAACTCTCTGGTCTGTATCATGTCACTTTGGGTGCTCACAAGGCCATAGGATGAAGCCATCAATAGTAACGACACCACCACTTATTGAATGCTTCCTGAATGCGGTACTGTTCTTACGTGCCTTATATGTGTTTACTCATCCAAATCTGTGATGCTATTATCTCCATGCTACTGGTCAGAAAGCAGAGGCACAGAGAAGTCAGTAAACTAGCCCAAGGTTGCAATTATTAAGTGGCAGAACCCAAACTCAAAACCAGCTGTCTCCTTCCAAATCCTGAGCACCCCTACAGGCTGTCGGTACTGTGTCTGCAACATTGATTGGTTTGTCTATTTTCACTGCTGTTGCTTCTGCCTTTAACATTATTTTAATGTTCAATATTTATTCAGTAACTTTTTAACCCTCAAATTGAAATGTCTTTCAGAATTTCTGCCATTTATTGGTTTTTCGGAAAAGTCATGACGCATTTTTGCAACGAAAAACATAGAAAAAATATGTCATGACTTTTCTGACAACCCAATATATTGTGTGGTATGCCTACAGTTGTATAAATAAAGGGGTTCAATTTCTACTTCAAGAATTTACATTTTACTTCCCAGCTACAGTCTAGGGTTGTTTATTTGATCTGTCTCTTTCTTTTGGGACTTCTGGTGTGTGTGGGCACAAACATGATATTGTTTAGCATCTACAACATCATCCACCAAGGTACATGCAATCCATATGGCACCACTACAGTGTCTTTGAGCTCTCTTGCTTGGAAGTGTCAAATTGAGGACACAGACGTTAATCAACACAGGAATTGGGAGGGCCTCTAGGAGGAGCTCTACCACCCTATGTAGGTTTTGAAAGCCCTCCAGGAAGAACTCTATGGTTCCAACAGAGATCTATGGTTACAACAGCCCTTCCTTTCAACTTCCTCTTCTCCTCTGGAAAAGAATGCCCTCTTCTTTGTTTCTGGGCACTTGCACATGGCTTGCCATGACTACATGTACTGGATTGCAATCCTTTCTTTTTCCCAAATAAATCCTTTTTTTCTGGGTGGAATACCTGGTTGACCTTTTGCTTACAGTTGGTAGTTGCATGGTGAACACATTATCAAGACAGGAAGGACAAAAAAAACACACAAAAGAATACCAGGCTCCTTAAATGACATTCTCAGGTTGGCAGAAATGTGCTTTATTCACTCCTATGTCGACAAGAGTACCTAAAACTATAATGGTTTTCTGTCCAACTGTTAAAAATAATTAGTCCAGGGAGAATACTTAGCTGAGTAGTCAAATGTTGGTTGTGTTTTATAGCAGAACATTTTATGGTTAAAGTATTATGATTGCTTTAGTGTAGTTGTGTCAAATGACCTTGCTAATTTACATCTTAACAATACTAGTCATTTGTGATTCTTAGAGATGAGCTCAATTCTCCATCCTAGACTGTGGGAAATTGTTGTTTAAGAATACTTTCATTTGGAAAGTCTCCATTCATGTTCCTTTCTCTTTTTTCCTACTCACGCAGCTTTCTTTAACATCCTATTCCCAGCCCCAACCCAACTCACCAAAAAGGAAACCTAACATAAGTGGGCTCTCCCACTTAACAGCTAGGTGATCTTGGGGAAGTTCCTTAACCTATTGAAGCCTCTGTTTCCTTTTCTGTAAAGTCTGAATAATGTTGCATTTATAATCTTAAAATGTATTTATGGTATTCCCCCCGTCATATTTTAACATGATTGGAAACATGATTCATCTTAGAAATGACTGGACATTTAGTGTGAACGTACTTTTTAAATTTGTCTCATACATCTGTCTATTTTAACATCGATGGAATAATAAATTGGTAAGTGTGGTAAAAAGTAAATAAAACAGTATAAGGAAGCAGAGACAGTGTGCTGGGAGGTATTATTTTTATAAGGTAATCTGGGAATACCTCCCTAAGTAAGGGATATTCAGGAGAAACCTGAATAGAGAGAACAGAGACAGAACAGATGTGGGAAAAGTTCTCAGACTAGATCAGGATTTCTGAACCTCAGTCCTACTGATATTTGAGTATAGATTATTCTTTTGTTGTGTGGGGATAGTCTAGGCACATCCTGGACTCTACCCTCTAGAAACCAATACCATTTTCCTAATTCTGACAACTGAATATGAGGGCAGATATTTCCAAGGTGGGAAAAATCACTCCCACTTGAAAAGCTCGTGTTCTAGACAGAGGAAATAGTACATGCAAAGACCTTGAGGAATTAATGATCTTGGTATGTTCAAGAAAGGAGGCCAGGGTGGCTGGAGTGGAAATAGCAAAGAGAGCACAGAAGGAGATGTGGGTGGGAATACGTCTGTGCATGCAGTTTTGTGGGCCACAATAAACAGGCTAGGTTTTATTGTGATTTGTGGGACAGTGACTATTGGTGTTGAGCAGAGGCTTTGATTTATTTACTTTTCTCTCCATCTGTTCCTTTGTCCCTTCCTCCCTCCCTCCCTTCTCACTCTTTTCTATGTAGCCATCCTTACTAAAGTAATGTCTTACTGTCATTCAATCATACACAAAATTAAGCTTTTAATTCACCAAAATCCCAAAGGAATCAATGCTAATAACAATAAAAAGAAGAAGAAGAAAATAACTAGACTTCCGGAGTTGTGTGATGATGGTTATTTCATGAAGATGATGTGGGGTGCAGCCTGGCTTGGAGAGAGAAGATGTGTAAGCGGGTAGAAAAATTATGGTTAGAAAACTGTAGGGGAAAGTAAAAGCTTTTAAGATTTTTTTTTTTTTTTTTTTTAATGAGTGGGAAGATTTAGGACAAAGTGAATATATTGGTGATCTGCAAATTGAGGCTCTAAGCTGCCTCTTTAAGGAAATATACAGTAAAGAGCCCATTTCCTTCATGGGTTTTGACATGTAGATTCCTTTCTTTTTTGATATACAAAGGAACAGACAGGTCTCAAAGTAGCTTACCTACAATGGAATTGTATATATATATGTAAAATCCATTATTTTTCTTGATAGTAACGGCAGTATAAAAAGAGCCTTGTAGATTTTAGCAAGTGTCAAATGATCCCATGCTATAATTGCAATGAAAATACATTTTACTCTGTACTTCTAACTACTAGAATCTAATAAATTTCTTATGCTTGAATATATTATTTAACTGATGATTGAATTGTTTTCATATTTCTATACAGCTTTTCTGTTGCAAACACCTGATTCTCAAGCTTGACTACACAATCGAATTTCCTGGACGACTTTAATAAGTTATCAATGTTGGGGTTTTGACCCCAGAAAGTTCAATGGAATTGGTGAGTGCTGTGGCCTGGCCGATATATTTTTAAAAGCTTTCCAGGTGATTTTATTGTACAGCCTAAGATAAGAACCACTGGATTTGTCCTCATAGCCCAGGCCTAGACAATTGTAAGTGCTCAATAAAAGTTTGGCAAATAAATAAAGATAACAATTCTTAAAATTTTCAGGAGGAATGCCAGTATCGCGCTTTCCAAATCCTCTTCATTAAATACAAAATCATACAAAAACATTATAAACCATAAAGAGACATATAAATATTAGTTTTTTTCTTCCTTATCTAATAATTTCAATTATGCATCAAGCACACAGAGTGCTTTGTGTTTCAGCCAAATTTTAAAATGAGTCTCCCTTGAATCACTATACTATGCCACTAAGCTAGATTGAATTTACATGTGGAGGGGGGGAAATCAGTTTCACATGGAAACATTGTATGCAGGGGAACAATGGAACACTGATAAAGCCTTTAAATAGTTTTCCCACTAGGAACCCCTGGAATGAGATGCTGGCTGGTTCGGGCTGTTACCATAATGACACTGGATCATTTTAATAGTACGCCTATTACAATAAGCCTATTAATATTTCTTAATAATTGAACTGAAGCTTATAATAATGTGACTAATGGCACTATTAAAGAGATTGAGAATTACTGATTATTTGGGTCTGTATACCGATTTCACAGGAGCGGTACGGAATTTACCACGAGTGCAGCCGACCAGGACTGGCTTTCAGCAGCCTGTGGATGTGAACCAGCTATTTGTTCTCTAACCAATCCGATTTGTGTGATTCCTAACACCTCATGAGGCATCTCACTCCATAGCCTTTCCCAAGTCTCTTTCCCTGCTAAAGGACACAATGCGTCTAGAAAGATGTCTACTACACATTAGCAAATTTGAAAAACCGAGCAAGTGGTAGAGTATTTCTAATCTCTTATTTGATGAATATGTAGAGAAATGTTGAGATTAAAAAATAATGATTAACAGTGAATGCCTCTGGGTGGTAGGATTATGGTGAAATCAAGATTATTATTTTTACCTGAATTTGTTGTTAATTTTTTACATGCATGTATAACTTTTACAATCATGGTATAATGTGGATATAAAAATCAAACCCAGATACCATGTGCTCACACACAGTATTCTTTTTCAACATGTGGTGACTGAGAAGTCCCAATAGCATTTGTTTTTTAGAATGTACCATTCTACTCTGACAAAATGTAAAATGTACACATACAAAACAAAAAAGACAAAAAAATAAGTTCACATTTGTAACTTCAATGTGTGCTTCAAGAAAATGTTCAGTCGCCGCCGATTCAGTTAAAAGTGTGTGATGAGAGATTTTTGAATATAAAAAGAAAAAACAATCTGAGGATAGAGGGAAAGATTATAGACACATGCGCTTTTAAAAATGGATTCCTAATAAGTTATTATTAAAGAAGTTGTTTTGCTGGCAAGTACGTGAATATGACTTTCACCTCAAGGAAAAAGCTACATTCTTAACCTGGAATGCCATGTAAAGCATCATGTTTCTTTTCATTTGGTTTTTAGAAATCTATTCTAACCTAACTGCATGTGATCATTTAACCTTCACTATTTACTTTGAATATCTCCTCAGAAAAGTAAGATTATGACCATGAATGCTTTAAAAACAAAACAAAACAAATAAATGCTCCATGCTTTCAGGCTCTCCACTTTGACCATAATTTTGGCAATAAAAAGAGATAAAAATTGCCCATTTATAATAACATTATTATTAAAATCATAGTATTTCTATGGCATTTTTTCTGCTAGTCAAGAAGCTATCTAATTACTTATTCACATGTCCATCACTATCTTCCCTGTTTACCTTTGCTAATTTTGACAGTTCTTTAAATCTCTGCTTCATATATTCATCCACTCATGTGTTCATCTTTTTTGGAGTACTTGTTCATATTAATGTGCTCCATTTAGGGTGCGTTTAGCCTTTTTTTCTTTTCCTACCACATTAGTGGTATTTATCATGAATTGGCATAATTTTCAAAATGCACTGCTTCTAAAGAGTCACCAGTTTATTTTGTTGCCAGTGGTCAGAGGAACATGCTTTAAGAGACATTTATGTCCTTAGAATGTTAATCATAATTTCATGAGACTTCTGCTTTGCTCGACCAAAAGTGGTTATTTCCATTATGATAGGAATTGTATCTTAGATGTCTTAGCTTCTTTTTAGTGTCTTGGCAATATCCTTCGCCCACCTTAGGTGTTCAATAAATATTTGATTCACTGATAAATTACCCACTTTGTAAACACATATCAAGAGAACAAAGTTTCTTATTATCCATCGAGAGATTATGAGTGGGAGGGCTTACCCCAGGAGAAGAGCATTAGGAGTCTTGTGAAAGAATGGGGCGAACACAGGCCCTGGGGGTCAGGCCACAACCTAGTTACAAGATACTAAGAGAGCCCCCCCATTTCTGCGCCTCCATGTGGGAAATACTTATCGCCACCTGACCTGACTCAGTTCAGGTTGTAGGGTTACAGGATTTTCCGAAGTGCCTTCCAATTCCTGGCTCTCAGACTCACCCTTTTCCTTTTGGTAAGAGGAACACATCAGGCTCCTTATGTGCAATGGGCAATTGTGTTTCATCTTTATCCTGCCCATATGTACTAGTGGGATATTTTCTCCCTGATATAGGCAGTATACCAAAAAAGCAGTCTAATAAATCCATAGGCAAGATGCCGTTGAACTAAAGATAAAGAATTCTTTAATGATCTTAATCAAGAGAGCTTATCTGTGATGCTCACTGAACTTAAATGTAAAAGCCATAATTGAAAGCTGAGGAGATGGCGAGCAGGGGATGTCGCCATCCTGGTTAAGCCTGAAGCCAACATGGCAGGTAGGACAGTCTTCCTGACTCCACTTTGAGCCTGTACCTCAGTAGATAATGTGCCTGATACAGGAGGGGGCAGAAAGGAAAGCACACAGAACTATGCTGTAAATATTTTTGGCACTTTATAGGAAGTGATAATTATTTTATTACATATGATATGAATTCATATTAGGCAAATTGGTTGTACCTGCACTGGGCATAATGGGTATGTATCATCTCTAATCTTCAACAACAAAGACATTTTGGACATTGTGTTTTACGCTTAAAGACACTGAGGCTCAATGTGATTAAGTATCTTGAGCAAGTTCCTGTTCCTTTTCCATGGCAGATTTGCAGTCAAATCCTAGCCCCTGTGGTTATTTCCCCTCGTGTGATTGTTTTCTCTGAATTCGGTGAGGCATTACAGCAAAATGAATAATTCCTCTACTTTACTGCTTTATACATTGAAATGGATAAACTATTTTATTTATTATATAATGTCACTGCCTTACAGGTTTGTAGCATTTGTTGACAATTAATTTTGCATATTCTGTCTTATTTGATTATCATAACAATATGGAATACATGGAACAGAGATTTTATTTGTAAATATGAGAACATTAAGGCTTGGAGAGGCCATGCCATTGGCTGAAAGTACTAGAGCTAGATAGCAGAATAACTCTGCCTTAGTTTTCTATTGTTATGTAACAAATTGCCATAAATGCAGTGGCTAAAAACAATACCTATTTATGAGCTCATAGTTTTGGAGTTCAGAAACTTGGGCACAAAATGACTGGATTGGAGTCTCAGAAGACTGAAATCAAGGTGTCAGAAGGGCTGCCTGCACCCGTTTCTGCAAAAACTGGGAACAATTCTATTTTGAAGTGGACTTGGCCAAATTCAGTTACTTCCGGTTGTCCCACTGAGGTTCAGTTCCTTGTGGTTGCAGACTTAGGGTCCCCATCTCCTTACTATCATCCTGTGGCTCTCACAGTTTCTGCAGACTGCCTGCATTTCCTGCCATGTGGCCCTCTCCATTTTTCAAGCCAGCAACTGAGAACTTCTTCCATCCAACCCCACCTATGCTTCCAACGTCTCCATTTCTCTATCCCCGATGTATAGAGAACAGTATAAGTGATTAAGTCAGGCCCCTTGGATAATTTCCCTTTCTTAAAATCAACTGTGCAATAAAATGTAGCCTAATCACAGTAGTAAAATACATCATATTTACAGACCGTGGTATTATTCACAGGGGGTGGGTAAAGGGGGCCAGAATTCTCACTGTAGTAACAAATACTTACACCGGGTCTTACTGGTAAAATTAGCATTATGACTCTGCCATATACTAACCTCATGAGAGTTGTATATTTCTATATGGCGTTGCCTGCCATTAGCCTTGGTCATGAAACTTCCTATGTCAAGGAACTGTGCTGAGGTAACGTATCACTACTTGATAGATAGCAGAAGCTCTGAAAGACCTTTTTGTGTTTCCCAGAGTTCTTTTCACTCTATATTAAGGCCAATATATCCCAGCTACAACCTGGTTTTTCAGCATAGGTCCTTTTTCAGCAAGACTCATGGAGAAGTGTCATTGCACATCTGTAGTAAATATCACGGGCAAGGAATCAACCATCCTAGTGGCAGGCTACGGATATTCGGAGGTACTTGCTACCTCAGCATAACCTTGCTTAAAAGTAACTCATATAGACATTAAAATGTAATGTGAGATTGCTATAAAAAAACTATACACATAAATACACACAGACACGTACATATACACATATACATATGTGTATAAATATGTATATATGTATATATATATACACATATACATGTATATAAGTTTATGTGTGTGTGTATACACACATACACACACACACACACACACACACACACACACACCAGGGGTGCCAAAAAAATGTATACAAGTGGACACATTGGTCAATGCTGCTCAAGCAGTAGTTCGCAGTAATCGGAAGTGTCTGAACTCTGATGGTAACCACTCTGAGCACCTTTTGGAATTGCAGAAGTCAAACGTGACTTACATTCATCTTTTGTTATTGGTAGGTATTACAATTTTAATTTTAATTTTTTTTTCTTTCTTAAAATGTGTATACATTCTCTCTCTCTCTCTCTCTCTCTATATATATATATATATATACATAGATAGATAGATATAGATATAGATATATAGATATATAGATATATAGATATATAGAGATATAGAGATATAGATATATAGAGATATAGATATATAGATATATAGATATATAGATATATATAATATTTGGCATTGGCTTTTCGGCCAGCTAGCAAGAGAATTCAATAAACACTGAAGGCTGGGTAGATGGCGACCAATGTTACCTAACAGTGAAATCAAATGAACATTGTGATATGGATACATAATAATATCTTTGAGTCTCAGTTTTAACATTTATAGCATGGGATGCTATCTCTATTTTAATTCTAGAGTTATGAAGTTTTCTTGTTTTTTTGTTTTTTTTTTTAATATGCAAAATGTAGTTCTTTTTCAGTTCCTGAATTCTGTCTTTGTAATTAGAAGCAACAAAAAACATTTCTCAACCATAATCAGTTTAGGAACAGTAATAATAATGATAATCCCTTATGATTACTAGGCTCTTACTATATAACAGACTCTTTGCTAAACAATCCAACAAGCCCTCTCATATTTGATTTTTATACTAGCACAGATAAAGGAAGGAAAATGTAAATAACTTCCTCACACCCACAGATCTTGTCTGGAATTTACCCACATGCATTTACCCCAAAGTCCAACTCTAATTCAAAATTTTAATTCATATTTTCCTACACTGCTATCTCTAAGAAGGCAGATTTATAAATAAGAATTCTTAAAGGCAGCTTCAAATCTGAAGACAAAAATAGAATTTTTCAGAATAAGACTCATGACTTAAAGCCATAAATGTGATTTTTGGAGTGGGTAACCCAAAGGATTACAAGCTTTTTGAAGACAGACCCCCATTTTCCCACCCTGGAACATTATCTTCAACCAACTCTCACCTCCTTCCCTCAACCTGCACACCTATACTGAAGTTCTTGCTGTTTGTCTCTGCCACCAATGGTCTCACTCTCCTTTGAGCTCCCATAGGACTTCAACTTCTCTTTTGGCATTTATGACACCTTGCTTAGGTAAGTAGAACAGAACAAGCTTTGAAGTCAGACTGACCAATCCCCTGTCGTCCCTTTATTAACCATGTGATTGGGTGTCCAATCCTTCAAAATTATTTTAAGCCTCTATGATTATTCCTGAGTCTCACAGTCAGAACATCAAGTCAGTTTAGCACCTCCAACTCATTCCTGACCTTAGGTCTGAATCACCTGTGCTGACATTTTCTTATGTATCACCCCACTTGACTCTGAATCCACAACCCTTCTCCTTTAGGCTCCATCTTGCTTCTCAGGCATGATCTCACTGGGTGCCACTTCATCAACACTGCATTTCCTCCTTGACTGCAAGTAGCATCACTTGCCAGCCATCATCCCTGCTGTTTCAGAACAATCTACGTAAACATTGTGCTCTGGCTTACCCAGGTTTCCTTTCCAGAGGTGACATTTATTCAAAACACACCATTGGGAGTCAAAAACTCAGTCAGGTTAATGGCCTCTTTTGAGACTCAGCTTCTTCAGTAGTAAAATGTGTAAAATTCTTTGTAGGGTGCTTTTCAGGATTCCACGAGATAATACATTTCAAACTCTTGGGTCATATGCTTTGCATATTATGAGTGCTTAGTAAATATGAGCTTCTTTTACTGGCTCTCACTCTACCCTATGTTGAAGCCATTTGCATCACATATTCTGTACCACCTGGCTCTTTCCACAAAATGATATTAAGTGCCTTAAAGTAGGGACAAAGTCTTAATTAATTTCAATATCTGCTACAATGCTTAGACTGGTGTTTTACTTTATTGAACTAAATTTATTGGGAGAGATAGTGTAGCATAGTAGCATAAGCGAGTGTGAGAAAGCCTAAGGCCTGGCCTGTGCTGTCTCAAGAGCTACAATCTACGGGGATTGTCAATTGATACAAGTAAAGCTAAAATGACTAATTTAAGGCAATGGGGTTAATGGACATTTTTGAAGTACAGAGGAACACTGGGGCCATTCAGGGAATACAGTAATAATGACTAAGATGATCATAAAAGCTTCAATCAATCAACCAGAGTAAATGGCCAGAACCAACAGACATTTCAGACACAATACAAACATATACAAAAATTAGGGGGGTGGCAGATTCCTTTGCTTAACGTAACTGAAAACAAGGATGAGTCTGTTTTAGGCCCATTTGGATGCAGGGCCTCAATTTCATCTAACAGATTTTTCTCTTCCCATGTCTGTGCCTGCCCCGGGTGAATCTCAGAAGGATGTTCCATATGGCAGGAAAGATGGTTCCACGTGAAGCCATCCCACTAGAAAGAAAAGTGGGATGCTCAATATCTTATGGAGGTCTGTTATTGATTCAGCTTGGGTCACATGCACATGTCTGAAATAATAATCTGGTCAGAGGAAGAATGCATCCTGAGGGCACAGCACCCCAAGTCGGGCTTCTTGAACCTCATGACCCGAAGAGTCTGTCTGGGGAAAGCTGAATGCACGACAATGGCAGGGAGGTATTTTAGATGGTGAGAACAACCAATAAAAAGGCAGAGAGAGAGAACCAAGTGACCTATTTATGAAATATTACACTGATTTCAAAAGGCAAATTCAATATAAGTGAGTAAAAAGATCCAAGGATTTAGAGACAGGTAAAAACCTTGCTTAAAGAATCCCAAATTTACTGCTTGTTTGTTGTTAGTCCTTGGACAAGATATTGAACTGTTCAGAGCCTCAGTTTCTTCATCTGTGACAAGGGGATAATACCATATATATCACAGAACCCTTTTGATAATAAATGAGATAATGGATCTAAAGCTTCCGGTGCAATTTCTGAAATCTCATATTTAGCAGCATTAGTAAAAATTAGTCAACAGCAGTTATTATGATGATAATGAAATCAGGGAAGTTGTTTTTGGGAAAACACAGGGACTGAAATGTAATCACCCATTAAGAAATGAACCTGCTAATCCTGAGAGAAACAGTCACTCTGACTTTTTTCTCCTGCTGGCATGGCACTACTCAGTTTAGGAGGTCACCCTGAGTTAATGCTAATGTCATCTGGCCCTCAGATAATAAAAGTGGGTCTAGAAAGTTGGAGAGCACAGAATGAAAGGCAGTTTATAATCCACGACTCAGAACTTTGTTTTTTCTCAGAAACCCTTTAATCATAATCTCTTCTGGCTTTCATTCCACAGAGAAATTGGAGAGAAAAGGAGGAATGAGCATGTTATTTAGTGAATCTATTTGCCACTGCATTCAGAGATGACCATACGTTCATCACCACATATACAACACCCATTTTAAGCTCATTTTTGCACACGTGCCCCCAAATTATTTCCACCTTATATACCTATATGAGAACCCTGGAACTTCAGTTTTTAACAAACCCTTTTTGGGAGTGTAGTTTTTAATCTATAACAACTCTAAGTCTAATTTGTTTATTTGGGTGTTTTCATAATTTTCCTATTGATGGCTTTTGAAATATTATGTTCAAGCAACCTGGACTGATTCTCCACAGAAACTATCCTATATCCTATGATAAATAAATATATAAAATTTGTTAAATAATTAACAATATGAAAAACACATGTAAGATTTTACAAGAATGTGTTACATTAAACAGCACTAGGATTTAACAATGGATATTTTCCAACACTGTGAAATGTGGGTAAGAAAAAAGGCTTAAGCCTTTGTGTGAATTCTCATCTAACTGCTAACAACTCAAACTTAAATTTTAATTGTCCTTCATTGCCATTCATTTCTAGAATACACATACTTCTAAAATCAATTTATCTAGTGTCCTCTTCAAATATAGGGAAAAGGAAAAAAAAACTGTATACAGTAGTCACAATACATTGTTTGTATTGGAGGCATCTGTCACGTGAATGGTTTTAAATCCTAACTCTGAAACAATAGCTACATTGCTTCGAATACTATTTTACCTTTAAAATATGAATGTGTTCTTTTCAGGAATTTTATAACCATTATGGCATTTTACAACTATGTGTTTCAATTATGGCCACTACAAATCTGCTGGATGAAGAAACCAAAATAGGAAATACTCAATAGAATGAACTCAAATTCTATTTAAAAAGAAAGAGAAGATCAACTCCCTTTTTGTTACTTATTGGTAAAATTACAAATTTCCCCCTAATAATACATGCAGGTTTAATTTCAGTCTCATAAACGAGCAGGTCCCTAAGTCAGACATCCCAAACGCAAACCCAAATCACGTTCATTTCAGTAGGCCACACGGTCTTATTTTGGTAGGCACGTCATTGTCCGCGGTAATGGTTTGATTGAAGTGACCCTACCAGGGCAACCAGGCATCTGGGCTTTGAAAACAAGCTTAACTTTACTTCTGGAGAAATGGAGCAAAAAGAGTTTTATCACTTGTTCTCCCCCCTTCTCAACCCCGCATAGATCTTTAGAGAGAAACAGTGGTTAGTGGATATTAACATTTAATGAGAAATCACAGGCAATGAACCAGCAAAAGAAAGAGAATCTGTGTATTTTTATAGCCCATTTCTCCTGCGTCTACCTAGCGAGCTGAAAACTATGAAGACAGGAATACTACAAAACACACATGTATAGTTTCTCATTTAAACTTTACCAAGAAGGAAGAAAACTGGTAGGAATGTGGAAAAACCAAGACACAAGTAGATGAGAGTTACCTGTGTCCAACCATGCAAATTTCTCCATTCGTAATTACCACAGGACAACCTGTCTCCCTCCAACAGTACGTGGAGGCCATTAGGGGCCTGGGTTCCCTGCACTTGCTAACATTGCCCAGTGGCCTAACGGGCACGGGTGAACTTGGAGGTATTCCAGGCCCCTCTTGGCAGTGATTACAAGAAATACTAACAGGCAAAAGATTACAAACACCTGAGCTTACAATTGCTGCTTCACTAGACTATGCATTTAACGAGGGCAGTGGCCACACACTGCAGCAATGCCTGCACAGAGTGGGCACTTGATATACTTACTAAATGCCGCAAGAAAAGCCCTCCTTTCACAAATTAGACTCAGCCTCGAACCCCATAACTTCTGACAGTGCACGCTCCCTTTTCTACCTTAGTTTCTTTATACAGCAGATTGGAATGAAGGTAACTGTATGACTTTCCACGACCCTAAGCAGAAGATCACACATTAAGTCATCAGGTGGAAGTAAGATTAAGGATGAATGAGAGTTGGTGAAGGGCCACAGCACAAGAAGCGACAAACCAGGTGCCATTTTTAACAGACTCCTCAATTACAATGCTTTATGTAGAAGAGGTGGAGAGGGATGCTGCTTCTAAGCTCTTCACACAGCGATGCTTAAATAACTGGCTTTGAAAGACTAACAATAGATTTTTAGCTCTGCCCCAGCAACAGCCTAACAATGTCACATGCACACACAAAAAAACTGAAGACTCCATTGAAATATTTGCATCTTAGATATCTCCTAAAAAGCAACGTGAGCACAAAAGATGCGACTGCTGCTCCAACACATCAGCCTTTGATGTTCCCTCATCTTTACATCATAGAAGGAGCTCAAAGGGTTAATTAAAATTTAATGATATCGGCAGTACTTTGAAAAAGTTATGAACTTGGGCGAGATCAATCACTTTCTTGGACTGCCTGACTTCAAAGCCAACATTATGCAAAAGGAGAGAGGGGGAAAACTACTTCCATTCTGAGTTGAATTCATAAGCAAGGATTTTCTCATTAGTGGTCTGTACATGGAGGAGATTCCAAGTTCAAACTCAAAAGAGGTGAGATGCCAAAAACTGGTTAATCTGAATGTTAAGCCTTTGATGTGGATCACATTTATGTTCAAATGAACACGTTACCAGGAGCCTCCAAACTGAAAAGACCCCGTATCAGGAAATGTAGGATTAGCAGTGATAAACAGCTTTTCTTTTTTTTTTTTTTTCTTTTCTTTATTTCTACTTTTGGAATCACATTTTGTTTTGCTGGATTTAGCTAAAGAAGAAACAAAGAAAATGAAACTAATTAACTTGTTTACTCGTTCTCAGTGACATTCTATAGAATGACATTTAAAATGACTAATTTAACTTCTGTCAAAACATAAAATGTTGGCTGTCTCATAGGTCTTTGCTTGTGCCATCCTCGCCCAAGTTCCCCAACCATAATTCCACTCTCCCTTTGAGATTCATTTTTTTTATAAGTATAAAGGGTGATGTTTTTTCAATCAAAGGAAAATAACTTTTTTTTTTTTTTTTAATCCCAGACACATGGTTATGCTTCTTTTGGGGTTATAGCTTGAGATGAGCATGGTCATTTTGGCACAAGTTGTAAACAAAGGAGAAATACCTGTTTTGAGATAATTATGAACTGTCACTAAAAGCCAAGAAGAGGTCTCAACCTGGCCCTGAACAGACCAAATCCAATCAAATGCCGCTATTGGGTGACATCTTACCTTAAACCTGTGGGTGGAAAGAGATTTGTGGTGAAATAAGAAAGGAAAAAAAAAATCATAATATCATATGTATGTATAATATTTGGAAATAAAATTTTGGTCAGATTTCCATTCATGAAAGACTGTGGGGAAAAAAGAAAATACAGTTGAATATATTCTCATCTGCCACAATGTTAATAGAAAAATCAAGTCATAGAAGTGCTCAATTTGGGGAAAAGGTAAAACTATGCTAGATTTCCTCAAGTACCTATTTCCCTCCAGATATCTATTTCAACATAGAAAAAAAAAAAGGATTTACATGAGATCGTAAACTTAAATGGACTGCTGGATTCTGTTGGGGACACACAACGTGGCTATGAATTAGTTCAAGAGAGGGTTTGGTGCCCTGATGTGTGCATGTAATCAGGAAATTTCCTTACTCTTATAAATATATTTATTCCATCTGTAAACTGCAGGATCTCCCCTAGGCTTTTACCCAACAATAAGGAAGAGCCTGTTGGCTGTTTGATTTCTTATGTGATTAAATAAAACATAAATTAAAGCCAGTATTTGGAACGTTGACTTCCTTTTAATTTGAAGGCTTGATCTAAATCAAGAAATGTCCTATGTGACTCAAAGAGGAGAGCTGGGCTGACAGATTCAAACGCATGGAGGGGTCCCCTGGGTAACAAGTGTGAGCAGGAGGTTAGGTGTAGGTGGGAGAGCTGCTAGCTCAGCTAGAGGCTACCACGTTTCATAAATGGAAAATCACCATTATCACTAATAAAACACATCTGGTGGTGGGATTCAGCCAGCAGTCACCTGTTCAGAACCTCTGAACTACATTTAATTTCTGTGAATTAAATGATTGTGGGAGATACCAACATATTCCTTCTTCCTACTCTCAAAAACATTTTAAAGAATTCCCTAGCACTATACATTTTATGTTTCCATTTGTTATTTTCTTTTCTGTTTTTTTTTTTTTTAAATTAAAGAACAAAATAGTTCACCTCATCCTTTCCTTTTATCCCTCTTTCTTCACACATTGAAGGAAGCATGGATGACCCTGTCCTTACAGTAACCCTGTTTATTTTCTTTCATTCATTTTTGAACTCTTTTAACCTCACATAATACACAGGTAAATTATATAACAGGCAAAATGTACTATGAAATACTAGCATCAGGTGACTATATCATAGGTTTGACAAGCTCATAGTTGGAGGAGGAGATATGGATATACAGGTTAGTTTTAAATAGGTGAATAGGGCAGACCACACTGAAAAGGTGTTAAGATGGAAGACAGTGAAGAAGTGGATGAATATTCAAGGAGAACACCCCATGCTAAAATTGCCATGCAAAACCCTATAGGCATGAGTGAGAGGAAAAAAGATGTACCTGTGAATACAGGAGGCGAGGAAAGATTTGATGCGTCATGGTTCTGAATCAATTATTATACAGTGTACCTATAACAGTGATATTATACTAGACACAGTCCTGTTAGCTTCCCTTATCTGCCCCCAACCCCCATAACCATCCATTCAGTGTTTCCCCATCTCCCTACTTTACCCATGTTCTCTCTTTCTTCCGTTTTTCCTCTAATATGAATCTCAAATACTGTGTCAGGGTTAAATCTTCTTTTTAAATCTTTTTAGTTTTACTTCTCTGAAGAAAAGTATCAATATAGAAAACTGTCTAAAAACAAATAAACAC
This sequence comes from Aselliscus stoliczkanus, assembly GCA_033961575.1. Classification (NCBI taxonomy): domain Eukaryota; kingdom Metazoa; phylum Chordata; class Mammalia; order Chiroptera; family Hipposideridae; genus Aselliscus; species Aselliscus stoliczkanus. Next base: position 11,576,543 of record CM066733.1, read on the forward strand.
ATAATTCCAGCAGGGTGTTGTGTTAATGACATAGGAAATTAACAGCCTTCTCATCTTACAAACAAGGCTTACAAATCCTTAGGGGCTGATAAATATTTACTACCCATGCATGGCCAAATCATATTTGAACTCGCCATTTGGGGTTCCTTTCACATGCCTTCTTGTTGGTATTATTTTTATACTAAAAAACAAAGTTTTCAAATTTCATTGGAATGGGGGGGAGAAGGGAGAATTTTTATTTAATTATTTTGAAACCTTCGGGCTCATTTGTACATTATAATTTCTTTCTTGGAATCACTTTCCTCCATCTTGAATAGGAGGGAAACAGACCTTGAAAAGCAGAGTGCTTGGATAATGATTTCACTTCTCACTCTGAATAAATTAGCTGGGCTCTTTTGAAGCTACTTTGTTCATACCGGTTCATACGCATTTTGATTCTATTTTAAGTTTTTGACATGAAAAAGAAAAACTATTAAGCTCTTTTCACTGCGGGTAATTGAAACAAGTAGTTGAAAATTGATATTTTCCATTTTATTTAAATCCATACTTAATATCTACTTTTGGAATTTAGGGCTTAGCCTTCCTTCCAGACCAGTATTGTAAAGGATATCCAAAATGGTGACTAGATTTCACAATGCAGGCGTAAATCAAGGAAGGAAAAAAATGTTAAGCTTGCAACTACTGGTGGCCATACAGAGATTCCTATAGGTGATCTTCCAAGGGACATTCTATGATTGAAGCATCAAGTTTAGAATGACAGGCCCAGAAGATGGGCGCATAGCCAAAGAACAGAAGGTCAATCAGGGGAGACAAATGAAATGAGTTGCAAAAGCAGTCCTACAAAACAGTAGAAATTTGCTGGCCTCAAGGAGCAAGGGAAATTTTAAGAGGAGGGGTTGGATAAAACAACGAGAGACAGAAAAGAAGAAAGGGAGAGCTTTATAGTGAGAGTAGAGAAAGACAGTGGAAAGCCACACCAAGTGAGCTCACCTGCTCAGCTATGATACAAAAAAGGATAGGTTTATGAAAAGGGCATCTATATTGAAACAATGTAGTTAGTATAGCATAAATGTTAAAATCACATACTCGGGATTCAAGCCATGTTTCCATTTGATACCTGCTAAGTCCCTGGGTTAATCCTTAACTTTGAAATTCTCAACTTCTTTATATGTCAAATGCAATAATGTGTGTCTAACCCACTTTGTTAGGGACAGAATTAATAATTCTTGGAAAGCATTTATTAGGGTACTTGGGATATAACACATAAGTCTAAAGCGTTACTTAGTATTCTCATTTCAAGCTTACAAAGTATTTAGGGAAATTATGAGATCACTTTCCCCAATTCAATTTTATCAATAAACCACTGCATTTCATAGTTAACCCGACACAGTATCATTTAAATATCAGCTACATAAACAGCAAATTTGTTTTGTTCATATCCTTTCTTGGCATAATTACTTGTAGGTAAACTCTAAAGAAATTGGTTTCTTCTTCCAGTGAGGTTAATGTCTGAAGTCCCAAATGTGGGTATCGCTTTCACCCCAATGAAACAAAAGCTCTTAAACTAATGATATAATCTGATGAAATTAATTCATACAATGCTAACCTTTTATGAAGTCTCTGTCCAGAGCCTACTCTGACTATCAAAATGAACAGATTTGTATAGCATGGAATATAGGAAAGTAGGAGTTTCTGTTTATCATGATCTTTCTCCATCCGTGAGTTGGAGCTGCTAGTCACTAATCTACATCTGAAACATCTCTCTTATCTGCCCTTCTCTCATTAAATCAGCTTCCAACATCCTTTGAAGGGGACTCCCACAATAGGACCCTATTTGGTCTCCTACACCTATTATTATTTTCCCCTGCCTTGCATTCTTGACAGAATACTTCTTCCAAATGTGTACTGACAATGCAATGCTCTGATGAAACCCTGGTATTGTTCCCCATTATTACTGCAGCAAACATTAACTTCCTCTACATGACCTACGGGGCTTTACCAACAACGTCAGTCTCGATTTGCTCTCGCCATACCCTAATCGCAGTGGCTTTCCCACAGCTTGGTAAAGGCCGTGGAGCTTTCTCCTGCCCTTGGGCCTCAGCATAGCTTCTGTCTTCTACCTTCTTCTCCACTGGGGCTCAGGCTACTCGTCTTTCAATCTGTGCCAGTTTTTCAAGGCAGCTCTAACTCAATACTACCTCAGTGAATCTTTATTCATCACTCCACCTGTGCTGTGTTCCTCATTCCCTAATTCAAAGGCCCTCCTTTTTTTTTTTTTTTTTTTTTTTTTGAGGGCAGTGTCACTGGCCCTCATATGTGGGACCCAAACTGGGGCCACTGGCGTCCCAAGCCAGCACTTAACCACTGTGCCACTCGGCCAGCCCATCAAATGCCCTCCTTACCACTACCCAAGAAGACCCCCTATCTTCTCTTCATAGCACTGAAATATCAACTATTTTCTGTCACATTTCCTTAGACATGCATTTCTATAAATATCCCATTTATATCACACCTGCCCTTATATATTCTTGATTGTTTTTTAGCATCTATCTCCCTATTAGAATTTAAATGCCATTAAAACTGAGTCTCTGTGTTGTCGTATTAGCATCCACTGCATAGATGAGTAACATCAATATTTGTGTATCAATCAATAAATATAAGTTCCATGAAGAACATTTGGTTCTCTAACTGACGCCATCTTCTCCCCAATAAGAAGAGGTAGGTATCCTTATCAACACTTAATGAAACCAGCCATGAGTGGTTAAATGTTTGCAAGATCACATAGCTAGTAAGCAACAGCAGAGATGAGAACTTATCTTTAACTTAGAAACCCAAGGCTATATTCTCATCATGCCACTTCTCACTGCCTTGGTTTCTCCAGGCTTTTTTACAACAGCCCAAGTGAACTTACTTCCTATTTCTACCCGCTAGAGCTGCTGTTGCTGTTTTCTATGCTATTAGCTGTTTTCTTGACATTGGGTACCATTTTATTTGTTCTTGATTGAAGGGAAACAGGGCTCCTAAATCCTTGTAGAATCATCTAGTGAATGAACTCTACATTGTGCATGTCTCTCTCTCCCCCCATGAACAACGCTGGAAGTGTTGAGGCTGTCAAGATCCAAACATGAAATGGGGCTCCCACCATGCTGAGCCTCCTGCCTGAGCGAGTCATGTCTCTCCAGAGGATACTGGTGCTATTGGAAAGGTTTGTTTCAATAAACAAATCTTTTTCTCTCTGCCCAAGTAAAAGTGGTAATGCGATATTGTGTTCATGAAAGTTGAACGAGTTAAGGTTGTTTGAAATAACATGGGAGGAAGAGAAAGGAGGGAAATGCTTTCTGTTTCACTGGTGGCTTTCCTCAGGTATTCATGTCTCCATGAGCCTTCTCAGTGGAAGCTAGATGAGCCTACACAGTTCGAGTTCTCTGGCTTGTAGAAATGTGGGGTCTGTACTGTGTTGTTCCTGGACTCCATGACCCTTTCATCTTCAGCAGCAGCAGCACGTGCCTCCTATGAGCATGTCAGAGCCTGGCCTCGCCTCCCGTCTTCCCTATACATGGGAAAACATGGCCTCCTGGATACATAATTGAGGCACACAGTGCATATTGCTAGATATCAAAATGATTGTAAATGCTGATCCTTTGATGTTCTTAAGGGATACACCAAAAGCCAAATATGAAACACAGGGGCATGAATATGTATGTCCAGATTATGTATAAATGATATGTAATCAGTTGTTAACCTTTAGAGTCCTTTCAGAATAAGTGATAAATGACTAAGGCTGGGAGGAATAAGCTATCCTTTGCCCTTGTGGCTTTAGAGTTCAACACTCCCCACTCCCATTCAAAGAACACTGTTCTAATAATCTTTTCTGAATGGTTTCCACACTTTAGTTTACACAATATCCAAATGAATTCTAAGCACATATTTCCATAGGAATAATTCAATTATTGTTGTTAGAACACAAGTTATAGAAAGGAATAAAATCCTACTCTGCCATGTTTATCACATTTGACCCTTGAGGTGATGAGGGTACAGAGAAGAACATTTTCATCCATTCTCAGAGCCTAAAAAATGGCAGTCATAGGTCTTTCTGTATAGAGTCAGGGTACTGAGAGCCAAATCAGAAAAGGATGAATTATCCAGTTTTAAGAGAAGGGGGCAGAAGCCTGCCTTCTCAGGGACTTGGTTTCTGGGTACCATTAACAAACAAACAAACAAACAAACAAACACCCTGGGAGCTCAGCTTGAAAATTAAGAACAAATCTCAGCCTGCCTGGGTTAAACTGCAAAACCAGAGGCCCAGTACAGCTCTGAGACAGGCCATAGGGAATCATGGCCAGTTAGTAGGTGAGGCTGGAAGCAGAAGGCAGCATGTTCTTCAGTCTGTCTCATCAGTGCTCCAGGATACAGGGTTTTAACTCATCAGATAGGTTAACTGATTTTCTTAACTACTCTGGAAGGTTTAAGTTTGGGATTCCCACGCTAATTCAAGCATTCTGAGGCTGCTTCTCAGAGGATATACAACTCAAAAAGTGCAAATACCATTGTGACAAATTAAATAACTATTTTTGCTCCCACATTCCATGTTGTGTTGGAAATACCACACTACATCATGAGCCAAAAGCTACTACCTTGGTCTAGTGAAGGATACTGGAATTAATCAACACCCAAATCAATGTAAAGTTACAAATATGATTAGGATAATAAAAGAGTGTCACATGGTGACATAAAGACCTGCAAGGGCAATGCCTCTGACTGGAGCCTTGGAGGGTGTAGAGATACTTTAGATTGAAGTGATAGTTTAAAAGCATGGATTCTGTTGACATGGTAGAAAGCAATTGAAAAATGGTTGTCTTGTTTCATTTAAAAATGATTTTGTAGTTTTACATAAACCCACACTGAGGCACTTGCTTCAATTGTATGGCAAAGTACACCCTAAGTATAATAGTTTAATATTCATAATGATCTCACTAAAGATAACTGTACAAATGCTATATTCCCATGAATGTTCTATATTCTAATGTATGATGGATGACCTATCCCAGGCATGCAAATTCTTTCTTTTCATTAGCAGTAAACTCTTTGTATTATATTGAAGGAGAATATCTTCCATAAAAATGCAACAGAAAGAATAAGATTAGTTTCTCTTGAATAAATGGCATCGGAATAAAATTCTTTCTGCAACAGGTAATATATGCATCCAATGTTATCATTTCAGTTACTGATAATTACACTTCACTAACAAATCATGGAATAAACAATGCCCATACTTCTCCGTGACAGAGAGAAAAACGGAATACGCTCAAAAGACTGAAGGTGAGTGTTAAGAAGCGTGGATATATTGGCAGGAAAGGTAATCCATCACAGGAATGATTCCATTGCTAGAAATAATAAAGTGGATATTTCAATACATAAAGTAGAATGTGCTTTAAAAAAAAATCCAAAGAAGATGAACTATCAGGCTTAAAATGTTTCAGTTTTTTGAAGAGTGAAAATTGACAGAAACTTTTATGGATTAATTATTAAGTGATAAACTATTTGCAATTTACTATTCCTGACAAAGCCCTCTGAGAATCTCAAGACTATGAAGAAGGAAAGTTGTTACAGCAGTTAATTGGTAATCGGTACTGATACATGTTAAAATATCTATCAAGTACCCGTTGTTTCTTTAAAAACACACTTTAAGCTTCAAATTTGTACAAAAGACAGAAATCCTTAATTTCTCAAATATAGTGTAACAGAGTTTCTCTTCTCATAACCTCAGCATAGAGAAGGGTTAGAACTCGTATACAGGGATCAGAATAAGGAAATATCCCTTGAACTGAAAAGGAACTAAAACTTCCTTGCCAGTTACCTTGAAATTTCAGCTTATGTAGTAACTCTAATATGCCTTATTAGAAATCCTTAAAATTCAGGGTAGGGGGAGAAGGCAAATGTTAGAAAATCCTCATATTTTCAATACATTAGAAGTGAGCCTTCGAATGAAAGTCATCATATCCTTCCCTTCTACTGGATGGTCTTTGATGCTGACATTTTTCAGACTTTGCTTTCATATGCCTTTATATTGTCTGCTCTGTTCCCACTGCATATGTTATTCTCTAATGCTATTCCTTGTCACTGTTGTCACATATATAGGCTTCCCTTTTTTTTTTTTTTTTTTAAAAGGGCAGTGACACTGGCCCTCATATGTGGGATCCGAACCAGGGCAGCTGGCGTCCCAAGCCAGCTCTTAACCACTGCGTCACTCGTCCAGACCAGTATAGGCTTATGTTTAAACAAGAAAGAAAATGAGTCATTGCAACTCAGGATATTAAAATGCTGAGCTCCTACTGCATTCAGAGTCTGTCTGCCCTGTGTGTATATGTGAAGACATATGTAGGGTTCTAGTTGCTCTGGGCAGATGTCATTTCCTGGCAATAGTTACCTGTGCAGCACTCTCAATAGTCCCCTAGTGAGCTGCCAGTGTTAATGCACCTTCCTGTGCATCTCGCATGTAATGACAGATGGACGGTATATATCCTCACGGTGCGACAATACAAAATACTGTGCAGAGCTAAACACAAACACCGTGGCCCAGAGACTCACAGTCGGTAATGTGAGCCCTGTATTTCCATTCTTGATCCTGGCTCGAAAAAGTTCAATTAGGGTCGGCCGAGTGGCGCGGTGGTTAAGTGCTGGCTTGGGAAGCCAGCGGCCCCGGTTCAGGTCCCACATATGAGGGCCAGTGACACCGCCCTCAAAACAAAAAAAAAACAACAAAACAAAAAAGTTCAATTAAGCAGAGCATCACCTGCTCCACTTAACTGGCTTACCTGTGTAAAGGCTAAACTATCTACAAGTTTTCTTAACTGCTTTGGCTACCCTTAAGTATCCTAATGCTTTCTCTTTTATTTCTATCAGTCATAAGTCAAGGAAGCAAGTTCTCATCCAGAAAGCTTTTTTATCTAACGTGCAATACAAGGAGAGGCAGTATGGCATGTGTTCATGATTTTTTTTTTTTTTTATTAAATAAACCTGAGTTCCCATCCTTGCTTAATGGCACTGTGTTACAATGGTAATAAATGATAATAAGCTGCTGTAATGAGATTCCAAAATTCAGTGTTTTCAATGAGATAATGGTGTCGTTAGGTCTCATGTAGGAGATGATGTTCTACAATGTTACACAGAGCTCCAGAGCATCTGGGTTGCTTTATCCAGAGTTCCAGACAGGTGAAATAGCTTTAACATTATCCTCAATACACAGTCTCTCAAGGTGCTGTAGATATCGCCATTTCTAGTCAGTACGACAGAGGGTGGAAAGTAAGGACATTACCTCTAGATAAATAAGTAAATATTTAAATTACATTATTTTATTACTTATTTGTATTTTATTATTAATAGTTAAATCAAACCAAGATTTATCATTATTTATAGTCTCCCCCAACTATTTGGTGATTGACAAAATGTATCCTGAGTTCATAGGTAGCGTCAGCAGAGTGCTAGGACCTGGTGATAGAAAAGGTTTGTGTTTCTTTAATAAAACAAGATCCCCTTTAACTTGGTTCCTGAATGGTCATGAAGTGTTACTGATGCTACAGCTGAGGATGACAATTTAACTCACTGGCCTCTGTGATGGGTGTTCCCAACTCCTCTGGCATTCTAGCATCTCCTGTAACCTGACCCTTATCTTACTGGTTTCCAAGGAGTCTCTGAGGATGAGACAGGGGAGCAAGAGGATCATGGGAAGTGCCTGCAGGAACAAGCCCTACTGGGGAATGAAGGGAGTAGTACTAGATAGAAAGTTGAACTGTGATACAGTCTCAACAGATGATTTAAGAGATTCCACAGAAACATGTGATCTGGGATGGTCATTAATTCAGGCCATCTGAGTGGCTCAGTTGGTTAAGAACTGGATTAAGAGCATGAGCGCTGAGCATCAGGGATGTCGGTTTGATTCCCAGTGACGTTGCTCTCGAGCTGAGCTGTTGCTGAGCTGCCAACAGGTGGCAGGATGGCTCAGCTGGTATAACAACTAGATTGCCTGTTTGATGGTGGGCTACACCCACCCACAACTAAGATTGAACTCGGCACCTTGACTGAGCTGCTGCACGGATGGCTCAGTGGATAGAGTGTGTGCTCTTAAAAAAAAGGCTGCTGGTTCGACTCCAACATGGGATGATGGCTATGCCCACCTGGAACTAAGATTGAACACAGCACCTTGAGCTGAGAGGCCACGAGCTGTGCATGGGAAGCCAGATGGCGACTGGCACCCTCTACAACGAAGATTGTGGAACAACAACTTGGCTGGACCCTTCTCTAATTCCCTAACACTGTTCTCCTCCCCCAATTTCCCAATAAAATCTTAAAAAAAAAAAAGTTAATTAAAAATAAGGCAAAAGGAACAAACTTTCATATCACATCCATACTGACCAGCCACTGGAACCAGGATCCCCCCGCTCAGAGAAAGCATGCCCGGATGTTGGCTTCTTTCTGCTGGGGCACATTTCAGAAAGGGAGTCAACATATGAAGGCCTCTACATTCACAGATTCCCATTATGCTCACAAAAACTCTGTAAGAGAGTTTATTATTGCCATCTCTGAAATCCTCTTCTGTGTCTGGTCCTAGGCTTGGGCTGGACGGACGGACGGACGGACACACACACACACATCAAATATATGAGAGGCTTCGAAGGTGGAATCAGAGCTATAATCATTTTCACCGTAGAGTTCTGTGTGAGGGCTATGCTTTTGGGGAGCACACACCTTGTCAGTGATCCTCCTGCAAACCTAGCTGATACAGGGCTGTATGTGGGGTGTGCAGCTAGTTCAGCTTCTGCCAGTCTCTTTCAGTTTCTCTGAATCCCCAGCCAGTATTTGCAGCAATATGCTGACAGGTACCAATTTATCCAGCAAGTCAACCACATCATCAAGGTTGGAGGTGGTGTGAGATCGATGGGGGTGGGTGTCAATTGACTGTGCATTCCAGTTTGTTCTCACGGGTTCCGATTTGTCCTTATTCTCCCCTATTTCACGTCAACTTTCATTCTTGGCTGCCTGCCCAACTGACCTCAAAACAAAATCTGGAGGCAAAATTTTTGAAACTACTCTCATCATTCTAAGGTCTACTTTAAATTAATTTCTTCTTCTCTCTCTCTCAGAGTTGTCTGTTTATCCCATGAAATCCTAACGTGAAATGACCTTTATTTAGCAGAAAAAATGGTGGCCCTGAGAAATTAAATAGTGTATGTCTACAATCACTCAACAGATTTGTGTTCGGAGCTAGCATTTGAACTCTAGCCAAATAACTACTAAATATGTGCTCTTAATCATCCCAAGATACTATTTGCACATCTTACGGGATTATTATAAGGATAGAACGAATTGATATGTGTAAAGTACTAAACTGGTGCTGGCACACAGTAGAAGATATACAAGAATGTGCTATTTCTGTTAGTTATTATCATTATCTGACTCCAAAGACAGCTGTTAACCACTATACCATACTGCCTCTCAAAGAGAAACTGGAGAAAGGATACAAAATAACCATCTCACTTCCATTGTACTCCAGCACTGTCAAAGAAGTCAACATCCAACTTTCAGGATTCTCTTGTTAGAGATAAGAGTCAGCCAAAGACATGGTCAGAAGTGAATGATATGAATACCTTAGAGACTTAGGAAAGCAATGGAAGGGGACAGAGATTAATGCATTGGGGGACTGTTCCATTTGGGGACTGTGATGCAATCAGGAAAGTGGTACTCTAAATGTAGATGCTATTTCGAAAATTTACTTTTAGAATTCATATTATCTGCCAGTAAAACAAATTGAATTTTCAAGTATCTTGTAGAAATTTAGGAAAAGACTGTATTAAAAAAAATAATATAGCAAGGCCGGCTGAGTGGCTCAGCTGGTTAAGAGCTCGCTCAAGAGTGTGAGCTGAGCTCTGAGCAACGGCAGTTCGATGCCAGCCCGAGCTGAGTTGCCATTGAGAAAAAAAAAAGGCAAAGAATAATAAAGCAGGGATCATATATGGACAACATATATTCTCAGTATCATTAAATTCATTAAAAAATATAAGAAAATTGGGCTGGCCAACTGGCACTGTGGTTAAGCACTGGCTTGGGAAGCCAGCGGCCCCGGTTTGGGTCCCACATATGAGGGCCAATGACGCGGCCCTCAAAAATAAATAAATAAATAAATAAATAAATAAATAAATAAATAAAAAAAATTGATATTTTCTTTGTTTAATGTCATATTGTTTTATTTTAATGAACACAGACATACACAGGGTGTCAAAAATGTATACACATTTTAAGAGATGTTATCTATGTATTGCTTTCCAAAGTTGAATTGAATTATGGTAGTAATGTATAGTATGACATTTGCTAAAAATACGGTGTTAATCAAATGAATACTAGAGTCACCATAGGACAGGCAGGACAGTCAAAGAAAATGGTGGAAGCATGGTTGTAGTTCAAGGAGCACAAGACCATTTTGAAGTGGTATTTGAAATTCTAGAATGTTCTCCTGACTTAACACCCCTTGACTTCTACCTGGGGGGGACCTTACAGGATGTGGTGTACCATAGAAAACTGGCTACATCGGTGGTACTTCAAGAAGAAACTGAAACATGTTCAGCCATACAAGTGGATACTTTGGTCAGCGTCACTCAAGCAGTAGTTCACCATAATCAGTAGTGTCTGGACGCTGATGGGAACCACTTTGAGCACCCCTTATAATTGCAGAAGTCAAACGTGACTTGTATTCATCTTTTGTTATCGGTATATATTATTACAATTTTAATACAGTTTTTTCCTTTTTTAAACTGTGTATATATTTTTCTGGCACCTTCTATATATAAAAGCTTCCATAATGCCTTTTATTTTTTTGATTTTTGTTTTAAAAAAAAACTCTTCAATGATGCATGACAGATTCTCTAATCATAAAGTTTTTTAGAATTATAACTTTTCCATGTGTTTGGAAACAAAATACAGTATGTCATTTCTCCAGGTATAGTTTTAAGAACTATAAAGCAAAAGGCCTTTTTTAGACACATGGTAATCTTAAAGCATAGATATTTTAAGTTATATTTCAATGTATATTTCTTTGTATAAGTTGTCCCTTTCATTTGGAATGTTTTGTTCAGGTTTTTGCATGGTTATGTGATTTCCCTTAGGTCCATCATCGAAGTCAAGGGAAAGCCAATCTCTACATTTCCAACTACCATTCTGTATAATTTTTACCATTTAAAATTACTGTGCATTTAATTCTTAATCTATTGATGAATTTTGCATTGCCTGCAGGATGTTCTTCTGGGAAACCATTATCAATCCCACTATGTAGAGTTCAGCATATACAGTGATGAAAAATGGGAACTGCCTCTATAGCAGAATAAGGTAAAAGGTGGTTGTTTAAAATAGACACAATGGACATTATATAAATGTAGGTATTTTATTCAAATTTTCCCCTAATCTGTCACCAACTGAGATGCAAATGCACACCAGGCTTGATCATTAGAGATCATTAGACTCACATCTGTATTTGGCTGGTATACAGGGGTCAAGTTGGGGGCAGAAGCAAGATGTTGGGGTAGGAGGGGGCTATCCCATCTGTTGGCTGTGGAAGTCTGAAACAAGGGGGCAGCAAGAAAGTGACTAACAGAAATGAGCAGAGGAGAAGGAGGAAATGAGCAATGCAGCAAAAATAAATTGATTTGTGGACCCCAGCATTTAAGAACAGACGTTTTATTGGCAAAGCCTATTACTTACGGTAACTTAACACTTTCTGAGTTTTTAAAACTCTCCTTGAAAGAGCAGACATATACCATCTGTGGGTGAATGTATGATGCAATGTGAAAGAGAGGGGGAGCTGAGAAAGAAAATGAGAAAATGAAGCTTGCTAAATGATCACTGCTAATATTTTTCACTCCACAATGTCAGGTAATTTCCCACTTTCCTTTATTTGAGTTCATATAGACATTTATTTTAAAGATGACAAAAATCCCTGAATGATTAGTCACTTTTCCTAATGATTACATGGATGCTCTTCCTACAAACAGGAAAAAGGTGTTATGGACAAGTTGTTCTTGGCACAAATATTAAGAGCTTCGAAATCCTATTCTAACCTACACCTAGAACAGGCTGCTAAGCAGCATACAAAAATTAGGACTTTTTAGTGGCAAAAAGCAAGTGAATGGTTTGGGGAATGGAAAGCAAAATATTTGAGTATTTGAAAAGATCAAGAAGGCACTCTCACTCCCCACCTCCCACCCCCACCCCCTTTTCATGTCCTTGCTCTGACAAAACAATCTGTAGAAGCCCGCATGGCAAGGAACTGAGGACAGCCTCTGAAATAAAGAAAACCCTCAGTCTAATAACCTTTGAGGATGTGAAATCTGCAAACAGTCATGTGAAGGAGACTGAGAGATTCTTCCTCATGTTGAACCCTCAGATGGGGAAGTAACCTTGACTGACACCTTGACTGCAGCCCTGTCCAAGACCCTGAAGCAGTTTCCAGCAAAGCCTGACCCATAGATACTCAGACAATAAATGTCTACTGTTTCAGCCACTAAGTTTTATGCAGCAATAGCTTTTTAATACAGGTTTTGATGATAAATATAATTCTTAAGCAGTGCTCCCAGATAACTTGCCCAACAGTGTCTGTTAAAAGTTCAGTAGGAGTGACATCAGCATCATGATAGAGGCATGAGTCACTCCCTTTGTCTCTGTCCTTTAAATTACAACCAATAGGACATCCATAGTCCCATGAGGACCCCCTGCACATCATTCAGTAGGCCTCAGAGACCCAGACATCTGTCAGTCTGAAGTCGGCACACTGGACCTCAGGGAAGCAGTGGAACCAAGAGAACATTGGTGATGGTACCTGAGACAGGAGGCTCCAGGAAGTGCCACTGATCCTGTCACCCAAACCCCCATCTCCCTGGTACTGGTGCCTGAGAAACCAGCCTACCCATGGGGGTGGGGGTTTTGCCCAAGACCTCAGGGCTCTTGGCAGTGGTGGCAGTGCCAACAACTTGAGGTTCCAGAAACCACAGCAACACCAGAGATTGGAAACTACAGGAACTATGGCAACACCATTTCCCAGCTACCCCCTTACTCCCCACCCCCCCCCACACACACACACACACTGCAACAGCAATGGTGACACTTGTAACCCTGGACCACCTGGTAATGGCACCTGTGAACTAAGTACCCCTGGTAGTGGGGGGCACCCCTGAGAACTCAGTGACATCAGAAAAGGCAGTACACTCAACTCCAACTCCAGGCCACAGTAGTGCCCAAGACCACAGGGAACAGAGAAGCAGTTGCAGTCAGGCCTACACCCATGGTTCCTCTAGCCCCCAGCTCCCACCTCCCGTTCACCCTTCCCGTGAGCTTTGGTGGTATTTCTGGGGACTCAAGTGACCCCAGAAGCAATAGAGATGCCTGCTACTGGAGCTATAAGATCATCAACAAAGCACCAGTGACTTTAGAGGCACATGCAGTGGCAACAAGGGTGCCGGTGACACCTCTGGCAGAGGCAGGGGAAGATGGAATGTGCTGGCTCTCAAATATAACCTGAGGCAATGCAGGTTAGGAGAAACCAAAAACTTGTGCTAAAGCACTAATTACTGAAAAGCCAAAGAAAGGCCTCTAATTACTAACCTGTTCCATCATTAGAATCAAAGTAAAAAATGTGTTACCCAAATAAGAAAGGTGTTTGACATCAATGCAAGAGCAGAGGAATAATTTCATTATGCACAATGAAAAAAAAAAAACCCCACAGTAACAGGGTATTACAAAAATAAAATGGCAATTTTCAGAAACCAAATTAAAACCACAAAATATTATAATCTAACTAATACAGAATTTAAACTAGGTGTGATAAAGAAACAACACAAATTCAGAAAGACAGCCTAATGAACTCAGAGAAAAACCAAATATTTAAATTATTTAAAAAAAATTATATAATTTATATATATTTTATATATAAAAATATAAATTATATAAAATTTATATTTTTATATATAATTTTTATATAAATTATATAAAATTTATATAACATATATAAATTATATAAAATTTATATATATAAATATAAATAAATTCTGGAGCTGAAGAAATAAATAAGATGAAAAATTCATTAGAATGCACTGGAATTTGAGCAGACTATATAGAAGAAAGAATTACTAAATTTGAAGGCAGATATCTAGAAATGATTCAGGTGAAAGAGGATAAAGAACTAACATTTTGTTTTTTTTTAAATGAAAAATTTCTAGGAGAACTATTGGACTCCATTAGAATGGGAACATACAGATAATGGATATCCCAGAAGGAGAAGAGAAAGAGAAGGAAACAGAGAGCTTGTTCAACAAATAATAGCTGAGCACTTCCCAAACCTGGGGAAGGAACTGGATATAGGAGTCCAGGAAGCTAACAGAACACCCAATTTTCTCAACACAAAGAGACCTTCTCCAAGACACATATAGAAACTGTTAAAAGTCAAAGATAAAAAATAATAATTTTAAACAGCCAAGGAATAAAAGATAGTAACCTATAAAAAACTCCAATTGAGCTATCAGTAGATTTTTCAGCAGAAATTCCACAGGACAGGAGAAAGTGGAGCGACATTTTCAAAATATTGAAAAATTCAAACTGCTAACCAAGAACACATTGCCAAGCAAAATTAGCCTTCAGATATGAAGGAGAAATAAAGGTTTTCCCAGACAAATGAAAGTAGAGGAGTTTACAACCACTAGACTAGCCTTATAAGAAATGTTGAAAGAAGCTTCTCTACCTGAAATGAAAAGGCCAAAGTACACAAATGTTTGAGTAAGGTGATAAATGGACAGACCATATTGGGAAATCGCAAAGCTGTCTCTCAATAGGGTGTTCAACACTAAATTATAACCTGAAGATTAAGGGTGGAAAAACATTAGAAAACTGTAAAATTATAGGTTATTTTAATTTGGTAACAAACTCACAACATAAAAAGGGATAATGTGTGAAACAAAAATATAAAAGGAAAGGAGAAAAAGGATGGAACCTGTGTAGGCAAATGAAAATAAGACAGTATCAGCAGAAAAAAAAGACTATTTTATCTATGCAACGGTTTCTGTGAATCTCGTGGTAATCACTAAAACAAATCTACAGCAGAGACAACAAAACAAAGAGGAAACTAAGAAAAAATAATATCATAGAAAATCACCAAATCAAAATGGCAGACAGAAACATAAGGGAATAGAAAAAAGGAAGATACAGAGCAATCAGCAAACAAAAGATAAAGTGGCAGTAGTAAGTCCTAATACATCAATAATTACCCTAAATGTAAATTGAACTTGCCAATCAAAAGTCAACGAGTGGCTAGATGGATTAATAAACAAGACCCAACTACATGCTCCCTTTAGGAGACTCATTTTAGCTCAACAGACAAACATAGGCCCGGATTCTGTATTTCAGATCTCTATACTCTATACTTCTTCTCATTGGGTTAACGACGCGTTTGAGACATAGAGTAGATGCTGATTCCTCTAGGAAGATTTTCCTGACATCCTTTCACAGTTCCTGTCCCCACCAAAGCTAGGTTTGACCCCCACCTGTAAATTCCAGATCTTTCCTTTTTTCTGAATGCTATGAAAACTGACTAACACTTATCGTTCTGACTATGCCATGAACTGTCAAATGTTTTCTGACAATTTTATTTAATCATCATAGAATTTATGCAAGAAATATGTACTAGAAATGGGTGGTGTTTCTTTAGATCATCTTATATTCATTTTATAATTTCTGTATATGCCCCTTTTCACCACTTTAAATGTGGATTTGCTTTCAACAACCTGCACTGTGACTTTTCTATTGCAAGCAGCCCTCAGGCTATTGAAACCACTTTGTACTCACCACAAAGTCAGAAGTTCTTGGCAATTAATTTCCTGGTGAAGACCTTAGCCCATGTCTAGAAGATAAGAAAAACCCAGCTCTTTTAACTTGGACTGGGACAATTCTTAGGCATAATATGTACCTCAGCATTTCCTGGGGCAAGGGGTTAAGCTGAAACAACCCTCCATTGGAAATTTTTTGAAATTGCTTAAAGTATCTTGAAATTACTTGAAATTTCATTCTGGCTGTCTCATTCTTTATATCACCCATGACTAGCACTCTACTAAGTATGGAGTAAACATTCAATAAATATGTGTCGAATTAATTTGTGCTAAGTGTATTAGCTGGCTTATATTCCAGAAATTAGCTGTGCTCTGGTTAAAAACATTTCAATGAAATATTAAATAATAATCAGAAAGACAAAGAAAAAAACAAAGACGTTAATGAGGCAATATCCCTCACCAATCTCAAAATTTTCATAGAATTGACCAGTGAAAAGTATCATTCGTAAAAATATCAGAAATTAAACTATATTTCTGGGGAGTAAAGAATAAAATGTCCCTACCATAGCTTTTTTTTTCTTTGTATTTCCCCATCAGAGTTTTTCAAACAACCTCTTTAAGATGTGAAATAATACAGAAAATAATTGGTGTCTGAAACAAACTCTCTTTAGAGTCCTCTGTGTGATATAAGGCTATGGACTTTACAAGTGATGTCTCATTGAACCCCTATACGTATCCTCATATTTAGGTACTAGTAATATCCTCATTTTCCAGATAGAAAAGAAGATACACCAGGAGAATAAAAAATCCTGGCCAGGGCCGGGAGAGTGGAGTGGTGGTTAAGCGCTGGCTTGCGAAGCCAGTGGCCCTAGTTCAGGTCCCACATATGAGGGCCAGTAACACTGCCCTCAAAAAAAAAAAAAAAAAATCCTGGCCAAATTCCCACAAATAGTACTGCAGGTAAAGCTAGAAGTACAACAAGATAGTAGGATGCAAGTAAATTGCAAGCAGTATTTCAGGAATGCTCTTCCCACTTTCCACTAATACTTGATCATCTGTTGTCAATCACTTCTGTTTTGTTTTTAATACCTTTTTCTATCAAAGTAGAGAGTAAAATTCAAGTATTCTCCCCAGGAGGAAACTGTTTTCATGTGTGGCATTGCAAAGAATAACAGTATCAGAGACTTGATTAGTACTCTCAACACAATAATTGTACTTAATTGATTTATTATTTTATGACAGCATAGGGTTCTATGTGTACTGTTTAGTTTATGTGGTTAATATCAGAAATATAGGCATCATTTTCAACTCTCTTATATCATTATGTTAAACAACCAAATGAATTCTAAGAACAGCAATCCTCACAGCTGCCTCATTTTAGAAGAATATTATTTTAATTTAATGTATTGTTTCAAAAATGCAACTTTTCTTCAGCCTCAAAATCAACACAAGGAATGTTTTTCATATGAATATGACTGTTTAATAGGAATATGCAAAACATTTTAATTTCAAATAAAATAGACCTATCTGAAGGAAAGCTTGATAATCTATGATTCTTATCTGGAAAAAAAGTTCTAATAGGGTAACTCATAATAAATACTGTGGCTAAAAGCCTTTCAAAGCAATGCTATTGTCCTAGACAACAATTATATTTCTTGTATCCAGGCACAGTTTATTCCTAAATCCTTTACTTAATGTCAATTGCTTTAATATTTGCCTAAGGAAAATGTTAAAATATTAATAAACTGGAAACCTATTCCTTGACAGTGAGTCACTTGTTTGAACTTTCAGTTCAATCACTTACAAAAAACCCCTAAGATTTAATATAAACACGGAAATGGAAGTAGATATGTTATGAAAGAAGTAATATCTAGACAGATATTTTTCCAGTCAGCAGTGAAAACTCCAAATGTAGCCAAAATAAAGGTAGTGCTTAAGAAAATTAAATAGAAATAGTTGACAAAGATGAGAAGAATCTTCAGTTTAAAACGTTCAGTGAGCTTCGAATCATAGTGTTCTGCAATAATCATGCATTTAAAATTAATTCCTTTTAATCGAAAAGAATATAAAGTCCGTTTTAGAACATTTCATTACAGAAATAATATATATCATTATCTGAGAGGAACATATGTAAAACATTCAACTCTTTCTCTGGATAACTACTATAGATTTAAGTATTATTGGAGAGAATATTAACAGTCTGTTGAATGTACACAAGTGTAAAACACAAGTTCCATTCATATGGGCCCTTGTAATTACATAATTGATGGTATGTTTTACATAATTTATTCAACCCAGTAAGTGGAATCACTTAAACAACCAACTGATTAAAATTAACTATTGGACCTACACTTGTAATTTATAAAACTTCTGGGCGATTTAGATAACTTTCTCCTCTGAGTTTAAATAGTAATCTTGATTTTTGAGCACTTTCAGCAATGCTGTTTTCCTGCACAAAAGGCTGCAATTATTTGAAAGTAAACATGAACTACTCCTGACAGAGAAGGAAATGAAAGATTGATAGGATCATAGTTGAACACTCATCTCCAGACAACTAAAGCCAGAAAAAAGGAAAAACAAAACAAAACAAAGAACAGATGGATCTCAATTACCTAGCTACTTGAAGAATAATTGTTTAGCTCTGATTCATCTTTAATATCACTTTATTTCTAGAATTCATTTGGCATTTTTACATGTTGTGTTTAACACCCTTTACAAAAAGGAATTCATTTAAGGTCATATAAAAGCTAAAAATAAAAACGTATACACTTAATGTTGTTGTCTGTTAGAAAACTGCCTCTCATTCCATTTGATCTTCGTGAAGCTGCCATTTTGCCATCCCTGATGCCTGAGTACCATGTTGAAAGGAGTGGGCCATTATACAGGGCATGGGACCTGGATTAACCTCTGAGGATAGCCATCCTTCTTGCCAAAGGGATTTGTTCACTGAGCAGCCAGTGGATCAAATGTTGGCATAGGTTGTCTCCCACTCCTTTTCAATTTCCCTTGATATCTTGATATTATAGGGTTGTAAAGATTTTACATGTCTGTTATCCATTTACCCACCTAGCTACCTACCTACCTTCATATGCCTCTTCAGCTGAAAACAGAAACGAGAGGAGAGCACTGAAGGTATTCCTTGGATCCCTGCATACAACTCTGCCTTAAATCCTCTCTACACTCGGCCTTCCCAATAAGTACATATTTTTCTAAAGCTATCCTGAGGTATGTTTCTCTAAGGGTACTGACTAATACAAATAAGAAGAGGAGATTAGTCAAAAGGAACAACGTGATGGAAAGCAAGGCAGCATGAGAGTATAATGGGCAGGGCACTATGTAAATAGGTATGTTAGGGTAGGGACAGCAGAGCAAGTGGTTTAAAAATCAGCTTTGACATGAAGATCGCAGCACATTTGGGAGGGTTCGTCGTATAAGGTCCTTTTCCATTAAGGCCATCTCTCAAAGAACGACATGGCTGGACTTGTACTGTGGGAGGTGATGATAAAGGCAGCTAGTAGAAAAGATTTGAATTTAGAAGAGCTTGGAAATAGGGGCCAGGGCCATCATTAGGGGAATGCTGCAGTGATGAAGAGAGATGAGCTCCCTGAAATGACAGTAATAGTAGAAACAGGATAGTGATTACTTAAAAAAATCTGATATCACAGAGACTAAACTGTGTGAAAATACATAAAATGTTGCTTGAGAAAAGGACCAATCGTCATTTTTAGATGTCTAATTTGAATAACTTAGTGGATGGCAGAACCATTCACCAGAATAGGGAACAAAGATATGTCAGAAAAAGATTTTAAAGCCTAAATATTAATTGCCCTTTCCCCTTTTCCCCTAACCTCTACAATAACTACTATTGTCATTTATGATTATCCTCAGCATCATTTTTAGAATCATTTAGAATAATTATCTTTTGTATTGAGATGTATTTCTTGCAACATAAATTTTGCCTTTTAAGCTCAGGGGTCAGTGGTTTTAATATACTCATCAAATCCTGGAACCAACCATAACTATCCACATCCACAATACTTTCATCACTCCATAAAAAGGCCCTTACTATTAGAAGCTACTTCCCATTCCTTCCTTTCTCAGCTCCTGGAAATCACTCATCTCCTTTTCTCTCAATGCATACACCTATTTTGAAAATGTCATATAAATGGAATCATGTAATACAGGACTACTTGTGTCTGGCTTCTTTTACTTAACATAAGTTTCAAGGATCCATTCATGGTGTCGCAGGGATAAATATTTTATCTTTTTATGAATATTTTTCATTGTACATATATACCATATCTGTTTTCTCATTCATCAGCTGATGGGCATAATAAAATAAGACAGAGAATAATAAATACAGACAAGGATATGGAGAAACTGGGCCCTCACACATTGCTGGTGGCATGTAAAATGGTGTAGCTGCTTTGGAACAGTTTAGTGGTCCCTTAAAAAGTTAAACAAAATTACCATATAACCTATCAAACAGGCTCCTAGGTATATACTCAAGATAACTAAAAACAAGTCATACAAAAACATGTACATGAATGTTCATAGCAGTATTATTCATAATAGGCAAAAAGCCCAAATGTCCATTGACTAATTGGTTTTGCGAGCTGATAATGAGAAGCTTGAAAGGCATATAGGTTTTATAAGACAATTAAAAAAATCAAATTTATGATACAAAGTGTAGGGATACAAGAAAATGATTATAGGAAAACTGAAAGTGAGAGAAAACTAATTCTTGCATAGCAACCACTGGAATGAATGGGCCTTCAGAGAGATAGATAGAAGAGGACAAGTTTTGTGATGTTCCTTGTCATGCAATGTAATTTCCCTTAGCAACCTTTAAAGGGTCCTAATGGTAAATCTTACATTGCTTTTCAAGGCTTCAGTTTCCCCCTTAAAATTGAGGCAACAGATATCTATTTTGGAGGTTTTGACAAGATAATATATGCAAATTGCTCAGCAGATATTGTTATTATAAGTATATAGTAGTTATGAATTAATATTATCCTTGTTGATATTATTATGTGTTATATAGCCAAGACAACAAACAGTAATCTTATAAAGGATCTAACTAAGAGTGTATTATCACTGGTCTATGATATTCCTTAATTTTAACATCCACCATGACCTTTTGCAATTCAGAATGTCAAACCAGTTCTTAAATTTCATGGTATTTTCTGACATAGCCCTTTTCAGAAGAGAAGAAAACTGTAATGGTGAGGCAGAGATAGAGGGAGAGAGGAAGTCTCCTTCAGGTAATAACCAAAATTACATCCTGTGCATGCTGATGGGTGGCCCAGCCCTACTCCATCCCAGGACACTCTATCTACACGTTTCAATGCCTAAGGCCTTCTTGAAGAACACTTTCTGTCAACATAAGTGAGGTCACATATGAACAAAGAGTTTTGAAAAAATAAGATTATTTTCCAGCACTAATATTGAATTGGAAACTAACAATTCCAGGAAAATGTGTGTACTGTAGTGCCATTTTCACATTTGCATTTTAGACCTCCATGCAGAGACAAAGACAGAAAGCAAGTGAAAAAGGACATGTATGCCACCCTCCCCCAATGTTTCCTATATAGCTTGATTTAGTTCCAGAAAATGTCTTCTTTGTGGCTTCAGTTGAAAGGGGCCACATCTCTTTCCACATGTGAGAAAACAAGCTATTACAATTACAATGGTATTACATTAGCCAGGTATAAGGAGAAAGGATGAAAAATAGAAACAGATCAATTTAGCATGAGGAAATCTAATTAATTACAGGAATTAATACATATATTTTTATTGCACTTCTACTGGGTTACTGGAAAAGTCATGACACATTTTTGCAACGAAAAACATAGAAAAAATGTGTCATGACTTTTTTGACAACCTAATAGACCAAACACCCTTCTAAAAGGGTAGGTAACACTTAATGTGTTGCAAAAGTTTTGACTTCTCCCCTGCCAAAGATATAACTCATTGTGGTATAAAACAGCAAACAGCCAATATTTATAATCTAGCTTCCAGAACAAACTTGGAAGATCAACCGTCCTTGAAGTCTTACCCAGATCTTAAATCCTAGATCTCTTTATAAAACTGAACAATGGATAACTTGACTCCAAATTTCAGGCCATGATTCTATAACAATATTTTAACAGTTTTAAAATAGAATATTCAAATATTTCAGTAAATTTTACTAGTTTTGTATCAATTAGAAAGCAATGCCTATCAAACATAGAAAAAATAATAGATGCAAATCTCAAGTTCATTTTAGCTGCATAAAAAGAATGAACAAACCAAGACTATTTCTACCATTAGTACTATTTACCCTGGGCCAATTCTTTCTAATTCAGGGAAACAGATTCCTAGTGGAAACTCTGCATCAATCCGTGCCTCCCCATTCTAGTTTTCCACACCATATTCAGAGTATTCTTGTATTGATGCAGATTTTATAAGATCACCTCTTAATGGATTCCCACTTTCTTTAGAATAAATCCCCAACCTTAATTCTGCCTACCCATGCCAAACAGAATCTGGCCTCTTCTTTTCTCTAAAACCTCATTCCAGATGATACTTTTATCTTCATTTTCTGAGATCCAACCATGCAAAATTTCCTTTCAGTTTCTCAACTCATCATAGTATTTTCCTGTTTCAAAGTCTTTGTGCATTTTTTTCCCTTCTACGAGAATCTTCTTCACCTCTCTCACAACCACCATCACTTGGTTACTAAGGATGAGTTTCCCATTCAGGTTTCAGCTTCAAATACCACTTAGGGAAGTTTTCTCTGAATTACAGGACCACGTCTGGCCCTATGAACCTTATGACTCCATGACACCTCATACTTCTTCATAGAAGTATTTCTTCTATATCTATTTTTATTTTCTATATCAATTTTCATTTTGACTTCCCATCTCTCCTTCTTACTATCACATGGTATAGAATGGAGTAACCAAAAGTATCTTGGGAATTGTACAGAGCTACACTGAGTTTAGCTTTAGGGGAATTTATTTATATGGTTTGCTTCCATGAGAGTAAAGTTATCCTGAATTGTCCCTGGGAATAAAAATGACTTCCAGTAGTACCCCTACCGAGTGTTGTATCACTGTGACTTGAATAGAAAGGGTTAGATGTTGCATTCTGAAATAAACCTGTCTTACAGAATCTGGCACCTGAAACATGTGGGTGGTGGCACAGGAACAGAGTTTGGAATAAAAAGCAGAAGCTTGCCTGTGGAAAATTCTTCCAAATTTTGTCTTAAATATAAAAGGTTTTTCTCGTACTTGATAACAACAGCCTGAATATTTACATGGCATTGTCCTCACCAAGTTATTATGCTAAAATAAGCTTTCTAAAATTCAATAAGGAAAAAAAAAATCACCTTCATTGGAAGAAAAACAGAAGTTACTTTTTTTATTACTCCTACAGAAAAAAAAATTACAAAATCTTTATTGGAAAAGGTGCTCACACAGTATTTAGTCAAAATATAGAGAAGCAATATTATCAACAGTTAACTAATAAAAATGTTATTTTATAATTTGATGTTTGTGAAAGTGGTTAGATTTTTAAATATGGAACTAAAAAAGAAGGAAATCCTCCAATAGGTGACAACGTGGAAACAGGAAGGTATTATGCTAAGTTACACAAGCCATTTACAGAAGGGCAAATACTACATAATTCCATCATATAAGCAAACTCATAGAATCACAGGATGGAAACACAGTGTTGCCAAGGAATAGGAGGAGAGAATGAGAAGTTGTTATTCGATGGGTATAAAGTTTCAGTTATGCAAAATGAACAAGCTCTAGAGGTCGGCTGTACAGTTTTGTGCTTAAAGATACCAATAGTGTGTTGTGAACCTAAGAATTTGTTGAAGTTAGACGTCATGTTAACTGCTTTTACCTCAATGAATAAATTAATACATAAATGAAAGGAAGGGAGGGAGAGAAGTGGGAGTGAGAGAAAGGAGGACGAAAGGATGGAGGGAGGAAAGACGGAAAGACAGAAATGCACAATAGAGAAAACAAATTGCCATGGTTTCCTCTACTCCCGATTCCTGGGAATCCTTACTATAGAGGGACCATGTCGCTTTTTGCCTTGGTGATTTAACATGAAGTAGTTACTTATTAGAGGATTTGTAGGAAATTCTGACTAAAGGAGCATTCAGAATCCTGAAGCCAAACAGAATTTTAAAAAAATCTAATGTAGCTCTTGAACTCGGAAGATCTGATTCAATACTAATATACACACAAATAAGATTTGATGAATGAGCCAAGTACTATTTTTTTTTTAACTGTGAGCATCTTCATCCTTATATTCAGCAAATCATTGAGTAGACTATGTTTCTCTTCACCTTTCTATAATTATAGTATTACTCTCATGCACTTCTGAATTCCATAGCAATTTATTTCTAGAAATGTTTTGTAAAGCAATGTGATGCTATCTAGGGATGTGAGTTCAGAAAAGGTTTCTCTCTTAAATTTCGAAAATGAAGATTAAAATCCTCTGAAGTCAAATCCCTTTTTTTTTCTTTTTAAGCAAACGAAGTGAATAGACTCCAGTCTGGGTAAATTCGAGGGCTAACAGATGGCTTCTGTTCTCCATGAAACATCATTATTATAGAAATATGCATTTTGAATATAGATTCTCCTTGTCAAAATAAGTTGGAGGCCTAAATGGAGAAAGAAGAAAACCAAGGTTTATCTCTAGAAATCCGTTTAACACAATGTGACCCAGGCCCATGGAAAAATATGGTGGGAAAATTTATTTCATTGATAGTTTTTTACATTTCTGAGTCCCATATTAGCTAGTGAGAACATTGCAAAACAGAGAACAAAACAAGACCAAAACAAGAACAGGCAATTTTCTGTTTGGTTCTACCCATGTTCTCAAGGGTAGAGAGATGGGAAAAAAAAGAAAAATAAATAAGATGTCTAGTCACGTCTGGGAAGAGAATTATCATAAATTAATTGTACTGGCATTAAAATTATGTTCAATCTCCACCTACCTCAAAATGATAAAGGTAGCAGATATATTTTAAAAAGCCCAAAGTATTCCTATAGCACACCCGAAATGCAAAACAAACAATATATTTTTTGACTTTCAGAAGTTATTCATGAATATTCATGTCCCTTCAAGTTTTCCAAATGAATAAATAATAGGCAGTTTTATAGTAATTACTGGATTCCAATATTTATAGAAAACTGACCACCGTGAATACATAATTATTCTATTATGTCCACTCTAATAAATACTGTTTATTCATTTAGCATGATATAACAATCTTGTTTTCTTCCTTGCTGCGCAGAAGTGAGCTGAAGCACTTGGTAAGGAAATATGTGGGTAGAGTTTTTATTTTAGAGAAATTATATCTGCATGAGATTAGTACACTTAATTTGGATGGGAATGTGCAGAAATGGACAATTTTCCTCATTAACAGCAAAACCAATTTGGTTTCAAATGGAAGGATTTTACGGCACCTGGATAAAAATGGACACATTTATTGTTCTCACTAACTTCACTTTGAGAATATGAGTGTTTATGACAATGTTTACTTATGCCTTTATAATAATAATTACATATGTGTTTCATTTATCCTTGATGGAATAAAGGGGTCATTCTGATTACCATCTTGAATAAGGCTTTAGCAGATTTAGTAAAATGTATAATAAGAATTATTTCTCTTAGATTATTTTATCAAAATCAATTAGAGAAAAAAATAATGGAAACTGTCATTTTTATACATTACTTCAAAATTAAAATTGATGGGTATTTGTTAAAACAACCAAAAAAAAGGACATGATTCATAAACATCTGTTGTTGTTGTTTTTGTGGAAAGAATGTCCCAGTTATTTATGTCACATATAGAATTGGCAAGTGGAGATTTTGGAAAACCTAAATCAAACAATTCACACTTTTTTTTTTTTTTTTTTTTTTTGGTATGTCAACAACTAAGTACTAACACTCATCTACCACTTGCTGGGTGCCACCACTCTTCTCAGTGCTTTGTGTACATGAATTCACTCACTCCTATGATACTGGCTTTGAGATTATTCTTATTTATGGATGAGGCCACTGATCACAAAGTTCAAAGACTACTCAAAAACCACACAGCTGAACAGAAATTCAGGCCTCAACAGCCTCGTCTAGAGTCTGAGTGTTTAGTTGCAATGCTTTAGCACTCCCACAGCCGTTTCAACCGAGCAAAGGTTAAGCAGAAGATAGAAATGTAACCATAAGCAGCCCATAAGATAGCCCAACAGTGGTTCACATGGAAAACCAGATTTATGACAACCGTCAAACTTCTAATAAAACTCCTTGACATGGTCTCTTTCTTAAAGCCCACTGCAAAATTTGATACAAAATAAGCTGCTAAATACTATTATTAGTTCTATGCTATCTATAAGGAAAAAGGCTTAAAAAGGTTAGCCATCTTGCTCAAGATTGCACTGTACATAAGTGTTAGAGCTCAGGTTTAAAACAGAATCACAGATCTCCAGAGGGAACTTTCAACCACTACAGTGTACATACACCCTTTGGCAAATCACTTTATCTTTCTGATCCTTCTTTTCTCCTCAGTAAACAGAAAATGCTAATGTGGACTATCTCAATATGTCAGGCTGACAATTCCAGGATTACAAACGCCATGCATTTTATGACCATGTGACACAGTTAATTATGTGGCAACCTTGCAAAGGCATGACTTTAGTTACACATATGATACATGTAATGACCATGGGGACCAGTTAGGTTTATGGCGACATTGAAAAGGTATGCCCTTGATTACACGGGAGAAATATGTAGATAGACTTACTAATAAAATTCATCCCTACCAGGATACACAGCTGAAATGCCCATGCTAACGAAGACGGTACATGAAAATTAAGAACATAAGCAACTAAGGCCTAAAATATTTTTAAATCTCATATGTGTTTCTCCAAATAGAAAATATTGGTCTTTTGAAACTTTAATTTCCTTACATATATTTAAAATCTAATTAATGTTTTATTTTATTAGACATGGCTGTAATCCGGACAACTAGGATTCTATCAAGGTTTTGATGTTTACTTGGTGATTCTGGAACTCAAAGATTTTGATCAAATGAATTACCTTTTTTGTTACGTGCTCTCTCTCTCTCTTTTTTTTCTCTGTCTCTGTGTCACTCCCACCTTAGGTCTCTTACCATGTATTATAGGCTTTTGATGGCGAAAAGATTGAAAATAAGGAAATATGCCTATGGTGAGTCAAGAACAAGTACTTTGCATTTTTCCAAAGTCAATATGAAATGTGTTGAATTCCTTAGAGAAAACAACAACTGCACAAAACCTTGCTCTTATTATATTTTTAAGCATATACTTTATAAATGTAGACACATGCATATTCGCCATCCTTTGGGAATGAAACAGAACATGCACACTAGGGAATCCTGTTTCACTTATATCGAAAAGTAATATTGCTATGTATTCAAATTATTCATTACAAAAAAAGTAGTCTCCAAGTAAGAGTAGAAACACCTATAGTGTTTACAGCCAACATTTCAAGAAGTAATATTTCAATATATATTCTTTGATAAATGGGGCCAGAAGTTCCAGTCTCACATATAGTAAAACTAGCAAATGGAGATTTTAGAAAAGCTCTATAAAATGATTCACACATTGTCTTAAATACCTTTGTGGTTGTGTATGTTATCTATTCACTCTGTATTTCTCTACCTACACATGAACACAGACAACCTGAACATCAGTCTTCTTAATATTTTACCTTGTTTTCCCTTTTCATTCATAAGTCATAAATCTATACAGTAATTCATCCTATTCCTAGGGTACCAGTCAAAAACTGTTAAGCTTCATAAAATAAAGAGTTATATTCTTTGTTATTTATCCATATTGAATATCTTGTAAAATCTTGTTGACAGAAATAAATGCAATGTAAAAGATGCTCAATATCACTAATTATCAGGGAAATGTATTTAAAACCACAAATTAAAGCCTCATTCCTGTCAGAATGGCCATCATCAGTAAATCAACAAACAACAAGTATTGGTGAGGATGTGGAAAAAAGGGAACCCTCGAAAACTGTTGGTGGGAATGTAAATTAAGGCAATCACTATGGAAAAAAGTTTTCAAGTTCCTCAAAACATTAAAAAGTAGAACTACCATAAGATCCAGCAATTCTACTTCTGGATATTTATCTAAAGAAATCCAAAACACTAATTTGAGAAGATATATGCACCCCTACATTCATTGCAACCTTATTTACAATAGCCAAGATACGAAAACAATCTCAGTGTCCACTGATAGATAAATAAATAAAGAAGATGTGGTAGGTTGGTAGGTAGGTAGGTAGATAGGTGAATATATAGATATCTACACAATGAAATATTAACCATAAAAAAGAATGACACCTTACCATTTGCAACAACATGAATGGATCCAGAGGGTATTATGATAAGTAAAATAAGTCAGACAGAGAAAGAAAAAAGACCGTATGATTTCACTTATATGTAGAATCTAAAAAACAAAATGATCAAACAAACAAAACAGAAAAACTCAAAGATACAGAGAATAACTCGATATTTGCCAGATGGGGGCTGCATTAGAGGAATGAGTGAAAGTGCAAAGGGATTAAGAAGTACAAAGCGTCAGTTATAACAATAGTCAAGCAGATGTAAAGTACAGCATAGGGAATATAGTCAGTAATATTGTAACAACTATATATGGTGCCAGGTGGGTACTAGACTTATTCAGGAGATCATTACATTGTATACCCCAAACTAATATAATATTGTATGTCAACTATAATTGAAAAATAAATTTAAAAAGGAAATACAGTATGGTGCTCAGTAATGCTTTATAATGTGAGATTAACATATTGGTAATACTTGTGATTCATTACATTTTTAATCACAGAAAACTAATTATCCTTGAGAGAAAAACTAGAGAAAAGGGGAGAAAGAGAGAAACATAGAGACAGAGTGACAGGGAGAGATCAGATGCTTTGCTGTGTTTAGCCCTATATTCTTTAGTAAGTCTGTGAGTTGGAAAGACAGACAAATAAAATTAGCACTAGTAATAGCAGTTAAATTTTATTACAGGCTTATTATACAAGGATTTGACATTTTGGACTTGATTTTGGAACTAAAGATTTTGACCAAGTGAATTAACCTTTCGGTTACATACTAAGACTTTAAAATGTATAATAAAATAACATTTGATCCTTACAATAGCCCAAAGAAGTATCTACTAGTATTTGAAGAAATCATTTTATAAAAAATAAAAGTATAACTGAAGCAGATTAGGCAATTTATCTAAGGTTACATAACTTTTCACGAGAATTGTGATTAAATTCAAATCTCTGACTTCAAACTCTATGCTCTTAACACACTCTATTTTAGTTAATCACCATGTAGGTAAATTAAATAAACCTCTTAAGTACCTACTGAAACCCACAAGACATACAAACAGAATTCATCAAAATCCAGACACAATGCACACACGTGTGTGTACACACACACACACACACACACACACACACAAAATCCCATATTGAAAGTGCGCCTAAATAGAAACAAAAACACCTGGTTTATACTACTGTAAATTTTATACTTTGAAGAGAAGAAATAGAGAATATGATTATGTATGATATAAATAAAGCAATAAACCATTTTCATTAGTGATGCTACAGATCTGATAAAAAAGAACAAAATATGTATTTTAGAAATTAAAACAATAACATGATTGAAATGGAAAGGTAAAGATTTAACAGCTAAAGAAACACTGTTGAAAAAAATGAGTTGGAAGATGTATCAACATGAAGTACCACTGAATTCAGCACAGAGGCTTGCAATGAAAAATACAGGAGAGCAATTCAGTTTTCAGTCAAAATAAAAAGATAAATAAAATACCTCTACAATTGGAAAATTTTAAACATGTAAATATCTTGGGTCAAAGAAAAAATTACAACTCATTAAAATACATTGTTGAACAATAATGAAAGTTCTTTATATCAAGAATGTTGGAATACAGTGACACTGTACTCAGAGGGAAATGTATAGACTTAAGCTCTTACATTATAAATGAAAAAAGGATAAATTTAAGAAAATCTGATTATCTAATTTATGTTACAATAAAGATCAACAGCAAATCCCACAGTATGTAGAAGGGACATAGAAAATATAACAACGAAACTAATGAAATATTGGGCCGGCTGAATGGTGCGGTGGTTAAGAGCTGTCTTGGGATGCCAGCGGTCCCGGTTCGGATCCCACATATGAGGGCCAGTGACACTGCCCTCAAAAAAAAACACCAAAAACTAATAAAATAGAAACAAGCCTATAACAAATGATCAGTAGCACCTAACATTAGTTTTTTGAAAATATTGATCGAGGGAAAAAAGAACAATTAATGAGATTAGGAATAAAATTTAGGCCAGCACATAACTACCTCAGATATTTAAAGTGACAATAAGAGAATATTTGAACAACTTAATGCCAATAAATATGAAAATTTAGATGAAGTACATAATTTCATAGAAACATGACTTGCCAATATTATTTCTCTTAAAAATCAGACACACAGAGTTATTTTGAAATCACTTTAAAATTTATCAGTGATTAAAAAACCTCCTAAGAGAAAAAAACACACAATAAAACAAAAAAGCCCCCATCAGTCCAGATATTTTTACAGATCAGCTCAACTAGTATTTAAAGGAATAGATCATCCTAATTGTACCTAAACTCTTTGACAGGGTAAGAGAGAATCCTCAATTCATTCAGTATATTCTTAGTTCCAAAACCAGACAATAACAATACAAGGAATAAAACTGTATTATCACTGATGGCCACAGATGCAAAAATTCTTGCAAAAATATTAGAAGTCAAGGGAGCATTGTATAAACAAATAATTTATCATGAAAAAGTTTATCAATGAATGCAAAGGTGGTTTTAAGTGCTAAATTTTATCAATGAAATTTACCATGCTGGTGAATCAAAGAAGAAAATAATAAAATCAGCTTAATAGACATTGAATAAACATTTGAAAAAGTTATGATTAAAATTATCAGTAAACCAGGCAGAAAAGTTATTCTTTTCTCTTCAACTTCATAAAAAGTATCTGTGGTATAATAAAAATATATATAATACAGTAAAACCTTGGGTTGTGAGTAACATCATTTGCGAGTGTTCTGTAAGATGAGCGAACATTTCTAATACATTTTAACGAGGTAAATGAGCGTTGTTTCGCAACGTGAGTAATTTGTTTCCAGAACGAATTATGCTTACAAACCAAGATATTACTGTATATATTTCTGGAAAAGTATTGAGACTCATCCTACAACATTCATGAAACCTGAGGGCACTACTATGCTAAGGGACATAAGCCAGTCACAAAAAGACAAACATTTTATGATTCTACCAAATGAGATACCGAATTCATAGGGACCAAAAGCAGAGTGGTGGTTGCCAGGGGTTATGGAGAGAGTGCATGGGGAGCTGGTGTTTAATGGGTAGAGTTGCAGTCTGCAAGTTGAAAAGTCTGGAGATAGGTTGCACAATATGAATGTAGTAAATTCTACTGAATTATACACTTAAAAATGATTAAAATATAACGTACCCCTGGTTCCTGGTATAAAGCTTTAACTCTTGGAATTTCCTGAGTGATATGAGCATCCTTGTTAGGATTATAAGTTGAATCATACTGGTCACCGGAAAGACTAATCATAAGATGACCTGGCTGAAACTTTCCAAGGAGGGGCAGAGGGCTACAGACCAAATTCAACCATGTGACAGTAACTTAGCTAGTGGTGCCTACACAATGAAACTTAGATCCAAAACCCGGACAATGGGGCTCTGGGCCTTCCCTGGTGAACATATCCAGGTACCTGGGGGATGGTGCATGTTAACCCCACAGGGACAGACATTCTTCTGCTTGGGAGCCTTCCAGACCTTGCTCTATGGGTCTTTTCATCCGGTGTAGATTTGTATCCTTTATCTTAAAATTGTAATTGTGAGTATAGTGCTTTCCTGAGTTCTGTGATTTGTCTAGCAATTACCAAAACTGAGAGTTATTGAAAGCCATGAAATTGTAGTGGACCAGGCAGAAGTACAGGTAGGCTGGGGGACCTCACCTGTTGTTTGCATCTGAAGTAAGAGTCCACTTGTCCTTTACTTTGCGTAATCTGCTGATAACTCTGGGTAGTTAGTGTCAGAAATGGGTAGAATTGTAGAACACTTAGCTGGTGTCAGGAATCCAGTATTGAAAGAGAATATTTATGAAATACCTACAGCAAATATCTACTTAATGATGAAATTTTGAAAATATTTCCTTTGATTCATAGACAAAACACAATTCACTAATTCTATTAAACATGTATTGAATTGAATACTCCACATGAAAGAAGGAAAAAAATGCGTGTATGAACTACAAATAGACTTATTATTCCATAAACAATATGAACACATAGACAGAATATCCAAAATAAAATATGAATTATTATAATTAGAACTTAACAAAAGAGTCTATATAAAACCAATACACAAAAAAATCAACTGCAGTACTTCTGACACCAGAAATATCAATATTAATCAAATGTTAAAATATCTACAAAATAAAATGGAAAGACATGCCATGTTTATGAACTAGAAGACTCAATATTATAGAGATGTCAATTTTCCATAATCATTTTATAGATTTTGTATAATTCAATTATAAAAATATCACAAGCATTTTTTTTTTAATTGAGAATCAATTTCTAAAATGCACATGTAAGATGTAGTAGGCAGAACTGAAAAGGTTTCTCCCCAATTTTTCCTGCTCTAATTCCTGGGAGGACTAGGAACATGCTGAGGTATCATGCCTGTGACCATGTTACATGACAAAAAAGTAATTAAGGTTACTCATCAGTTGACTTTAAGTTAATCAAAACAGGTAGCTATAATCTAACCATGTGGATTTTAAAAATAGATTTATTTTAATTAAATTAAATTAATTAATTAACTAATAGCTGGTAGCACAAAAGGAAGGGAGAGATTTCAAACCGGAAGTGAATTTACTGTTGCTGATTTGAACTTGGAGTTCACATGGAAAGGACCTAAGAGGAACCACAATGAGCTAAAAGCAACCAACAGACCACAACCAGCAAAGGAACTGGAATCTCAGTTATATAACCACAAGGGAATGAATTCCCGCAACAAGAAGCATGGGCTTGGGAGCAGATTTTCCTCCAGAGACTAGAGGTGAGAATTTAGCATGGCTGATCCCTAGATTTCAGCCTTCGGCAGAGAACACATGCTGCCATGCTGTTCTGATCTACGGAACTCTGAGCCAATGAATGGGTGCTGATTTAAGTCAGTAAGTTTGCATGCAGTAAGGAATACCTAATTCAGAACTGCAGTGGTTCAAAGCTCTGTAACACATTTCTGAATAAAAAGCATAAAATGGGCTGGAACTAGTCCTACCAGAACTCAAGATAATTATAAAACTGTAATTAACAGAATGTGTTCCTGTGACTGACGGAGCTAAAGAGAATTCTTAAAAATGGACTCTGATATTTTTAATTTGCTTTCTATTTCAGGCGGTATTGTATAACACTGGGGAAAGGAGCATTGATTCAGTAAATAGTATAGGAATTGTTGTGACTCATATTGGAAAAAGAATCCCAAACTTTTTACTCTACAGAGAAATCAACCATAGCTAAATAAAAATTCTAAATGTTAAAAGTCAAAACTCTAAAACTTTGCAAAGAAAATGTACGAGAATATCTTTATGACCTCAGAGAAGGAAAGAAGTTCTCAAACAAAACTCACAAAACACCATAAAAAATATATAAAGTAACCATGTTAAGACAACAGCAGCACACCAAAAGTAGCTACAGCAACAAAACCTTATATTCCTCAAAAGTTCCCTTAAAGGAGAAAAAAAATAACATGAAATAAAGCTACAGATGTTGGAATGTATTTGCAAAAGTATAACTGAATAACTGTTGTTACTCACAAAAACAAAATTCAAAATCAGTAAGGAAAATACTGGCAAGTCTATGTGTTTTGAAAAATTAAATGATGAACAGAAATACTAAAAAGAAAAAAATAAGTGGCAAAAATATATTTCTCAACTGTAATAAGGATATGCACCTTAAGATGATTGCTTTCATGCTTAAAACATTTGCTTAATCTTGGGAAATTCAGAGATCACAAAACATAATTATCTAAATCATCATTTCATTATTTAAGATTTTAGCTTTACATTTACCAATTTTGTTTTTGTCTACTACAGTGGCAAAAATTAAGAAATACAACATTAATTATTGGTCAGGTTGTGGGTCCAAGTGAACTCATATACATACAGCAGAGGACAATATTTTTCACTCTGAAAAATAATTGGACATTATTCTGAAAATTTAAAGACATTCATAGTATAATGTCCAGAAATCCCATCGTTCAAATATGTCAGGGCACTTTTGCAGTTCACTACCTGTGCAAGTTATTTGGCTATCTTACCTCCTTCCTTTCCTTCAAAAGTGTTAGGCCCAAGTGCCCTCTCTCTGCCTCTACTCATGTTGTTCCTTATCCCTTTTTTGCTTTTATTTTTCCTTCTTTTCCCCATTTTTCTATGCCCAAATATGAGTATACATTAAAAACAAGTAAGTCCGTAAAACAAGAACTTATTCACTTATTCAAAACATATTCATTGAGTAGTCACTATGTGTCAAGTATTCGAAACACAATGGACTAGATAAGCATGTCTCCTACCCACAAGCTTTCCAAAGATGACTAGGTGGTTGGTGTGGAGACAGACAATAAACAAGTAAACCAAGCAAATTCAGATTTTTTTGAGGGAGAAAAGTAAACAGGGTTACCTGATCTGATAAGAAATAGTTGTAGAAATCTGTATTAGATACAATACAATGTGTCCCGAGAAGAGCATTGTTCAGTAGATCCCTTCCTAATATACTGGATTTCATACCTGTGTGTATATATGTGTGTGTGTGTATGTGCACATATATATACGGTTGACCATTGAACAACATGGGTTAGAAACGCAGGGATCCACTTACATGTGGATTTTTCAAAAAACAAATATTGGAAATATATTTCCTCCTCCTTATGGTTTTAATATTTTTTCTCTGTCTTATTTTATTGTAAGACTACAGTGTACAATACACATAACACAAAATGTGTTAATTGACTGGGAAGTTTTCCACTATTATGGAGACCCCCAACAATTAACTATTGGTAGTTAAGTCAAAAGTTATATGCATATTTTTGACTTCAGGGGATATTATGACCCCTAACACCTGCACTGTTGAAGGGTCAACTGTACACATACACATATATATACATACATACATACACACACACACACACTCCCCTCCTGCTGAAGACTCTAAGCTTCCATACATCATGGCCTATCATGATTCATTATTTTATCTTCCTCAGTTTGTAGGCAAGTACCTTACCATGATACTAACAGGGCATGATAAATGCTACCAATGGAAAAAACGTGTACGTGTCATTATTCATTAGGTAACCTTCTCTGGTATCGTTAAGGTTGTAGGGCTTCAAGTTGAGCTTGGGTTGAATGGAGTTCCTCTTCCTTCTCTACTTTTTCCTGCACAAAAGCCCGACTGCCCCCTTCTCTTCCTCTGCATTAACTGATTGGGAGGATCTTTTTTCTTAAAAAATCTCTGATACCTACACAGACCTTGAGAATCTGAACGCAGATTATAAACTAAGGTTGGGGACCAGCAACTTCCCATCAGAGCATCTATATAGAGAACACATTTTAGGTTGTTTATGTTACTTTACTGAATAGAAACATTTGAAAATGCTTCTGGTAAAAATAATTGAAATTTTTTTTTGTAATGACAATCTTGGCTTCTAAGTAATTCCTTGTCTGCCTAGTCATTTACTATTATATTTTTGAACTAGTACTGTGTTTTCTACATGAGTGTCAAGCTTTTGTTCCATGGTAGTAAAACTGATTTTCAGAAAGTTAAATGTACAAAAAGTTAATACAAATGCACCTGGCTATGTTTCTCCCAAAACACACTGGGAGGATTTTCACCTTTTTACAATTTTTGTTGTGTTGCACAGCAAAAAAAAACATAAACAAAAGAAAAATATTTTTTTTTAAATTTTCATTCCCTTATATTATGACTGAAGTTGAACGATTTTCTTTTTTTTTTTAATTCTTTTATTGTGAAATAAACATTTTTTAAAAAAAAAAATTAGTTTCAGGTGTACAACACAGTGCAATAGTTATACTTTTTACCCCTCAACATGACAACCCCCCTCCTCCAGTTTGCCACCCCACTCCCCTCCATAGCATACATATCTATTACAATTCTTTTTGAACAATTTTCTTAAGTGTATTATTCTTTTGTGGTTCTTATACTTTGAAATCACGTTAACACTGTTAACCCTTAAAAAAGTATTTTAATGTTTTTTAAATTCATTATCTTTAATTTCTATATGTTGGAAAAGATTTCCCCGGTTGCTACTTATCACTTAATTTTGTTAATAAAGACTTTTTGACATATAAGCATTCATACATTTGAATTCAAGTATATTGGTCTTTCCCTGGGTGATTGTCTCTGGTTTTTATACCTAAAAAGTTTATTTATACTTAGAAGTGTCGGATCACCACAACTATCTAAAGTGTTATTTCATTATTATAAGATTTTAGCTTTACATTTACCCTAAGATGACTTTCTATTAATCTCTAATTTTAGCTCTGTTTCCCTCTTGAATTTATTTTGGTTTATGATGTCAAATGAAAACCTAAATTGTTTCCTTCTACAAATAGACAATATTTTCAACTCCATTTATTAAGTCTGTATTATTTCACAAATGGTTTGTGATATTTTCTTAATTCTATACATGCTGAATTCATTTAATGTATTGTGCCTTCATTACATGTTCCAATATTTATGTTTCAGTATATTTAAAATGCTTTTTACTATACATATGAAACATGTTTAGAGCCACCTAAATTATTTTTCTCTTTTATGTCATCTTATTTTTTTAATGGCTGATTTTAATGAGAGTTAGCATTTTACATAATTTTGTATTTTTTGCAATTTTCTCTTCAATTAAGTCATCTATTTACTCATATTTAATTATCACTAAGGATTATAAGTAATTATTTAAAAATAAAACTTTTTTTTTTTTTTAAAGATTTTTTTATTGGGAAATTGGGGTAGGGGAACAGCTATGGGGAATCGGGAAAGGGGAACAGGCAAGTTGCTGTCTTTTTGTTCTCCAGTCTAGTTGTGGAGGACGTTGCTTCACTGGCCCATGTTGGTATCGTCATTGCGCTCTTCCTGGATGAGGCAGATCGGTCACCGGCCTCTGGATGGTTGCTCACCGCTGCCGCACGCTGGCTGCCGGCCACTCACTATAGCCTATGGCAGCCCACACCATCACCAGGGCTTGCAGCCCAGCTCCAGGTGGAGCTGTTGTGTTAGCTGTAGAGGGCAGTGTCACTGGCTCTCATACGTGGGATACGAACCGGGGCCGCTGGCGTCCCAAGCCAGCTCTTAACCAATGCGCCACTCGGCAGGCCCTAAAAAACTTTTGATAAATTTTTAAATAATGATTCTTATGTCTTTATCAGATAATATATAGCCCTAAAAACAATTCATCAGCATCCAAAGAATTGCTAAATTAAACTTTACTGTTCTCTAACTTATCAAACAATTTAATGTTAGACTTATGGATCTAAAGGACGTCCATAAACAGGTTACTTGAAGCCTACAGTAAGGTTAATAGTACCCCAGCATTCATGCCCAGATGTTTTAAAAACCACTAATGTACTACTCCTCCAATGTTTTCCAATGATGATTGTCTGTGGTATCAAGGAAGGATTGGACAGAACTGAATTCCCTATTCAAATAACATGGACCACAATTATGGGGAAAGAGCCATTGTTTCACATTTAGACCATTCCTAGGGACAACAGAGAATCAAGGCAGGGGAAGGTGTTTATAGGGAAAGAAACTAAGGGATCAGGGGAAGAGAAGAAAATGACAGGCTTGCAGACGTGGGCATTTGAAAGGCACTGCGGAGGTGTCATCCCTAACACTATGTGTGTCTTTCACAACTTCACACACCAGTGCACATGGGGGGAGGAAGAGAAGTAGAAAATCCAGCATGTTACCTTGTAATGTAGCTGTTTTATGCTAACAAGGAGTGCTTCATTTAAATATAATGCTGTTTGCTTTGTGCAAAACTGAAACTGAAACATTTGTAAAGGTTTCTTTGTACTGTTTCTAATCTATAATTTAACAGATTTGTTCCACCAGAACAAACATTTGCTGAATGTCATGGAAATGGTTTTGAAAAGTGTAATGTCAGCAAGATCGCCTCTGAACATAAGAGTTGAACAAGGCGGCACCTGTATGCTCAAACACACAAACCCACCAACAAAACGGGCAATGTTTCCAAGACAGTCAGTGTCACAGCCATAGCTACATTCTCCAAACACTTTATTCTTCCTATCCTTAAGACATGACCTCAAGCACTTCCTCATCATCTGCACAAGGGGAATTAATCCCACAGTCTCCATGTCCATATGTCCAAGAGTTGTTGCCTATGATCCACCCGTTGAATAACTTATACCCCTGACCTTTCTGATCAATACAATGAAAGATAAAGGTGAAAGCTTGTGGTTTACAACTTTGTAGAAGTTGTCATCTCCTCTGAGTAGTTAAAATAAATAATTCCTTTAGTGTTATTCATTGCTTCCTGCAAGCAATCTTTGTGTGCATATGGGAGTGAGATGTATGGCATCTTCTTACCTTTGATGTGTTTGGTCTGTTACCAGGGCTGCTCTGTGTTTTGTTTTTTTTTTTTTTTTTTTTTTTTTTTTTTTTTAAGGACAGTGTCACTGGTCCTCATATGTGGGACCGAACCGGGGCCGCTGGCTTCCCAGGCCAGCGCTTAACCTCCGCACCACTCGGCCGGCCCTTTCTTTTTTTTTTTTTTTTTTTTTTTTTTTTAGGGCTGCTCTTTTGACAAGCTTTCAGAAGGCCCCTACTATGAATGTCGAGTTAAGTACCCTTATGAATATGCATGAACATAAACCTCATCTACTCATTTTGGTGGCTACTCACTGTGCTGGGTTGCCCTGGAAGCCATTCCAAATGGTTCTGATTTTGCGTTTGAGATTCTTAATGGTGGTAATTATCTGTGGCAGCCATGCAGTAGCAAATATGATACGTGTTAGAGATACTTTAAAAAATAATAATAAAAACAACTAAAGATGCTAATTCTCACATATTAGTTCCTACAGGGCAATTAGCCCCTAGTAATGATGTTTATATTTATATGCAAATGTTTTAGAAAAAATGAATCTTAACAGAGACTTCATATCAATACTATTGGGAGATGAGAGCATCCCATCTGTAGAAAACGCCATTAGCTCTACATGTGCCTATTTCTATAATAGAAACTATTTAATTGTAAGTAATTCATTCTTCATTTTGTGTTATTTTCCCTTCCTTCTGTTCTTTTATTAAGACTCTTAACTAATAATGTACAGTATATGCAGCTCATCAGGGCCTACACATGGGTGAGTTGCCACATTTTCTTCTGAGCATCATCGAATTATTACCTAATATCTTCACCATTCCTCGTTCTGGGATAATAACTGAGAAACCAAAGCAGGCTTCTCGGGGGCACTTACTGATTCATAGCCTCTGTTTTTCGGATTGCTTCAACATGCAAAGACAGAAATATAATGAATAAGCAAAAATCTGTAGCTTTTGTCTAGCTTCTGGCCTATACATGTGGAAACTAAAGCTTAAAGGTGTTTGAGAGCTTCCTGTTCAATCAAAGTTCGGGGACCAGCTCAGTCTACAGTCAACCTCCTATTACAAAACTCTTCCTACTTCAAGGTAATCCCTTAATACAGAGGGTCCCTTAATGACAAAATCATTTTTTCTGCACTCCCTTTGTTTCCACAAGACATTTTAAACTACACTTGGCCAGTTACTTAGTGTCATTTGGTATACAACTTGCTTATCTTAGATATGTTTTCACAGAGGAATCAAGTAGATATCCATTAGAGGAGCCCCACCCCCAATCTGTGGGGTTTATGCTCCAAGATCCCCACTGGATGCCTGAAACCACGGAGTATGTATACTACTTTTTTTCCTATGCATACATACCTATGATAAACTTTATAAATTAGGCACAGTAACGGATTAATGATAATACCCTATAATAAAATAGGACAATTACAATAATCTACTGCAATAAAAATTAAATGAATGGCTTTTGGGCCATTAAGTAAAATAAGGGTGACTTAAACACAAGCCCTGCCATACTGTGACAGTCCCTCTGACAACCAAGGCATCTACTAAGTGACAATTATAACAATCTCCTGTAATAAAAGTTATGCATGCAGCATGAATGCCCTTGAAAATGGGATGATTCACATCCCAGGTGGGACAGAACAGGAAGGTGCAAGATTATATCACAATTCTCTGAAGAGCATGTGGTTTACAACTTCTAAACTGTTTATTCTGGAATTTTCCATTTAATATTTTTTGGACCACAGGTAGCTGAAACCATGAATAACTGAAACCACGGAAAGAAAGACCATAGGTAAAAGGGGGACTACCATACTTCATTTAATGATTATTGTTTATTATGTATATTTCCTTTCATAATTTTATCATTTTATACATTCTGAAGATGAATTTCCATGTCCAGTCTAATTTGTGTAATAATGACATTCTGTCAACCTTAATTGTTACTCTAAATTTTCAGATGGCTATGGTATATGTAGTCACATCTTTCTTTACGTTTTGCTAGAAATGCTTTTTTTAAAAATTAAAGTTTATTGGGAGGTGACAATGCTTAGTAAAATTACATAGGTTTCAAGTGTATAATTCTGTAATACATTATCTATATATGACATTGTGTACTACCACCCAGAGTCAGTTTTCTTCCCATCACATATAGTTCTTATATATTTTTAAAGAGGAACAAATGACAGTTTCATTAGCTACCTGAAACAGATAATCTCTACACTCATGATGACATACAACAAAACTGATTATAGACATTTGAGGTCTACCCGATACTGTGAAAGCATTTCGAATTTCAAATTTGTTTAGGGTAACAAGAAGAAAGAAAAAGACAAAGAGCAGTAGAATAAGAAATCTGTTATATTTACATGACCTCTATGGTAGAAATTCATTTAAGAATAGTAACATGTAAAGACAAGGGTAGAATTTGATGAATCTACTATACTTAACCCAATTCAGATATATGGTAATTACCTACAACTTCCCAGAATAATAAATAGCTGCATCCACTTGACATCTATGTACACATCCCCCTCCCCAACCTTCGCCTATAACAAACAAAGAAGCTACCTCACAATTTCTCAATGGGAACCACAGTGACAAAAATAACAACATATTTCAAAACACAGATGCTCATTGTCACTCATAGTGAAAATCTGGAATGAAGGAGCCTGGGAAGGGCAGAAATGCAGCATCCTGCCAGTGGAAAATCTCATTAGAATCTCTTGGGATTTATCTGTCACTCTGACAGGATAATTTGATTTTAAATTCCATCACTGCTAGCCCTAATTTTTTAAATTAAATTGAAAAAAAAAAGGTGACTTCTTTTTCTCTCATATAATGAATAATAGGATAATATAAATCAAAATCAAGGGTGTCATTAATCAGAAATTACAGGAAAAAGATGTGAAAAACTTTAGGGTTTGAGGGAAGCAGAAAAGTCTCTCCCTTCATTCCCCCCTCCCGCCCCATCGTGAAACCAGAGAGAAGATCAGTTAAGAGATTCCTTGTAAAGTTCAATTTATAGCATCAAAAGTTTTATTATCAGTGCAGAATATTAATATTTCCTCAAAAAGTCTGGTTTCTTTCAAAAGAGCAGCCCTTATTCAACCCGACACTGAGCCCATTTATTACATTATTATCATAATTCACTCCCCAATGAGAATTTTTCAGAGAGTAGACAAAACAGTAAAATGTCATCAACATGCCCTTACTTTTAGGCATTAATAGCAACTAAATGCATATAAATCTTATAAAAATCCATCCCCTTCTCTTTCATTTTCTCAATAAAAGGACAAATAAACAATTAAATGCCAGTGACAGATGAAAGTGATGCCACTTCCACAACCTGACCTTCTTGAAGACCATCGCTTGCTTTTTCAGTCTTATTTCTGTAAAGCCCCTCAGAATTCAGGCATTCTTAGTCCCATGGTAATAATCAAACAACTCATTAAAAAGAATAGAATTATATCCTGACCAAAATGGAGCAGAGTGCCATATCTTGAGAAGTGCTTTTTACATTTCCAGGTGACAGACTTCATACACTTTCCAAATATTAAAATTTCTAAAGAATGAGGACTTAATGTCAACCTGCTTGTTAGGGAATTGGGTTCATGAAAGGTGAGCGGCAGAATTTTTTAATATAAAGTTGAGAAGTCAGAGGATCCTCTCTTTTAGCCTCTTCATTTAGCAGAACCAACTATGATTGGCTCACCTTCCAACAGGGTTCTCTCTTGTAACATTTACTTTCTCTTTAGGGAGCTATGTTTCTCATGCTCAGTACCTGTCACTCTTTAAGTCTCACTTCCCAGTTTCTCCCTGCCTCATTTCTACCAGGTAAATGAACGGAGAGACAAACTGTATTCCATTGCTTATTAAAATATCATGGTGGCTTCTTAGGAAATAGGCCAGCTATAAAAATAGCCTCTCCCTTAATTGAAAAGTTAGGACCAAACTGCTTCATACAATTTAATATTTGGAACTTTGGAACATCCTGTGTCTACTAACTGGGGCATCAAGATATTGAAAAATTTAGCGTATTTATATAATATTTTTCAAGAAATGGCCACACTCTCTACTTGGTAACCTAGGCAGATACAAGAGATTTTTGATAAAGTTTTTCAATATTTAATATGTGTGTGTATTCATACTTTATATATAATGCTTTAATATATATGTACATACGCATATATGCATGTGTGTGCATGTGTCTATTGTATAACATCTCACTCATATAGTTGTAATACTTTCACTACCAAAGTATTAATTAAGAATTTTGAATGAGAAATGTGAATTAACTTTACCTGTACTTTTCACAAGAAATCCAACAATCATTATTTTAAATGATGACTTCGCGTATTTTCCAAATTTTAGAAGCTTAAGAAAGGCACTTACTTTAACAAGTAATGATGATTCCTCTCATGTCTGATTCCTCATAAGCAGTGTAGTTTTAGTAGCAACTTCCCAGCTGTTGCAAATTTAAAATTGAGATTTTTAAATATGAAATAAAAATATTTTTTCAAGTTTTATATTTATTTAATCAATTAACTGAAAATATAAGCTCATGCATATAGAACTTAGGGTGTTAAATGATCCTCCACAGTCTTTTAATATTCTTTTTCTGGATAATTGTCATACATAATAAAATCCAAAGGATGGAAAAGCAATATGAAAGAATTACAGAAAGATATACACAATTATATATGCTATTAATATGCTATACATATACTTTTAAAATGCCTTCATTGGAGATGTTCAGCTCTTGTTTTCACGAAAGAGCTGAAAGATTTCACCTTCACCTTCAGGAGCTGTGAAAAGCCAGTCAAGGTCCACCAAATCCAATTAAAGCAGTTTTCTGGGAAAGGAATTGTGATTCCTGACAATATTAGGACAGAAAACTAATAGATGTTTTAACTTTAAGGAGGGCACAATCATCTTTAGTCTGTGGCTAACACTGTGTCATCAAGCCATGACAAGCACAAAACGTTTGTCAAGCTCTGTTGGAAAGAGCCATTGCATATTCTGCCCTGTTTATATTCTGTTGCATAAAATCAGGGGAATGTTTAGGCGTTAGAAAAATTCAGAACAGTGGACGGAGCACTCTTGTTTGTCATAACCAGAGGGGTGTTGTTCTGTGAATCTTATAAAAAAGGACTTACAAGATTTACCAGCCCAGAAGCCTGCGTGTTACCTACTTCTCCCTCATTCCAGCAAGTCTTCAGTAAACCCTGACAAATCCATCTCTTAACTGGAGAGATTTTTGTCCCTCCTATTACACATTTTCTGCAATTTCCCTCATATTCTGACTTGGCATTCTAGCAAGATCCTACTCAGCAGTTACCCTTCCTTAGGCCTCTCTCCAGTCTATACTGCACTCTGTCAGAAGCATCTGCCCAAAACACAGATATAAACATGACAACCTTAGACTTATTTGACATCAGTAGTTCTTCTCCCTGAGGTCCTCAAGGAAAAACAAAATATCTTTTATGATCTGGGTTTTGCCTATTTTGTAGACACAACTTCTGAGTATCTCTGCCCTTTGCCAATTTATAGAGAGCTCCTGCAACACTAAGTGCCGTATTGTCCATAATCACGCTTTGCGTGTATGATTCATTCTGCTTTGTAATCCTCCTGGAAAAGCTCCATTTTTATTTTTTTTAAGTCCTACTTTGAGATGTTATTTTCTCTGGGTCCTTCTCTGTCTTACCTCCTGAAGGAGTTAAGCACCCTCACCTCTAAGATGCCTCTATAGTTGTCTGTTTGTGTACTTATCTATTTACATGTCTATCATCCCTCCTTGACTGCAAATCTTTGGGTCTAAGTCTTATTTATCATTCATCTTTGATCCTA
The DNA here is from genome assembly GCA_033961575.1 of Aselliscus stoliczkanus. Classification (NCBI taxonomy): domain Eukaryota; kingdom Metazoa; phylum Chordata; class Mammalia; order Chiroptera; family Hipposideridae; genus Aselliscus; species Aselliscus stoliczkanus. The sequence continues at coordinate 11,621,047 of CM066733.1, forward strand.
AAGTATCTAGCACAGTGTCTGATCTATAGAGTAAATGCATACTGGACTGAGTATATACAGACTTTTCTTTCTTTTTTTCACCGTATACTACTAGAGACAACATTTTCTCAAGTCAGGAGTAAGCATCTCCAATGCTTAAAAAGATTTTCAACTTAAATTTAAATTTGGGGCAGTAGCTTGCTAATGTCACCCTAGTATATTCTTTCTGCAGTCGCACACAGTGTGTCTCCAAGTGACTAGCTTATCTGACTTCATCATACTACGGTTCCCCTAAATGTTCAGAATATTCTCAAAAGGGAGTTCTGGGTTTTTGAAAGCCTTGAAAGAAGAGTTATAGCAGTATAGTTCTGTTCTACCTGAATTCCTGACATTCAACAAAGGATTTATGCGTTAAGTATGCACACCACAATAGACAATGGTTAATTAACTGCTCGCATGATACTTTTAGCAGTTCATGTGGCATTAAACAGGGAAGGGGGAGAGAGAGGGAGGGAGAGAGGGAGAAAAGGAGAGAGGGGAGGAGGGAGGGGGGAGAGGAGGAGAGGGAGGGAGAGAACGCTTTATTCCTGAAAGTTCAATGACCACATACAGAGACAAGTTCAATGTATGAATTTCTTCCCTCCTGGATTTAATCTCCATAGGTACTACTACTACAGAGATAACTGTTCCCATCAGGTTAATATTTTCACAGCTAATATTTGTAAATAAAATCAATGAAACATCTGCTCTGGATTTTGTTTGTCAACGTTTGAGGAGACCAAATGGAGTGAATCGCATAATTACACCGATACCTTCGCTTGCTTTCACATGCTGGACATGAAGCTCTAATACCAGTATACACTTCTGTTATCAATATGCAGGCAGAATGCAAAGGGACTCAGGTTTTTCTAAGGCTCTTTTTCTACCTTTCAAAATTGAGTGGCTTTATATAATCCTGCTAAAACTTCACACCTCACACCCCTTCAAAGCCTGAAGCTCACACACGGGAGCATTAGTGGAAGGCTTATTAAAGACACCCACTGGAACGGTGGCCTATTCATTTTCGGTGGAAACCATGGGGTTCCTGAGCAGACAGGGATGTGCCAACACAACCCAAACAGCTGCTGCACTAACGCTGCTCCGAGTGCAGGTGGGGAAACAGCTTGTGATATTAACAAGACTAGATCCTTCTTGTGGCTTTCTATAGCCTTTATTTAAAATACAGAAAAATGCTTTCAAAGACTTATTTATAACTGTATCAAGCACAGATTGCACCAACATTATGCTGCAATGAGCACATGTGTTATTCATACTGATATTAAGTATTTTTTTTTCCTTTTTGAATAGCCAAAAAAAATAAAAAAGTTTCCTGAGGATGATTTCAGATAGGAGCTACTAAAACCGTATCAGTGTAGCTAACTTGGGTGAAAATAGCTTTTGTGGAAATTAAAATTTAAAAAAAAAAATCATAAAAACAAATGAAAAGATTCAGTGTAAACAGAGAAATGGAGACATGAAAAACACATTTTTTAAACAAAGGTTTTATAGATATCACAGCTGTCACATGTATTTTTCCTCCTTCATATAAATATTATAATTAAATTAGATTTAAATGATCTACATCACAATGGGCTTGTATTTTATTATTTATTTTTAACGCCTCAATAAGCTTTAACAGAGTTCTTAATATTGAAAACCTACTGTTTTCCCTGAAGTTATATTAAGTCCCTACTATGTGTCACAGCCTGTGTTAATTGTTGTGACCAACATGCAAATACCCAAGCTATATTGTTGTTTTTAAGCAATGCATACCTCTTCAGGAAGACGCAAATGTTCATTAATTGGCAATGAGAATGAAAAGTTGTAATAATAAGTGGTTTTGGGCCAAACAATGCAGACTCAGTCACTTAATAGGTTTGTAACCTTCAGAATTTTACTTAAAATCTTTGGCCTCAGTTTACTCGTCTTCAAAAATGAGGATCGAAATATGACCTATCTTACAGAGTTTTCCTGAGAAATAAGAGATATTACAAGCAAACCATTTTAAAGTGATTAGCCACATAATAAGCACTCAGGAAACTGGAGTTGCTATTATTCTATGGTAATGCATAGAAGGTGGGGTTATTTAAAGATGACATTGACTGGACAGCGATACAAGAAAATGATTATTTGCATTCAGCGCACTGGAAATATTTGATTTCGTAATTGAAGAGGAGAGAGGACATCTCGTGTCTGGGGAAAATATTGAGCAAAGTTGTGAAACTATGAATGAGCAAAAGATGTATTTTACAAAGTAATAGAGTCATGGGAGATACATTTGAAAGGGAAGAATGAATTTGTAGAGAGTCTTGATGCTAGATTGGAAAAATGGAGATCAAAGAGGGACATGAATTAATAGAGTGAAGGTCAAAATTGAAATGATTTCCTATTTAACAATTTTACTCTACTCAATTATTTTCACCCTACAATAAAACTTGAATAATTTTTTATTGAAGTTATCGTTTCGTTTGACATTCCAATTATATTCACTCCCAGCTCAAAACTATTAGTTGCCTACTTCTCTGTTCTACTGTATCCACATATTCACATTTATTTAAGTCTGCTGAATTTCCATAATATCCTTTTTTTCCTAAAACTTGACCTTTATTCCTTTCTCTTAAAGAAACTCCCTTTATATATTTGGTCATTCCAAGCATATCAAATGTCTGTCTTAGTCTGAAAAAAAAAAAATCTCCTTCTCTCTCTCTCTCTCGCTCTCTCTCTCTCTGGTTTAACTTTCAAGGGAACTCTGGTTTACTGTTGGGTATTTATTAGTTTTAGACTCTTAGGCAGCATGCATTTTCTTTAGGTATCAGTTCTCTCAATTGTAGAAAAATGAAAAATAATGTCTGATTTATCTGCAAGTGGCAATGAAGATAACCAGTAACTGATCAAACCTATGAAATTATGATAAAGTATGAAATACATAGTTATTTTATTATTCTTAATTTTACTGCTTTTTTAAAAGAATGATTAGAAATATCATTCAATAATGCTGTTTTATTCAAAATAATTGTTGAAATATTTTTAAAATGGACAGCTAAGCCAACCAAAATTATACCCTTAGAGAAATCTCCTCTCATCATTGGGAAATATTAATTCACTCTATTCTCCTTATACATAAAGGAGAAACTATTGTTTCAATACTTCTATTGTTTCTTTCAGTACTTGAACAAAATATCCTCAAGGTGAATAATTAATTTAAAAATTATACTGGAATTATATTACATTTAAAAATTGAATAAAAGTAATTGTGAAAATAACAAATTTGAATATTGATTGAAAATTTAAAATTAGAAAATAAAAAATATTTAGATGGAATTATTAATACTTCTTATTTTACTTTGTTTTATATTTGTTTTATCAAATTATTTCACTATCAAAATTGATTGCAAGTATCAGATCCTAAAATAATTATTTTGGTTTCAATTTTGGACACCATATGTTGTCATGTCACTTTTGCAAAATTAAATTACATTTTATGGTATGAGACCTGATGCATGTTATGTAGATTAGGTTAAAATAAATAGAGATAATTCCATTTTTTCTAAGAGTGAAATATTGGAAATACAAAGCTGGCCTAGAAAATAAATACAATATATTTTGAACAATAAAAACTAAAAACCAAAACCAAAAATAAGAACAAAAAAAATTAAGTGGAGGGAGGTCTAAGGTGGTGAAATAGAGAAACGCTTTGCTTGCCTGTGAATATATTAAAATTACAACTAAATTATATTACACTGAACCCGACGAACGATCTGAAATATAGCTCAACAGCATTCTTGTAAGTAAGCATACAAAGCAGCAGCAATGTCGAGACTTGTGGCAGGGGCAAAGATTCAAAATGGCTGATCCCACACTTTTGTAAAGCAGTTGAGAATCAGAAAGAAATATCTCAGCTGCAAAGGGCTCCTCTGGAGGAGAGAGGGTAGCCAGCCCCAACCAGGATCCCCAATCTGGAGTACTGGTGCCAGGAAGAGAAGCCCCCACAACTTCTGTGTGAAAAACTGTGGGGATTCTGACCATTTGGGTGGGACAGAGGGCTGCAGGAAATGCAGACATCCTCTTAAATGGCCTGCACAGTTTCTCTCACTCCAGGCACTCACTCCAGGCTTTGGTGGAGAAACAATGACTCGGGGGTTGTCGGAGGCATATGGGGAGAGAATGAGTTGTGTAGCCTCAGGGTAAGGACTGGAGGAACAGTCACCATTTTTCCTGTGAAGTTGGCAGGCAGACACCATCTTTCCTGTGTTGAGCCCTCCCCCCACGCCAATACCCAAATCAGAATTTGAATTGGTCTGGTGAGCTCTGCTTGCTCCACCCAGGTGACTCCTGGAAACCCAAATCACATACTGCATGACACTCTATCAGTGGTTGAACCTTACGGGACCCAGCAAGTGGCAGCGAGCCTCGGGGTGTCCTGGATTTTGGCAGAGCTACCCAGGCCCAGTACTGGTGGCAGACATCCTCCACTGAAGTGCGGTCTCTCGCACGTGCCTCAAGGTTCAGCATAGGCAGCAACCAACCAGGGATTGCTTTGTAGCTCCTACCAGATAGTCTCTGGCTGGGCACAGGCAGTGGGTGACCTAGGTCTGCAATAGATCCCCTCCCAAGAGGCCCAAGAACCAACATACTTGAAGGTTGGCTTCATACCATAGCAGAGCATCACCCAATTGCCCCACAGGTGGCACACCCAAAGGATGGTCTCAACAGGGACGAGAGTCTGCTGGGGTGAATCATGCTACATGAGGTAAGCCCCTCCACCCCCCCACCACACACACACTGCAGCCTGTAAGTTGTGAATGTGGTCAGACCCCCCAGCTAGTCAGCTTGAAGGTCAATCCCATACACGGACATGCCAATAGCAATCAACGCTCAACTGTAACAAGAATGCACCCACAGCTCACACAAGGGACACAGGAACACTCCTGGAGTACTTGGACCAGTTAACCAGGAAGACTGTGCACGTACTACATAAAGCCACCCTGCCAAGGCTGGGAAATTTAGCAGATCTACCTGATACATAGAAAAAAACACAGAGAGACAGCCAAAATGAGGACACAAAGAAATGCATCCCAAATAAAAGACTAGGAGAAAACTCCAGAAAAAGAACTAAACAAAATGGAGGCAAGCAACCTACCAGATACAGAGTTCAAAACAATGGTTGTAAGGATGCTCAAGGAACTTAGTGAGAACTTCAACAAAGGGATAGCAAGCATAAAAACAAAAACAAAACAAACAAACAAACAAAAAAATGGACATAGAAATTATAAAAAAGAACCAGTCAGAAGTGCAAAATACAATCACTGAAATGAGGAATGCACGAGAAGGAATGGCTAGCAGATTAGATGAAGCAGATGATTGAATCAGCAATTTGGAAGACAAGGTACCAGAAAACAACCAATCAGAGCACTAAAATGAAATAGGAATTTTAAAAAATGATATTTTAAGGGGCTTCTGGGACAAGATCAAGCTAACAACATTTGCATGATAAGTGTACCAAAAGGTGAAGAGAGAAAGCAAGAGATTGAGAACCTATTTAAAGAAATAATGACCAAAATCTTCCTTAACCTGGTGGGGAAACAGACTTATAAGCCCAGGAAGTGCAGGAAGTCCTAAAGAAGGTGAGTCCAAAAAGGCCCACGTCAAGACACATTATAGTTAAAAGGGCAGAGGTTAAAGACAGAATCCTAAAAGCAGCAAGAGAAAGATAACTAGTAAATTATAAGGGAACTCCTGGAAGATTGTCAGCTGATTTCTCAACAGAAACTCCACAGTCCAAAAGGGATTGGCACAAATATTCAAAGAGATGAATAGCAAGGACCTACATCCAAGATTACTCTACCCAGCAAGGCTATAATTTAAAATCAAAGGAGAGATAAAGAGCTTCCCAGAAAAGAAAAAGCTAAAGGAGTTCATCACTGCCAAACTAGTATTAAAAGGAGTATCAGAGAAACTTCAAGATAAAAGAAAAGATCAAAACTATGAACAATAGAATGGCAATAACTGCATATCTGTTAACAATTACTTACAATGTAAATGGATTAAATGTTTCAATCAAAAACATAGGGTGGTTGAATGGGTAAGAAAACAAAACCCATGTACCAGGAAGTGACAAAAAAATGTATACACATGACTTGTATTCATCTTTTGTTACTGGTATATATTGAGTATTACAATTTAAATAGTTTTTTAGCTTTCTTAAAATGTGTATACATTTTTTGGCACCTTCTGTATACCCTAACTACAAGAGACTCACTTCAGATTCAAAGACACACACACAGACTGAAAGTAAAGGAATGAAAAAAAGATATTTCATGAAAATGGGTGAAAAATAAGAAAACAAAACTGGAATAGAAATACCTATACCAGACAAAATAGACTTTAAAACAGAGGCTGTAACAAGAGATAAAAAAAAGGGCTCAATAATCCCACTTCTACGTATTTATCCAAAGAAACCCAAAATGCTATTCCAGGGGGCGTGTACATCTATACGTTCATTGCATCACTGTTTACAATGGCCAAGATATGAAGGCAGCCTGGGTGTCTATCAATGGAAGAACGGATAGAGGTGGTGGTACATATATATACACAGTGGAATATTGCTCAGCCAGGGAAGGAAATGGCTTCTTGCCATCTGTGGCGGCATGTATGGACCTGGAGGGTATTGTGCTGAGTGGAGCATATCGGACAGAAAAAGACAGATGCAGTGTAATTTTGCTTGTATGTGGAATTTAAGAACAAAGTAAAGAAACAAAACAGAAACAAACTCATAGATACAGAGAACATTTTGATGGCTGCCAGATGGGACGGATTGGGGGAGTGGGTAAAAAAGAGGAAGGGACTAAAAAGTACAAGTTGATAGTTACAAAATAGTCATAGGGATGTAAAGTGAAACATAGGGAATATAGCCAATGATATGGTAATAACTATGTATAGTACCAGGTGGGTACTAGACCAGCTAGCAGGATCACTTCTTAAATATATAGTACTGTCTAACCACTCTGCTGTATACCTGAAATATAAAATAATATTGAAATTGTAATTGAAAATTTTTAAAAGGGGGCAGGGAAGTAAAGGGGAATAAGAGGTCTAAATTTCCAGGTATAAAACAAGTTATGGCGATGTAACATATAGCATAGGGAATATAGTCAAAAATACTGTGATAGGGTGGTAAGGTGTCAGCTTGTTGCTGAACTTATCGTGGTGATCACTTCTTTAGGTATACAAATGCTGAATCACTATGGTGTACACCTGGAACTAATATAATATCATATTAGCTACATTTTTTAATAAAAATCTTTTTGAAAAAGACCTTAAAAAGTAGGCTTTAGGTATTCAAATTTTATTACAAATATTATTTGCTCTTTATTAGTTATTTTCCACTGAGACAAAGTGCTTGGTTGTTGTTCCTTTTTTTTTTTTTTGCTTCCCAAATATTTTAATAAGTTCACATAAAATGGTTGATAAAAATATGCTTAAAACAAAAGTAGACTGCATGTTATTAAATTAAGAAAAAATTAAAAATATTTACTAAAGCTCTGAGTATTATAAATTCACATAAACTTCTGGAAAGATACACAAGGAAAGGTTGTAGTAGCTGGGTTATAATTGATTCGGCACTAAATTGATTTATATTATATTTTTACACTATCATACAAACTACACCATGTGCATTATTAATAACACAATTATTTTACCCTGTGACACTGCATAAGCAAATAGAGCAATGCAAAGACACTGCATGAGTGTCAGAGATTTCCAAGATTGCTAGTATTGCAGCAATTTGTACAGAGGACAAGAAATGGATAATTTTGTAAAGTGTTGCTGAAATCTAAACTGATACACCCTCTAAAATACACATAAATTATGGATCAGCATTCTAAGTCTATGAATTTCACCAATGGAAATACTAAAATATATAGACATAAACAAAGATGTATGTGCAAGAATGTCTACAGCAGAATTGTTTAAAATAGCCAATAATTTAGAATGTGTTTAAATGTCACTCAAAGAAAGTGTGCTGAAAATTTCCCCATTTAATAGACTTATCAGGGGAATCGCTTCATAAATTATATAAATGTCTAATCACTGTATTATATACCTGAATCAAATATAATATTATATGTCAACTACAATTGGGAAAAAAAAAAGATTCCCCATATAACGGAATGCCACACGCCCAGGTAAATAATTCCATGTTCAAAATGTATTGTTAAGAAAAAAACAAAGTTATGGAGAAGCATAGTTAATAATTAATCAATAATATTTAAACATATACATGTGTTATTATAAATAGCAGAAAATTCTATAACAAACCAAAACATTAACACTTTATCTCTGAAGGGTGAGATTATATAGGGCTTCAATTCCTAGACTATATGTTTTGTATTGCTGACTATTTTCTAATGAGAAAAAATACAGAATAAACAAAACCTTCTCAAAAGAATTTTAATACATTTGTAATCACTCTAACCTCCTAGATTCAGCTTAATTTTTTCCATACTATCCATAGAGTACGTGGGGAAAATGATTAATCTCTGTTTACAGAAACCAGTTCATTTTTTCTTTCAAAGAACCAGGAGGAAATCACATAACAAATATTTAATGTTTTGCTTGTGGATTTAGGCCTAAAAATAATAAAGACGGAGGGAGTGGGAAATTAATGAAGAATTATTGTCTAGGAAGTGTTATACTCCATCTCCCAGAAAAGGGGGAAGACACCATTAATGATGAAACAATAACAAACAGGACGTCCCCCATTATTTGTAGTTGGCCGTTCCCTTTCCAGCTTATAAGTAACCTAATATAAAATGTAAGAATTGCATTACATATCAAATTAATTCAGAACATGACAGGAAGGGCAGATAAGTGGGTGTTTTAGAAATGAATAGAGTTCATGAAGTATTTAGTAAGTATTGATCCTGATTTCATAAACTGTTCTCTGCTACTTAGTTAAGCATGTTTGAAAGCTGCATCAACTGTGAGGTCAGGAGTTCACCTAATACCCAGTTATTAGCGACTGGCTCAACAGACAGCAGGAAATCAAGGTGGCGCTTCTCCCAAGTCCTGCCCCATTGGCTACGGAACCCATTTGGAATTTAGAGGATCATACAGATGAATTTAGGTCATGAGTTAGGGTCATCATTGACAGTTACTGAATAATGGTGGACAAATGAACCTATAATTTGTTGTTGCCATCAATAGGCAAAAAGAAGATTTCCTGCAGATGTTTTAAAACCTTCAAAAAACCACTTTCTGCAACTTGATTCCATCCTGTTTTTGTTTTCTTTCCCTCTCCCCCCTCTCCCCCCCACCCCCCGTCTCTGGTTCTTTTCAGTTTTTATTTCAACATCATACAACTAGGTGGAGTCTCAGAATTACTATGAGAAAGATCTTAGGCACAACACTGCTTCTTTAACTAAAGTTTTTTTGTTGTTGTTGTTGTTGAAGGCAGTGTCACTGGCCTTCATATGTGGGACCCGAACCGGTGCCGCTGGCTTCCCAAGCCAGCGCTTAACCACCGCGCCACTCGGTCGGCCCTTTACTAAAGTTTTTAATTGTGTGCTTATATGTAGGTCTCTTTGGACCTCACCTTTCCACTTGGGTTTTGATGCTTATCAGATTCAAAAGCTAACTGAACAGAAAAAGGTGATTTAATATCCTACACTTCAAAATGTTCTATAAAACAATTAGCTAATGTATTCACAACTTTATAGTCTAACACTTTTTCCCCATTCTCTTTCATTATGGCTTCCAGATTGGCACATCTAATAAGAACCTTGAAAACCATTTTTAAATTGAAGAAAGTGGAGATGCCCTGGGAATATTTATTTTAAGTGTGCCACACGCTATGGACAATGAAACTACCTCCTGGAAGCATTCCATAGTCTTTAAAAGGCTTTGTCTTAGTCTCATCAGTGTGCTTTCCAGATGGTCAGAATAATTGTACTAACCCCAATGGTTTCATGCAGTTTATAGCTCTATAGGATATTTTCCTAAAATCTGATACTTTATTAAACTAACTGGATCTCACAGATTTTTTTTTTTTAAGTAATACCTGTACTAATGTGGGAGAGTATAAAAATACAGTGATAGGATGAACAATTTTACTACCATTACTTTGACTGATAGAGTTCAAATTTGGGTTAATTTGCCTAATTGCCTCCAAAGCAGATTGGTCACAGTTATAATCATCATGTCCTTTTTTTTTTTTTTTTTTTTCTGTAATCAAGATAAGGAATAGAAATAACCTGGCATTTTCAAGGAGCAGACCCAGGAAAGGGAATCCCTTTCCTCAATCCAAGGCTCTCTCTGCCTGAAATGAGTACTGAACACCAAATTATCTCACTTAATTTCAAGTTGCCTATGGAGCTAATAAAATACATATTCTAAATGTATTTTAAGGTCTGAAATATCCTAAAGCAATGATATCCTCCAAGATATGCCACCTTTTTCTTTCACTTTGGTTGTGATTTCCTTTGAAAGCAATCCCCAAGGCATCCGTTGACATAGCATAGCTCTCAGAGGGAAAACATGTCTTTCATGTGGGAGTGATGTTTGTTTGTATATTAACTTTCCTTAATGACTCATACACAGAGTTTTGGAACAGTAAATAAAACATGCACATAGATTCTCCTTCCAGTTCTGGTTAAAAGAGGTCCCCTACCCTCACCCATGAATCAGTTGTCCCTTCAATAAGTCAGATGAAAAGTCCTGTAAAATTTCAAAATTATGTAGTGATTAAAAAAAGAAAATTAAAAAGTCAAAAATTTAATCCAACTGGGCCAGCCGAGTGGCACAGTTGGTTAAGAGCTCCCTCAAGAGTGCAAGCTGAGCTCTGAGCAACAGCAGTTCGATGCCCAGCCTGAGCTGAGCAGCCGCTGAGCTGCTAACAGGTGGCTGGATGGCTCAGATTAAAAAAAAAAAAAAAAAAAAATTTAATCCAGCTGCCACAAGGCAGGCATTGTGTAGCAAGCAAATAAAACGTTCTCCTCAAAATCAGTTAAAGTCTTCCCAGGAAAAATTCCAAAATGTATTTTCTAGCAATGAACAAATATATTTTAAAATGCCCATTGGATAATAACAAGGCAAGATTAACAAATACTGTTTTGATGACAAGAGTATTGAAAAGGTACTAACTTTGTCATCCAATGATTAAATGTATGGAGGATTGGCTCAAATATTGACATGTGTATCTTCAAAACAGAATTAAAATCCAGAATTGTGTGTCTAATAGAAAATTTAAAATACAGAAATAAACACAGAGGGGAAGAAAAAAGGATATATTCACCTGATCTTGGAGGACTTATTGTTGTCAGGGTAATTACATCTATAACTCATACCAAATAATAAACCTAATTTGAGATGGATTTAATACTTTTCATGATAATTATTAGGTAATGAAAAATGCGTAGGTGATGAGAAGAAAAAAATGAGGGGATCATATAGAAACCCAAGCAGCAGAGCTGTTTGGCTATAACTTCAGAAAAGAGCCAAGAAGCTAGCAGCTCTTTGGGTCTCTATCTTTGAATGTCTTAGAAAGAGTGAGAGAGAGAGAGAGAGGGATAGATAGAAAGGAGGAGGATAGGAGGATAGGAGGATGGATGGATGGATGGATGGATGGATGGATGGATGGATGGATGGACAAAGTGACAGAAGACTGAGGAGGCATGGATGTAACGGTGGATTTGAGTTGAGATAAGGAGACAAACTGTATATGAACCTCTGACAAGCACTTGTCATAAGTAAATTTGAAGTTACTTATTAGAAAGAAGTTGCACAATCCTATGTAATGGGGGGATGATAACCCTGAACAGAGGATAGTTTAAATACATTTACACCAAATATTTCCCCTTTTGGTAACATATACCAGGGAGTTTCCATATATTACAGGATATAAAGGAAAGTGTTGTCCCTAAAGCTGCTCTTTAAATTAGAGTCATCATCATCCAAGTCTTTCCAAAATGCCTTATATGATAGGGCAGAGTCTCAATCATTCTATTTTGGGCAATAAAACACAGTGCCCAGATAATGCAATGGCCTCAGATGATGTCAACAAATGAAAATTTCTGATACATTTAGATGCCATCTCACAGAGTTGTTTTAAAGAATCAAATATATATAATGCACAGGGAAGTGACCAGTTACGAGTCTACATGCTATGGCCATTCCTTTTAGGGGCTAGATGTGTCACTGTGTACAGTAATCAGCTATACTTAATTACTCATAGGTTATGAAAATAAACCATCAGGCTAAACAAGCAACCAAGGAAACAAACAAATGAGCAACTGACACCAGTGGAAATAAAGTGTCCTTTCCACACTGAATTGCATTGGCACCCTTTCTGAAAATCATTTGACAGTATGTGTGGGAGCTATCTATTTTATTGCATAGGTCTCTATGTCTACCTTATGCCAGCATTGTACTCTTTTGATTACTGTAGCATTGTAATAATTTTTGAAATCAGGAGGTATCAGACCTTTAATTTTATTCTTTTGGCAATTACTTTATACCTCCTATTTCATTCACGTGAATTATTAAACTATAAATTTCTTGGAGTCTTTATCTCTCTAGTTTTTAACACAGTGACTTGAACAGAGCAGATTCTTTATAAACAGTTGTCAAGTGATGACCTATTTATGAGCTTTCTCGCCAATTTAATTTCAAAGTAAATTTTTGTTATGCTTTACCTTAGTTCCACATTTCTAATTTCTGTGTTACATTCTTTAACAAAAATGTCTTAATTGCTATCTTTTATATTTTTCAATTGTTTTAGGTAGTTTAAAAACATTGAGTTGTGTTATTTTCTGATGTAAAATTTGTAAAAAAAAAAAAGTTACTGACGTGATAAATTAAGGCTAATTTGTTATGCTTGTATTTGATGTATCATCATCTGAGGGGTAAAATTAAACAGAATATTTACAATGACATTAGAAATAATGAAAGCAAAAATAAATGAAAACATTAAGTTACAAGGTTAAAATCCATGGCAGAGAAGAGTTAAAATACATAAGCAAGGAAGAGGAGACTATTTTTAGGTGAAGTTTAAAGACAGTTAATGAAATGAAGAGTTCTGGAAGGCAGTTCTAGATAGCAGATGGGCTGTCCCAGGAACTGCAGAGAGTCCTGTTGCAGTCCTGGCTGCGACACTATCTGAAGGAGTTGGGACTGGAAGAGAAACTTTGAAAAAGCAGTGATTCCAGAGTTTGAGGTGGTTTTAAAAGTGCATCCACCAAAGTTATATAAAATGCTATAATGCTATCAGTAAAAAGCAAAACCCTCATGCCATAGCCTCATAAAGAGAAGTTACAAAAAAAAATTAAAGGTATTTTGTATATTGTTTCAGAAATGATAAAATATTAATAGCTGACCTTATTGTACTATGTTTGAGGCTTGGGCTAACGACTTTCTAAGCATTTCCTTGTCAGCTAGGAAATGGCAGAGGCCCTGGTACCCAGGATGTCCTGACCCCAAAGACAGACTCTCGGCCTCTCTTCTCACTGCTTCCCTCAGCTATTTGCTGACAGTGCAAAACAAAGAAAAACGGCAAGAACTCCTTTCCTTTATTGTTCTTTTCCAAATTTCCCTATTTTTTTTCCTATTTTTAAAGTTAATAGAAATAGATTGCATGTATTCGTCTCAAGAGTCCACATAGGAAACATTACAGAAATAAGAATACAAGACAAAATTAACATTTTACCATATATGCAAGAGTTAGGACAATGTAGCTGAAACAATTCCAAGCACAACACTTTCTGTGTCTCCAAGAACTCAAGACTTTGAAAGGGAATTGTTTAGGGCAAGATTCTGTTCCTGTATAGAACCAAAGGGCTAGGCTTTCTTTTCTAGTCACAGACTATTTTCAAATGTTATTGTCTCTAAATATGAATATATATATATATATATACACATATATATGTATATATATATTCATATATATTCATATAAATATATATATATGAATATATATATATATATATATATATACACACACACACACACACACACACACACACACACACACACACATGCACACTTATTGTTAGGAAATAAATTCAAGAGTAATGACCGTTCTGGGGTTTTCTAGTATTATTCATACTGTTTGAGTCCTTCCTTTTCCAACCAGACAATGGCTGTCTTGTTAGGTGTGTGTAGCCATCATTAAAATCTGTCAATGTACAGGACACTTGACTCACTGCTGTGGGAGCACAAAAATTTAAGAATAATCCCTGACCCTATGATTTAGTTGAGAACATGAGACATAAATAAAAGAAAGTTAAATGGCTAAATGTATGGTACAAATGATAAATACTTTGAATCCTGAATGGAGAAAAAATCACCGTGGGTTTCTTCTCTCTGATATCTAGAACTTCGGAGTCTTTCTTTTTTTCTTGGTTTTTGTTTTTGTGTGTGTGTGTGTGTGCATTTTGGTGATAAATTATATATTTTGCTAAGGAGTTCAGCAGTTCTGTGCATTGAATACTCACATATAACTGACAACTAGTACTGGGAATTCTAAAAAATCATGTATCTCAGAATGTAGACTTCTTTTATTGTTAAACTATATAATTTTATTTATTTTTTTCTTAAATTAGAATTTGCAAAATATTCTTAACCATATTTTCTGAGTATAACCAGATTTTGTCTCTTTGCATATGACTTGAAAATAATAAATATGATAAAGACACACTTCAAAATAAGATAGATTTGATGAGACAATGAAAATTTGTTTCTATTTGATACTCTCATTGATCAAACATTGATCATACATAAGCTTATTTTCAAGTGGATTGCCCCACGTATGTGTTATAATTATTAATCATTCTTTATTGCATTAAGTTTCCTTATAGGGTTTCTCTAGAGTCTGTTCAGCATATCTCCCTTCTCCTGGCTCATGACAGACAGGATTGACATAACTGGGGGTCACTACTTGATTAAAATAAATGCTATTCAGTGTGTATACAACCTGAATGTCAGCCTGAATACTTCTGTGGATATTTCAAAAATATATAATCCTCTTCTGATGTTGAAAATATAAAATTGTATTTACTTAAGGCACGGCAATTTAGCAGATATGGTTTTTAAAATAAAAGTTTATAGCTAATAACCTTTTCAGAATGGAAGCAAGCTGTAACTTGTGTAATATTTTTTTTTAATTTTTTTTTTCCTAATGGAAGGTCAAAACCAAATCCTAGAGTCTATATGATCTTTTTGCTATATCTTTAGAGCAATCTCATCAGGCCTACTCGCACACCACAAGTAGGGTCAGTGTAGACCAGAAATCAGGACATTAAGTTTGTTATCAAGACTCAGGTGGGAATTAACACTAACTAGAAAAGCGCCCTTGAGCAAGTAACATGTTTCGTGGGTTGATTTTTTTTGCTTGTAGAATAAAGGTATTCGATTATATAATACATAAGACTCCTAAGAACTAACACATTCAGTGTTTCCCTGGGACAATTATTATGAGGAAAGAAATGAACTACTGAAGTATGAGATGGAAGATAAATGGGGTAGAAATTTCTTAAAAATCAATAAATACTGTACCATGCTCTATTATCCAAGTTTGTTAAAGCAAGTAAACTATTTTCTATAAATAAATAAATAAATAAATACATAAATAAATATTTTCAACACAGAAGGAAATCAAATTTAAACCACTTGGGACTACATTTTACTGCTCAATAATTTACATATTTTTAAAAAAGTTCTTATTGAATACTGATGATAGATGTGATGTTCTGGACATTAAACTGAAGTTATGAAAAGCAAATCAAAAGGGAACCATTTGGTTGTCATTTATAGAGTAATGCGAAAAACTCCCTTTGTTCCTTGGAGATTTTGGTACTTGGTTCACTGTTACTTTCTCCTGTCTTAGTCCTTGAATTATTTTAAAAGTCACATTGATAATCCTTCCAATATCCTGGGACTCAGTTACTCTACCTCCCCTCTTTAAATGAGCATTCCCTACCCCGTAGCATACTGTGATGTCACCCAATAGTGTTTTTAACCAATCATTACATTTTCTCCATTACCTCCACGTAAAGCATTCTACTCTCCAAGCATTTTCTCCTATCTTTCAAGAACTTCCTACTAACTGCCCAGATTTAAAAATTGATATTCTTTCCTAGAACCTATATGCCATTATCATAGCACCTTTCCATGAGCTTTCACCCTTTTGGGTCCTAACTTCCATTCTTAGCCAATTTATATCCCATGGTCAATCATTTCTTATATCTAGCCTCTATTCCAATACCATCCTCCGTGTCACTTATAATTGCCTTAAAGTGCCCAAATCCTAGATCAGTTTGTCTTTTTAGTCTACTCCTATTATTGACAGATGAGTGATATTGGAACAAACACCATCATGTTGACTGTATGCTTCTATTGACTACCAAACAATATAATTTGGGAATGATCAAATTTTATCTCATCAACTCCAGAATACCACGTGTCTCTTTCTTCTATACCATTGAATTTTCCCTCTTTACTACATCCTTCTGATTAGCATATAATATGTTATGACATCTGTGATTTTAAATTTTCTTTATACACCTAATCTTCTTTTCATGTCATCACTCTACCCAAACAAATCTTTCATTTCTCCAGGGCTTAGTTTTTTTCCCTCTACATTCATTCCCTATGGGATCTCATTCAGTCATGATTTTCAATATCATTCAGATATGGCAACTCGCAAATTCACATTCCAACCCATAGTTCTCCCCAGACTTCATTACCCCATTGCCTGCTCACCATTTCCCTCTGGAAGTGTCATCCCAACCCTGTATCTTCCATGGAATTAATTAATAAGCCCATCTTTTGGTTGCTTACATCAGTAACATTGCCTTCATCCTTACCTCTTTTTCCCCCTTCTTACAGCCTATTACCATGAGTAATTTCTGTTGGTTTTACCTTCAAAATATGCCCCAGATTAGATAACTTCCAACCATCTCCACTACTGTCATGCTATTTTGAGCCATGATCATTTCTCCCCTGTATTATTGCAAAAGCCTCTTAACTTGCCCCCTTGCTTCCATCCATATCCATCTGCAAGCTATACAAAACAAAGCAGCCAGAATTGTTTTTATAAAATTTGTCATAAATTTCATTACATAGGAATTAAGGCAAGAATCAAGGCAAATTAAAAGTGAAACTAAAATATATACATATATATATATATATATATATATATATATATTTGTGTCAAGTAGCACAAGCAAAAGGCTATTATTTAGAATACATTAAAGCCTACTGAAATTGAAAAGACAAAGAACCAACAACCAATTTTTTTAATTGTGCAAAGGAGAAGAATACACATTTAAGAGAAAAAAGATATAAGTAAATAAAATGTATATGCACTATAGGCATATATAAAATGATGCTCAGTCTATTTCTCAAAAAGATAACTTGTAATCAGGTCCTATGTGATGGCAAGTTAGAGTACAGATGATGTACTCTATGAGGGTACCTAGCAATATTTATCAAAAGTGTACACGCATAGCCTCACAGAGGAACCTCAGCTTTGAAAATTATTCATTCTTGGAAATATAACTACTTCACATATATGAAATTGAACTTTCTTTTTTTCATTACAACATTATTTATAATAGAAAAAAAATGGAAACAACTAAAGTGTCCAGAAAGAGGGCAATGGTAATTAAATGATAGGACAGCCATACTATGAAGTTGTATGCAGCTATACAAAAGAATGAGGGTGAGCTCTATTTACTGATAAAGAACTCTCCAGAATGTATGGTTAAATTAAGATAGGCAAGAGCAAAATGAATAAAGTAGGCAAACATTAGTGTGAAAATTGAAGAAGTAGGGACAGAAAAACATTTGTAACTCCCTTATTTGTCTAAAGATTAACTCATACAAAGGCTATTAAAAATGGTCACGTGAACATGCAGGTAAAGCAACTAAATAGAGACAGGAATGGCAGTAAGAACTTTTAGTTTAAAACTGTCATATATTATCTTTATTTGTAAGCCACCTAAATGTATCATCCATTCAATTTTTTCTCAATACCATTAACTTATATCACTTCCCTACTTGAACCCCTCCACTAACTTTATGCCTCTCTCAGAGAAAAAAAAAAAAAAGTCTGGACGTGGGCCCACCATATGTTCCATATTCCCACCTCCACCACTTCTCTCATCCAGTCTGCTACCACTGTCCTCTTGTATTAATCTGCTCAAAACACTGACTTCCCCACTGCTTCCGAACACATCAAACCCATTCCCACATCCAGACCTCTGCTTTTATTCCTCTCCTTTGAAGATTTACCCCAGATATCCTAGGGGGTCCTCCTTTCTCTTCCTTCTGCTATCTGTTCAAGTGTCATCTCATCAGTAATGCCTACCCTGATAACTCTATATAGCCTGTATAAATGCCATCACACCTTGATACCTCTATTCCTTTGACGTTGTCTTATTATTATTTTAATAGAAGATATCACCATTTGATGTTATAATTTTACTTCTTTTCTTAAAATCCTTTCTCTACCTACACTTCCAGGTTGTAAGCTCTAAAGCAACTTTGTTTTATTCCTTGGTGATTTCTCGGCACCTAATAAGAGTACCCAGCACATAGTAAGTGCTCAAAAGATATTTCTTAAATTAGTGCTTTTAGATACCTAAGCATAATCTTCCAATTTGCTCTACCAGAATAGTCAATTTACTATTGACTCCCCCCAGAACTACATAAACTCTGACCATGCATGAGATAGTAAGGGATCTCAAGGTCTGTGAAAGTACTAGAACGAGAGGAAAATGGTATGTGGACAAAGGATGTCCACTCTCTTTCCTCCTCAGTGTGACCCTACAGAGACCTCTGTTCCTTTCATGGGAGCACTGTATGACTGCACAGTGTTAGGAGAGAACTTAGTAAACAACGTACGAATAGAGGCTCTCAATTGCATCCCATACCCATCTTTTACCTATTAAAATACAGTCTATTTTTTTTTTTTTTTCAGGACAGTGTCACTGGCCCTCATATGTGGGAACCGAACCGGGGCTGCTGGCTTCCCAAGCCAGTGCTTAACCACCGCACCACTCGGTCGGCCCTAAAGACTTTTTTTTTTTTTTTTTTTTGAGGACAGTGTCACTGGCCCTCATATGTGGGATCCGAACCGGGGCTGCTAGCTTCCCAATCCAGCGCTTAACCACCGTGCCACTCAGCCGGCCCTAACATACAGTCGAATTAGCTCTCAATTATTACACAACCCCTTCTGAAATATACCCTGAATATATTCAGCCAGACTGTTTTTTTTAAATGCACAGTATTTGATACCACTATGATACAGCCAATAACTGTAGTGAGATAACCATTGTAATCATTAACGACTAAAGTTGATACATAAATCTTAAAACTGTGTACATATAACAGTTGAAGAATATTGTATCTAAAATGCATGTGCTTTGAGTATATAATTCAACCACATATTTTTTTAAAAAAATCGAATCTTTGTTTAGTGCTTCTTGAATGAGTTATGCTGCATGTCGAATAAGAGGGTTTTTTTTTCCCTTCTCGAAGCTCCCACTGTTAGGTAATACATATCTTATTTTTGTGATTTTTGCCTTCGTATAAGTAGGAAGCAGGTAAGTCTCTTCTTTCACTTGCCATTAAAGGAAATAGTGTGAATGGCCCTTAAACCACCTCTTAGCTTCTGTTCTATCTGCATGGCGTTACCTAAAACCAGGCCAGCCCTCTCTCTCAGTTCAGATCTCCATCTGCTTTAAGTGTAAACTCAACTGTCTTTAGAAAGCACATGACATGTGTAAATACCGGGAGTCCTTACACATGGGGTGGCCTGGAGTTCTCTGACTTGGCTACCCAGTAATTTTTCCTGAAACTGGAGACCCTCGTTTTTTTCTCACCCCCTTTACTTTTCTCCTTCTCTTTTCCAGCCCTTGCTCTTCATTCAAGCAGGCCCGATTTTACCAAAATGGGGGTTCTTCTTTTCTATTAACCCCCACCCCACTTCTTCAATAAGTCCCCATATTTGCTTTGCTTGCCATCACCCTCACACTTTCAAGTCTAACTCAAAATGGTGGAGAGCTAATAAGTACAACCAGGGGAAGGATCCAGGGGAAGACAGATTTTCACTGCCTTTCATTCTTAGAACAGCATTTTTTTTTTCTTTTTTGGCCTTTTCACTTGCTTCTTTTATCCAAAATACTCTTTTCTCACTCACTCATATCCATTAGATCTTGGCTCAAACATCGCCTCCTTGGAGAACCTTCTACTGGCCACTCTACCTCAGTTTATTCTATTTTTGTTACCTGATGTATTGATTCCCTGTGTAACATTTACTAAACTAGGTACATCAGCATATTGCTTATCTATCTGACTTCTTTATTATCTCCATCTTCCCCACTAGACTGTCATTTCCTATGGAAATGAAATATTGTTTGTTTTATTTTGCCCTATGCCCCATTGTATTCAAGCTTAATTCAGACAAATAGTAAGCACTCAATAAACATATTGATTGAATTAGTTGATTTCTTCATTTCTTCTCACTTACATCACCACCTCAATCTTCTTATTCAAAGAGTTGTGTGTTTTTTTGTTTGTTTGTTTGTTTTTTCAGTTTTGGCATTTAGGGATATAGTTCCATTCTATTATTTTGAATTGTAATTTATTGGTTAAATAAAAGCATCATAAAATGCACTACCTTAACCATGTTTAGTGTACAGTTCAGTGGTATTAAATACTTTTATAATGGTGCACAACCATCACTGGCATCCATCTCCATAACTTTTTTCATCTTGTAAAACTGAAACCCTTTACTGATTAAACACTAACCCCCAACCCCCTCCCTCAGCTCCTGGAAACCAGTATCCTACACTGTGTCTATGATTTTGGCTGCACGAAGCACCTCATATGAGTGGGATCACACAGCATTTATCTTTCTGTGAAAGCCTATCTCACTTTGCATAATGACCTCAAGTTTCACCCATGCTGTAGCACATGTCAGAGTAGCCTTCCTTTTTTAAGGCTGGATACTATTCCATAGTATGTATATACCCCATTTTGCTTACCCATTCGTCCATCAGTGGACACTGAGGTGTGTTAAAAACAAGAGAACAGGCCCAAAATGCAGATTTTTATGTGAAGGTCTGCATCCCTGAATTAAGACTCAATTACAGTTTTGGTTTTCCCAGAAATGGATTCTTAAGCCACTTCATCAGGAATTGCCTGATCAGTATTGGTTAGGTAATCTGCCTGATAGACCTCCATCATTTCTAAAAGAAAGCAACTTTGAGATAACCATTTTTTGTTTTTTTTATTATTATTATATTATTATTATTATTATTATTATTATTATTTTGGCCTAGTATAATTTCTTATTCTTGCTGCATGATGCCTACAGAAGTCTTTTGTTTTGTACCACTCCTATCTGCTAGGTTGGATAATGTCCCATTTGATTTTTTTCTCAGATGAGCTCAAAATTTTTTATATGTCTCAGTTTGTTTTTCAATAGTTCTGGGGTCAGAAGAGAAAACAAAGAAAAGCCCTGACAATCCCAGGACTAATGGGCAACCAGGTGTACAGGTGTACATACCTGTTGCATGCCCTCGAGCTCCCTGGTTTCTTGCCACCTTTGGAGGTCATGGGTAAGTCCATCTTGGATCCTAGCTCTGCAACTTTTGCATTTTGAGCTTTCAAACTTTTTTTCTTAATTTTAGCATTTCCTTTTTCAGACTGGGTCCAGGAGCCAGCTGAGGTCGGACTGGGTCCAACTTAGAACCTGGGCCACCAGATCCAAATTGGCCTAACTCTGACTTGGAAACTGGACTCGCTCCGAGTTCAAACTGGGTCTGACTTAAGCTGTACTGAGTCCAGCATGAGACCCCCAGTGAGTAAAATTTTGTTTTAAAGATGAATAAGTAGGTTAACCTTACCAAAGATAATCTTGAATTACAGTGGCCACAGGGAAATCTTTTAACCATCATAGATAAGCTTATCCATTTAGGAGGTGCCACAGAGAAAAAAAATGGGTCTCAGCCAGGCACTTACTCTAAAGCGTAGAGGGAACATTTATTTTTTCTCCTCTATAAATTCTGGTAAGAAGGACACCCCACTTACTTCAGAGACTAGACAGGATCCTGGGAAAACTGACAGAAGCTGATGGAGGGTGAGAATTCTTACCAAAGTCGCTCTCCCAGATCTGTCTCTATCAGTGGTGCCTGGTGGAGAGGTGAAGGTGAAATCTCAATTGCCCCTTCCATTCCAAATTCAGATTGGCAGGCAAAAAAAAACCCATATGTGAGCATTAGATCTTTGAAATGTGATTCATGAATTTGCTTCCTGGTACCTACTGGTTGACCATCTTTTCTCTCTTAGGGACAGGTATTGCCATCTTGCATGTCTCATTGTGTCCTGAGAACTTGGCTTAGCAACTGTCAGGTTGAGGGACACAAAAATATGGCTGGACAGAAATGCAGGCTGTACTCCATTTTCGGCTAAAGTTCTACTGACTATTGCCAGCTGTCAGGAGAATTTTGAGTCTTTCTTTTGGTTATCTTTGGGAGTGGTTCTGGATCATGGGAGGGTAGTATCTTTTTCACCCTCTTTGGGGAACTGTTATGTGTCCATGGAGTTGTTCAGTACTGCCAGGAATATTTATTATATGTCCCGGCTGAAACCTGACAAGATATTTGAAATGATTTTTTACTAGATCATATGGTAATTCTATTTTTAATTTTGTAAAGATCTGCCATATTGTTTTCCATCTTAAATTCGTGTCTACAATGCACACAGGTTCTAATTTCTCCACATCCTTGACAACATTTGTTATTCGTTTTTATAGCAGCCATTATAATGGTTAGGAACGGGTGTTACACTGCAGTTTTAATTTGCATTTCCCTAATTATTAGTGATGTTGAGCATCTTTTCATGTGCTTATTGTCCATTGATACACTTTCTTTGGAGAAATGTCTATTCGAGCCCTTTCTACTTTTTTAGTTGGGTTATTTCTGTTGTTGAGTTTTAGGGGTTCTCTATATCTTCTGGATATTGATCCCTTATCAGATATGAGATTTGCAAATATTTTCTCTCTTTCTGTGGGTTCCCTTTTTACTCTGTTTATAGTTTCTTTTGATGCCTATTTTTTTCTTTTTTACTATTTTTATGAAATCCAATTGGTCACTTTTTCCTTCTGTTGTCTGTGTATTCAAAGTAATTTGTATGTTAATATGCTCTAAAATTTACAGCATAATTAGATTATTAAAAAGGAGACATTTAATTATTTCTGTTAATTTATATTTGTCTCCACCAGATTATTAAAATCTATTATGAGGTAAAGACAAATCTTGGTCATTATTCTGCCAATATTTTCTAAACTCATTTTGCTGACTATGATATGAATGAGGAGTATTTTAGTTATAACTGTAGTTTACACGCTATTTTGTATTAGATAAAAACTAAGATTTGTAATTAGTAGATATATCTTTTAACATGTCCATACTTCGATGATTTTGATCAATATAATTAAAGTAATAAAAGAGATCAGTTTTAAAAGTTGAATGGAACTATCCTTAAAAATAAACCTATTGGGGCCAGCTGAATGGCTCAGTTGGTTAAGAGCTCACTCAAGAGTGCGAGCTGAGCTCTGAGCAACAGCGGTTCGATGCCAGCCCGAGCTGAGTTGCTGTTGAGCTGGCAACAGGTGGCAGGATGGCTCAGCTAAAAAAAAAATAAATAAATAACCTACTGGGCCGGCCAAGTGGCGTGGTGGTTAAGTGCTGGCTTGGGATGCCAGCGACCCCGGTTCAGTTCCCACATATGAGGGCCATATGTGGGAACTGCCCTCAAAATAAATAAATAAATAAATAAACCTATTAAATTATTTAATGTATGTAATCTTGGTACTGCTACATGTTGACTTTGTATATAGTATTTTGGCAACTTATAATTCTAGCACTTAAATACTATGAAAGAAATGTAACAATATATCTGTCAAATATGGAGACCAGTAGCCTCTATTGTTACTTTAAAGTGTTTTTCACAGCATCATCTCTAAATACTTGCTAAGAGTTACTAACAACTAAAAGGAAAAGTGGTGCTTTAAAGATATATTATGAAATGCATTTTATGAATTGCATGGCGTTTTGATCATATATCCCATAACTGATTCATAGAGTAATTCTATAGTTTTCATCATTGACTTTATTGTGTAAGTATTGGCATTTCTTATTAGAACTTCAGTTTTCAGGAGTTTATAATTTTAAATGGGTTTGGAAGGCAATCTGTACATTTTTACCTTGATTTTATTTATTTATTTATTTATTTATTTATTTATTTATTTAATTATTTTTGAGGGCAGTTTCACTGGCCCTCATATGTGGGACCCGAACTGGAGCCGCTGGCTTCCCAAGCCAGCGCTTAACCACCACACCACTCAGCCAGTCCTTGTACATTTTTAAAGTCAATTAATATTTACTTCGGTTCAGTTTTCTTTCACTGCTAAATGCTATTTTTAAATTAACCACCTAAAATAATTTATTAGAAAGATACTGAGTATACCCTTACCCATGATGCCTTTAATATGTGTAGCTAATGCATACTCTGTAATAGTGCTGCAAAGAGAATACACTTACAGATCCTTTGACATCACACAATAGAACATGCAACTACCACATATGTTAATAAAATGGTTAAAAGCATGGGCTTGAACATTAGCTTTGTCATTTATTAACTAGATAATGTTGGGCATTTCATTTAAAATCTCTATACCTTTGTTTCATTACTTATTTAATGTTCTCCCTGCACAAAGTTGTCCCAAGAATTAAATAAAGTGATATATGTAAGCCACTAGGCCCAAGGCCTGATATATACTCAGAAATGTCAGCTACTGTCTTTATATTAATGGTATTGCAATGATTATAATTACGATTGAATTCTAGTAATTCTTTCTAAGCAAATCCCTATAGTAAAACACAAACATGTCATTTTCTTTCCTCACAATTTAGCCTATATGTATGAAAAGCTTATCATTCGAACATTTTTTGTTGTTGTTTTCCCCTTTTTAAGTACAACAGACGTAACATGCTTTGTGGAGGTCAGTATTTCTAAATTCCACTTAGCCTCAATGTTAATTGCTTTCCTACTATTTTGAAGACTCAGAAGAAGGTGATTTGAGGGCATACAAAGATAAACAAGCCACAATTTGTTGAGGGAGCATCAAATCTAGTGGAAGAGCTAAAATATTCTCTAATAACTGCATTAGAAAGCTTACGTGATAAATACTGCCACAGAACAACTAAAAGCCTCAGGCATGTAGGAAAAAAGGGCTTAACTGAGTGCTCAAGGCATAGAGGGTTGACAAACAAATTTTAGGTTATGCCCATCTATTAAAAAAAAATGACTGAATCTTGTTATAAGATTGTTATACGATCCAAATCTTGTTATAAGATCCAAAAAAGATCATGTTGAAATCCCAACCCTAAGTGCCTCGGAATGTGATGTTATTTGGAAATAGTGCCTTTAAATGACTTAATAAGTTAAAATGAGTGCCTTAGAGTGGTTCCTCACCCAATATGATTAGCATCCCCATACATGGAGAAATTTGGACACAGCGGCAAAATGCACAGGAGGGAGACAATGTGAAGACAGGGAGAAGATGACTGTGTGACTGGAGTGATACATCTACAAGCCAAGGAATGCCAAGGGGTGCCAGCAAACACAGAAGCTCAAAGACACAAGGAAAGCATTCTTCCCTAGAGCTGTCAGAGAAAGCATGGCCCTGCTGACACCTTGATGCCAGACTTGTAGCCTCTAGAACTATGAGGCGACACATTCCTGTTGTTTTAAGCCACCCACTTTCCATACTTGGTTATGGTAGCCTGAGAAAACCGATACAAGTCCAAAACTCTACCTGATACTGGAGAAACAGAAATATACCAAGCACCGGGCAGGAACTTGGAAACTAATTACCATATTCTAATCATATTTAAATCTAATGTCTTTTAAAAAATTCGACTTGTGGAAGTTCAAAAAAAAACAAAACTATACAAGCACCCTTAATATTTTTATGTTTATCATTTTAATAGTGTCTACCAACTACACTAATATTTCTACTAGAAATCAAAATATCTATTGCTTATTTACTCTTCTGCTTTCACAAAAAACTTCTTATATTTACAGTGCTATACAGATGGTATATTTTGAAAATTATTTTTTTTTTGTCAATTAACTCATAAAAAATAGCATAAATTTTCCTTTCTTTCAAATGGGCAAATACTTGCCCCAGCTAAGTCAAGTGTGTTGTTAAAACCAAATAAGATAATGAGAATTAAAGTGTTTAGAAACATTTACTAAAGCACCAGGAAAATAAGAGTATTACAATGACTGAGCTATTTAATATGTGCAATTAAAAACACTCTTCAAAAATAGTCTAAGTCTATAATAAAATATATCTTTACTTTAAATGTTGACCATATCTTTAAAATGGCATTTTACTTGAAAAAGAAATCATTAGTGAATAAGAATCACTTGCCTGATTTTTCATTATTCCTGTCTGTTTTTCACTAAAGAAACCTGTTTTTATTTGGAGGAGGTATTTGTTCTGACATGAACAAACTAAAAGAAAAAAAAATATTAAAGACTAAGGCAGATAAAAACAGTATGAAAATGTAACTCCAAAATAACTGTCATTTAGAGATATATCATTTATTTGACTTACAAGTATTTTGAATTAATCACGTCAAAAAATTCGATAAAATCAAAACAAAAATATCTAGAAAACAAAACTAGGGAATACCCATTGTTTTTTCGTTGTTGTTTGTTTCTGTGACTCAAGAGTTGGATGCCAACACTACATTTTCTGGATTATTTATTCAAATCTGATTCAATGCGTATAATATACAAATGCTTCCCTAGGTTAAATGTTTAAGGGCATTACTAGTAAACTCTGATACTCTTCAGCATTAACTGGGTTGGTTGGAAAGACCTGGAAATGTTTTTAAATAAAAACCCAGTCACTTTTTTTTTTTTTTTTTGAGGGCAGTGTCACTGGCCCTCATATGTGGGACCCGAACTGGGGCCGCTGGCTTCCCAAGCCAGCGCTTAACCACCGCACCACTCAGCCGGCCCAAACCCAGTCACTTTTGATCTCTACCATGGAGTCCTGATCCCACAAATTTTGTGTCCCGGATGATCATCTCTCCGTCCCTGTCTTCCTCTTTTTCTAATTTAGTACTGCCGAAGACTGCAACCATCTCCTTAACCCCTCTTATAAATAGTTCTAAAAGCAACTAGTTTAGCCCTCAATAGTTACTGACTCTCCAACCTCCCCATCTTGTACATGTTGCCTTCATCTATGGTCAAATCCTCTTTCCCAGAAAATCCAAGGTGAAACCCAGCTTTCCTCTGATACCAGAGCTCCCTTTAATGTAGGTGTCCTCTTCTCTCCAGTTCTCAGATTCCTGGACAAGGAGGTAGAGTGGACATATTTTTGGATTCGCATTCTCAACTCCAGATAATCATGCAAAATGTTCCTAGAAATCATAAGGTAAACTGTGGCAGGTTGCCTAAAACTATTTTCTTCCCAAACCTGTCTCTTCCTTATTTTTATCAATTAAAGGGAAGGTACATTGTTCAATGGCTAAAATTAAGAAACCATTTTCCTAGTGACATCTGATGATATATAAGTAAATTGTTAGGGAAAGGGAAAGTATTATGCTAGACAAAAAAGTAAAAAAGATATGAGGGCAAAGTTTTATATTGCTGACAAAAAAAAATAAAAAAATAAAAAAAAGAAGGGACAGTAATTTTGATCTGAATCTCTCAAAAATGTTTCAAAAATATTGTTTCATTTCTACTGTAGGCTGGGTCCAAGCCAATCAAAGATCTTGGAGTATCTGGTCTGATTTAAGCCATATGTTACTTAGTGTAGCACGAAAACATATATTTGTGTATGTAATTTACATTCAAGTTACTGCATAATTTTTAACAAGAATTTTTTGAGACCTGAATTTACAATAGATACATATAAAAGTAGATTGATTTATATCTATGTGATCTTCCCAAACACATGTCCCACAAATCCTAACAAGTAATATTTATTTGATTAATCATGCAGTGTCATGTATTGGGTAGGTCTCAAAATACGCATTGGAGTTTGTTTTAAAGAAATAAAATATATAATTAATAGCCAATACAACAACTCAAGAAGTAAAATTATTTAGAACCCCAAGCTTATTTTAGGTGTTACTGGAGGGAATTAATTGCCAAGATGGCATCCTACACACTTACTGAAGAAAGGAACCCTAGGACTTTGTATGCATCCCACAAGTGCATCTGAGATTATTGAGGTGTGTGTCCCTTAGCAGATAATATTTCTCACATTCTCAATTAATTGAATTTACTGTTTCCTGGATTAAATGAATAGCTTACTGAATAAAGGAAACGTATTTGCTAACCATCAGTCTATACACTTGATAAGTGCTATCTATCAGTCCTTATAATAGTCTTAGGAGATATCATTTTTATTATTATATCTATTGGATTGTTTTCATTTATACAAATGATAGGACTTTAGCTATCAACACAAACCAACAAACCATAGCAACAAACCTCATTCTAAAAAGGAAGAAGAAAAGAGTAAGTAGTGACACATCATACCCAAGGTTACACAACTTTATATCAGTTCAGTGTCCATCTAACAATGGCCACTTTGGTACTGTTTATCCAGATATTTTGTCATTATAGAAACATAAGAAAAAAATGTACAAAGATGGCTGAATGTAACTAGGAACAATGCAAGGCATTAGGCTTAAGCAAGAAAGAACTGGGGAGAGGTTGGCAGATTAAGCCCAAAATGAAAGCTCACCTTGTGAAGCATGTCAATGAATAAAAAAATAGAGCAAATGAGCTCTTTGTTTTTCTCAAATTTAAAGATACAGCTATCTTTTAGGAGAGCGTCCATGAAGTACTTGCATTTTGTGACTTCTTCAAGTCCCTTTTATCTCTTATGGTCTCTGATTCTATAATGACTACGGCTACAAATAATATTTGCAGACGGATAAGAAACAGACAGGGGAACAGAAGGGAAATCACCTCAAACAGCGATAACAGAAAGTGGAATTAAGTTATTGTTATCCATGGCAGTTTTGCTATTCAAGACATTACTTTTGTAAAGCTTCTAAAAGGGAATTAAAAAAAAAATGTTTCATATTAATTAAATTCCACATTGCATCAACCCATCATCCTGTGTATTATGATCATATTACGGGAAACAATTTGTCATTCAAGAAGTCACTAACAATCTGGATAGCCGTGGTCTCTTAGAAACAGATCTCAGGAAGGTGAATAGCAGCCGGCACGTGCTTGGGAATAGAGGATTTTTCATTTCCCCACCAGTCTGAATAGCCAGTTGATTTATTTAGGAACAAAAGCACAACATTCAATATCTTATGAAAGACACCTACATAAAACCCTTTAAAAACTAATGATTTCTAGGTATAATTTGAAAGCTGTGCTCAAGGACTAAACCAGAGTATAAAATCAGCCTCTTTATCAATCTGTACCAGTGGTTAGCTGTAAAAATTTAATGGAACACGAGGAGGCAGAAAGAAGACGAAAAAGTCTTTAGGAAAGAAAATATCTGTGGGAGAGAAAAACTATGTGTACATCCTCAAGGGCAGAAATTGGGGAGTATGGAATAAAGGGGTATGGAAATGGGCACCGGGGGATATAAACAAATAATTAGTAAGCCATGTGCATGCAGATGAGTAACAGTTTTATTTTACTCTTAAGTGATATTCTAATACAGAGAATTCACTTCAATCATTTTGGACCTCTCAAAAGTAGAAATACTGAGCAACTTATGTCAAGGGGAACAAAATACAGTGACCACCCCTATCTGGGGTCTCTTTAATGTATTAACAATGTTTAGGCCTAACTCAGCACTGCGTCACAGTGGTTTAAAAATCCTGACCCCAGGGCCACCTTATTTTGGCATTGGGGAAATTTACTTATTACACCGATAGTGTCCTAGTTATACTTATTTATGCAGTGTGGGAAAGAAAATTCAATTACAACCTTCAAGAATGTTCTAGTGGGCCCTTTTCCCCATAAATATAGAAGCTTTCTGTATTCCATGAAGATAGGCAGGGTTGACTTCTTCATCAGGCACGTGGAGCACAATGTTTAAGGCCCCCAGAAATGTTCTCATTTAGTTTTAAATCAGAAGGAAAAAAATGAACTTTTAGGCTGATGAAAATCTCTTAACATGCTAAAATAGTCTTATTTTGCCAATATGGTCGTAAAATACACTTCAAAAAATATATAGATAGATATTTGTTTATATATTTATGGAGAAAAGAGCCCATTAGAACCTTCTTTCTTAGAAAGGCAAGTTTATTCTTTTGCTTATGTCTGAGTATTTCTGTTATAAAATTGAAGGCTCTTAAATGACAAACGGACTGTTAAATGACTCTTAAATGACAATTGCAAAGGAACTGAAAAAAATTCCAGATATGAATCTCGTTTATATTTATTGTAAGAACTGAATCAGTAACACAAATCTCTCAATTTCTAATCCCACCCAGGGACCTACTCAGTGCTTCCCAGTTCCCAAGAGGGTGGTGGAGCATAAATTACTTAATAATATATAGAGTTTCAGCCCCAATTCTTATCTAGCATCTTGGCATATCGGATTTGGGGCCCCAGTGGATGTTTAAGGCCTCCTTTATGCCTTTTGTGTAAGATTAGACTAAAGGAGTTCACAGTGAGAGATAGTGCTACTTCACCGTTCAGAGCCTGAATTTAACATTTGGCTTCGTCATTTCCATAGTGTATACATTCTTTGACCTATGTTTTTCTTTCTTTCTCTGTATAATAAAAATAAAAGTAGTATCTACTTCATATTAATTAAATGAATAAATATACATGTTGCATTCATATAAATATCCTAGAAAAGGGTCTCACAATGAGCAGGCACCAGTAAATACAAACTAGTATTGTTATAAACTATTAAACTATCTAATTGTATCGCTATTTTCTAGGCTCTGTCTTAGGTTTGCTTGGACCTTTTAAACCTATTAAACTAACATTACAGGCTGAACTGGAAGGAAAATAACAACATGAGGGAAAAAAGAGAACAACTAATCCCCATTCCTACAATGGTACAGACCCTCCTTAAAAAGATATCCTGGTTTGCCATTTATGTGGATCAGACAACCTGTGTCATCCTTGATAACTCATTCACAGAAAAGAATAACTGTATTTTTTAATGGCTGTTTGATAAAATGTACTATGACAAAAAGTATGGAATCAATAATTTGTTTAAAAAATGTACATTTTTGTAACTCAATAGAAGCTGTACTTGAAAAATAATAGCATATAAATGGGTGAAACAGTTAATAAATCAAGAGGCAAGACGTAATTACTGTGCTTTGAAATTCCAACCCCTTTGAGACCACTCTGCCCCCATTTTCCAACCTTGTCTAACGAGTTTCCATATCACACTTCACCATCCCACCTATCCTCAGCCCTGCCTCAGTCTGTGCACCTTCCATCTTTATAACTTAATTATCACAACAATCCAATAAAATAGGTACTATCTTCCCATCTTACAGATGACAGGGCTGGGACATAAATAGTTGGATAAGGAGCCTTTTCTAAAATATTCACATGAAGAAAGAAGATATGATTTATTAGTAGTAGTAATATAGTAGTAGGCAAAATCTTGTCAAACCATTAATCCCATAAAAGCACAGAAAGCAGAGACTTCTGATCTCTGGCCTCTGTTGGAGACACATGAAACAGTAGTTTGCTTAGAAGAATAATGATGTCTTAAGATACTGAATTGCTCTGTTTTATTACTACATGACTCCCATGTAATCAGTTCGTAGCATAGCACTTTGCCATAACACATTTCATGGTTCATTGACAAAAATGATCCTTCGACCTCGGTAAACAACAGTATATGTTACATATGTGCTATCTGATTCAGAATCAAGCTGTGAGCACCTGAAATACTTAAATGTTAGTCAGGAGGGAATGTAATTCATAAACTAGGTTTAAAAAAATAGGCAAAGTAATAGGTCTGCCTACATATCTTATACTGTTCTTACATTTTGTGAAAAAGGCAAAAAGAATAGACTGTCGTCAATGTAGGAATGCACACATGTGCAATTTTGAATCCTTTCTTATTAACTGCTTTTAATGCAATAGCTCATCAACAATTACCAGGTACAAGGCACAATGTAAATGGAACCTATTCAGTTTACATTACATAGTTGAACTTGGAGATTATTGATAAATTGATCCGACACAGAACAGCATATTCCAGTGAGTGCTGATGGAAATCCTAGTAAGACCTTACTGTTCAGAGAAATCTGTCTGTGAAGGACATACCCTTTTCTGTCATGATTGCAAATCTCATTGCAAAATGAGAAAATTAAATCACCTGGGAATGCTGGAAAAGACAGAAAACTTTAAACTAAATGCCACTCATCACCCTAGAAAGCGGAGAAAATGATGATTTGGCTTTGATACAAGAAAACACCTATGACATTATCTACCATTAAGATGAAAAATCTGTCAGGTACGTTTTCCTTACAATGATGGTTTTTGAACTAAGTCTGGGATTAAGCTGTATAAATAATAATTGGCACCTATATCAATTTCAACACACTTCTCAGCCCACCTATAAAACTTAGACAAATAAGAGCTTCAGAGTTCTGGGTTCTCTAGCTATTTTCGGGGTGACTAAATAAGCATAATCTTCTGTCCTACCTCAATCTGCCCTGGCTGAATTATCTCCAGTCTACACAGATAGCTCAGGGGTTTCCATGATAATCAGCCAGTTAGCAGCAGCCTCTCCAAAGGTAAAAGGTAACATAAAGGGTAGAAAAAGTAAGTGGATACCATGGGGAGAAAAATACTTTGAGAAAACTTTGTGTTTGTTGCCCAGTACCCGTGTCATTTTGTGCACACAGATAGAAAATAAAAACAGAATCCAAATTTAACTACATCTAAAATTACATAGAGAAATTGGACAATAAGTTATCTAGTACATATTTCCATCCAGGAAGGCCCAAATATTGTCCTCTCATTTATAAAATAGCAAAATATTACTTTCATGTTTTCTCTTCATGGTTCCTACTTTTAAAACATGTAGAACCACCATGATTGAAATCAATCAGAGAAGCTGATCCTTAGGGCAAATTAACCTGTATATTGATGGCAAGAGTGGATGTGAAAAAATTAAGAGTTCTACTTTTAAAAGTTTGTTTGAAACACTGTGTGATAGCAGGCTAACTTTGTAAGAGTTGAAGTATTCATACAAAAGTGTGTGTGTGTGTGTGTGTGTGTGTGTGTGTGTGTGTGTGTGTGTGTGTGCGCTTTCCCCAAATACCACTGTAGTTCATGTTAGATCCTACAAGGAATCACTGTTTTGTTTTATTTTATTTTTTAGAGTAATTGGCACTGCACGATAATCCTAATCAACTCTTCTAGTATGTAATATTACATAGTAAAATATTTTATTTTTACTTAGCAATATTTAGATTACAGTTGTAACCAACCATTCATTCATGGAATTAACACTATAGAGATCCATTGTTGTCAGGGCATAATTTTTCTGGCAAAAATTTGTGATAACAAGAAAATGACATTGTCTCACTTTAAAATTCACTTTTGTACTATCGTTAAAAGGGTTTTCACCCAAAAATATTTCACAGCTGTATTAGTCTTCCCAAGAGCTTTTCAACTCTGATATTTAAATCATAAATCATATGCTTTTGGGATACCAGACATTTCCCTGCTCTTGTCGATTTTTCCTTAGGAGATAATGTTTTAGATTGGCAACTACTCTAATTGCCAAATGCGCATGGCTTCACAGATTAGAACAGTAGTTCTCCAATATCATTGTCATCTACTTCATGAAATCCTATGGCTTTATTCAAGATTTATTGCAATGCAACTTTGGAACCCCACTGCTCTCTATTTGTATAACAATGCTAGATTTCAAAACTGTAAATCAGAAGATATAGAAATGTTCAGGCAATAAGTGGTATTGTTCTGTGTATTATTCTGTGAGAAGATGTAATTAAATGGGACACATTTTATAAGTGGTCATTTATCTAGTAAACTTGGTTCGTCCTATGACAGACTTTGAGCCTCTAATTCAGAGGTCAGCAAACTTATTCTTCGAAGGATCCGATAGTAAATAGTTCAGGTCTTTATTGCAAGTACTACTTAACTCATGCCACTGTAGTATGAAAACAGTCATAGATAGTACATGAAAGAAGAACATTGCTCTGAATAAAGCTTTATTTACAGAAATAAGTGCCTGGCTGGTTGGCCCAATGACCCTAATTTGTCAGCCCTTCCTCTAATTTAATAAACATTCAGATAATCTACTTTTTAAAAGCAACTACTGAAGCTAACCAGGTTTCTTTACAAAAAAAAAAGGTCTTCTTGCTATTCTTCTTGCTATTGAAAGAAAAAAGATCTGTTAGTCCAGTGAGCTGATAACTCTGAACCACATAGTATTTCTAATTTTCTACAATAAACGTAGGATGCACTTTCTGGGATAAAGAATAAGATTCTCTGTTCTATTATCAAAATATTTAGGATTTTCAATGAGGTCCAGTTAAGTCAGAGAAGGTCAGACTATGTTAGAGTAGAAGAGTAAGCCATTCCAGAGTTAGATGCTGTGTGTATGTGCACTCAAGTCACATGGACTCTTGGAGAATAGAAGCCTCACCATTTAGAGATGTCTCACCCACCACATGGGTTGCCCATCCAACAAGCTATTGAATGGTGTTGGTTAAGGCGCAGTTAAACAGTTTCTCTATTTACCAATTTAGAATAAGAATCTTTTCATACAAGAACTCATTTACTCCCTTTTTATCTCTAACTTACAGGGACCAAAGATATGATACATAACACTGACAAAATATATTATCAACTGTTATCAATTATATAATTTATCAAGAGGAGAATATTGATTTCTGACATTTTATGCTTAATACAAACTGCATTTGCAAAGCAACAGAAATACTAAAAAGAATAAAACTTATATATCACTTGTGATGTATCAGATGGTGCTTTAAGATGTAGAGGGTTAGAAATAGGTATAGATACAGATAGTGATATCTATATACATCTAATGATCAATTTACACATACATGTGTACACACATGCATATATTGGATTGTCAGAAAAGTTATGACACATTTTTGCAATGAAAAACAGAAAAAATATGTCATGACTTCTCAGACAACCAAATATATACATATATATTCATATATATATTCATATATACATATATATTCATATATATATTCATATATATATATATATATATATATATATATATGAATAAACTCTTTTAATCCTCAGAACAGCTCATGAGGCCAATACTGATATTATATGCTTTCTATAGATGTGAAAATTTAGCTACTAAGCATTGGCTCACCCCAAGTTACAGGGCTATTCATTGGAAGATCCAAGATTGGAAGGCAGGTAGTCCAACTTCAAAACCCATACTGCTATTACTACCCTTTTTCCTATGATATTAAACATTCCTTTCTCTTCCCAAATGCTAATTCCATTAAAAAAAAATACTATCTTCAAAGGTGAGCCTTAAAATCTGCCTAAAATAGGTCACGGAGCTTTCAAAGTTCATAGAAATTTCTTCCACACATATGAGAATTTATAAGGACCCAAAGCCTGTTCTGGGAAGTGACCATGTATATGCATCTATCTTCTACACATGACTAAGATTCTTTCCAATTCATGCCATCTCCTAGCAGACTCCTCAAAACACTTTTCAAAAATTAAAATGACTTAAATAAATCGGCAAATTAGTCATCAGAACCAAACACTAACATACTATTCGCTTGTACTTGGCAAACATGGACAAATCGTGAGAACCCAAGTATATATGGAGTCTTTTCCAAACAACTAAATGGCAATGCCTATCCTCGACTCAATTTTTAGATGCATCATCTCTAACTCTATTCAGTTAAACCGGTTATCTGCATAACCAACACAACCCTTTCCTCTTGTTTTCTAATGAATAGGGTTTTCATATGTTTAGAAAGTATCTGGTTGAATTTAGTAAAACAGCCAGTTATGAACCAGGTGTCTCCTTTTTATTTATTTTGAGGGCAGTGTCACTGGCCCTCCCTCATATATGGGACCAAACCGGGACCGCTGGCGTCCCAAGCCAGAGCTTAACCACTGCGCCACTCAGCTGGCCCTGAACCAGGTGTCTCAATTCTATAAATACCTAAGGCATAGAGTACCTTAATTATGGCAAGTCTTAGCTGAGCTCCAGACCACCAAACTACAAATGGGATGAAGAGTATTGTATATTTCCTCAACTTTTATCTAGATTGTGTTTTAATATCTAATTACACTGTTAAAGGATAGACTCAAGATCTCTATGGCATGTAGAGTCCTTAGTAATTATAAATACAAGATGGTATTAATAATAAATGTTTATTTCCATTCATTTTTCTCACTAATTCATTGCTTTAAATTTTGTATGTTGCAATGGGATTTTTTTTTTTTCTCCCCCTGTTACAGATGTTTGGATTCTGTAATCCCCCAAGGTGTCAGGAGCCTGTGTATCCCATCTGCAGTGATAAACATATCTGGTGATTAGAATTTCATACAAAGCAAAATACTAATACATCATTAAGCCTACAAAATATTTAGTCCTCCATATGTTGTTTGTGTTTCACATTTCTCCAACATTTTGCTACGAAATACAATTCAGAATAACTAATAGATGAAAGTGAAGTAAAAGAAAAGTTAAGAGCATTGGGGTTTTTCAAATTTCTTTGTTTTATACTTTATTTGCATAAAGTATACTACTCAACTCTCAGTATTCTTTACTCCCTTGACATGAAATCTGAATATTCCGGCTGTATGAGGCTTGCAGCAGATAATGGTTTTAACAATACATTTAGATTTAAATTGAGCTCAACATGGGCCAGCCCAGTGGCTCAGTTGGTTAAGAGCTCTCTCAAGAGTGTGAGCTGAGCTCTGAGCAATGGCTGTTCGATGCCAGCCTGAGCTGAGTTGCCGCTGAGCTGCCAACAGGTGGCAGGATGGCTCAGCTTAAATAAAAAAATTGAGCTCAACTTGAGAAGGATGAAAAAAATTCATTGGCAGTCATCTTGTACAATGTAAACTCTTGTTTTTTCTACAGTCTGTGCAATAGAGTAAGGACTGTTTTACTACAGAGCTTAAATGCAACTTCATGTTTTGTTGCAACATTTAAGAAATAAATCAACTCTTAGGCAAAACCTCTTTACATTTTATTGCACATAATCAGCCAATGAAGCCCAAAGGTGAAATGAACCCCAAATGAGAGGCTCCAAAGTAATAAAGTAGAAAGCTAGAAAGAAATATTTCCTTGGTAGCTCAGTGTTTATTTTATACCTTGGCGATGGTGCTCAACGAGCAACAGGGGCAAAACCACATCAATTGTGTGCAATAAGACTGCAGAATCAACCCTCGAATTTGGACTGCCTGATAATTATCAGCAGGTAATGTGTAATTTTTCACCCTCACATTAGAACCATTCACTTTTCCACTAGCTTCCTTGGCTACTGCCTTACATTAATTCTACTCAACACTTTTCTTTCCTGGGTTCATTTCATCCACAATTACTCTAATCTAGGACTAGAATAATAAATACTGGAGGGACTAAACCAGTCAGTCCTCTCTGGGGAAGTCATAAATGATACAATATTTCACCCAACCAACAAACTGAAAACGCTAGATCCAGTGGAGCTTGAGACCCATATATTTTAGTTTGGGACCTATACATTTTAGTTTGCAATAGAGACATAAATATGACCCTAGAGATTAAACAATTTTATATTTTTTCTCATGTAATGAAGATGGGGGGCCTCCTGAGTATTTTCTGAGCACAAACATCTTAGAAGCATATTTTTCATAGCACTGAATTATCCAAAAATGTTAAAGACCTTTCGGGTCAGTCAAACCATCCCTTGGAGACCATAGAGGGCAGTTACCTAAAATAAATGCTCCAGCGTTTGGTCCCCTCGAGTGTTAGAGTTTCCTAGTGTTAGGCCAGCATCTGACCTTTTATTTACAGTGTTATTTATTATTCATATTTTATTAAATATTTAAAATGCCACCTATTGTATTTGATGACTATTATGAGAAGAAAAGGTCTCGGTTCTTCGGATCTAGCTGGTTAATATCCTGCACTTGGCATTAATTATCTGGCACTTCCTTTCTAAACCTCCTGAAGCTTCATGCTTTTATTTAACAGCTGGCAGTTGCAAAAAACCTTTGGCAGAAACCAAACACTGCCATGAAGATGGCCACACTCAAGAATTAGTTCTTCCTTGGAAGCTTCATTCATAAATAAACCCATCATTTCTTTTACTTCTTCATGGTTACAGCTGATAACTGATATTAACAAGTATATACAATAAGTGAAAAGTAGAACATATAAAACAAAACAGAAAACTCCAAATTCAGCATGCCTTCTTTCATGGAGGTGGCTTTTAGGTACTTCCATGGCCTTCATGCTTATTCATAGCTGTTTTCTGTCTGACTTTCTCTGTTTCTTTCCCACAGAGTACAAATCTGAAAGTTTAGGAAAGCATACGTCATACTATTAACTGCTTATCGACTCAACGTAGTGTCTAATTCTTCCTGTGGGGCTTCCCATTCTCAAATGAAGAGAATGGAGAAATCTCCAAACTGTATCTTTGAGCAACTTAATCCTAGGGCTACTCATAAGAATTCTACAAGGAAAGACATATATCATGTCAGTAGATAATAAATTGACAACAAAAAAGCAAAAGCAAAACCATACCAATAAAAAACCGGAGCACTTTTCTGTGATGCCAGAAACACATTTAGATCAGCTTCAGAGAAACAGGGGTGCCTGGGAGTTTCCAGGGGTCAGAACGAGCTGACCCTGGCCACATAGAAACCTATACAGTAATCTGAACATGTTTCCTGAAATGCACCCTTCCCTTCAATATGTCTATAAGTTTTTATTAATAATTAGTCTACCCTCAGTTATGTTGTATGCGGTGAGGAAAAGGTCTGAGGAGGAGACCAGCGATGCCTCCACAGCAGAAGCTATGACCAGCGGAAGGAACAGGTACAACAGGTCAGCAAGGGCGGGGCGGCAGATCTATGAAGGGGAGGTCAGAGTGAAGAAGCAGAAAAAGTAGGTAGCTAAAAAATGTGGACAGGGAAGAAGCCCCCTCTCCCCATTAAAAAGTTCATGCAACTCATGGTGTTGTGGTGTGGGTTACACCATCATCTGCTGCTTACTGCTCATTTCCATTTCTCACATCCTTTCGACATGCCTCCCCAAATTTATGTCTTACTTTTCCCCCCTCCTTATTTTCTGCCTTATCCCAGATCACTTTACAATTTCAAAAAATTCTGACATCAAGTTTGATTTCTGACTCAATAGAGAATAACAGGTGTTTAAAAAGAAAGTCGGACTTCCTGGGATTTAATCTGAGATCTGTCACTGATTATGTGTGTGACCTTGGAAAAACGAACTTGTCTGAATTCATCTGCCTCGTATATAATACGGGAATAAAATATTGGCGTATATATAGAGATGTTTTTGATGAGCAAATGAGATTATTTGGGAAAAGCACTTGGCAGAGTGCCAGGCATACAACATATCGACACGAGCTCCAATTATTATTAATTATAATTAGTTAGGTGATTCTAAATACGTAGCTCCAACCGTGATATTTATACTCATCTCCATCCTTTACTTCCAGCTCTTTGCTGACTATGTGTTTCTATGACTCTACATTCAACATTTGTGATGTTAAACTCAGCCTGTTTTTATCCTTTTCAAACTATTTCTTCATGCTAACGTCCCATTTTCTTTGTGTCACAATTTAATCAGTTATGAAACTTTCTGGCTACCACTGATATTTGAACCTTCCATCCTTTCTCCCACCCTTCCTTCCTTCCTTCCTTCCTTCCTTCCTTCCTTCCTTCCTTCCAGCCTGCTTTGCTTTCCTTTCCTTTCTTTTCCTTTCCTTTCCTTTCCTTTCCTTCTTCGTCCAAAATTCACCCTTTTAGTGGAAATGCTCAACCTCTCCCTCAAATATTGTAATTTCCTACTAATTTTTCTTTCCTTTTCTAATAACTCCTAGTCTAATCACTTGGACCCCTGAAGAAGACAAATCAATATTCCCAAACCACAGATACTAATCTATGCACCCTCCAAGTTTATAGCAAGCCTGTAATCTGGGCCCTTTACCTTCATTTAGGCCCAACCTTCATTTCCAGTGTTTATTACTTACATACAAAATATTAAGCCCTAGTGAAATATATTTCGCCCTAGTGAAATATATTTAATTTCTCTTCCCTGAACATTCCACATATTTCTCTACCTATTAGTCAACATTATCCTCTCTTTGTTAAATGTATGCATCAGTAAAATTCTGTGTAGAATAATAGGTGTCCTTCAAGGGTTTTATCTAATGAAATATCACATATAAACCTTGTCTTCATTGTATTTCCTTGACCAAGACTTTCTATCATTTGATTTATGTATTTCTCCTGCAATTTCACTAGAGCATGAAAAATAATATGTTTATATCTCCCTGCATCTTCCCTTTGTCTTCTCTCGGCTTAAGGATCTCTGGAAAAAGTTCATTGTTGTAATTGAATGTTACATTTACCTTACCGTACTGAACAATGCACCTGGGTAACATTCAGATATACAATTAATGACACTTGGTCATTTTAAAAAGTGACAAAAGTTTCTCATATCACCCAGTTAACATTATTACTGAGAAAAAAAATTATGAATTAGTTTCACAGTGGATGGAAGTTCCATGTATTAATCCAGCCAAACACTTGTTTATTTTTATTTCTTAAATAAAGGATTATTTAGGTCAAAAGGAAATTCAGTTACATTTTTAACAAAGCAGGTTATCTTAAAAATGCAACACACATATGCTCATATTGTGCTTATCAAATTCAAATATTCATACCTGAAGGTAGAGATTCTGACTGGAATGGCCAAAACACATCCTGTGAGATCTCACCCTCCCATATATAACAACTATACAATTGGGGGAAACATAAAACTAACAGTGAACTGAAAACCTTGCAGAAAGAAAGAAAAAGCAATATCTGGAGTGGGCACTTTGAAAAAAAGACCATCATGGAGTGAGTTATCCATTCTTCCAGTTTAAGCCTAAGGGCAAGTCACATCTGACCCCATGCACAGTGACAGAAACTCTGATAGAAAACACACAGACTTTCTGGCTTAAACAACCAAGGGAAAGAGTTTGCGACAACCTCAGAAATCGAAATGGAATCATGGGATAGAGCACCAGAGAGGAGAATCAAATTTTGTGTACAAACTGCAAAAATATCTAGCTGACCTCTGAACAATGCAAGCATAGAAGTGGTCCAGAGCGGGCTCAAAGCAACTATCTAAGGACAAATTAGTTGAACTGAGATTTGAGCTTCTTTTCTTGTGACAGAATTTTCAGTTTATGTCCAACCAAGTTAATTATCTGTCAAAATCACACCAACAAACAAAATATCAATAATTTCCTGGTTAATATCACTGAATCAAAAATTCCCACAAAATACAAGCAGCATATCTAAGGTACAATCCTAAATATATGACATAGAAGTATTAGAAAAATGTTAACAGTTTTCAAGCAAAAGACAATATCTGAGAAGAGTCTTGAGATGACCATGATATTGATACTGTAACTATGCTAATAAATGTAAAGAAAAATATGTTTGTTATAAATGTTAGAACATTTCAGCAGGAAAATTCAAAAAAATGGTAAAAGAGAACCAATCAAAATTCAAATTAAAAAAATAGAATTTAAAAAACACTGATGAGCTTAACAGCCTAGCAGAGATAATAAAGAAAACGTCAATAAGTGTTTAGATAGATTGATAAAAATTGTCCACTTTGAAGAATAGAAAAAAAAATGAAAAGAAAAAATGAATAGAACCTCAGAGACCCATGGAAAGTATTAAAAGGTCAAAATTATGTGTAACTGGAATCTCAGAAAAACAGGAGAGAACAGAGTAGAAAAATATAATAATTTGGTGAAAGGTATAAATTTACACTTTGAGAAGTCCATTAATCTTCAAGCAGAAATGGAAAAAAAAATTAAAAATCCCTAAGACCATCATAGTCAAACTACTGAAAACGTAAGTAAACAAGATCTTGAAAGCAGCCAGAGAAACACAAATTAATTACAGAAAAACAATTACTTGAATTTTTGCTAACTTCTCATCAGAAACTGTGGACATCAAAAGTGAAACAACTATTAAGTGCTAAAAGAATAAAAAGAAAATCTGTCAACCTAGAAGTCTATATTTAGTAAAAAGAAAAATAGATAAAGACATTTTCAGATTAGAAAAAAAAACTATGAGAATTCATTTACAGCAGATGTGAAATACAAGAAAGACTAAAAGGCTAAAAGGAATTAAAAACAGACAGACACATAGATCTTCAGGAAGAAATAAATAGGATTGGAAATGGTAAACATCTGGGTAAATATAAAAGATTGTTTTTGTCCTATTGTTTTAAAAGAAAATACAAAATTTCTTGTGAGCATCTTAATATAGATAGATAGATTTTATACATATACAACTGTAACATAAATGAGGAGTGGAGTTAGTTAAATATACCTATAAAGCTGTAATGTTTCTTTATTTTGTATGAAATAATACAGTATCAATTCTATAGAGACCATGAATGTCAAGGAAGTGTGCTATAATCCCAAGAGCAAACACTTGACACCAAGCAAAAATGTGTAGCAAAAAATTGATAGACAAATTAATATGGAATTCTGAAAACATACTTAAATAAAGAAAGTAGAAAAAGAGGAAAATGGAAAACTCAGAAGGAAGAAACTAAATATCCATGGTAAAATGGTAAACCCCAGTCCAACCATGGAAAAAATTACTAAAATGTTAATAGCCTAAACATTCTAAGAAAAATCCAGAATTTGTTAAAATAGATACAAAAGAAAGATTCAACAATATGATGTTTAATGTACACATAGTTTCATTAAGTGACACAGATTTGGTCAAAAGCAAATGGATGGGAAAAGTCATACACCATGCCAACAGTAAGCAAGAACGCTAATTTGCTAAATTAACATGTGAAAAAAAAAAAAGAAAAAAAAAACAGACTCCAAGACAAAGAGTATTACCAGATAAAAGGACATTTCAGAATGATAAAAGATTCAATTCATGGAGGTGATATAACCATGCTAAATATGTATGTCTGTAATAATGAAAACTCTAAGCATGTGAGATACAAATTGAATTAAAATAGGAAAAGACAATATTCAAACTTATGGTGAGAGATTTGAACAGAACTCTTAGCACCAGTTAAAACAACTAGGCACAAAGAAAGTCACTAAAAACTGAATCACTCTTGATATGGTAACTGAAAGCGAGGGAGCAAAACTATGGATAAGAGGAGAGTTGCTATATTTGCCAATTTCTAAGTCAGTGGAAGAGATAAGAACCCAAAGAGAAAACTACATCTAAGAGGAAAAAATCACAGGGCTTTTTGTAGTCTCACTTTTACAGGATCACAAACTTTGGAGTTCAGGAAGTGCCATAAAGGTGGAGCTATGTGCAACACCCACCTCCTACACTTTTACATGAGAACCCTGAGAGCCATGCTTGAGAAATCTGTGCAAAGTGGGAATCGTTTTGCCCTCCAAAGGCTGAAACACAGACAGACTTACACCAGCTCCTGCCTGGATGCCTTCACTCTGACAGCCTGCTTGAAGAAAACTAAGTTCTCTCTGGAGAAAACTATCATAATCAAGAGCCTCTTTTTTTGTTTGTTTTAATAGAGTGTCCAGAAACGACTTTAAAAATACCAGCTGTACCACTTCCATGCAACATTGCACTGGAGTTATAAATTGCGTAAGACAAAAAGAAATCAAGACGTAAGGGCTTACAAAACGAACACTGTCATGATTCTCCGATGAGATGATTATGTGCCCAGAAAATCTAATGGAATCTCACAGCTATTAGTCAGTGAATTTAGCAAGTTTGCAATGGAGAATGCGAATATAAAACAATCTAATGTATGTTCACACATTAGAGACAATTAGA
Source organism: Aselliscus stoliczkanus (assembly GCA_033961575.1). NCBI lineage: Eukaryota > Metazoa > Chordata > Mammalia > Chiroptera > Hipposideridae > Aselliscus > Aselliscus stoliczkanus. Next base: position 11,665,180 of record CM066733.1, read on the forward strand.
AATTGAAAATGATAAAATAATATTTATGGTAGGACACAAAGGAATTTTAGGGCAGTGAAAATATTCCGTATGATACCATGTTGATGGATACATTTGTCCAAACTCAGACTGTATACCAAGAGTGAACCATAATATAACTATAGACTTTGGGTGATCATGATGTGTCAATGTAGGTTCGTCGATGATAATGAATGTCCCACTCTGGTGGGGGATGTCGGAAGCTGTGGGGGTCGGGGCCATATGGGATGTTTATTCCTTTTCCTTGATTTTGCTGTGAACCCAAATTTTCTATAAAAAGTTTTTTTTCTTTTTACAGTATTTCCAGTAAGATTATCAAACACCTAAGGAAAAAAATCTGTAAGAGATATGTAAGTCCTCTCTATACATTTCTATAAAATACCACTAAAAAAATTAAAGACTAAAATAAATTGAGAATCAGCTAAGATAATTTTAAAGGAGATGACCAAATTGGACAACTTGCACAATCAGATATCAAGCCTTGCCCTAGTATAAAGCCATAACAATTAATACTGTGTCATTTTTGTAAAACAAAACAAAAAATAGTAATTCCAGAAATAGACTCATACAAATATGAGCACTAGACTTATTACAAAGATGCCACTGCAGAAAGATGGGAAAAGGATCGTTTTTGTTTTGTTTTTTCTTTTTAAAGAATTTATTGAGGGATTGGAGGAGGGGAACAGCATTGGGGAACCAGAGAAGGGGAACAGACAAGTTGCTGCCCTTTTGTTCTTCAGTCTAGTTGTGGAGGACATTGCTTTACTGGCCCATGTTGGTATCATCATTGTGCTCTTCTTGGGTGAGGCAGATCGGTTGCTGGCCTCTGGACAGCCACTCACTGTGGCTCTTGGCAGCTCACATCGGCTGCCAGCCACTCACTGTAGCTTATGGCAGCCCACTGCAGCAGGGGCTGCAGCTGTGCCATCCGGGAGACTCACAGCAGCCCAGCTCCAGGTGGAGCTGTTGTTCACCATCTTAGCTGTAGAGGGCAGTGTCACTGGCCCGCATATGTGGGATCCAAACTGGAGCCACTGGCATCTCAAGCCAGTTCTTAACCAACCAGCCACTCGGCCACCCCCGCCCCCCCCCTTTTTTTTTTAATATATGGTCCTGGATCAAGTGCCAATGAATACTACAAAATGAATTTTGTTATTTTAAATTATGCAAAAATAAATAAATTATAGATAGATTTAGACCTACATATGAATTTAACACAATACAATTTTCAGAAAATAACAGATTAGCTTCATAGCTGTGACATGAGCAGATATTTCTTAATCTGAATACAGACGTCACTGACCATAAAGGAAAGATTCTTCAATTGTATTGCATTAACGTTAGAAACTTCCATTCATCACCCCTCTTCCCTTCGGGTGGAGGGAGGGGGAGAAAGCTATTAGCAGAGAGAAAAGATGAACTACGAGAAGATAGTTATAATATGTGTAACTAACAATGGCTGGTAACTGGACTATATAAAAGTTTTTCTACAAATCTAGAAGAAACAGGCAAACCAGTGTTTAGGGAAAGGGACTAAAGACATCAAAAAACATAGCCAAAAAGCCAACAAAAATGGCTCTCAACAGTTAATTATCAGAAAGAGAGAGATACATTAAAATGTTCATGGGAAGAGACTTGCTGGAATAGCTAACTATACGTTTGACAACATCAAGGGTCAGTAAAAATATAGTTCAGTTGGAACTCTCATGCTCTATTGGTGTGGATGTTAACTGGTAAAAACCAATTGTCATATATCCATGTACCCCTCAATCCCACTCTTAGGTACCAAACAGAAATATATATATTTTAGCACCATGACACATGTAAAGATACGCATAACAGTGTAATTCACAGTATTTTAAGAAAACAGGTATCGTACATGTCAATTAGTAATAGAATGGATAAACTTTGGCATATGCAGCCAGTGGAATTCTGTAAACAAATGGAAATGAACTTGTTTTATACTATAAGCTAGATGAATCTCAAAAAATGTAGTATTAAGTAATTGAAGCCATACAAATAAAAAGGTACTTATTATACAATCATTATTTTTTCTTCAAAAGCATGTGAAACAAGTCAAGTGTTGCAGGACGTCAGATAGTGGATATTCACAGAGTGGGGACCATAAGGACTTATGGGGAAATAGGTAGATTGCTGGGCTTATGGGAATATTCCATTATTTCATTGGGCTTGTAGGAACACAGGTGAGTTCACTCTTCTAAAAAGTAATTGAGCTGATAAAGACAGTGTGTGTATATTCTCGGTATGTATATTACACTTCAATAAAAAAAGTTTTATTTAAAAATGGTATAAACTATGTAGGTAAGCACAAAACTAGAATAAGATTCCCTCTTCCCTATTTGAAAGGCAGAAAGGTCTGAAAATACAGTCATCTGCAGATGAGCCTTCCTTTTAGTCTGTATAGATTAAATACTAACTCGATAGAAGAAATTTAGAATATTCCTGTAAGCTTTCATATTTTTCTTTACATGTTTAAAAATCACATAGGAATGTGGATTCTAATAGTAAATTTCAGTCTAGGTACCTGAAAATCTGATGAACCAGAAAAATTCCAGAAGTGCTAACTGAATGGGTGTTACAAAGAACGTATGATACTGGGGTGGACACCAAAAGTTTTCCTGCTGACTCTGCACTGGGGAGAAGAGATCCATCTAAATAGGAACCATAAGAAACACTTTCTTATTGTCTCCTGTTGATAATTTCTACTTAATTATATTTTGCATTGTTGAACATATTTTAAGTGGGGAGAGAGTGATGCAATATATATATATATATATATATATATATATATATATGTATTTTTATATATGTATAAGTGTGTATAGTATACTTTAGACACATATAAATGTCTTGTCCTTGAAAGATACTATGCTGAATTTTAATTGAAAATTTAAAGATTTTTGTTTTCAAGGCTATACAATTAAATACTCTAAAACATGACCCACCAACAGCTAAACAGCATAGCCTGGTTCAACATGTGCCTTCTTTATTTTATTTTCTGTACTTAAATGACTTGTACATTGCGATAGTGGGACACTATTATTCTTCTTAATTTCCGTGCTTTTCTTTTTTTGCTTATTTCCAAACATAGGACAATTCGGCTACCAGTGATGCTACCTGTGGTTAGGAGTGACTGGTGAGCCGAGCCAGGCTCCTGGAGTATATTATTACTACATTTGTGATGCGATTTGTAATGAGAAAAAAATAAGCATCAAAAGCATATGATTATTTCTGTAATTTAACTTACATTTTGCAAAACCGGTAATAACTAGTGTAATTTAGATCTCATAAAAGAAACAGAGATGCTCTACTGAATCTAAAATCAAAGCCCATGAAAACCTTTTACACACAACGTAAACAGACATGTTTCACATAAGCATCTGCCAATCTAATCTGATAATTTTGCTCAAGTTGTATTTTTTGCCCATTTGGCATGTTTTTATGTAGCAATTTATATACAACACTGTATCAGCATATATGGGGGTATACAACCAGCTGCGTCCTATTATATAATTTACAGGGGGGGAAAAAAACAACTCTGACAAAGAAAACCGCTTTCTCATGAAATACAGTGGAGGGGGTACTGTAACGTTAGAAACCTGTTGACCCATTTTCCAGCTGAGTCCACAGGCGTGTCCTGTCCTTGGTTGGGTCTTTGCCTGTCAAGCTGCCTCCAGGGCAGAACTCTCAGGTTTGCCTCCTGACTGAGACTCCTGCCACTTTTGAAATCAACCCTTCAAAAAGATAGGAAAGAGCAACACACACTTTACTCCCAAGAGGGTTGTTGGTGGAATTTTTTCCCCCCCAATCAGAACATTGTAATCAGTAGTAAACAGAATAAACAGCAGTGGTGAGTAACAATGTACAATCAGGAAAATACATCAGATGAGCAGCTGCCAGTAGTTAGCATAGTTTTTGTTCACTGTTTTCAAAAAAAAAAAAAAAAAACAAAACTGCTTATATTATAAGGGGAAAAATCAAGGGGATAAAATTGTCCAGAATGAACACAGGTCATAATATTCCTGTCAGTGATGCTCCTCCCATCTTCTGCCTCCAGTTAATTTTGTACGTGTATTCAGTGTATTCAGGATTCTTTCATCAGCGATCAGTTAGCTAGGTACATTCGTTAATAAACATCTTCTCACCTCTGAGGTTTCAGCAGTCTCTTGTCTTCGAATGTTTCAGATATCTTGGCAAGATTTCTGTTTCTGCAGGGTGGCCACAAAAGGATTCATTCTTCTTACGGTATTTAACTCTGGTCTTGTCTATTTCTTTTTATTTTTGTGCAAAGCTCATTGGCCAATTTTTCTCATATTTGATGGCCCGTGCCAGCATACCCTGAGCATGGAGATTCATCCCTCTGTAACTACTGTCTGTATCCAGATATCCTGAGGTTAGTAAATGTGTTTTGAAAAGCCCCAAGGTAGTTCTGGTACACATTGTATCCACTTTGCATCAGGACTTAACAGACGAGAATGCATTGGTCTAATGGACTTCTAGTGTTTTTGGTTCCTGGCAGTGACTTGCCCAAAAGAATTAAAACAGTAGCTTCCCTCAGTGAGTTAACTTCCCATCTAGTTTAGTCACAAAGAAACAGTGCTGACCATGGCGAGGTGAGTATTTGGGTTCCCAGTTGTAGATCCCATAGGATGTTAATACATTAACATTCTGAAGTCTGCCATTTTCAGTGTGCCTTTTGGATAAACTGAGTGTGCCTTGGAGTCTGCCAGGCTTTCAAACGAGGGGGTCATATCCTGGAATATAATAGCCTCTTGGCAGATGGCCTCTGAGTTGTTCTCCGGCTTTTCCTCACTTTGCCTCCTTTGAAACCACCACCACTTCATCTTCTAGCATCAACAGATTCCCTCTCAATGAACTGCTCTCTTTATTGAAACCATCAAGTATCCATGGCATTTATCCTTAGATCATGGGGAAGGGGTTTTATAGTAACCAGAATTACACAATGGACATTTTTAGTGCCCCTTCCCAGCTATCTAGTTATCTCATAGCATCCCATGCCTTCTCAGGATCATACCCTGCATAGTACTACTGGACAGAATAATCATTAATGGTATAATAAAAACAAATTCGAAGTTAACATTTTGAACTACTCACTATGATCCAGGAACTCTGTGCTCAGCACTCAGCATTATATTATTTAATTTCCACCAAACCCCCTATGATAGGTATTATTATTTCCCCCATTTTACAGAGGAAGAGACTGAGGTACAGAAGTTAAGTGACCTTCAGGAAGTGACAGAGTTTGGCACGTCTAGCCCAGGCTTCATCACCTTCATCACAGCACACTCATATCAGTTAAGCTGAAGAGACTAACATATTACGGTGTAACGTGTACCACTCACGAATAGGCTTCCGGTCTATGTTTTTATTTACAAGGACCATCTGGAAGGGAAGGGGTGTTTAGTATTGTTGAAAGATCAGGGAAGTAGTGAGTTTTAGATCGATAGACTTACTAATTTTCTACCAGATTACATTAAGCTATTGTCTAAGTTAGTCACAGCACATGAGACCAGCCCTATGTGGTGATTTCACTGTAGGGAATTAAAATGCTGTTTCATCATTCCCCACAGGAAAAGAGCAATTTTCCTGATAACTATGACCACGGAACATGCCCTACGTGTCAGGTTCTGTCCTGTGTATTTTAGTTTACTTTAAAAATTGTTGTCTGGAGAGAATGGTGAAGGCTCACTAATAATCGTGGATTTAAGGTAATTTATGAAAAAAAAAACTAGTAAAATCCACACACAATGAATGTGACAGATATTTCTTAAAAATGCATGGATGGCACATTCAGGGATATTCACAGCTCTGACACAAATGCAACGAGAAAAACTTCAGGAATGCGAGACTGGGATATTACACAACTAGTAGGTAAAAATCCAACAATGTGTGCTGCACTTTGTTCTGAGAAATCTTACAATCAGGTAGAAGAAAGACTAGGTTAGCTCAGCCACAGATTTTTGACAAATAAACAAAAACAATTGCCATAGTGACATATGCATACAATGTCAGGTCCTATTCAGGTACCACCTGAGGGAGGTGGTGGCCAGGTGCAGGTCCTCCTGAATTGCTGCTACCCACTTGACACGGATCCCTGTTACAGACCATAAATTTTTTCACATGTGTTTTTTTGTTTTTTGTTTTCTTTTTTGAGGGCAGTGTTTGCTCATATGTGGGACCTGAACCAGGGCCGCTGGCTTCCCAAGCCAGCGCTTAACCACCGTGCCACTTGGCGGGCCCGTTTTTTTTGTTTTTTGTTTTTTTTACAGCAGTGTCACTGGCCCTTATATATGGGACCGAACTGGGGCTGCTGCCTTCCCAAGCCAGCGCTTAAACACCGCACCACTCGGCCGGCCCTCACATGTGGTTTTAAGAGAGAATGTGCTAGTAAGACTGAGGACAGAATCTGGGGTGTTTGATAGTTGTTCTCCCTATTTTAAACAAGCACACTAGCAGGTTAACATAGCAATGTAGTTACAGCTCTCAAGGGACGTCGAGTTAGACCATATGCCAGTCAAACCATGGATAACTCCTGGGTAAAAGTCAAAGAAAGCATGTTTCTGAGCCAGCAGGACAGACAGTCTGATCACTTGCTAGTGTCAGTGTCATTTAGTGAGGCATGTCGGCTTCCCCTCACCTGGGTGAGGCTCCTCTGTATATCTGGGTTCCACCAATCACTGGATTTTTAGCTGTAATGTTTTCTAATGATCTCTGTATAAGACTCATTAGCTTTGCTTTTTTTTTTTTTGAGGGCAGTGTCACTGGGCCTCATATGTGAGACCCAAACCAGGGCTGCTGGCTTCCCAAGCCAGCGCTTAACCACCACGCCACTCGGCTGGCCAGCTTTGCTTTTTACAGAGGAGACAACTGAGGCTCAGAAAGGCAAAACAACTTCTTTCAGAGTACCCAACTACAATACTCAGAACAGAGGCACATACTGAACCCAGAACTGTGTAGCTGCAAAAGCCACATTCTTTTCACTACTAGTCAGGTAACACTCCCTGGAAATATGAATAGTATGAAGTGACACCTCATTGATGTGGAAGGGATGGCATGCCTTAAAAAGGGGCTTTCACTGTGAAAGCCCCAGAAAGAGTCAACTTCAACCAAATTGGAGAACTTAACTAATGGGTAGGTTTTCAGACGCACTCACTTATTATTTTTTGTCGGTTTTCAGAATGAAAAAAATCTCAAAGCTGTGCTCATGACTTATACTACTGGGGGAATCGGTGTGACACTCACAGCTCACACAAGTAGGTTTATGACATTGGAAGGCTGTTGCCTAAATAAGGGAATGCAAGCGGATGGTCCCTTGTCATATTTGATGCCTCCAATGATCCCAGAAACAGACAAGAGCCACAAATTGGCAGAAGACTCATACGGAAAAATACATTTGTAAAAGGAGATTATTCATTAAGCTAAATTGTGTTTGTCTTTCATGAAGAGAGACAGAAAGAATATTAATATCAGAACTCAAATGACTCTCCCTTCATGTAAAGACTATATTTCAGACTTTTGAGCCAAATTGCACTGTCAGAGAATCACTCCAAATTTCATAACCACTATTATGACTCAAGAGCAGCACAAACTAGTCAAAGCAGAGTTTGCCTCAGGCACAATTGTGAATAAGTGAAATTTATCTTCTGAAATTTATCTTCTGGGTCCTTTGTGTTCTTTCTCTATATCCCTTCACCCTTTCTGGCGCCGCCTGGTATTGCCCCAGTTCTATTTTTTTCTTTTAATGAAGGAGTTATCAGTCATTTACACTTTAGCATAAATGCATTTTAATTACTATAATTTTTGTGTTTCCTCACATTGGGTAGGCTCATTTTAAGAATTATCTTAAGTTGTGAGATCAAAGTCTTTGTTAAAAAATTTAGGACATCATGGATATGATGGAAGAACTGTTCAGGAAATCATTAAGAGAACTTTTGTATAACTTTTGAACTGATACTGAAAAATGGAATCACTTATAAAAACAATGATAATTTAATATTAAAACTACAATATCTTTTAAAGAGACACCATATCTACAAACTAGAAAATGAAAAGCAAGATAAAGGCACATGTGATTAATCTTTTTTTTTTGCAATAATAAAATGCTTGTCTATCATTTGGACCTTTTTATTTTTTCCCCCCATGTTTGACCCTTCCTCTTTTGCTAGAAGTATGGAGCCTTTCCACCCACGTTACACACAATTTCTGCCTCACAAAGCATTGCCCAATACGAAACATTTATTTCTCATTCTCAGTGATACATTTCCTACAAACCGAAGTTTACATTTCTCAGTGACACATTTTCAAGAAACGATAGTTAGATAATAATCTGATAAATCACTATCACCAGAGTGTGCATGACTCAAAAACTGCTTCAAGTTTTAGTCATCCACATTCTTAAATGTATTTCCTTTAAAAAAATGATGAATTTGTGGATCAAATGGGATGTTGCCCAAACTAATTATCAAGTTTTAAACTGCAGGCATATGGCAGATTTAATTAACAGGTGTACGGACAGCTGACCTCCCCGACTTCATAGCAGTGACAAAAATAGGAAGGACACCAAGAGCAGTGGCAAAGCAATACCAACTCCACTAACAGAGGGCAGGCGATTATGTACTCGGGGTGTATAAGGATGAACCCACCTTGATGGGTCTGTGGCATGAATGGTATTAGTTACAATGTCTGTCACACAGTTTGCACAGGAGGAAGGGTGCTCTATGAACACCTGAAGCATTTATGCAGTAGGTGTATTAGAGGGCACAGAGGTGCTTATCAATATCAAGTAGCACTAAAATGAATGGATTCATTTACCTCCCACTGATCCCTCACAATTATTGCTTCAGAATTATTCCACTCTACCTCTAAGCCCCACTAAGTGCTAACACAGTCCTGGAACAAACAATCTGTAGGTTTCTTTCTCTCTTCTCCTAAATACTATATTTTCTCTCTCTCCCATAATCCAGCAATAGCTCAAGTTTTTGATCTCTGTTGCTGAAAGGAGGTTTGGATTAAGATCTTTAAGCAGTTACAGGAAATACAGTGAATCCTTTTCTGACACAGTCATAACAAAAAGAAGCTGTGTGCATGCAGATACCATTCTCTCCCTTAGTCTAGCAGTTCAGATTCCATGACTGTGTCTCTCTGATCTTCCTCATGGTCTTGTTATCACTTTGAAGCAGTGTGGCACACACTCTAGGTACCAGCTTATTAAATGCAGGTTATTGTTAAAAGAAAATTCCAACTGAGACTGGGCTGATTCATGTATGGTCTCCCTTGTTTACTAAGAATGCTTTGGACTGGAAAATATTGAAAGGAACCTGCTTTTTTTATTAAAAAAAGAAGTTTTCACTCCCTTTTATTTAGGGGGAAAAAAAAATCTTTGAAGTACAATTTCACCGATCACTTTCCAAATTTGTTTAATCCCAAAGCCTTTGTATGTGAAGATACTTCTGCACACAAGTGACTTGGTTAAATATATACTCTACCGTCCCATTAACTAACATTGTCATTTTTTGGCTTGAAAATAGAGGTTGTATAACCTAGGTGGTATTGGAAAGAGCGGAGAGATTTGGAAGTGCTGGTTTTGCTTACAAGCACCAGTCACATTTCATGGCTTATATTGTTTCATAAAAGTGAAATACGAAAAGAAAAAAAAAAAAAACTATTATTCTAAAATGACCATTTTTTTCAAAATCCCAAATAATATATAACACTCATAAAATTATTGTCCTACTTTAAAAACCATATACATGGAGAGAGAGATGTGTGTGCACACACACACATGTGGAAGTTTGGATTACAAATTCTGAGTCAAGCAAACCTGGGTTTTATGCATTTTGCATGCTCTCTGGTCTTGACAAGCTTGTGTAGCCTCTCAGTACATCCATTTCCTCATCTGTAATAGAGGGTTGCTAACGCCCATCATGAAAATCGGTGGTGAGGGTTAAAATCCATGACCAGTGATCACTGGAGCCCCTGACACTGGGTTCTGAGAAACAGGGGCTGTGGCTGCTGATGGCACAACTGAGCTGAGGAGGTCATTGACCCGCCTTACGTAAATACTTCTCCTTAGCCACTCCCTCAGGGTGTTCCTGGGAGAAGCAGCCCCAGAGGAGGCCATGCCTCAGAACATCTGCCCCAGAACCTTTCAATTTGGGGGTCCACATTTTAGAGCCTATTTGCTTTGTTTGTCCTTGTCATCTTAATAGCCACGGCCTATGTCTCTCACGAAGTCTCATGAGCCGCTGGCTCTATTTATTTCAGCGACTCGGGAGGAGGCTGATCTAGATTTAGGATGCCCCAAAAGTTACTTTCCATTATTACAGACACACGGTTCTTATACAAAGTCCAACTATCTGAAACATGCTTTAGATATTTTCTGAAAATCCATCTAGATGTGTTATCAAAGCATTTAGCAAACACTGCTAACTAATTTTACTAATGTAACTAATTATAATACTCTTGCCAGATACCCTCAAAAAAATTTCTAAACTAGAGAAAATATACACAGAGAAGACATATACTTTCATATCCAACAATATGCATCTTAGTCATCTTACCAAATAGAGATTGCAAATAATCCAAAGTCAAGTCTGACTTGACTGTGTTTATTGTTAAAAAGGCCAGGGGCGATCTCTACCAAACTATAGCTCCAATCAATTCTGTATTGTTCCTGCTGTGGGTGCTCCATTATGGTAGGTGTTGTGGCTGCAGCTGTATGTTTTATACTGTTAGATGGTTCTAGTAAAAGCTTGTAGATTCTCAGATTACATGGTAGGTTTGGACTCTCATCTGTCATATGCCATTCAAGTGCGAAGCCTTGAACGGTTTACTTGAGCTTATTTGCTTCCGTTCTCTCATCTGTGTGACGAGGAGGCTGAACCAGATGTCGTCTCAGGTCACTTGCAGTTGTCAGACTCCATAACCCTCCTCCTGTTTCCTGAGATGCACGGTGCAATTTCCTGCATGGTTCATGGAACACATTCCTTGCTCCAGCCATAAGGAACCACATTTATATTTATCTCATTTCCAGGATTTTGCTAGTTAAAGCTCTCCTTGGAGCACACAACCTAACTTTTACCAGAATGCCTCCTAGTTTTCCTTTAGGTTCTTTTCAAATGTCATGCACTGGCCTAGAGGTCTTCCATGATCCCCTCCACGCACACTGAATTAAATGCTTCTCTTTTGTCTCCATGGCATCTTAAAACTCCCTCCATCTCTTATACAATTCACTGAACAATCCAGTCTTGTCTGTTTGTCTGGCTCATTTCTTCACTTGATGGTCTATGCCTTTCTTGCAACTTCAGTATGGGATGAGAGATTACTGCTTTAGTGAAATGGAAGTTAAATTCTCCACTTTAAATCCTTCAACACTTCCCATGCAGACACTGTGCTTCTGCCCTCAGATCCCCCTTTAGGATGAAGGAGCTCATCTCACCAGTGGAAGGCAATAGAAGAGCTGTCATCAGTATTGCACTCAGGGAACTGCCCTGGACAGAAGGCTATGTCCAGCTCCCAGGCTGAGTTTAATTCCACCTCCTGATGATGTAGGAGTATGAGGGCGAGCCCCTTTGCTTAAGTGAAAGACAACAGGTAGAGACATCCAGCCCCAGAGCTCCCCACAGGAAAGGCTGGTGGCCCCACTGCACTTCAATTCCTTATGGTGCCAGAACCTGTGTTCCTCACTCTAATGTGAGTGGTATGCTCTAAAGCGCTCAGCGATGAGCCTCCTGCCCGCACAACTCCATCTCAGAGTCTCTCTCTTGTCCAAGGAATCCAATCTTGGGACTGTCCAACCACGGCTGATCCTGGCTTTTTCCTCCCTCTTGAACCTATGCTCGCAACCATGCCACTTTTCTTCAGTATCACTGCCTATCCTTCCTTGCGTACTTGAAATGTGTTTTCTTCCCCAATCTAGGTATTTTGCTTCTAGTCGCTTCTTCTAGAATGTTCCTTTTGGAATATCTCACAGAAGGCTTGTTCATACCCCTGAAGTCTCAGCTCTGGTACACTTCTCACACTCCTGGTTATTTACACGATAGCCATTTTTCATAACTAGTGATTATCATGCTTCATAATGTATGCACCCTATCAGTGTCCATGCAGCTGAGGTTATACCGAATTGACAAAAACAACAACACACTTATGATTAACCAGGCATAATTTCAAAGACTTTACATATGCAGTCCTTATAACAACGCTATAAGACAGGTATTTTCATTTTCTCAATCTTACAGATAAGGAAACAGGAGCAGAGATGCCACAGCGAGCAGGAAGTCACTGGGAGGTCCAAACACAGGCAACTGAACCACCAGGTCTGTTCCGGTCGCCCCTGCCACAGACACTATGTAATATTTCTGAATGACGTGGAGCAAATGAATGAACGAAATGGATCGTTTTAAAGTAATTTTTCTATAGAGTATATTAGAGTCAAACATAAGAGCTTTAAATGTAATTTTTTTTTTTTTGAGGGCACTGTCTGTGGGACCCGAACCGGGGCAGCTGGCTTCCCAAACCAGCGCTTAACCACTGTGCCACTCGGCTGACCCTTTAAATGCAATTTTAAATGCATGCCCATTTGTAAAGAGGGACAAACTCTCATGAATGCTTTCTCACCTCTATGCTGAATCAGTAGTTCTACTGCTACAGAAAAGAGCATATCAAAAACTAGTGCAAAATCCGCTACGTAGCATGTTGTGCACACTGGTATTTTTCTAACTTTTCTGTAACGAGTAAGCCATTTAAATATGATCAGGCCATTCAACAGAATACTTATTTGGAAATATTACAGTCTTATATTAAGATAAAAATTAAGCTTAGTCCTAAATTTGAGGGTACATGTTCTCCTTTTTGACCACTATATTACAGATAATACGGTAGCACATCTAGCTTCATAAATTGTAGGATGATTAAATCCACTAATGCAATGCATAAAAAAATATTAGTTCTAACAAAATTTTCTACTCTCTAAATTTACTAAGTCAGAGGCTTATCTATCAGATGTCAAATTTCAGGAAGCACATTGAAAAATAATCAGTCACCTGAATGTTTCATTTATACTACACTAAACATTTTGTTACTTATAAGTTAGAAGGCTGAGGACTTTTGACCCAGTATCCAGAATATTGGGCAAAGACACGAAGTCAATAAAATATGACTCATTTTGTGCAGAATCATTATGCATACCACATTCTTCTTCCCCTAGCTAAATTTTGCTTAAGTATGTTAAAAATCACACAACATATTTTTCTATACCTAAATTGGCTTTACATTAATATTATACTTAATTGAAAAGCACAATTAAAAATGCTGTCTAATCAATTGATTGCTGATGAAATACACCAAGTGTTATAAACTTCTTTGGCATAACAATTTTGGAAGCCATTTGGCAAGATGAAGAATAGCAAAGGAGATTAATTCTCCAGTGACGTCTATTACAGTCATCTACTGTTATTTGCCAAACCTTGAGTGTCAGCTACAAAATAATCGCTTGATAAACATGGATAAACACTTACATGCATCTATCTTTGAAACAGTGTAATATTTCACAGAACTAATCTTTCCCTTAAAGTCCATATATCAAGGAGAATAACTATATTCTGGTTGAGAATAAGGAAAGTCAGTTATAGTAATTTTCCAAAACAACTGTAATACAATCAATACAGCCACAGTATCATATATAATATCAGGAATTGATTGTTTTATTTTCCTATTTCCTTTTTGATCCATAACCATATACAAAAAGCATTGGTGGTATTTTAAATTTATTTCAAGACACCATTCTCTGGGGTAAACACTAGCTAAATTTTGAGTGCCTGACTGAGATACTAAATGCAAATTGAAATAAACTATCCTTAGGTAACTTCTAAATAAAATATACAACTTGTTAAAATATATACTTCAAGGTTTTGGGAGTTATGTTTCATCTGCTAATCAATGTCATTGTTCAGTTCTCCACTGTCAGGGAAAGAGTCAATCTGAAGCAGATCTTTTGGACACTTAGACATATTTGCAAATCATGAATTATTTAACATATAACTACTGGCCTGATCATGACATTAATTTAAAATTTCCTTCCCCTCTAATTAAGATAATCATTAGATAACTATGAAAGATTTTTTTTTTTAATTTGACAATTTGAGAGTTTGGGGAATATTTGACTAACTTGAAAACTTAGTATTTAACTCAGCATTAACCAGAATATCTTAAAGGAAAAAATTATTGTAACTGTTAAAAACACATTTTTTTCCAAAGATGTGATGACTTGTAAATGAACAATTTAACTCTTCTCCCTTCTTATCACTGCCTGCTACTTCCATGAATAGAAATTACAGAACTAAGGAAGTCAATTTTTGTGGCAGCCCACAGCTCGATTTAAAACAAAAATGTGATAACCAGGTACTGATAATCATTACATGTCTTTTACGTGAAGACCTTGAAGTCATTGACTAATTCATGGCCATAGTTTCCTATCATTCGTGTATGTGAAAAGGTATTTATACCAATTTGAGAATTAAAATGAGTATAATATTCCTAGGACCAAAAGTATGTGCTATTTCAATTACTGATTTTCTTTTTTTTCTTTTTTTACTAGTTGAATTCTAATTCATTAGGGAGAATTTCTATGGGACTTCTAAGAAGTATATTTAAATATTTACTTTTGAAATCAGTAATACATGTATATTTTAATTTAAATCTTTGGAAGTGGGAAAATATGAGCAAACAAGAACAAATAATATACAGAAGATGAGATTCAATTAGGTCTCATAATTAATAACATTGAATAAGTTGATTGGGAAAATCATGACCAAAGAGCTATACAGTAATAAATTCTAATTTGAAATGTTGAATATTTTATCTTACAAAAAAAGTCTGAGGTTTCCTTATTTTTTCTTCTATAAGAAAAGAATAATACTTGCATTGACAAATGCTGTATTCATCATTATATATTGTATATTTATCTGAACTGGTTAATCATTTTAAGAGAAACTTGACATATTGATTTAAAATTTTAAGCAATTTTCAGGTATAGCTGGGGAGGGGAGGGGGAAGATAGTTCAATTTTATAGCCAGGGATACTCAACCCCAAGAAGTGATCATTTAACCTTAGAACACATTTTATAGTGATAAGGCTAATTATATTTCTAAAGAAAGTCCATCCTGCAAGTTTTTGGTCATTCATACATTTGAGGGAGAAAATAACCTTATTAGATATTTATAAGTCATCGCAAAGGAAATCTTTTTGTAATGACAGGATCTTGAAATCAAATTTTAAACAGGAACCATTTTAAATAGTCTTTTTTAAAACACAACAGTATCCAGTAGACTCCCCTGTCTTAATTAATTGTATGACTATTTCAAGAACTAAAGATATCACTCCTATTCTCTTTCTCAGTGTTGTCTGAAACAGGAATGAGCCTCTTTTGTAGTAGACATCTTTGGAGGGTTCTCCCAGACAAGACTTTCTCCCTCTGTGAGATGCACAGTCCCACATATAACATAGGTCGTATAAAACATTTTAACTACATGACCCTGCTCCTGCCAGTACACTACTGGACTAGGAATGGATGCCTGGCCGAGACTGGACCATTCGTATTTTCTCTTTCAGAGTTGGGATTGTACTTGGAAAAGCAGATCCTGTTCTATAGCCCCCATGAACAAAAGGCATGCTATTCACAGCTGTGGGGTGGACTTAGCCACAGAAGTGCAATGTAGAAAGCAGAGAAAGGATAAACTGAAGATGCCAAGACTATGCATCTTAATGGTGTCTGAATGTCATGGCACAGGAGATGGAACAAGTTCCATCTCTGTCTCTCCTAAGGTGCAAGTATCTCTCTTCCCCTCCAATTCCATTAACTAACAGTGCATTTCCTGATATAATGATCCCCCATGTTCTGTAACCAAGTGCCAGTAGGTTTCTGTGACTTGAATCCCAAAGAGTATGCAGACACCCATTCTTGGGCACTGCATGCCTTTTTCCAGGATTTTTATATGTACAAAAATAGTTGGATGTGTGTTTTATTATGATGATAATATATGAGGTTTCTCTGATATCATAGCAATAAATTCAAGAATTATTACCATCCATCATACTTTTTTTTTTCTCCAATGACATGCAAAAATCAGACATCACTTTTCAACTTGGCAGTTTCTTGAAACACTTTTTCTTTGAAGTTAGTCATCATGCCTTTCCATGGACTAGCTAACATACGAGCATGTCAATTGTACAGCATGGCTATTTTTATCCATTTTGATGTCTCAGTCTCTAAATCTATCTTAAAACCACAAGTCTCTGTAAAGTAACATGTGTAACCACCAAACAAGCCACTAAGGAGAAGCCATTAGGCAATTTCAGTCCTCCTCTACCTAGTAATATTGAACTATGATCCTGGCGTGTCTCCTACTTAACACTTTACCAATAACTCTCAAAATAAAAATTAAAAAAATAAAAGAAAAACAGGATTTGAATCAGGTCTGTAGATATTACCTTTAATTTTAAGTTGAAGTAAGAGGAGCTCTATTACTTTTTCTTAAAGCAACTTTAGCCAAAGACTATCTTTGTCAAATATATCTAAATTTGATCTACCATGAATGTGACAATTTTCTATAATGGAGGAGGAGAGAAGGAGGAGGGAGCGGGGAGAGAGACTTGGTTAACAACTATTTCCTTTACTTGTATCAACATATTTTAATGTGGTTTTACATATTTAACTTCCTTACTTACTGTTTTGGGTTGTTGGAAAAGTCGTGACACATTTTTGCAATGAAAAACATAGAAAAATATGTCATGACTTTTACGACAACCCAATAGTTGGAGTGTTAGGACATATTTTTCACTAGAAAAACATTTTAGAACTATTTCTGGGTAAAAAGTCATTAATATAACATTGTTCTCATTCTAATCAAGAGATGAGTTAGTGTCACAAATTGTATTCCAATTAGTTCATTGTAGTTAATTGGATGACACTGAATGGCTACAGAGTATCTAATAAGTTAACCATGAACAGTTATGGAGTAACTAGTGTATAAAGGACACTAGAGATACGCACACAGAGGTGTTATTCACCCACAAATAAAAACTTCTTCCAAGGAGTTTTACAGGAAATTGCATCTCATGTTAAGTGTTCTTGCATGCTTATGAGAGAGAGAGAGAGAGAGAGAGAGAGAGAGAGAGAGAGAGAGAGACAAACATATGGATGGAGGGAGGGAGAGAGGGAGGAAGAACACATCTTAATCCCAAACAAAAATCAAAAGCTTACAGCAAATTTATCTACCTGGGGAAAGGGCCCGTGTCAGTGAACTTGGTGAGGACAACAGAATGCTTCCTATTATTGTTTTGAGAATACAAGAGGCAAGTGACTTGTGAGTGTTCCTGTCATCTTTGCTCCCGGTGTCTGTGGGGGACAGCCTCACAGAGGTGACCAGTCTGAGCACTCACTGCCCAGGTGCAGTAGCCCTCGGGGAGCACTGCCTGGGGCGCCCGAGCTGTGAGACGGTCCTCCTCTTCTCAGTTGGTCTTTGGCAGCTATCCAAATGCAAGTTAAATATGTTAGGACTATCTTTGCAAAACATCTCTAAGCAAGAACTCCCATTGAATAGCAAAATGGAAATTCTGCTCTTAGAAAACCTCCAGAATTAGGTTTTATTTCTGACACCTCAGATAACAATAGAAAAAACAAAACTGTCTTCATACAGTTAGAGTGCTTCGCATAAATTATTTACACTTCCTACATCTGTGAAGAGCTGGGGGGAAAAAAAAAAAAGGAAATGTGTGTGAAGAATCAAAGGATAAAAATCCTTAGTGATTCTCCAGAACTGTATCAGTAATGATAATCATTTCCACTACAACTCCCACCCCTGCCACTAACACTGCTATTTCCCACAAAACTCACTATATGCCAACGACTACGCAAAACTCTTCACATAACAGTCTTCTCTTAACTTCTACAGCAGCCCTGGAGGGGCTCTGTCACCCCATTTTCTTGGTAAGGAAAGTAAGCTCATAGTTATGTTTCTGAGCACACATAGCTACAAAGAGATGGCACATGATGGGCCAAAACAAAAGTCAACATCCCTGGGGCCTGCTGAGTGGCACGGTGGTTAAGCGCTGGCTTGGGAAGCCAGCGGCCCTGGTTCGGTCCCACATATGAGGGCGAGTGACACTGCCCTAAACAAAACAAAACAAAACAAACAAACAAAAAAGTCCACATCCCTAAAAATAAAAAAAAAATAAAAAGGAATCACATCCCTACAGACAACACCACCATCCAGTACCTCATGAAAGGCTTTTCACTGCATAGTCATTCTCTGTTATCATGCTTCTATAGGTTTATGTATTAGATTCAAAATGATCTGACATATTTAGTCTCACATAGTGTGCATAGAACTGGTCAGCAATTATCTAACACTCTATTTCCAAAGTTAAACACATATTTCACTTGACCGTTCATTGAAGCACTTACCATGATATGGTATACAGCGATATGAATATACTGGGGGTACCAAAAAATGTATACACATTTTAAGAGATGTTATCTATGTATTACTTTTTGAAGTTGAATTGAATGACAGTAGCAATGCATAATATGATATTTGCTCAAAAGATGGTGCTCATTAAATACTAGTATCACCCTGTGAAAGGCAGGACAAAGAAAATGGGGGAAGCATGGGAGTTGTTCAAGGACCACAAGACCATTGTGAAGTGATATTTGAAATTTGAGAACATTGTGGAAGTAAATAGACAATGGAGGCGTGAGTATTCAATAGACCCTCCAACATGCCTAACAACTGCATGTATTTGTGATAAGTCTGATACACATGGTACTGTGTGTGATGTGTATATAGGAAGATCTGGGAAACCTCGCACAGCAACAAGTTCCAGCTTCTTCCGCTATGGTGTTGGAACAGGTTACACTCTCACATAGAAGCCTACCAAACAATGTTTGCTGTAATCAGAAGTGTCTGCATGCTGATGGTAACCACTTTGAGCACCTCTTGTAAGTGCAGAAGTCAAATGTGACTTGTATTCATCTTTTCTTATCAGTATATACTGAGTATTACAATTTGAATATAGTTTTCCTTTCTTGAAATGTGTATACATTTTTTGCCACCCTCTGTATATTCATTTGTTTATTGTTTCTCTCCCTCACTAGAATGTAAGGTCCATTAGAACAGAGGTTTTCTATTTGAGTCATTACTCCCAGAGTTTAGATTAGTGTAGATATCTAGTGTATATATATTGAATGAATGAATGAATTATAGTCTAGACCCCAATATATCAAGGACTGTCTCTACTATAATAGATTTAAAATATAATTATTTTTTAGATGCACTGATCATCAACTCATTTAAAGCATTTTTTTCTTGAGCTATTATATTTAACTAGATTCTATAAACATCACCATATGACACAGAAAGCATGCAGGAGTTGAAAACTGCTATATTGATTTTTTTTTTTTTTAAAGATTTTATTGGGCAATTGGGGGCAGGGGAACAGCGTTGGGGAATTGGGGGAGGGGAACAGACAAGCTGCTGTCTTTTTGTTCTTCAGTCTAGTTGCAGAGGACATTGCTTCACTGGCCCATGTTGGTATCGTCAATGTGCTCTTCCCGGATGAGGCAGATCGGTCGCAGGCCTCTGAATGGTCGCTCACCGCGGCTATTGGCAGCTCACGCTGGCTGCCGGCCACTCACTGTAGCCTATGGCAGCCCACTGCAGCAGGGGCTGCAGCCTGCACCGTCGCAGGGGCTCGTGCAGCCCAGCTCCAGGTGGAGCTGTTGTTCACCATCTTAGCTGTTGAGGGCAGTGTCACTGGCCTTCATATATGGGATCCCAAACCAGCTCTTAACCAATTCGCCACTCAGACAGCCCAGTACATTGATTTTTAAGTGAAGGAGAAAAAGCAAACAGATATTCAAGTAGCATACCATGTGGCAGAGAAAAAAAATCAGGCTTTGACATGTCCAAAAATGAAGTTCAAATCCTGGCTCTGTCACATAATGTGTGACTATAGGTAAGTTATTTATTTTCAAGTATAAAACTGGGAGTAATTAAGATAATTAAAATTCCATATAGACATTACTATGAAGTTGACATGAAATAAAACATTGGTGTATGACTTTTAAAACATAATTTTCCTGACTTTCTCTGAAATGCTGCAGAACAGCAAAGCATTCTATTTCAAACAATTGCAAATCTCTCTACCAAATTATCCATGGCAACAAAACAAAGAAGAGGAAAAAAGATGCAAGGCCCTTACAGGCGTGAAGGTCAACTGAGAAAACATCAGACAGAACATGGCATCCTGGGTGATACCTACACAGAATGGTAAAGCCGAGAGACGAAAGAAAAGGCATGAAAAGCAGCACAGAAAAGAAAGTGGACAGCATGGATTTAGGACGCAGAACATTGTGGGGGGGCAAACTTCAGAAGCAGCTTAGTGTGATGGTGAGATAGTGAACAGAATGAAATTCAGCCCCCAAAGCTAGAGCTTTTCGTTTCAAAGAGAGGGATGGAACGGGTAGGCTGGCTTATGTTTCAGGAACACTCCATAGAACTTCACCATCTTTGGGAATTCCTCAAGGTGTAGAAGTTCAGAAAAGAAAATTGGTTTAAAGGACTCAGCACAAGTGAGCATCTGAAGATTAGTAGGTAGTCCCTTCCCCTCTCTCTTTAGCTCTTTGGACTGGACACAGTGGAAGAATCAGAAACAAAATAGTTATTAAGGAGACAGAAAAGCTTAGGGGCAGTTCTATGTGAAATGCTCATGATGAGAAGATGATAAATAGAGCTTGAAAACCCCCCCCTCCCCTTTAAAAGACAAAGTTATGTGATTAGCACATGGCAACATGGCAGATGGAAATATAAATGAGGAAGGTGATTATCTTTTGTGCTTTCTTTCCAGGATTCTTAAGGATGATTACAGGTTTATGCAATTTATGAAGAAAAAAAAAAAGTGGACATTTTGTAATTATCCAGAGGATATGGATAATGCCCCTCAATACCATTAGCCATTTCAGTTATTCTTAATCTATAATGTGCACATCTAATTTTTTTTAAAAAAAAGCAAACACATGTAGAGAATATAATGTTTCAGTTACTATTTACAATGATTTTCACATATGATTCTATTTAATCCTTAAGCAATCCTAGTAAGGGAAGAACTATTATACCCATTTTAGAGATGAAGAAATATATATATGAGCATCTGTTTGGAAAATAACAGTTTCCTAGATACAATTAATCAGTTTAAAATTTTATGTCACAACTATATAGTTACAACTGTAACTTCATTTTTGCATAAAAGTTTTAGTATAGAAATTGTCAATATAGGGATCTTTATGACTTTTTGAAGTTTCTTTGGTTTTAGTTTTTAAATGACCTTTCTCAAAAGGTATAGTAAATATATACAAAACACTTAAGATCCCTTATCTTTGTGAACAACTTAACTAAAGCATAATTTAGAGATATGTACTTGATTTCATACCTAGACTTCTAAGCTGGTGCGTATATTGTTTTAAAAGGTGTAAAATGGGTCCCATAGTGGTTATAGGTCAATAGGTGAAACATGAAAAACTTTTTAGCAGTTTTGTATTTATTTATATCTCAACATAATGATTTTCTTTTAAAGCATAAGTATTAAGTTTTATTTACAAGTAGTTTTAAATTTCAAAATGTTAAATTTTAAATAACTATTTTAATAAGTGCATTAAAATTATGTAAGCAATATTAAAATCCACAAATAAGAGAATTTAGGGAAACTTTGAAAATACCAAGCATTTAAACTTTTAATAAGTATAAATCATTTTTCCAAGTTTTCTTAAAATTATTTTGTTATGCTTTTTTTCTATTGTATCTCAAGAATTTAATAAAAATACACTCATCACTAATTGAATAAAAAAATTTCAGTTTGCTATTCTGTATTATATTGGTAAAAATGATCTGATTACCTGATTTTTTTTGTGTTTGTGTGCATGTGCGTGTTCTTTTGCTAATAGTTAAAGATATATGGAAACTATAATCCAATTATCATCCATTATTAAAACGATAACCAGGTATGCCTATCCATTTTCTCTTTTCAATTATAAGAAACCATGAAAGAGGTAAGTAAGAGGAAAAGTGGAACTACTAGGAGATTTTTATCTTGTGAATTAAAAACCTTTGACTTCTCATTCCAAAGCTACTCCTCCCCCATGTGTATTCCCCAAAAAACAAATAAAAAGCTCTCAGGCACCCTCCCACACACACACTCAAAACACTACCTTGCCCCAACAGTTCCAGGGTTCTAATTAAATGCTACATTTTGTTAAGCAAATTAGGAGTTACAATAAAGTGGAGGGAGCATGTGAAATGAATAATTAACGCTGTATAGACTTCAGCTTCATAATTAAGATTAAATGCTGCATATATTCAAACTAGATTAGCACAGCCATTGAAAGCAGCAATGTGCTCTGTGGGAGAGTGTGCTTTTGCTAAATAATGTTTTATGAAGAGGATTCAAAAATCATTAGGCATAAGGTTGTCATATATAAAATGATTAAAGTTTTATACAAAAGAAGCTGTAATTCCGGTAAATGAAGTAATTTCATTTTCCTGCTGTTTTCACCTTTAGGAACATACTGCAAATGAAAAGGAACACCATGTGATATCTTATTAAATAGAATATGAATCCCCTTGTTTAAAAGTAATGAGCCCTCACTACATAAATTTGGGGTAACAGTTTCAGGCATTTAACCTCACTTATTTCTTTGATATGTCTTGGAAAGATTTTATTTAACTTATTTATTGCATCCCTCAATCTTCCTAGCAACTTTTTGGGGAGAGCATTACTCAACATAAATATTCATATAACTTATGTTTAACTGAATTCTTTCTTACATTTTGCCAAAATTCCTGAAAACTCTTCAAGTTGGCAATTGATGTTCAGATATTTTGATAGCATGTGCTTTTCATCCATGCTAATAGCTAGAAACTTCTATCCTGAGATTAGATTTGATTCTCAGCAATTTTATTCACTCTCTTCCCTTACTTCATCTCTCAAAAATTTCAACAAGTTTGATTTTTAAAATGAACCCAAAGCAAAATGTCATTTTTACCTAGTTGATTTTATTGCTTACAGTTATTTCCTGACTAAACTTTCCACTCTTTTGTTCTTGATCCGAAACTGCTTAAAAAATCAGTAAAACATTTATCTTAAATCTAATCCCATGGTGATGATATTCATTATGATCAAATGAAAAGAACAGCAAACTGAATTAAAATACTTCTAAAATTATGTTTAAATTATATATATAATTTTATGCACCAGAAATTATTTTGATATCAGAAAATCTATACCCTGAATCAACAAAATCATTGCTCAGAGATGTCAGCTACTAAATAAGAAATCCAATTTTATATATATATAGTCATATTCTATGATCTATGATCTACATAAAATTAAGATAAAAATAAAAGTTATACTATCAGTATATGGTCAGGAGAGAAAAAAAGTGTCTAGGGTTTTTTTGTTTGTTTGTTCTTTTAGGAGGGGTGCAATCATTTTTTTTTTTTTTTTCCTCCCTTCAGTGACTTAAACACGTTGCAATGTAAAAATATCTCAAACAGCCATTGCAGAGAAACAATTCAGAGACTGTGTTTACTTTTCAGGTCATTTGTGAAGTTGGATGAGATGGAATGGCAGGAAGAAATAGAAGAAAATTTCCCCCAAAAAAATTAGTATAGATACTCTGTTATTTAAAATAAGACACTGAGGTTTTAGTCACCTTTTTAAATGGCTTCTTTCATCAAAGTCATACTATGATTTTGATTCAGAGGAGGATGGCTCCTATAATCTGAACAAGGGACTTTACAAAAATATATTTATCCTTCTTTCCTTATTGATGTTATTATTCTCTGGAAATAGCATTCAATACTCTAAAAATAAAGTAAACCAAAAATGAGAAAAGAAAAAAAAAGATTTTGTATACCAAATCAAGAGTTGGCAATCTATCTCATTACATTACAAATGAGCCAAGGGGAAATTCTAAAACACTGTCTATTAAATAGACAAAGTAGGCAAAATTTTAGAAACACTCAACTCATGAATTTACTAAGAGATCCATCAGTTTTACTTTCTTACCAACTAATACCAGGATGATCTTGAAAATAATAAAAAAGAATAGATAACACAAATGTGTTGAACTGATCAAGACTGAAAAGGAAAAAAAAAAAAAAAACTGTTGTTACTATCCTTACTAATTAAAACAAAATCTTTTTAAAAATTGCGTTAGTCACCAGTTTTGGTATAAAAAAAATAAATATATTGCTTTATGGATTCAAGCTTTAAAATGAAAGTTGTTAGATACTATTACTGTAACTATAAATTACATTTATAGCAATATAATTGCAGGTTATACAAGTAGGTAGCACTAATAGTCTTCTCAATTAGTGTCATAAAACATTGTTTATGGCAGCATAAATATTGATATTAATATAATCAAGAATCAATAGTAGTTATTCAAAGTGTCATGCAAAAATATAACTAACTAGTTAGATGAAATATTTAACTTTAAGCACATGTATAAGGTATATTGCCATGCAAGGAAATTCTGTGTCAAGTCTAATCAAATGTAAATGTTGAATTAAAATGAATAGAAAAATAGCTGTATTCACTGGATACCCTGGACATTGCAATGTTTTTGTTGTTGTTCATAACTTTTTAAAAAAATATTTTGTATTTAAAAGAAAAGTTGGTATAAATGGAGCTACACAATACTGATTTT